>CM074181.1:45741393-46941393 GCA_037179385.1 Holothuria scabra | reverse complement strand
TCCTAAGTTGTTGCTTAAGTTTTACTAGACAGTCAAATTTGATACGCATGTCTCACATTAAATGGAAGAAAGAGAACTAAATTACTGATACTATACGAAATTTGCTTTCAAATGATAAAATGAATGTCTGTTACAGATTACAATTGTTGTTATAATCCTGCTATTGTAAGCCCCTGGCACTGATGGCATTACCGCAATAAAATGTTCTTATGTTATTTATGTCTGTAACAATTTGTTTACTACGTAAAGCCGTCAATGTTAAAGTTTAGTAAAAGTTAAATAGAAGCCGTTGAAGTGTCATATTCAACAATGTGAGACTTTGTAAAAGGTTCTGTGTGGTTCATTCGACCAATGCTGAGAAAAGAGATTTTTTCTACGCTATAAGAAATAGTTCCTTTCTGTTCTGTACCGGCAATTATTCTCTATGTGACCTTTTATGAGTGAAGTGTTGTAATAACATGTACAAGGAAGATTAATGTAACCTTGAAATTTTTACAGCGAAAGTACATTATAATCTGTAAATGGTTAACTTTTACTACATGAAAAAATTGATATATTAGCTTTTAACGTAATGTTTAAAGGCCAATTAAATGAAAGGAAAGACTTGTGAAAGTAATTAAAAACCAATTAACGTTACATCTCAAATGACTTCCTCCTAGTTAAGGCTTTACCATAATTTACTCAATACATAAGAGTTGACTTTGGGAAACCTTACATGTTTCATTGTGGTTTGAAAATTGCACACCTGATTAATGATATGTTTCTTGCAACTTGTACTAATGTGATGCCAAGTAGACAAAGCATTCTGATTCTTTTTTATTCTTTATGGTTGGGTTCATTTTTTTCATTAAAATTTGAAGCGGTTAGATCGTGTAGGTAATTGTTCGACTGAGCATGTTGTGTTATAGGGGATATAACAGCGTATGCACCCTAATAAATTTATAGAAACCAATAACACTAGTTTTGTATGGGCATTACAGAGTAACAATTTGCCAAGTTGCCGTTTTTGTTGTAGGAAACGATTTTTCGCCTGGGTTAGCCACGTGTTATTTGAGTTCATTTGTCGGTAAACCCCTTCTTAGAGGAACTGGAAATACTGGAACTGGAAATAAATCCAGGGAACATTCTTTCTTCTTACCCTCACTGAAGCTGTTATCAGATTAAATCTTCCACCATGTTTAAACTGGGAACTTCTGTTTCATAGAAAGGGCAGTAACTGTTGCACTGTGTTCTTGAAACGAGCGATGTCAGATTTTGGCTGAAGCAGCAGTAGGGGATTGTACACGCGATGATGTTTAAATAATAAAGTAGTGTAACCATTTAGAATCACAAAATCCATTTTTGACATGTTTTCCAAGATACATCACAAATTTCTCACCATCCTGAAAAAATGAAGAGCAGTTATATTAGATAGACTTATAGCCTCTTAAAACGTAATTAGCTTTTAAACACGTAAATTGCACCACTTTGAAAACGCAACCACCTTGTAAATTCTAAACATGTAATGCTTATCCAATAAAGGTGTTTAAAGCAAAGAAGGCACTTGTGTTTAGCACCTAAACGTGTTCACGGAGTGGGCAGAAAAGTGTAAAGAAAAATGTTTAATTACAAACACCTCTTTAGAGTGCAGTTAAAGATGACCGACCTGTTACATTGTTATCAACAGTAGCAGCGGCCCCCAAATAGTTATTAAGAGTAAAGGTGCCGGCAAATTTTGTCTTTGCCCCAGCCAAATAACGTCAATAAGGAATTGGGCGAACCAAGCAATTAATAAAATTACCTCTCCAGAGACGTAATTTTTCATCTAAGGAAGTTATAAATCCTCAGGTCTTCCCACAGGGCTTCTCATTGGCTTCACACCGCGCCCCAAGATTTTGTCCTCAACATTATCCTTCGCCCGTTTTTTACCTCAAAATTTTGATATTCTGGCGCTTGCACTGGTAATCAAATAAAAGAGGGGATTCCCTGTTTTTCTAACATGTGCATTTCTCACAGCTTTGCAACTAACAAAATAATTAGCATCAGCGGGAAGTAGTGTGAACAATATCTACAATCACTTAATGGAAGGAATTGAAGGAATTTGGGCACAACTTTTTCTTCGATTACTATGGTTTTTCTTGTCCTGGTCTTGTTTAAGGGGAAGATTCGAACGGTGGTGAAATTCTTGCTTCAATGGGAGAAGCTGCTCGTCTTGAATGGATGTGGCAACCGTTTTCAACACCTCCTACAGTGGTGTGGCAACATAAGCGTAAGCTTGTTGTACACCACGTTTCTAAAACGTCAGAAAAGAATGTTGGTAGATATACATCTCGAGTGGAAGGAAATGGCACATTGGTTGTATTGGAAATATCAGCAGTAGACTTTAATGACGCAGGGATCGTCTCAAGTGTTTCCTACTTAGAAAGTGGTGGAAGCGAAAAGAAGTCTTGGATACTTCAAGTACAAGGTAAATCTTAATGAAAAATTTAAAATAAGGAATTGAAATTGGTCAAAAGTAATTTGATGTTTTCTGGCATTGTTGCCAAGTTTATTTAAGTACTAAGATTCACATGCGAGATTTCTTTTATAAATCGTTCTCTTATTTTACCGTGAGTTTACTGAGGCTGTGATCTTTAGGAACCTACCTATATAATCTTATTTCCACACAATCAGGGCATCCACATATAACGATCGAGGAGGACCAAATGATCGAGAATCAAACCATGAAAGCAGCGTGCTGTGTTGACTATGGTTTGCCAACAATGTTTTCTGAAATCATCTGGATATTGGGTGGCATTACTGTTCGAAGTACAGCCTCTCTTCAGAACTTTAATGATTCAAATGAAACCGTTTGCAGCAACGTTACCTTCGTTATCGAAAGAAGATATCATGGAAAGTCTTTGGACTGTTTTGTGAAAAATGATCTCAATGCTTCATCTAAAGGCTCATCTTTCTTTATGAACGTGTTTTGTAAGTTGAAAAAGCCACACATGTCAGATGAGATGTTTTGCCATATGCTGCCCTCGGGGGTAGAGTAAAGAAATAAGGTGTCTCTTGAGGAATTTTTTGTCACAATATCTTGATAAAATTTTTGATGACCGTGGTTCTTGTTAAAATACAGATTTCACTTTGGCTATAGAATGAATTTAAAATATGAATTGCAGAAATTACTATGATCAATTAACCGTTAAAATGGAGGGATGAAACGACCACGAAATGTTTACCGTCATACAGTCACATATGAGTAAAGGTTAAAATAATATTAGGAAACATTAGGAGATTTCAGTTAACGTGTCACAACCACAGACAGTGGTGGACAATGTTAAAGGATGTACATAGTTTTGCACATAAATGTGAACTAAAACAGGACCAAAGGGATAAACTATATGGGTTATCAAATTCGTCAATGAACTTCCTTTCAACTATTCGTATTTTGAAGACGTTCATCAGTGTGTGTTTGGAACTACTTTAACGGATTCAGATCGTGATAAAGTGCATCATGAAAAAATATTCTTTGAACAGCATCAAAGAAGAAGTAGGTTTCATCCTGCTTTCATGGCACTTAATACAAATCTTATATACTTATAAGCCAGACGATTTCTGCAAACCCTTAACCCCCCGAGGGGGAAGATTTCAATGGATCGTTTCAGTACTAATTTAACTTACCTAAAATTTAACGTTACCAGTTGCCAAGCCATTTTTTTGGTCAACGTAGCCGTGGTAGACCGAAGATGCAGGGCAATGAGGTAAATCTTGGTAAAATTAAACGTATGCAGAACGTAAGTGTTATAGTTGCAGAACTGTTGCAGTGACGATCATTACCATGTTTATTAAAAACATAAATATTTACTGTACAAATGTAAATTTAAAATTGTTCATTAAAGGAATTTAGGAACAGGAAATCTAAAGAATCTAAGCCAACTGTTGCTAGTCTTTGGAACGCAAGGTTCATTCGACATTTCCTAAAAGATTATGAGTAAAATTGTCTTAATTTAACTTTTTAAAAATAGTGCCTTTCACACATGATGCTATATGGTTTCACAGACAGACCCAGTGTGATATTATTACAACAACACACAACACGGAAGTTATTTTATGTTGGCCTTGGAACAGAGGAAGTGCTGTTGACTTGTATTTCAAATGGTAATCCAGAACCTGTTGTAACACTATGGAAGAAAGCACGTAACGGCAATTGGACAATTTCTTTAGATAAACCTAAAGTTTCATCAGGAAGAGCCATGGGCGCTGTATGGAATATTCGTATAAAGAATGAAAAGAATGTCGCTTACAGATGCGTGGCGGTAAACGCAATTGGTTCAGAAGCAGTTAGCAATTCTATTACAACAGATCGTGAGTAGAGATATAACTTCTTTGTTTGATTTTACACAACACAGGTTCAGCCTAAGAACGTGTAAGCAGGTTAGAGAAACAGTAACATCGTATCCAACTACCAAAGGCAGCACGATCATTCAAAAACGAGCGAAGCTTAGGGTTACTGATCGAGTTTAAAGATACTGTCTCTTTCGATACTAGATTATGGGATAATCTATCGGTTCTCATAATCTTGGTAAATAAATGTTGCACATGGAATGTGGAAACAATAAAGTTTGGTTTTGCCATTTTAAAAATGTAATACGCTCTTCAAAGGAGTTCACTTATGTTAAAAAAAGGTTAATTATTTCATGGTAAATATTGTAAAACAGCTCTCATATATTATTACTCAGAATATTTTCGATCTTTTTTATTTTGATTAATGGATTTCTGTTCAACGTTCTCTTGGCAGGAAGCACAGAAGTAGCAAACATTGTGTTCTTATATACGGGCATGCTTACATCCTTTATGTGGGCTTTCGGGTTCGTCGTTTGGAAGTCAGGTAACAGAACCAACATGATTACATTTTTGTTATCCTTTTGTTATACTTTTAGTGATATTTACAACGTGTTTTACAAAAACGAACAGTGCATCGAGAAGACGCAAACATCAGATTACTCACAATTGTAAAAGATACATCATAATTGAAACGATTAATTTTTTTAAAAAGCGTCTTTTATCCTCATCAGACACTTTTAAATATCAGCAATCCAAAATGAATAATGCGTTTATATCAGCAATCCAACACTAAGTAATGCGTTGATGGAAATATTTGTATCGTATGACACTTGTCTTTATTGCTGTGGCCACTTGTAAGACAAGTTTACCTATGGCGTCTTACATCGCACAGAGGTTCTGAATCTATTAATGAATCACATGTTTAATTTCGCTAAAAGGGGGATAGGGGAAGTTAAGCCAAATTTTATTTTCATATAAGCATATGAATGGCGAACCAAATCTACACGTGTGATGAAACGTTCATTAAATCGGACATATATTTCTCAATATATCAGTAAATGAAGTCACTAGATTTGAGTTACAAAGGGACTGAAAGGAGCAGACGTTATGTCACTTCCTAACATTGAAAAGGAATGCTCTGTTGTTCTTTGTTCTCTACAGACTGTTGTGTTTACCTTAATTGAAGTTACTAGTGTATTTGGAACTCCCTGTAAGGTCTGCAGAGTTAGTAAAGTGCCACATGCTACTTATGCAATCACATTCTGAAAGTATGGGATTGTTGAGGAGAAAACAGACTGTTAAGTTTTAAGGGAAATAAAAGCCCGTCCATTGATGTAGGAACATGAGGTCATATGTGCTTGCTTCAAGTTCAATTTTTGTTGAAAAGTTGACAACTTTACTTCATCACATCTGATTAAAATGCAAATATCACCTCCAATGCTTGCATTAAGTACCCCTCTAATAAATCAAAAGTTGATTTGACCTTAAACCCACCTTTCAAAGATACTTATAGCTAGAACAGACTACACCTAAATTTTAACAATGTTTAACAATGGGTGAGAGAAACCATCGCTTAAATTTACTGTTTCTTAAACATAATACATTTAACTCTTGAAATTATTATTACTGTTATTAGCGGTTTGCCCGTGGACCATTTGGAAATTAATACCATTTGCAGATTTACTTTTATTATCGCACTGTGCCATATCTTTACTCCTATATACGTACCGTTTTGTTTGTACGCTAGGCAGACGTATGTTCTATGAAAAACAGCATTCAACTGATGAAAAAAGGTAGGAGAGAAATGTATAGAGGTGACATCTTCTAGTATTTTTCTTGTCTTTCTTATGTTACTTTCCGAATACCCTTTAAAATATCATCTTGCATTTTAATATTCACAAAACCAATCATTTCAGGGAAACTGCAATAAAGGCTCTTGAACGAGTGGAACTGAAAAGAAAACAAGTGATCATTTCATCAGAACTATAAATATTACCATAGCTACTATTGGTGATGTGTAGAATAACCATACCAAGTAATTATTGCCACTCACTTTGACCATATTGCAGATACTTTGACGTGAGCGCTTCAGTGTACTCTGTGGACAATGACAATGCTATGAATGACACTGTATCACTTTCACCCATTAGTGCATTGACAGGTAAGCAGGAAAACGCTGCATTGACCGAACAAAAAAGGATGAAAAATTTTGCTAAGAAACACAAAACAAGTAACTTTTCTTCTAGGTGAATTTCTTCTTCAGTACGTCCATACATGAAATTTTACTGAAACGTTTTTTTTTTATGTTGTGGTAAGTATGGCGTAGACCAGGACATTTAGAATGGAAGGACTGCAATTGTGTAACGCTGGTTGTAAGATAGACATAGGGGATCTAACAAAGTATGTTTTATTGTCCTTGGAATCCAAATTAAGTGAAAAATCTCACAAGGCTTTTGCTTTTAATCAATGATGGTTACTATCAGTAATATATATATTGAAAACTATTACCGCATTTTCTTCTTCTTTGCAGATAGCACACAACGCCACAACGAGGAAAACGTTTATGAGCATGCAATATAAGAATGAAAACAATATTGCATTAATCAATATATCGAATATATCCAAACATTTAATGAACATTTTGTAATTTTTTCCTTTTCCTTCTCCTGTGTAGCATGGTGATCAACACAACATAATGCCAAAATGATGTACCAGCCCAAAAAGTATAACCTTTGGGTGGAAATAGTGTTAGCTGAGTGCAACTGTATGGAATTTATGATATACTAATTAGTCAGAAATGAAAAAAAAAGAAAGTTCAAATCGAGAGGAAAACACATTGAGTTTTCGGTTATTTGATGTTAAAACCCTTGGGATAAAGATATACATATCTGCATTTAGTCGCCTGGACACACTGATGCCAAAACTCATTCCTTGCCAGTAAATAAACACCAGTGGAAATCCTTTTGTTTTACAAATGATGGTGATGGAAAACAATAGACAACTGTTGGAACCTTACGCCGTGTTTTTATTTCACAATGACCTAAACTTTCTAACCTAACACTGTCATCAAGAGTTGAATGTTTGTTAATTTCTTTCATAGGTTGCCCTGCCAGACCCTCACTTATTTCTAACAGTTAAAACAAGTGAGATGAAAACCATTTCAACTTTGAAGGGGTATGATATTTCCTTTAAAAGGAACATTACCTGAGAGGAAATTAAAACGATATTTTCAATTTCACTAAATTAATACACACGGAAGATTGCCAGTCACTTCTAAGGGACCAATGCGCCCTGTTTAAAAAAAATTCCTAAATCGATAAATTGAAAATTGAGATACTCCCTAATCCAATCACCAACTCTACACAAACAATAAAATCGATACAATTAAACATGGACTTCGTTCCTGGTTTGCAATCAGACCATTCTTTTGTATTGGTGTCTTTCTCTGTCAGTGAAACTAGCAGAGGAAGGGGTTATTGGAAGCTGAATAATTCACTTTTGTATGATTCGACTTACATTGATATGGTAAATGAATTAATTAATAATGAACTTTCCAATAACAATTTTAGCAACCATGCCTCTCGATGGGAATATTTAAAATACAAAATTCGTGCCTTTAGTATGGATTATTCACATCGTAAGGCTCACGAGCGTCGTAAAAAAGAAACTCAGCTTACTTTAAAGATTGCATTCCTTGAACAGCAATTATATATAAGTGATTCACCTGAGCTACGTTCACGACTAAAAAAAGCCTAGAACGAATTAATGCAGTAATATTATTATAAACTTCAGGGAACGATTATCAGGTCAAGGGCTAGATGGATAGAGGAAGGGGAGAAAAATTCTAAGTATTTTCTGAACCTAGAAATGAGAAACAGAGTTATTAATTCTATTTCCAAACTTACTAATGATCAAGGTTGTTCATTGACCGGGGAGAAGGAAATACTTGAACATATTACTTATTATTACAAATCCCTTTATACTTCTAAATCATTTTCCCTAGAGAGCTCTTTTCAGAATCTTACAGAAAATTGAAACTGGAGACTTGCTTGTCTGTGAGGGAGAGCTTACAGTAAATGAATGCTTTCAGTCATTGTCTTCCATGAAAAATGATAAGTCAACTGGGTGCGATGGGCTCACTGTCAATTTATATACAGTGTTTAGGCAACTGTCAATTTTTATACAGTGTTTAGGCCATTAATAGGAAAGCTAGTAGTAGACTCATTGAATTATGGTTATTTAAGTGGGCATTTGACTTTTGAACAAAGCAGAGGGATCATAACTCTAATTCCAAAACCGAACAAAGATTAAAATTTTATTTCTAATTACAGACCCATTACATTACTAAATACTGATAACAAGATTGGTTCAAAGGCTATTGCCTCACGATTAAAACCTATCCTGCAGAATTGTATTGGTCGGCAACAAACTGGATTTCTTAAAAATCGTTTGACAGGTGAAAACATTAGATACGTTCTTGATTTAATTGACTATGCCTCTGAAAAAGGCTTCCCGGTTTTATTTTTGCAATTGACTTCGAGAAAGCGTTTGATAAGCTTGAGTGAAACTATATTCATAAATGCCTGTGTCACTTCCAGTTCGGTGAGAGCATCCAGAATTGGGTAAAAGTATTTTATATGGGAATTAGTGCATGTATTCTAAATAATGGTTATTTGTCAGATCGTTTTCCATTACAGCTGGGTGTAAGACAGGGATGCCTCTTAGGCCCATATTTATTTTTATTAGCTGCAGAAACCGAAGCATTGAAAGTGTTGCAAAATGATTTGATAAAAGGAATATCAATTAATAACAATGAAGTAAAGTTACTACAATATGCCGACGACACCAACTTTTTTTTTCTCGGAGCAATCGCTTGAAGAGGTTCTCCGTAATTTAAGTCTTAACAAGGGTTTTTCTGGACTAACTATTAACCTTCAAATATGTAATTTATTTCCTTTAGGACTTTTTGTAACCCAGTTACCTCATTTCGCTATTGCTTATGGCATTAATGTTACCTCTAGACCTTTACAGATGCTCAGCATTACCTTCACTTCGAACAGATTTGATCTCTTCCGTCTGGACTACCTTCCAAGACTCTCAAGATTAAAAGAAAATTTAAGGCTTTGGGCTTCTAGGGATTTAACCCAATAGGTAGATATGTAATTATTAAAAGTTTCCCTTTATCCCAGCTTGTCTTTTTTTCTTATTCTACCGAGCCCTCCTAAAAAGTTTATAAAAGAATAAGAAAGTATTATTTTTGATTTATATGGGGCGGAAACCCAGATACAGTTAAACGTTCTGAAATGGTTAGCTCGATAAGAGACGGGGGACTTAAGGTTACACATATTCCAACTTTCATTAATAGTCTAAAGTGTAGTTGGGTGAAAAGATATTGTAGCACGGATGATTCTCCTTGGAAAGTTTTCTTTGATATTTCTTTGAGATCTGTGGCAAAGACTTTTTTCTTTCGCTGCTCTTGTAGATATGAAGATACCCCAGATACTAAGAACTTATTTATTCAAGAAGTTATTAAGGCATGGTGTGAATTGTCGTATCGTTGTCCGACGGAGAATTTCGAAAATCAAGTTATATGGAATAATTCTTTTAAAAGTTTAGATAACCAAACCTTTATGTGTCATGATTTATTTAAAAAAAATGTTTTATATGTAAAAGATACTTTTGACGAGAGGGGTTTACCATTGACTTATCGTCAATTTTATGAACCGTTACCACATTGTTAGTTTCCCTTTTTTGTCATATTTTGGTATCATTAATTCAATTCCACGTAGCTGGAGACCAGAGGGTGGGGGAGAGGTATATCTTGAAAGTGACAGCTGTTGGTTTAATAAGCTAATGAATGCACCTTCTACATCTCAGTTTACGTACAATCATCTTATTAAAAGGATTATCGATCCCCATTTATTTTGGGATTGTAGCTTGGTATCATATTTTATTTTAAATGTAGAGAATATGTTTTTGAAAAAGCACTTTTTCTTTTCCAAACAAGACATTTTTTCGGTTTTAGTCAAGGGAAAAAGTATCTCTTTAATTTTCTTATTTTACATATGAAAAACTACATTTACCAAAATAGGTGCAAGAAGTCATAACTTTCCATTCAAGAATTTATGTTCAAGTTTATATTCGCAATTAATGTCGAAAAGTATATCTCTTCTAGAAGACCAGTACGTTCCACAAGGCAAATTAACTATCGCGATCTATATGACACTTTCTGCAATTTCATTGATGCTCGATCGTAACCATTATGTTATTGACCAATGCAACTATTCTTATGTTTTCTTACAACTTCATTTCTGCTAAGTAACTTGTATATATCTGTAAATTACTCATGAAAAGGTCAATTGTACATTTACCAAATTAAATTTCGAAATTGCTGATGCTGATGTATTTGAATTGAAATAAAAAGGAGGAAAAAAAAAAAAAAAACAATCGATACGATGCAAAAGCAGCAATCAATTAGCCCGGCTTCAGATTGAGGCAAGTGCCACATGGAATGGTCATTAATGCCACCATGTTTTTTCAATACCCTGACATATCTATTAACAGAAAAATTCAGGTATATGGGTATCTTCGGGTGGGTTTGGGAAATATAGCGGGGTATCTGCCAAGAGTCAGGGTGCTGAAAAATAAAAAATTTAAGGGGTAGGGGAAAGTAAAACGGCTATAATTTTTCATCTAGAAACTCGAGAGTTGCAAACTACCCCTCAAAATACTTGCAAAGAAATTTTCTTTTAGTTGATATACAGATTTTGAGAATCACGTGACTTTTGAGGTCATTAAAAGCCAAAAAGGTACGAAATTTGACCTTTGACCTAAATCTTGACTATGCTATTTTAAAATGTAATTGTGCACAGTAAATCGATTCATTTATCCTAGTTTGACCTGAAATGGTTATATTACATGTCTTCAGACAATTTTAGGCTACTAATGTTCCAGGTTTTGTACTTAGGAAGCACCAGTGTCGAACGAAATGTTAACTAGTAAACAATCTGTTAGAAAAACAGAGTTTTCCAACCCGGAAATGACAATCTACTCATGGTTAATGAGAGTTACAAGCTGTTCACCATCTCGCAATCATTTTTATATCTATTTAAGCATTCCTTGTTATAGCAAATTTATTAATGGCATATCTACATATCCATATCGACCCCCCTGTCCCTTCTTAATACCTAAAAGGTGCAAAACAATACAATGAAATATCAGTACTAATAGCTTCAAATTGGGCAGGAGATTGAGGTAAGTGCCATCTGGAGTGGTCATTATAGGCTATGGTCCACAGGCATCTCACAGGCAACCCTACAACTCTCCGTAGCAATATTTTTTGGAAACGTTACGGTCCGCTGAACACTAAAACAAGTGGTATAAGTAAATATTTTGGGTCTCGCCCGTTCAGAATGGTTGCCAAAAACAAAATGGTGGCAAACATTTTGAATATTTTGTATAAAATAATAATAAAGAAAATATTCTTAAATTTTTTTTTTGAGGGATCGACTTTTAAATTTTAGTCGTATTTTATGACAAGTATTCCAGAATTAATGTTTGGGACTGTTTTGGTGAGATTATGGCGGAAAAACAAAAAATGGCTGCCAAACTAAATGAAATGTTTCCAGAAAATTGTGAAAAAAATGCAAATTTCCACATTCCTCAATCACAGTGATGTAAAATGATGTTTTCAAATAAAGGCGGAACTTGACAAACCTAGATACAAGAGTATTTGTCATTCAATATGTCGGAAATGCACTGAAGAAGTAAAAACAATACAGTAAAAATTCCCCACAAAAATAAGAAAATAATTAAAAAAATGCAAATAAATGTCAAAAAATAGTCACTAAAAATATATTTCGACTAAAAATTTCCAATATCTTTATAGAAAATTGTACATAATTCCCCAAACATGATATCTGGTATTTTATGCAGGACCCCATACTAACCAAGATGGCGGAAACAACAATATGGCCCCCAATAAAACGATCATAATGTATAAAAAATAATAAGAAAAATATTTAGTAACAATACTTTTAACACAATTGCCCTTCATTTCTGGCCAGATTTTATGACAAATAATCCTAATTAACTTTTTAAAATACTTCTCTTGGAATTCAGATCAACCAAAATGGCGGAAAAGCAAAATGGCTGCCGATGCTTTAATTATGTTGATATATCATAACGATAGGAAAATAATCATTTAAAGTACTTTCGGCACAGGAAAATCTAACCTGTGTCCATTTTCTGTTGTAAATATTCACAAAGTATTTTTCTGGACATTTCTTTTAGGATCCAGGTCAACCAAGATGGGAATATAGATATAAACCCTTTGTGAGTTAAATGGCATTTTAAAATTTGCTTCTTTTTTTAGGATAAGTAAAATTAGTAGCTTATAGAAATATTGTTTGGGTCATGAGTGACACTTCTTACTATGGCAGATAAAAAATCAACGATTAATTCCATTATAACTAAACGT
This sequence comes from Holothuria scabra, assembly GCA_037179385.1. Taxonomy (NCBI): domain Eukaryota; kingdom Metazoa; phylum Echinodermata; class Holothuroidea; order Aspidochirotida; family Holothuriidae; genus Holothuria; species Holothuria scabra. The sequence continues at coordinate 46,928,606 of CM074181.1, read as the reverse complement.
TTCAAGCTGTAAGCAAAGTTCACGAATTCCTGTTTTGATTCAGTGAACACATACACAATTGATCCTAGATTAAACTTAGGTCAGTCAGCGAGAAAAGGAGATGCATTCTATCTCCCTTTCAACTGGAAAAGCAGTTCATGGTAACGTAGGTGAATTGACTAGGACACAAATTATATTGTTAAGTTATTTTACCCTTTATATTTGTTTTGATGAAACAAATTTAATTTGAAATGAAATTTGGAGCATAAGAGAAAGAAAACCAGTAAGCCGGAATTTTAAATTGCCATTAGTTCTTGAAAATTTCATTTAATTACCTAATATCTTAATAAAGACAGATTTTATTGCTTGAACTCATAAAATAGGTGCTTCCTTCTACTTAATATTGCTATTCGAAAAATGAGAAATGTCATATTGCGTCCGGACAATTTGCCGTTGAACATGGGTAATAATTGTAAGTTTTGTTGTATTATACTCAAGTAGAAATTGTGCTCCTCATTCCAACAGTTACGGTATACTTTATTTCTTAACCTCTTAAGCTCAAGTCAAGTAAGCGATGAAAAAACTTGCTCTGTTCATTGCACTGTCGAAATACTTGAACCATTTTGTCGTCACTACTTTGGATAAAATTTTGCGGCTATACTTAATTAATGTTATTCTTCGCAAAAAAGGTTTCCTGTTTGACATTGAAGGCATGGCTGCAACCAGTGGGATGGCCAAGGGGCAACTTGACACCCCGGACGCCCAAAACGGGAAGGGGGAAAAGGTCCTTAGACACAAACAGTGCACAACAGTCCAGACAGGTACAAAACCGGTAAACCTCTTGAGTCTTGCCCCGGAAGGCCGGGACTGGTTACGCCTTTGGTTGAATGGTGCTAATTACCTTCGTAAAGTGACTTGGTCACCACTTTGCGCACTTTCCTCTGGGTACGTTCACCAATTATACATGTTTAAACATTCGAAACCTGTTGTGAAACGTTTTCTCCCATACGATGAACATCTCATGAAAGCCAATTTCTTCTTGTCTATTATGAAACCTACCTTTTTGGTTGTTAAACTTGGGCATAACTGACCAGGGAATTATTTGCCTGACTCACTCATAGCAGGATACAGGGGTCATAGGCCCTTTTCTTTTCTTGTATTTTATATTGGACAAGAACAATGAGTAACCAATCAGGCAACCAAGCTAACAAAAAAAAAATTAGTACCCATGAAAAGAAGCACAGACGGATCAAGATAAGCTTCCCGTGATTTCATTGGGAATCCCGGGCAGAGCTGTCTTTCTTCTTAAAAGGAATTGTACACTCTATGCGAACATTACAAATACACCATTTCTTCTTCACATACTTCATACTAATTTTACTTGGAAAAGAGTAGAGGCATAAACCAAGGCAAACTATAACTCCACCTACAGGACAATAAAGGCTCTCACCGTTCAAGTAAAGGGCGACCATATATTTTAGATATTGAGGGGACATTTGAACGAAAGACAGGCGAGTAACCAAAAACTGTAATACGGGCCAGGGTCACCGGTGAAGGGTTATGTTTATAATCAGTGGTGACCCCATGTGATAACTACTGTTTGCGAAATTCACATGACATTTTAAGCCTGTAGTGTCGATAGCCTAGCTGTTCCAACTCATGGTGTGCCTATGGGTAATATCTCTTTTGTCAGAATTCCTACCTTTGTTTTGCAATTCAGCATGGAGCTTGGAACAGGACATTGTTTGGCAGAGTCAGTTTTCAATGCAGATGGTTGTTAACTTTTTTTCTATTTTGGACGATTTTTTCATGATAGAGAGAAAAGATGTGATACCAGTCCCAAAATCAAGTATCCCAACCATTACGTTAAGCATGTTAGCGTTTTCCTTGCTTTCACTGAAAAGTTGTGCTGCTTAACGTATATATACGTTAAGAGCATATTGTCCTCTCAACTTCGGCTGTGTGTCTTAAAACGCGAAGAATGCCGACACTTTGCAAGTCATTTACTTGTCATATAGTAAAACCCGGTCGGCAGACTCACCAAGTATTGAAAGGATACAAAGCAAGGATGGCAGCTGTATAAAGTGTACCTCAAGTCAAAAAATAATAAATAATAAAATAGTTTGTGATGGCATTGTCATGGGCGTCGAATATGGGGGGGGGGGGCAGAGGGACATGTCCCCCCACTTTCTTGAGTGGAGGGGACACTATCGTAAAAGTCCCCCTACTTTTTGTGACCAGAAACTTAACAGTTAGGTACTACCAAAAATACCATACATGTATGTTATGAAAGATGTGCTCTTCTGTTTAATATTTATTTTCCCAAAATTTTCACTCGCTACGCGCACTTGCAGTCTCATTGATGCTCTCTTTTCACTTGCATGTCAAACATACATTATTTATCTGTCTCTATGATTATGCCGATTGTTCGAGTGCATAGGGCAGGGGTGTTGTTATGAAGAAGAACAACACCTAGGAATTTGAAAAAAGGGGATTCGTCTCCTACTATGTTTTAATAAAATTTGTCATCTTTAGTCTTTAATAAATAAATGACCAGCCTGGCAGGCGTAACACATTTTTATCAAGATGTCTCGATGAACAGTCTGCATGCACCTTTTTCAGAAAAATAAATGTGCAGACGACTCTGAAAATGAAAAATTCGCAAATTTGCCGTTTGTGAAACCAGTCTACAATGTGGTTTTGACAACTCATGATATTCCGAAATTTCAAACTCTTTCCACTAGGGGCTCCATATTCGTCATTAGTTGTTTCCAAAAAGGAAAATTTACCACGCGCTTCGCGCGCCTCAAATTGCACTTCCTGAGCACAAGTGCTCGGACATACCTTCAATTTGGTAAACTTCTCCGAGCTCTGGAGGTTGTGGCACGCAATGATTGTCAAGACGCCATTTTGATCTCCTCTAATTTATTCGTTTCTCAAACGACCGCAGCTGATGGTGGCGCTATATCAGATGAACATATATGGTAGAGATGACAAAATCGGAAATTTGCCACATGTGACACCAGATTATCAACTGAAAACGGTAACTACAGTGCTATTTGTATAAATTTTGTTCCGTAAAATTCTAAATTTTCTTCAATATAAGCCCTTGACTCAACAAATTTCGTTGGAGAGACTCATTTCGTAGGCGTTGGATAAAATTATGTAGATACAACGATCTTTGGTCGCCGCTCATTCTCAGATTTGCCAACAGGATATAGATATCCTTCAGTAATCCACCAACTTCTCCAATTTCCTTACAGGAATCTCAGAATTCATTTTTTTCTGTAATACAAGCTCCATATTTTCTGGAATATACTAGACCAAATTTGGCAGAAGACGGAAGAGTGCATCCTCTGTTAAGTTGGATGGGATATTAATGGACTATTAATCTTCACGGTAATTACTAATGTGTTTGGTGTTCGAAATAACCAGCCGTTTTGATTCATTGAAGTTATGAACAGATTCGATTTCGTAAATACAAAATTTAGGAGACACAGGTTTGACTACAATTTAACGCCAACATAGCCTTTTTTATATTAGAAGCAATTAAAAGAACAACAAACATAAAACATTTTCATAAAAAGTGAATTTTGAACCCTGAGCTCTATCTTGAACTCTGAATTATCATTTTCAGGGCTGTGTGTGTTTCTTTTTAAGCGAAAAATATTTAACTTTTAGGGTTGGATATTGTTGGGAAATAAAATTTGTGAAGCACGGCTTTCACTTTCCATCAGTTATCAAGTAACAGTTTACTACTTAAGGTAACGAAGAGAATTTGGTGTTCATTGATATAATCTTTTCAAACTTCAAACTGAAAGTTGTATATTTTCTTTTATTAATATTAAGTTCATTTTTAACTGTATGTCTGGGAGCAATGGTGAAATAGTATGAACCATGTCAACGATTTTTCACAGACAGCCGTTATAATTAAGGAAATGTTTCAATTTTGATTGTTGACAGCATGACGAAGAACATGATTTATCTTGAATGCCGTACATTCGTGCTCTTCTTACTATTTCTTGACATCAACGCAGGTAAGACGAAGTCAGTAAAAGCTATTTACTAAAATTGTATAGTTATTATGTAAAGACAAATCCACAACACTTTGTTGGGGATCATTGTTATTGGCTTTTTCTTCAATTGCAGTCGGTAGATCACAGTACGAGAATGTCGTCGCAGCTGCTGGTGACGTCCTCTCATTAAAATGTGTTTTCTCAGTCCGAAATACTCTAGGTGTTGAGTGGAAATTAAATGATCAGCGTATTATGATTCACGATGTAAAAAGTAACATAACGGCTAATAAGAAAGGATACACTTCAAGTTTAAAGAATGCCAGTATCGCATTTTTAGAGTTCCAAGTAAATGATACAGAAGAGTTTTCAAATTATGAATGCGTTACATATTCTGGAACGGGAACTATAAAGGAAAGGTCTTGGATAGTTCAAATTCAAATAAAACGTAAGTATTAAATAATTCCCGTTTGATTTTTTGGTATCAATTAAAATAAAATTGGGTCACTTCACATAATTTTAGGAACGCCCCAGCACAGAATTAATAAACTCCTATTTAATTTCATATAGTTGAAAGAACATAGACCTTGGCAACGCCTCGTTGTTCACAACACACAACACTTATTTTTCAAAAGAGCCAACTATACACCTTTTCTGACAGGTAAAATAAGTAATTGGATGAACCTTTTTAATGAAAATAAAAGTTGTTGGAGACCAGGAACATAAAGAAAGCTTTAGGCACTACAGTGTTCATGCAGTAAAACGTGCCTATATATACATAAATTAAGAAGTAATTATCGAACAAATCTAATTTTCTAACAACAATTTCGGAAATTTCTTTTTTTATCCTTCAGATCATGTAGTTACTAATACCAGTTTGTTGACCTCTGTAGGGGAAACTGTTCATTTTAATTGCACCTGGGACACATCAAGTCGACCATTCATGGTAGAATGGCACACGGAGCACTCTGATAACATAACGCAAGAGGCTGAATTCTCCCCTATGGAAATTGGCAAATATTATTTACATACTGCTAACAATACTGCTTGGTTAGAAATACTTGCTGTTGATTTGGATGACAGCGGGGTGTATTCTTGTTTTCTTAAGTTCGGGCCCGACGAAAAGATGATACTAAGAGGATACTGGGTTCTTCAAGTGCAAGGTAAGTCGTAAGAAACAGTGTTTCCGATATAAAGGACATTTCTTTAAATTTTCAGGAAGGTAGACAGCCTTAATGGTAGTGCAACATTTCATTCGCTGGTAAGCAGAACGGTTGCAAAGATTGAATTTATCTTAATGTTTTTACAAACGGTACAAGCCGGTTATGTAATTTATTTTGGGAATCATTACTACAATGGAAACCTAAGTTACAAAACCCAAATTATTTGTAAACAAGCTGTGGTTATGTTTAACGTATTCCACGTGTTCGTCTCTCAACAATGGTATCTTGTGACAACTTTAGAAACATTTACGTTTAACGATAAGGAACTTCCTGTTTGCCACTCCTGCTTTTTCTTTTGATTTATGACGTACAAAATGAAAGAAAATTTTCATGAGTAGAATACAGATCTGGTCAAACAAGGATATTGTAAATAAAATCCAAATTTAACCTACAGATGGTGTAGGAAACATTGTTTATTGTACATCATAAAATTTTAGATGAAATATAGAACAAATGGTGTAAATTAGAAAAGAATATTTTGTATCAGATTTTAAGCATTGAATACATGTCTGCAGACTAGTTTTCCTGACTTCAAACGAACGTTTGTTTGCAAAACGTTTTGAAGGGGAAGGGAAACACCTCCTTTAAGACCCAAGGCATACGAGGCGGGAAAAGGGGGCTGAGTGGCTTAGATGGTTTCCAAAGTTCCTCATGATCTGAAACACGAAAAATGGAAAGCATCGTCAGTAGTCACCGAGCAATTTTCAAGAAAAACATTACAAAACAACGAAAGCACGTAAAAGAAATTACTCCCTAGTCGACTTAATAGTTTGACGCAAGTACATACACAAAATGCCAAGAAAGGAGTCCTTTGCTCCAGCTAAAAAGGCGCTAGGATCTTGCCAAAGATCTAGGTCAACGTATAAAAATATAACTTACAAAAGTTGAACATTTTCGTAGGACACTTTCAAAATATTTTATTGGATATGAATCAACAAAAACGATAGCGGTGGAATGTACATTAAGGGGGATGAAGAAGTTTGTGGAAGGAAAAAAAGTAGCTAGTCGGAATAAATTATTAAAAAAAGGACTAACCGCGTCCGACGGACCATCAGGGATTCACCTCCTATTTATTGCATGACGCTTAAAATATGTTTCAAAAATAAAAACCATGTTGCGTTTTAGTCCTTCTAAAAGCAAAACATTCTGAAACGACTCCTTACCAGAAAAATTAAAGTGTTAAATACTTAAACTCCTTTCACTTGGTAACCACCAAACTAGCAACTGTTCCTTTTATCCCCAATAAACCATGTACCTCCATATTAGACATCAAAAGACATCGTGTCGCTCTTGAGCCTTAGTAGACCCATATCCAAAAAGTCAGATCAATTTAACTTTCTGTTCCTTGTCTCAAAATTCCTGCTCCCACACTGGCTAAGAGTGTTTTCCAGAATGGACTTGACCTACTAACCTTAACTCTCGTCTCTTTAGTTTCTTTTCCGTTTTAAATGTAATACTTATTGAGCAGACGGAAATGTCTAATAGGAATAAGGTTAAATATTTGTTCTCTCGATTCTGCAAATGCTCAGACGTTGTTGATTGGTCTGTTTTTTATTTTACAGGTCAACCCTATATTTACTTTAGTAAAAACAAAACAATGGAAAATGAGACGATGGGGACGACATGTTGTGTTAAATTTGGACTGTTGCCAAAAAATTATGACATTCAGTGGTTACTGAGTGGAAAAGTGGTAGACTTAAGCGCTACCATTAACGAATCTCTCAATGAAAATAGATCCATTTGCAGCAATTTGACTTTTGTAACTAGGAGAATACATAACCTGCAGTCGTTAGATTGTTTGGTTCGAAATGAGCTGAACATATCCAATTCTGCCTTGCTGGTTGTGTTTTGTAAGTTGTAATTTTCTACCAAATAATGTTAATTGCAAACGTATCAATAACAAGAACATATTCAAGATAATTTAGAATATTGTTGAATGTGATATTCATTGAAACTTAAAGAAATCATTGTAACTCCATCATCATTTGAATAATCACAAATCTAATTTACAGACTTTGTACCTAATTCTTCCAATCCATTCCAATTTGTGTAAACGTGCCTTACATGAAGCTCTGATAGTCATGTTTGTAAAAACTGTGTTTTTAGGTTGGGAAGTTATTAACCATGTATCAAAAACTTCTGCAGATTCGCCTGTTGTAGAGATGGATCTTATGTTGTCATCAAAGGGGTACTTTTCATTTTCACTAACCTTAACTAGAAGTGGCACTGTGCAATGTTCTGCAGAAGGAAATCCCACACCTGTGGTGACTCTGCAAAGAAAATTATTAGATGGCAATTGGCAACGTCTCTCCGGTGATCCCAATAATGTGACCAATACAGCATTCACGACCGTTGAAAGGTTTACGTTTGGAAACTTCGGCAACGGACTGTACCGATGTGCTGCAAATAACGGGGTTGGTTCCATTCAAGTCAGTCGGGAAATTTATATTGATGGTAAGTTTGTCCTAAAAAGAAATTAGAAAAGAAATAATACCAATAAAAGTTTCAATACTAACGTCTGCTTGTTTTATGGTGACTTGGAAAGATCTACTTTAGGAACAAAGACAAATTCTTGAAAGCATCGACTCGAACCATATTGTACAATGCATTTTAACGAGATTGTAATTTCTTATTTCTTTTCAGTGGAACTTAATATAACTATGTTGGTCATTATTGGTATAGCCGTCGTGACAGCTTTGTTGTTTTTATTTGAGCTAGTATCATGTCTTAAAGGTAAGACCTTAAATGTTAACTTAAATCTTTGTTATATAGACATACACATAGGAAAGTTATATGTTTAAAATGTGCGATTAGTTTTGCCTACATTCAAATTGTTTAGAATGTAAATACGCTCTCTATATCTTTAGTTCTTTCCCTAACTTAACATTTAATTTCCTTACATATCATAATAGCTACTGTCACCCGCTGCAGATCACAAAAAGCAACATCTACTTCTAATACCTCAAGGTAACATAAGTTTCCAATAAAGACTAGACGTGAAATCATGTAGTGATGCATGGACTTAACTGTGCTTTGTTTGGTCTTTAAATCATTCTTTTACTTAATTCATTATCCGTGTGTATTCTTTAAAAAGCCTCCTGTCAAAAATAACATGGAAATTGTACTTCTACCATAATTGTTGTACATGGAAGAATATATTCTTTTCAATTCCACATTACAAAACTCTCAAGCTACATCTTTAATAACTCCTCTGACGTTAAATTGATTTGAAATTTTCGTTGAATGAAAATACTTAGTAACTAGATCAAACGACTGGATTTCATTTTGCAGAAGCATAGAAATGGACAATATTGATGCCATTGGAGACGAAGAAAATGATCCCTATGATAATGAATCTCTTCCGTCTGAAGAGCCACCACCATACAATGGTAGGCAGAAATCATGTACCTTTTATGCTGCTTCTGAAAATAGAAGTGTAGAGTATAAAATAGAACATAAGGATACGATTGGATAATTTGAATACAAATGATTCTATCATCTCATTACTCTTTAACAAATTTAAAATTTCAAATAATAAGCCCATTGATGCCTTGCACAACTGACACTTTCTTTTATTTTTGCAAAACATCCCTTAATCTAAACAAAGGGGTGAAGTTCCATGTATTCATTTCTGGAACAGTTGAGGGGTTTTATCAAGTTAAAAGATATATATTTATATGCTACTTTCTACAAGAACTCGTCTTTTCAATTCAACAGATTTTCCAATTATGAAGACTTTCGATAATGTTTACATTGAGTAAGTTTTATCACCTTATTTATCTTTTAATTTGATCTTCCCATTTGAAAGAACATATTCATGCATACTTTTTTATAATTCCACTTCTTCAGAAAAATCACGAATGCAGATGGGCCAACAGAAAGCAACGAAGAAGACTATATGAACTATCCAGCTGACGATGTTTATGCTAATACATAAATGTAATAACATTTCTTTCCCATAAAGTTTCTATTTTTTGTGATTATTATAGGTCTCCTAGTTTAAAAAAATTGATTTGTTGCAATAAATTTGTCTGAAAAAAGAAACTTACTTTGTGGAACACATTATGTACAATTTTACAGAAAATGCTGACAAGTGGACTGTCCTAACTCTAAGTCAGTTATCTTTGACAAATAAACCGTTGCCAATAAAACTCGTGCGTACACCTGACTTATGCACCTAGTCACTCTTTGCCATAGAAAAAAAATCCTTTTGTGAAATACAAGCAGTGAAATTCTTTTATAGGTTCAGGAGATAACCGCTTTCGGGAGAAAATTAGAATCGACCAGACGGGGAACATTTTTGGCATGAATGTTTATGAGCACTAAGTGTCTACCTCTTCACTGTAGTCATTTTGTTGTATGTGTGAGTATATTTAAATTTGAGGTATGTTAACCATCACATATGAAAATTACACGAATCTTTCAACAAAATGTTAAAGAACGCAGGTGCAGACACGAATCACTTGCACACCTTTCTGTTAAAAAAATTGCACAAATCTTTCGACTCTGTCGAGCCTAAAATGAAAGCATAGGACAAAACACATGGCAAAATTGATCGATGTCTCAAAAAGTCCGTGTTTATCTACCAAACTTTATCCGGCCTTTTACTTTCCTAGCAACAAAATTTCTACATATGCTTAAATTTCTCTTAGGATCGATAAAAATTTCCAGCTGTTTTCAACAACTCGGACTGTTGATTTTTGGAGGTAGGATAGCAAAACATCATAGGAGAAATTTAAGAAATAGCGCCACCCATAACAGGAAATCATTTTCCCCGAAAGCGGTTATCTCCTGAATTGTGCATTGCACACTTTAACTTAAGGAAATAATAGGTGTTGATGGTTAACGGGATTAATATGTTACAGTTATAATTGACATATACTTCTGATCATGTAAAATATTTCCAAACTTTAATTTATTTTTTTTCCAAACTATTAGCTTTCCTATTCATTTATTCAAAATACTTTGCCCAAAAATAATACTACCATTGTTCCTCACATACACGACGCACACAATTATGTGTACCTTGAAATAGGTTGCCCTCAATGGTCTCCCAAAGTACTAACCTCATTCGCTTAATCAAAATATACAATCAATAACAACAATAATTTCAATTATCACCAACGCTGTTTTGAAATTTCAATACTTCTCACACATTAATGAATTTTTGTTAAATTAAGAAGACAATTTCACACAAGCAATGTTTACATGTCGGCCTTTTCTTACTCAATCCCAATATAAGTAATAAATAATACGGTATGCCTTTCCCGATCTCACAAAAAGAGGGATGTACGAACTTTCATATGTTATCTTTTTTCCCTACCAACGTATCTTTTCGCCCGATATTAACTCTTTCTTTATAAAATGTGTTTACCCGTTTAACGTATATGTGTTCATGTGCCAAATCTGTAAGCATTAATGTGCCGAATACGAACTTACAACTTTTGACCATATCAAAGGAAGAAGAACACAAATTCTTCAGTCCAGAAGATTCCCTCACTCGGAAGAAAATAGAAGTCGCTCAAACGGAAGAAATCCTATTGATTTATAGGCCTGCTGGTTTAATATAAATATATAGAGGAGAAGAAAGGGGACCAGTCACGAGAATGGATTCATTCACTTAAACATCACGGAAGGAAAGGAATTTGAGATGTCTTAAAGATTTTTGACAACGGAATGAACTATTTTGGCATTTGACCAAAAACCATAAAAAAAATGGAAAAGCTGGTGTAGCTAATATGAGGTTTACGCGTCAGTTTCTAATCGATTCGTTTCGGTTAGACGGGTCTTTTCCAGTTGTGGTTCAAGTCACCGTCCTGTTTTCTCTTTTCCATTGCTTATGTTGAGCACCAAGCACAATGGCAGTAGGTGCGCCTGAGTTCGTTAATATACCACACAATGCCATGCGATAACGAATGCGAACTCGCTAACTGAAAAGACGGTATATTTATTGCTACACTTAATAAATGACAACATTACCATAGTTTCACACAAGAAGCCAAAAAATACTGATGGAAAAATGAATGACCTACCTTAAATGTTAACGGCCATTAAATGCTAATATGTTTTTTTAATTAACTGATTGATGTTTTTACATTGTGCTTCCACCGTTTCAATTTTGTAGGCTACAAACAAATTTGAATATTTGTCACAGTAACCCATTACTATCTCTCTGTTGAAATTTTGGAAACAGAAAATAGTAAATAAAACGGGCTGAACTAGAAAGTCGCACTTGTTTTTATTTAGTGACTGAAACTGGACGTATTCGATCAAAAGGGAAATGGATCACGATTGGAACTCACTGAAATCATTGCTATCGTTGTGGTACGTCTCCTTATGTTATGGCTGAAGGTAGTAAAACAGATAACAGGTCTGATGGGTGGAATTTTATTTCCGACATAAAGAGCAGATGGTAAAACCTGTATGGCCTACAAAATGTCCACGAAAACCCTTTGCGAGTGAGACGACCTAGAAGTGGTGTTGACCGCCTTTATCTACTTTTGCAGCCCTCGTAGGGTAAATGGAAAAAAAAAAGTTCTTGGGTGTTTATAAAAGTGTTTGCCGCAAAATGTGGCATTTCATCTTCAAATTAAAATAATACTGAGTAGTCATGTAGCGGACTTCAAAGGTTATTGAATTCAAATTTTCATATTCCCACCTCCATATTACCATAAGGATAGACCGAGTTCGATTGATCAAAATGTTTCAAAGAAAACAGGGATTGGATGGGAAAAATTTAAATCTTTCACAGATCTTAAACTGAAAGTAGAGTCAAAAAGAGAAGACGCAAATGCTTGGAGAAAGTTTGCAATGTTGTTTTTAAAGTCGATGGTCCCGAGCAACACATCTCCAAGTTTCGTTGACAATTGCTATTTTTATTAACCGCCAGTAAGAATTGTACACATGCGAGAGGCTCTCCTTCGCTCTGCTTATTTTTCTAGTTTCTCTCATGTAACAAATTGTTTGTTACCATTTTAAAACTCTGGATAATTGACAAGTGCCCTTCCCTATAAGCGTAACTCCGGGGCGTAAAGATGAGAAGAAGGGGAATGGGGATAAAGAATATGAACCGACACTTGTCTAAACGGTGTCATCCCGGAGGTCATCCCTGCATCCACGTTACCGTGTCCTCCTCCATCCATACCAACATAACCGTTGCTAGAAATTCTGAGGGATTTTGATGAAAGCGACGGTTTTCCTAAAGAATTCCAAACGCAGTATTGAGGAGCAGGAAGAATGACTCCAATACTTGGGTTGCTGTTAAAATACTTGAAATTGAATACTAAGTAATCGGGAAAGTTAGAAAACATGAGTCTTATGAAAGTACGTACCCTTTTCATCCCAGCAATTTTCACTTTGCGAACCAAGTTGTTTATAACCTTGAAAAATTTCTTGACTCCGACTACGATTCCGAATCCTTGTGCAAGCGCAAACCCTACCACATTGTTTATGCCTGAGTTAGTATTGCTAACAAGAATAATATGCAATCGAAAGGCCCTATGGGCATGTTGTTTTATGGGACGGTACGTTGCACCATTTCCAAGCTAAAAGGTGCATAGGTGGACAAGCTCCTCCTACTAAAATGAACCCAATAAAAATGCCCTTAAAGATTCAAACGAAATATGAGGTTTTATTCGCGTTTAGAAAATTTCACAAAATACCAAAAAGAGAACGGATTCAGAAGCGGCGTGCCCATTGAGGCCCGGGTGCCGTCCCCCAAAATTTTCCAAGGGTCCCACACAATGGTGTCTGAAAATGCATTTAAAAACAAAATGTCTAAGCACAAGGTAAACCTAATAGCATGGTTATAGTAAGTTAGTTCAATTTATTGGCCAGGGAAGGTTGTTCTCACGACCGTCAATAGTCACACATTCAGCTTGATAGTCAACCAAATCTGTCCAAAAAAAAAAAAAACAAACAAACAAAAAAACAAAAAACAAACAAACAAACAAAAAAAAGACAAACAAAAAAAAGTTGGAAGTTTTACAATTCTTTTGATTTGGCGTGCATACGTAGATTTTTCAGTCAAGGTCTGCTGAAGAGTTAGGTGGTTAGTAAATGTGATTCAATGCAGTAGCGTAGCCGGGGGGGGGCAAGGGGGGCAACAAATAAATAAATAAAAAAAAAGGTAAACGGCAAGAGGGGGGAGGGTATCGGGGGCAATTTTTACAGTTTTTCGAGGGGGGGGGGGGCTCTAAGTCGTTACGATAAAGTATGCAGTCCCCGACGGCGAATAGTCTCCTCAATGGTTTACCTGTTTTTTGCTCTCAAGGGACAATTTCCCTAATAAGGACCCCAAATTTTCGGCGCGCTGTTGACTCCCTCCAGTTTTTTCAATACTTCCATTCCATATATCTAGGGATTGTAAGTGCTGCCAATTTACCAAGTAACGGGTAGGCAGAGTACACAGGTTTTGTAGAGGTCGTAAATTTCATCCAATATCACAAAGCCTAGTTGCTGTTCTCTTGTGTGTGTCTGCGATAGGTCAGTTGGTGAGCGACTCACGGAGCATAGTTTGGCTATTTCATCGGGTATTCCAGGTGGTTTCGACACAATTTATTTTTTCCCCGATACGGTCTACAACAACTACAGTTTCTATTTTTTTCTTTTTGTTCTTAATGATTACATAGGCTATGTTATTTTTGTAACACTACCAAAAATTTTCGCGCGCTTTACAATTTCACGATTCAGACCCAAAAGAACACTATCAGTGCGCAACTCGGCTTTTAAAATATTAAGTGATATGGTGCAAAATGTGCTCCAGGCTGCAATGACGTGGGATAGTTAGGCTCCTTCCTATCCCCTTCTCACCACCCCCTCGACATAGGGGCTGTCGGCCGTTCTGGTCGCTGGTATGGCCCGCCCCTCTGTCGGGAATAATATGTCGCCTTCCCATAGTCGGTTTAGTTATTTTGGCTTTCAAAAGAGTTATTTCTGCGATAAAACCCAAAATGTTCGGTACGCTTCGGTACGCTCTTCTTCAGTTCCGTTACCTAGAGCTAATAAAGTTTAAACCCTTCCCATCTTTTCAAGTAAATTAATAAGTAGAAAAAATGGATTACTGTACATGTCGGAAATTTCATCTCATTTCGCTAAACTTAGTTAATAATCTCTTGTGTCAGTCGTGCGGTACCGACTCGAAGAAGGAAGTACAATATAAGTTGTGCCCGATAGGGCCCAAATGCCGGGACAATTGACCTATATAAGCTTTAAATAAGTACATATTTTTTTTTTTATAGTGCGCACTTACTCCCGCCCAGACCTTCCCTGGGGCCCCATTGACTCGTACAGTAACCCTCTTACAGTCACACGCTTACTCTCGAGGGAATAAGGCAAACATTGATACAAGATTGAAAATGACAAAAAATTCCAGCTTAGATGTTCACCAGATTGCTCAATTTTGATGTAAAATTGCAAAATCTCCTTGGGGAAGGAGGGGGAGAACCATGCCCGCCCCCCGTTCCTTCGCTCGGCTCCTCACTTGGGCGCTTCGCTCCCTCAAGAAAATGCCGCACCCCAGTGGCGACGATGAAAAATACAAAAAGTGGGGGCTAAAGGTAAGTTCAGACCCTTAATATTTGTCAAGTGCTCCAATTAAGAAGCGGGGAGAATTTCGAAGGGTGGCTGAACATATTCTTGCTTAGAACACTCGGGAAGTGCCGTTTCCGGCCATCTGAGGGGTTTCTAAAACCAAAAATTTTCTTTTACGCTCCGCGCCAACTGATGGTGGCGCTCCGCTTAGATAGTCCTGTCGGTCAATATTGGGGACGATGAGTCGACTTTGCCCCCCACAAGAAAATCCTGGCTACGCCCCTGATTCAATGGCACAGCAACATGAATGTCTTTTATAGTGTAACCAGGAAAAGAAGAAGAAGAAGATACAGCCTTGCTGTAAAACTGGGGTCAGTTTCCACTAAACTGCTTTGCAAATGCGAGGGTCATGCCAAAAATTTCTATAAAGCTTACTTGACCCCAAAAAAACTAGAAAGAGGGAAGAATTTTTTTGTTCAAATAAAGTTTTTAGGTCGGACACGTCGTAATATTTTTGGCGAAACTGCGAGTATTAACACCAGTCAACGAGAATTTGACGGTGAGAGCACACTCACAGGGTATACTGTAAAGTTTTTCATCCACGTGAAGTAAATAGGCATGGGTAAGAAAAGTGTGACCGATTCGAGTCCTAGTCAGAACTTAAATCTTCCCTCTGTTTACTGGGGACTCCATTTCCTTGAGTTCCTTACTTTTAAGAGTTCAAAGAGAGTATCATACCCTTATTTTAAAAATTCACTTAACACCATGTTCGTTCATCATTGTACCGTTGGATGGCTAATAAATTGAAACATAGCCCTATTCTCAGGAGGGAAGGAGGCCCTAGAAAGTAATTTTCAGCAATAAAGAGGCATTTTTTCAAAAAAAAAAAAAAAATCATGACCGGAGGCTGCCCGCCAACCAATGGTCTCTTTTGCGTCAGTTGTCACTAAACTAATCTCACTATGGAGAGAAAGGCTCATTTTTGGCGTTAATATATGACATGACCTCACAACAAGCTTATTTCCCGATGTTTAATTTACTTAACCTTTCTATTTTATCCGATGGTAACGGTACAGCTCATTTGGCAGATTTGTGTTCCTTATCATTTGCAATTTTTCTCTTTTTTTCTATTGCAGTGAAGATTTTATTGTATACGAAAGCTCAGTACAACGAAAGATTCAATTCTACTTAAAAGCCTGGACATTCTTTTTCCAGGGGTCAGGGGTCATGATTTATCAAAAGTTTTTGTTCGCTCGGCGCCAACAAATGGTGGCGCTTCACTTAAATAGCACACTGTCCAACCACTACTACCCACGGACTCCCGAAAAACTTACTTTTGCACGACTCCTCGATATCGATTCCATATTGTAATTCTTAAGGATGTAAGGATGGAGTAATTTTTTGTAAATTGGTTTTATTACATTATATACAAATAGACACCGGGTTGATCAAGATGTGCAGTTAAGTGGTATAAAAGTTGAAAAACTTTCAGAAAATTCTTTAATCAAACAAATTTGCTAAGTGTCTGAGTAACACTTTTCTGCCATATGTAGCACACTTTGTACAATGTAATAATGGCACAAAAATTAAGATTGCTACATTGCAATGACTTTTGAAGCTTTTAAATAAAATTTTTCCATGGTAGGGATAAAACGTTACTAATTTGACGAAAAAAATACACTTCGCAACTTGGAACTGAGATTTTTTACCTTTTTGCCAAAAAGCTTAAAAATAGTGTTTGCAGTGATTGATGTTTAATATTCTTAGGCAACTTTCCATTCGTTTTGCGTAAGATATACTCCAATAGAGCCCTTTGCGGATTTGCCCAGCCATTCATTATTTACATATAAAGTTATGGAATGCTTGAGTACAAGTCTATTAATAACGTCCCAGTTTATGGATCTTTATCTCTCTGAAATGTTGTTGAAAATTGAACACCAAAACAATGTTACACGTTCAAAACAAACTTTTGAGATTATGAAATCAAATAATGAATACGTCGTGTTTAACACAGGAAGGATAACGAATTCACCGTCGTAGTCGTAATAACATGCTATGAAACGTATTCTTATTCCTTTAATTTCATATGCTCTATGTAATCGCAAGGAGTACGTCTTTTATTTTAATCCTCTAAAAATTTATGTATTGTTTCGTGGGTTTGAATAACTACGCCACCTTTTTTTATTACAAGTGATATAAATATTTACAACTTTTATTTGATGCATTCAAGGAATAAGTTTTACATCCCATTTTGGTAGCAAAACCTATTTTACATAATATGTGAATTGCACTTGATGAAGATTACGTATTTGTTTATTACACTTTTTATTTTCTAGTTCTCTTCAATTATTAAACGCAACAAGCCCTGTCATCGTAAAACTGTCTAGGCATTCAGTCGATAAAACATTGTCAGATCATCTAGGCAAAATCACGACAGGCCTGGTTTAATATACTCATCCTCACGAGACGCTGTTTATAAATTGCTAGATAAAAGCTTTAATTCCACTAAACAAATTAGTATTCGTGGCACGATTCTGCAAGTAAACCAAACGTCAAAGACTTCCTTAGAAGATGATGAATTCTTGTGGAAGATGTACGTTAATACTTATGTCCTTGTTTTGGCATGGACCGACAGGTAAGGGGCGCAATTTGCTGCACTGAGTTATGAGGATTCTGCCTAATTTCTGTTTATCTTCCTTTTCACGTGAGCGCTCAGCTGGTGTTGACGATAAGTGGGGCAATCGTTTGTTGTAGAGTATGTCTTCTTTAAATGAACAATTATTTAATTGTCAAACTTTAGTATCTCCTAAAGAACCAATAAGAATTGATGCCCTTTAGAGATTTTCTAAATTGCTTTATAGCTAATCCGTAGTAAATTCTACATTGAAATCCCTGGAGAGGTGCGGGAGGTAATCGATAAGTAATAAATTACAATATTGAAAAGGAAAAAAAAAAGAAAAAGACAGCAAGACATTAGCGACCTATCCACAGGGATCCTAGCTTTTAGGCCCGCAAAACTTAGGACACGTCCAAATATTTTCAAGGTTATGTGCTAAATGTTTGTTCTCAAGTGAGTCGGTTTAAACAAACTGGTTTCGGTCTTAAGGCATTAGGTTCGCAGCACTCTTTCTGGTTTAGAAGAGGGATCGACGGCTATTGCGAGATATTGATAAAAAACGTCATACGTTTACACACCATCGCATTAGGTACGTAAAATTAATTCATATTATTCAGTACGTACGTACGTACGCACATACCTGTTCTGTCATATTTGGCCACTGCTCCATAACAAGCAAAATATCCACTCAAATTGAGAAATATAAACGAACTCCAGATAGCCAAGAAGGTTATTGAACCAAAATTTTATAATTATTTTCTGGCATCTTTTTTTTTATAAAGCATAAAGAGATAAAGAGACGAATGAAACAATCTCCATAGTTATTTGTTAGAAATGAAATCGTACTAAAATCTTTGTTAACTTTGACATTGTTACGTAAAACCAAAGATTCTGAGTTTTCAACTTTAAGGGCGTCTTAAGGCCATCTGGAACTGTTTTTCTTATTAGGGTAGTAGCTTCCTCCAGATTTGTCACATGTTTTTAATATTTTTAAAGCAACAAGAAAAACGATATGTATTGCTTTCATGAAGTAAGAAACGTACTTTGTTACAGGTTTGTTAGTGAGGTTTATTTGAGCTATGTAACTTGCAAATCTTTAAAACGTTCACATTTAATGAGAGTGCTGATAAAAAATAATCTAAAAATTCTATAATATTTAACTTGTCATGAAAGGTAACGAAAGTAATTTGCATGATCAGCTATAAATGTATTGAACAAAGCAACATAGCTCGAAAGCGTTCTTTGTGGAGGGATAATGAAGGCAGACATAAAATATGTTTATCACCTTGGAACTTCAGTCCCATTGCCCTAGAAGTTTGGATGAAAGAAAATGGTTCAAAATTAAACTTAAAGGGCTAAAGCATTCGTTTAATCTTATTTTGAAATAAAAGATAGATCTCACATCTGTTGTCTTATTTCGGCAAATTTCGCTTCCAAGCGTCTTTGATGAATTTCAGAAGCATTACGTTGCATATTCACGGTGCCCAAATAGACTTCTTGCTTAAGGGTTCCAATTAAGTGATAAAAATGTTGTGACATGACTCTCACGAGTCAATTATTTAAGACTAGAGAGTACTACACTAATTCAAATCGGGGAAGTGTATGTCCCTTTAAGAATAAGTATGAATACTTTTACTCAATGAAAGTGCATTTGGTTAATAAATGATTTCGAGTCTTTACACAAGAATCTGAAATTGCAGGAACAAAGAAAATAAAACAGAAGTGGACATAATTTACCTTTCGATAAGGTATATAGAAATTGCCAAGATAATATTGCTTTCCATATTCTAATCGTTAAATTTGAATTTCAACACTAAAAAACTCTGGAAAAATGCCTGAAATCAGAGTAAAAGTGTACCCATTTGGTCTTTTAAAAAGACATTTCATGGCTAATTACTTTTGTAGTTTTTTCCATTTGAATTGTAGGACTAAATCTTTCCAGTCGTTTAAGTGGATACACAGGGATGTCATGAGTTTTATAATAAATGCTAAAAATATAAAACCATATTTTGTGTCTCGTTCCAGGTGAGGTATCAGATAATAGAATCTTGGTATCTCTCAATCAAACTGCCTATCTGTCATGTAATTTTAATGATTGGAGTATCCCTTTGACCGTAGTGTGGGGATATAAGAACAGGCTTCTTGTGCATCACGTGTCTAAAGATTCAGAAAAAGTGAATGGCAAATATACCTCAAGAGTAGCACAGAACGGCACTATGGTGTTGTTGATAATATCATCTGTCGAATTCAGTGACGCTGGCGAGTATACTTGTCACCCGTATTTACTTACTGGTACAGGTTTTAACACTACTCAGGTTCTTCAAGTTCAAGGTAAGCTTAAAAAAACATTAGGTCAAAATATAACATTAAATTTCTTATGAATTTTATATTTAAAAACGAGACAAAATCTTGTTACGTGAGTTGTACAAGACTAGGTAGTCAGTCGACCTTTTCCAAATATTAAACATTAAGGGGCAAGAGCAGTCAATGCAACTTGAAGTTGTATAGTACACAGTCCTGTTTCTTGATTGCAACACTTTTCTTCTTGAAATGTAAAATTTACTAGCAGTAACTGCTTGGTTCACCTGGAATATGAAATATTGTAGTCATAAAATATGATGAAAGATACCTCGACGAGAAATATGTAGAAAAAATGTGATATTTAGACGTGGCTTCAAAACAAGTTTTAATGGGCTGTTCATTGCCTTTAACCCTTTACCGTTGTGCTCCGATCGGGGCATATTTGCGCGCCTCGAGTGGGAGTGGGCGGAAAAGCGGACGTAGCCCACCCCGCATCGGCTTCCGTAGGCCATTGACCCCGTGACCTTGAATTATTGTCTCTCTCGCTGTTGTGGCCGAATTTTCGGGTAGCTACTCGCAGTTTTGAGCTCCGCGTGAAGCAGTAAAGATGGGTGACAGCCGAGCTCTCCGCATGGGTCCAAAAGGACCCAAACAACGGTAAAGGGTTAAGAAAAGAAATATTACAGTTTATAAATGAACTACGAGAAAAGAAAAGAATCGATGAGATTCATTTGTTTTCCTCTAAATTATACATGCTTTTAATTCTGCACTCTAAAACCAGTTGGGCAAAATAATCATTAACACCGAAAACACTGGAATAATAATACTAAAACCCATTGAAACTTGTCCAAAATTGTTGCAGTTTCTGGTGAATTATGTGCCAAATACCATTTTTGGTAAACCACCTCAAGGCTGGTCAAGTATTTGAGAAAAAAACCCACTATCAGTATTGTAACAAACGTGGCCATCAAGTGGTAAACATTTTACCCAAATAATTTCAGAGTGTGAATTAAAAGGGTAGTGGTGATCCAATCTGTTTCACAGGACATCCGCACGTTTTCATCACGGACAGTGTCAAGATTGAGAATGAGAACTTTCAGGCAAGCTGTTGTGTAAAGTTTGGCTTAAAACCATCGCTTGTTGAAATCATCTGGTTACTACGTAGTGATACACCAAAAAGCATCACCTTTTTCCAGTCCTTTACTGCCGAACGTAGGGTCATTTGTAGCAACTTTACTATCGTTGCCAAGAGATCATACCGTGGGAGATCTTTGGACTGCTTGATCCAAAATGACCTTAATATTTCTTCATCTGTCAATCTAGATGTGCTTTGTGAGTTGCATATTTTTATAAACTGTTTTTCTTAGATTTAGTAATAGTGTGTTATCCTTACAAACTTCTACACACACTCTAAATGAAAAGAGTTGAGGCATCGTGATTAGGGTTGGGGTGGGGTGGGGGTGGCTCAGGGGTGGGGCAAATAGGCACTCCAGAGCTTAAACGGTAAAAATATTACAAGAGAAAATGAGTTTAGGAAGGCAAAGCTAGAAGAGAAATGAGAAATTTTAATTTGTTACTGCTACTTTGCAATGATAATTGAGAACAAATTTAATTTCATTTTACAAAAATACTATTTCGCACTTTACCCGCAATCCAGAAAAAATCTCAGCTCAACTTAAAACTCAAAATTCAACTGAAATTTTTGACTGTCACCGTAGATATCTCTTCGTATATACACACCACACTCTCATGACCTGATTCTCTGAAATAGGTACTAGAAGAGGTAGTGTAAGACATTTAATGTACAATTGTCCCTGCAGACAAATTGCTTAAATGTGACCGTTAACATACGGTGAGTGCCATTTATTTAAGCGGGAAAACGGAGAATGGAAAGGAAGGGAATGAAAGGGAAAAGAAGGTTGTAGGACAAGATAAATCTTCCTGAAGATACCTTTCGATTTCGCGCTCACATTTCTATTGCTAAAAAGTTTGGAGAGCATGATTTTTGTGCACGGGTCTGAACACACCTATTCTGAATTTTAGACTACACAATCTGACCTTTGTTCCAAAGCTAGGGAGACGTTCAAGATAATCCTCTCTCAAGCTCTTTGAACTGTCGTCAACTGGAATAAAAATGAAGCAAAAATGCATTTAAGGAATATCCCGGTGTTCATTTTATAAGGTATCAAATAAAAAAAGAAAAATGTTTCATGTCACGCTCTTTCAAATACCACATCTATAGCTTGTTCATGAATCAAGATAATCCCGTTTAAAAAGATGGTTACCTTTGTCAAAAACAGACTACTCCCAGTTGCCTCACGGTTATACAATGTTATGTAGTATTGGCAGATTACTTCACAATCTTTTGCTGTTCTTAAACATTAAAGTAATTAATTTGACCTCAAAACTTTACACCAGGGAAACATTAAATAATGTTTGTTTGAAGTTAAGCTGTAAATTTTGTGAGCATAAATGTTCAAGCTTTGAACGTGTCTGCTTGTTTCATTTACATGCTTGAACATTATAAAAACATAGAAAAGATGCTCAATTAATCTGCCGGTGTGACATCTCAGATTTCCCACAATGCAATATGTAACTGTGGTTTGAATGCTTTCCTTAAAAGTCAAAACTTCTAAACACGACATACTATTGATGAGGAATTTTCACCAATGAAGAGGTAAAATGCCTTGAAGTTTTGAACTTTTAAAATTTGTCACCGGAATCTCTCTTAAATACCTCAATTTTCGTAAGCAGCCAAGAGCCAACCTTTGACTTAACTCTCAAGAGTAAACCCAACAGTTGGACTCTAAGACCCACACTTCCTCATCACGCTTCACATGAACCCATACTCCAACTAGGAAAAGGACACAAGTACATTTCGTTTTTAATATATAAACTATTAGACTTGTGAAATTCGCGTAGCCAGAGGTTTTTCTTGGAGGTTAGGGGGTTGAGAGTGTGACTTGAGGGATTGGTGTCTCCTGCCAATTCTGAGAAAGTACAGTTTTGTTTGTTTCAAATTGATGAAACATGTGTGCCCAAAACGTAGTATAGAAGTATATAATAACGTATCTTTTGCTTTCATTCTGTTCGTTATCTTTTTCGAGCTTGGAAAATGGGGTTCACCACCCCCTGGCTACTCGATAGTAGTCTGATAGGCTAAATATCAACAGTGCCTCTCATTTGGTCTTTCATTTCTTGTACAGATCCACCTACCGTCGTGTTAATGCAATCTGAATCATCTCACAAATTGTTTTACCGTGGTTTGTTGTTAACGTGCATCTCCAACGGTAATCCTGTACCTATCGTATCACTTCAAAAGAAGACCGCCGAAGGCAATTGGTCATCACTTGTAGTAAAACTGAAGACCGTTTCAAAAATGGTTGAAATCGTGATGTGGCATAAGATGAATTTCATGTACAGATGCAATGCTGTGAACAAAGTCGGTCCCGAAGTTTTAAGTGAAGAGTTAAAAGTTAATTGTAAGGGAAGTAAACAATTTATTAGACTGGATTTAGGTAGATTACTAACTCACTTGTAAACAATAGGATAACAATTTGTTATCTTTATACATAAAAGAAATTCTACACATCTTTATGCAAGAGGTACACACCAATCCATTTCATTTGGTGAAACATGAAAATAAGATCCAAACCCTTTTATCATACGAAAACATTTTCCAGGGAGGTATCTGGAACTCAATTAGGTATAAGGTGTTATGCAAATGAAGGGAAATACTGGTACGTTCCCTTTTAATGAATACCCCAAATCATTCCAAAAATGGGTGATTGTAAAAATGTGTTATGGATTAGGATTATTTTGAACCTTCCCCATATAATTTAGATAAGGTGGTTTCTTAGAATATATTTCAAACCCTCCAATTGCAATCTCATTTCCTTTCAGTTCACAGAGAAATTCTTGTTCTGATCTTACTTTGCATTGGAGGTATTATTACCTTTATTCTGACTTGGAAGCCGGATCTCTTGGCTCAAGGTAAGGACAACACAATTTTTAATTCATTTTTTTAATGGAGCGTTTGATAAATTAAAACGTATGCACCTGATCGAAATGTGAGGGACATAGATCAAATTGACTTGCTACATGTTCCACTGTCGCAGCCAGCATTTTGCTGGGGGTGTCCAAAAGTTTTCATCTTTGGAATTCAATTTTGTCCATTAAAAGATTTTAATTAAGGAGTTGCATGGGAAACGACGAGTTCAAATCAGAACGCATCGTCAGATACTACAATGCGACCCGTTTCTTTTTGGCCAGCTAAAAATTTTAAAAAACGTGACCGCCAAAACGAAGAGAAAGTCCGTTCACAAGATCTGTGTCATGGGAATTTGATTTGGAGAAAATCTGGATTAGCCTACGTAGAAAAACTTTGTATACCTTGCCTAACCATACTTCAAAAAGATACTTTATAAAAGATATCTTTTTTCTAAGATCCAATTCCAAGAAATTACATCACTAAAAAGAAAAAGAATAAAGGTTTCACACAACTGATTGTAACTACTTTTGTTCCTCTGTAGGGAGATGTTCGTGCTGCAGGAGGAAATATTTGACTGACGAAACAAGGTACATTATGTTTCATCTGTCGCCACGTATAGAACATTCAACTCCTAAATATGATTGACAATTTACATGCATAATGTTTACAAAACAAATCTTTCTTTCTTTCAAAGAATCGCCGAATTTAGTAATTTGATAGTTAAAACATATAAATGGTCTATGTACTTACGTATAATTTGAATTTACGAATAGCTTCTTTCATACATCCAGGAAGACGGGAACGAGATTTCCGACTACGGTGTCTGCTGCACCTTTAACTCCTACGTCGGCATATGCTTCAACAGGTAGTTATGGATTATTACAACTATTAAAATATATTTTAGGATTAACGAAATGATCATTGATAATGTAAGCACAAGATTCGCTTTTCATTGGGACAACTGGTTTAACAGTAAAAGAATTCACAACACCAGAAATGGAATAGAATTAAATATTATAATATGACAGTGGACCTTTAGGGACCAAGTTTGGACCTTAAAAAAGAATGGAGGATCTGTGAATCGCTTCAGCAACGGATTGCTGTAGCTTAATTGAGTACTTTCTAATAAGGTTATGGCTTGTTCACTCGAAGCTTTTTCAGTTTTCAGCTATAGCCTATGATAGGTACAAAAATAAATGATTTATGCAACCTCTTTGTCGGAAAGGGAGTACTTGTCAAGTCTCAATTCATAACAAAGATACATTGCGAACCACATGTATGATCAGCTTGTATTTGCTTTAAACAAAGGGATCACGAGGAAAATGTATGTTTTGTTCAGACACGATCTGGCTGTTTAACCGGAAGGTGGCATCCTTTTTACCACCTGCCCCTCAAATGTGCATCCCATGCTGTGTGGTTGAATCCTTTCTATGTCAGCTGATGTTTAGGTAATTGTCAGTTGCAATGAAGTAATTGGAATGAAATGGTAAGTATTTGAGAAAATGATGCCTCCTAATTTTGTTGAACGTTTTGGCTACCGTTTTCTGTGTAATGATTTCGTAGTGATCCATCTAAGTACTGCGCCAAGCAACCCTTTGATTTGTCATTGCAACATCTACAGTAAGCCAAGTGCACATCCCAAAAATGTCTGTGGCAACGAAACACTTATTTTTCGACCTTTGTAAACACGTTTTAATTCTAAAAATGTTTAGTTTAAAACACTGTTGAGACTGCAGAGTTAAGGGGTTTGGACGCTAAATAATGTTATCGGTAGTGTAATTAATGAGAATTAAATGATGCTTAATGATATATTTGTGGAGATGGCACTACACAGCTAAACTGAAACAATTAACTTCATTGAGAAAAATTTTTACTTAACTTTTAATAACGAGGCGTTTTATTAGTGTATTTGTTTTACCGTCCAGAGTCTTAATCAGTCGAAATCAGATATTTTACTGCTGCGATCGTTTTCTGTGTAATGATTTCGTAGTGATCCATCTAAGTACTGCGCCAAGCAACCCTTTGATTTGTCATTGCAACATCTACAGTAAGCCAAGTGCACATCCCAAAAATGTCTGTGGCAACGAAACACTTATTTTTCGACCTTTGTAAACACGTTTTAATTCTAAAAATGTTTAGTTTAAAACACTTTGTTTAGCTTAAATTTACGAAATGCGAAACGTTTAAAAATTAAACACGTGTGTTCATCATCTAAAGGTGTCAACCAAATTAGGGCAAAGGGTGTTTACATAAACGCTCCATCACTAAACACTGTTGAGAGTGCAGAGTAAAGGGGTTTTGGACGCTAAATAATGTTATCGGTGGTGTAATTAATGAGAATTAAATGATGTTGAATGATTTATTTGTGGAGATGGCGCTACACAGCTAAACTGAAACAATTTACTTCATTGAGAAAATTTTTTACTTAACCTTTAATGACGAAGCGTTATATTAGTAAATTTGTTTTACCGTCCAGAGTCTTAATCAGTCGAAATCAGATATTTTACTGCTTTGTTTTAGATATTACAACGGTTCGGTGTCTCAATGAGGAAAATTTGTATGAATATTCACGGTAAGAATGTCCCTTCAAATTTCAATATTAAATCCATTATCGCAGCTTATTTCAAATTAGTTAAAATTTTTCTGCTGCTTTATTGTTCCTTCTTTGATTCTTTGCTTTCGGAGTATTTGCGAAAATCTTCAGGAACGACGGACTGACACGTACGGCTATGGTCCGGCTCATTACATTATAATGGAAATTCACTAGTGTCTCTGCACGATTCTAGATGAGACCAGTCAATGGGAAGAAATCCTGAGTTTTAAATACGTAACACTTCATCTATGCAATATAAATCACATTGTGCATTTGGGAAAATTATCTTAAGCTTTTTTCGTCAAGGACTGTTCTTAGTACTAATTTATGCGCATTTAAGCATTTGAAAATTGTCATGTAGATCGACATTTGACAGCAGTTCATCTCAGAATAAACTGAAAGGAAATGCATCCCTCCTGCATTGTAAAACATCATTTGATCCCCCTTTTGCCAGCACTTATTTCAGTTTGTTGTAAGTTTTTATTTGTACCCATTGTACCAGATTTGTAATCAAAACTGCCGCCCATTTAATCAACTGATTGGAGTAATCAAACAGGGATCGGGTGCTATAATAGGCAACCGTTTGAAATTGGTTTTTTCTAAAAACTGCGGTAGTCATGGCGGATTTCCTTAAAGACTAATATTTTGTCATGCAGTGTTAGTGAAGAATATGTCAGACATACATATCAGTCTTTGGATAAAGAGACCAACATCACGTTCCATTGGTTCCGTTAGTATGAAAGTATTGCTCTCAACATAAAATTGTAGGATAGGAAATCCTACAAGACTATTTTTGGGCCGATGTACACTGTGTAACAAGAAATGTATTAAGTGGCAAATGATACGGTAAACCTCGAACCTAATCTTTAACACTAACAAAAAAATAAAAACGATACAATACGATGGCAAAAGTCAACCAAGATTATTTTGTTAAATTAACAGTGCGCATTACCTCCTTTTTCGATTTTCATCTCGTGGATCACACTCTTAAACAGTTGGGAAGCAGACCTCGGGGTCACCGGAATATGTTAAGCCCTGATGGCGTCACACAATCTTTAATTTTATTTTATCCACTTATTGAAATGAACACTTGGAAAAAAGAATGGCTTTTTTATTGTTTTTACTTCCAATTACGATCAAGAAATCCATGAAACTTACCAGACTTACTTCGCAAGTTAATCAATATCAGGCGGAGTTGTAGACCAAAAAACCGAAGAATCCCCGGAAGATTTCAGATCACCCGTTCTGAACCTGGTTACGAATTTGTCCTGAAATCATCCCGAAGCTGTCCAACAATTGGCAAATACACATTTGGTCAGGATATGTACTTTCAAACATAGGTTCGTTGGTAAATTTTTCCAATTTTCCTTAAGACGGTCAATTCCGCTCTGTTTATGCTACGAATCTGTTTGCAGTACACCTGCAGTAAGTCAGCCATCTTGAAACGCAATGCATGATGGTAGCTAGCATGAAGCACTGCGATACAAGATCTAACATGATACCATGCTTTGAGCATGCACATGCGTAAAGTGACGCCAAAGTATGTACATATAATGCATAGACAAGCAAAACAAAGACACCAGGCTTCTTTATAGCATTTTTAGTGAAGCTAGAAAGATAAGAAAAAATTCCAAATTATTTTGAAAATATTTCTGGTTTTCTTTCTTTCAACTGACATTTCAACATATCATCACCCTGAAGACGGAAAATGTGCATTTGAAACTTCGCAAGTGAGCTCTTACTCCTTCGGTTTTATCGAAGAGGTAATGACAAAGACCCTAGGTAAAGTTCACTCTCTGACAGTCGCTGTCCACTAAATGAGTTTCGTTTGAATATTTAAATTTACACCTTTCTTTAATTGAGAAAAAAGCTCAATTACTACACTATAAATAAGAACTATTGACATTTTGAACAGGTGTCCATTTTCGCTCTGCGAAGACTACCTCTAGCACGGTCTCCCAAAATGCATTTCACCGCGAATGCTTAGAGTCAAAAGATAACGCAATAACGATCACAAATGTGAGGTCTGCTTCCTAACTGAAAAATTGTTTTCCAATTAGACACCTATTTTTCACCCTTTTGTAAACCCGTTTAAATTTTAGATATGTTTAGATATTAAACAAAAATCAAATGGTTTGGAGTTATACATATGTGTTTGGCATCATTCTATATAAGTTAAAAAAAAGCTGAAGCAAAAAAGTACATAAAATCCTGACGTTCCTTTTTAGTGGGTGGTTATTTTACAATCTTTTTTACAACTTAACTTTTATACGTGCTTTATTTTGAAACAGCAAAGCTAACAGTTTTTTTTTTGAATTACCTATTGAATTAAGAAGGGAAAAGAAACTAAAAATGAAATTAAATGTGTCAATATCCTCTTTAATGTTTCATCTATACTGCGTTGCTGCACTTTTGAATTTGTTGTTGTTTATTTTTAGAGCTGTTGTATCAAAGAAATGGGATTGGTTTGATTAATCTTGATAGACATATGCATACGATGTCACAGAACAAAAAATGCACTCTTCTTTGTGGGCAAAAGAAACCAACACCCAATGCATGCAGCTACTTTGTCAACCAGTTGAATACGTGCAGGGTGAATTCTTATGCGTGCAGCCACGTGTTCCCTTTTTGCCGCTACGGATGATGCCAGTGTGTTGCCACTGTACAAGGTTTATATCACCTGGCTGTAGTGGATAGTTCACTGCTAGTGATATTTGTGGGATTGGGAACATTCCAGGACGGTAGTCTATTACGCATGGTGTATATGAATGACTAATCTGTGACTGAGCCATGCTTATTAAAGAACTTCAACAAACGTAATAGACCTGTTAACACGTATTTAACTGTTTGTTTCACTGAATGCAAAATTCCCTTACACTTTGCTTATTATCAAAATGCATGGAACATAGTTACCTACACATGTAGGCATCCTCCCAGATTTTGCAAAACTTGCGCACTGATGAAGATATAGCTATAATACTGTTACTTCCTTCATTTCTGAGTTACTTTGAGGGCATGCTCTGGCTGATACATTATGAATATTTAGACTGTGTCATCAACATGAAAACAACCAAGTATGGAACCAAGGTCCGACAAACACTTGGTCAGCGTTAAAAAATTGGAGACCAGTCGTAGCGGAACTGGGAAAATGACAAACCTTTATGACGAGCTTGAAGAAGATGATGTGGATATGGATATTTCTTGAGTTATATTGAGAAGAGCTTGTACCCTTAATTTTGATTTCGTAAGGCCACACACGTCTTGTTATTTTTATTTTTATGTTGTCGAAAAAGGCTTTAATCTGTTTCATATGGATAATACAAGTTTGAACAAGGACTTAGATCCTCTTATTCATTGTCTTTCCATCATTAATTATGATTTGCAGTGGCTAAATGATACTGTATTGTCCTTTGAAAACTACAGCCGTAATGAATACCATCAAAACCACAAGAAAAAAGGTGTAGACGTTGGCTTATGTAATTAAACTGACGACAGTAGCAGAGCTACTCTTCGGTTAATGAGGGCGAAAGGAGGCAAGAATGGCATGCATGGGCGCGTTGAAGCAGGGTGTTAAAAACCTAAAGAGAGCTTTGGAAGTCAAATTTCTTCCGTTAAGGGAGACGGTTGTCCAATGATTATATGGTACATCCGTCACTTACTATCAAATACCGTTTCATTGAATTGACAGTCCGATGTTGTCATATATATATGTTGTAGTCGGTGTTTAATATAGACATCAAAACGGGAGTAATTTAAATCTAGCTTATAGGCTCATAACTTTGTAATTGGAAAAATATTGTGATATCCTTGGAGATTCAAAAGTTTATCAAATATTTGTACACTTTATAAACCTGTGGATTTTTCCCGTCAGATCCATACCCACTGGTATCTTAACATTTTATTTAAATTCAATTTATAATGTTTCGAGTAATATTTCGTTTACCGAAATTATCAGTCATAATTTAAGAGCTAAGGTGCTAGTGACTGATGTTACTAATCACTGCTTTCAAGTGTTAGATACCTGAAAGAAGTGATATGCATATTCAAAGTTTATCAGACAATGACATTGCCCTGTTTTATCTAAAAGTATTTCTACTGTAAATTTGAATCTTGTTTTTTTTGTGGTTTTAAACAATAACCACTATAAAAATCAGAAAAACAATAAAGTAATTATAAATCGTGTTATTTTTAACTAGTGCAGTGAAAAACGTTGACAAAAAAGGGAGGCAGAGAGGCAGGAAGAAGGTGGGTGATTCCTGAACTTGTGTCCTTTCGATATATCTCATGACATATGATGGAGTGTATTTAAAGTTCTACAAAGCGTTATAATGAAAAGTTAACTATTCATCACTCACTGCTTTTTAATGTTACAGTATTGACTAAATTATCCCAAATCCCATTGGAGTAGGGAAAACAGACCAAGAAAGAACAACTGACCGACTGACTTACTGGCTGACTGACTATCTTTCTGACTAGCTGACTGGCTGGCTCGCTGTTCCGCTGACTAGCTTACTTGCTGACTCTCTGACTTTGCCTGACTCACTTTCTTTTCATGGATTGTGAAATCCTACTTTGAGAGATTGCATTTTGCATCTTAGCATTTCCACAAATGCGACAATTCTGGGGGAAGGTGGACACACCCTCATGCAATCTGTTTAAAAATTACCCCCTGACTTAAGAATTTTAAAACGTATACTTCCCGCCTTTTTAATTTGGATAAAGCTTGATGCAGTTGCACATTCAACTAATTAACGGTAAAACCACCACAAATGGTAAGTTATACAAAAATGGTCAGATTTTGTGACTGCAAAGGGCCTTGCATTAATTCAGGAAAGGAAAGCCATTGCCTTTCGTCATTTCTCTAGAATTTGCTACCTTGTTTAATAACATAATAAATGAGCTTATTTTGCATATTTCATTTTTATGTACACTTACTGTGTTGAATACATGATTCTGTGTTTTTCAGAGTCAACACTTAACTTTCAATTAACTTATTGTAAAACAGGTATGGTAACACTGGAGACGTATTACTTCACAATTCGAAAGAACATTGGTTGCACGCCATTTCCGACAACATGGACAAATTTAAGTGTCTAAGATGAAACTGTGCAACCGTCAATATATTTTACCACTTCTATTCAAAGTACCATTCAAATAGACATTTCACACCACTATGGCACTTTACCTATCCACCTATTGTCAATGAAACTTTCGTTGTAAAAAAATAGTAGTATTGCTTGGAAAACACTTCAAAGACAAAGCTTGGAAAACTTTACATTTAGTTTCCATTTCTTGAAAAAGAATATGAAACATAAGCCATATAACATATATGTAATACAACATGTCTTTTCGATGCTTACAAAACTGAAAGGTTATTTCTAAAGACCAAATTCATTGTAAGACGTAATTCATATAAAAGTGATTAGATGTAATAAATGTGAACACTAATCAAAAAGGATACATAACCATTCGTAGACATTACTATACTTGTAATGGTATCAATTTGTAGACAAGGGAGATATCATGTTCTATCTTGGGAGAGTAATATTACCCTTCTCGTTTCTTTGCTACATAATCGAAGGTAAGCAAACATACCAAATACCTAAGAAAATGCATTTTTTATATTTTTTAAAATAAGGACGTGTTATCTTCCCAGTTTCAGGGAGTCACGAGGGATATGAGGTGATCAACGTCACAGTTGGTGATATCATCTGTTTAGAATGCCTTTTCTCAAATCAAGCCACTGCAGGTGTAGAATGGAAACATAATAAAACTCGCATCATGATTTATGACGTTAACAGTAACACAACAAATAAGAACGAAGGACACAATTTTGCATGCAAGAGTGGAAAGGCTAGTTCAAATTTGAAAGTTATCGTTAATGGTTCAAGGCAGGGTGGCACCTATGAATGTGTGATGTATTCTGGGATTGGTTCAAGCAAGAAAATAACTTGGATAATCCAACTTCAAAGCGAGGGTGAGTATGTCACGTTTTTATAAAATGATTACATATGCATAATGCAACGGTTAAGAAAATGCCTGCTTATAAATTGCGCAGGAACATAACCAAGACTTCCCAAGGGGAAGCTCGCTGGACAGAATCTTCAACTTAATGATCTTTAAACCTCTTTCAGGCAACATATATTGAATTAAAATTTATCTTCTCCGTGAAGCCGAAATTAATCCTGATAGAATCTATTATCAAAGGGATCGTGAACTGGAAGCGATTCAGAAGATTCCGACTTCCGGGTCAGTCGATTGCCAGATGTCTGGAATAATTTGGTAATGGAAAGGTTGGAGAACTAAACCTGACACACAGCCATGAAACTTTGTGCCCGCGCAAAACACACCCACACATACACCCCCACACATATATATATAAATATGTATATATATATATATACATATACATATTTAGGTGATGAAATCCACGTATGCTCCATACAAGAATTACAAAAGTAAAGATGGCCGCTGGGCCGGTTGACATTTCGGAACACGTAGTAAACAAACACTAAATAGTGCTACGATACGGCAATACGTATATTTCGAACACGCCTGTGTTCCTTATCGACGTATGGAACAATGGTTGAAACCTGTATAAAGGCTGCGTAACTGGTAAAGAACTAGGTCGTAGGCCTAATCAGGGGTTGTGGAAACTGTTATCACTGATTATCCCTAAATCCCTATTCAGACCCTCAATGTGAGTATTTAAAGCTAAAATCCATTTGGTTTCAGCATTACGACGGGTCTGTTGGGTAGAATACGATGGGCCCAATAGAATACATTTAAGGTTATTGAGGTTGTGATCAGGTAAGTTGTAATGCTGCCCAACTGCAAAGCCCTGAGTATTGTCTCGGATCGACTGTTTGCGATTATTAAACCGAAGACGGAATTTTGTGCCTGTTTCACCAACATAGTTGCCTCTTTCGCATTTTGTACAAATTAAAAGGTAAACAACATTGGCACTGTCACAAGTCAAAGCGGGGGACCTGATATTTATGGTGGAGCCCGGAGGGGAGAAGAGAGGATCAGTGATGATGTGCCTACATATTTGACATCTGGGTTTATTGCATGTACGGTTGCTGTGACATACAGGGGGTGGGGAGTCTGGAAGAGGTGAGCAAGGATCGCAGATTGGGGGGGCTGTATTCGGGCGCTCAGGGGAGGGTCACTAAATATGTCCCGAATGTCGGATCCAGTTGCAGGTGTTTGAAGTCATTAACCAATGGCCGTGAGAGCTTAGAAAGTTTGTGGTTGAATTCGAAAACCATGGGAATTCTAAGGTTGGGTGACTTGGGATTATAGCTTAAAAGACTATCTCTGTCGATCTTGGAGGCTTTGGAAATTGCTTCTTTAATAACCCTGAGAGGGTACCCACTTCGGAGAAAGTGATTTGAAAGCTTACATACATGAGTGTTATAGTCTTCAGGATCAGAACATATTCTTTTGATACGTAAGCATTGACTGTATATTATGGATTTCTCGAGGTTGCTTGGGTGGCAGCTATTGAAATTTAAGTAACTGTGGCAATCGGTAGGCTTGGTGTACAAAGATGTAGAAATGGAATTATTATCAATAGTAACTAATACGTCAAGGAACGAGATAGATGTGTTAGAATGCTCTAACGTAAATCTGATACTGTGGTGAAATTCATTAACGAATCTTTTGAAGTCATGGAGAGAGTCCAAGCCGTGTGTCCAGGTGAAAAATATGTCGTCTATATATCTGCAGTAGTGGTGAGGTTTGAGGTGCTAACTAGACAACATTTTCTGTTCTAGGGCATCCATGAATACATTGGCATAGCTAGGAGCCATTTTGGTCCCCATAGCTGTCCCTTGGATCTGGAGGAAGTGACGGGAATCGAATTCAAAGTGGTTATGGGATAAAATGAAGCTAATGATGTTGCAGATATCATGAAGGAAATCTTCCTCTAAAGCGCATTTGCGTAGAAAAACTTCACAGGTATGGACCCCCTCATCATGCGGAATATTGGAATAAAGAGATGACACGTCCATGGTGACGAGAATGGCGTTATCAGGGAGCTTATCGATGCCTCGCAAAGTTTGTAGGAAATGTGTCGTGTCCTTAATGAAACTGGGAATCCGTGGAAGCAAAGGTTTTAGTATGCTTTCGACATACCCGGAAATAAACTCAGTCAGTGTGCCGATCCCTGAGACAATTGGTCTGCCGGGGGGTGTGACTTCGACAGCTTTGGCCACTCTATACAACTCCATGGGATTGTTGAGGGCGTTGACACCGGCTCGGACTGCGTCCGTGATGGTATTGTCACGCAATCTGTCCTGAACAAGTTTGGGAAGTTTGTGGAGTTTGGGAATAGTGTAGAAAATACCCGGTCTGGGTTGTTCCGGAATAAGGGCCTTGACATCGGTCTTAATATCGAAACTGAGACTATTGATGAGTTCACTAAGTTCGGACTTAAAGTGTTCGGTAGGATCATCAGGGAGTTCTTCATAGAAATCATTGTTACTTAGTTGGGCTTCGATTTCCGCCACATAATCAACAGTGTTCATGATAGTAATATTGCCTCCCTTGTCTGCTGGCTTAATAGTGATGCCAGTATTGCTACGGAGTGTTCTAATAGCCTTACGCTCAATGGCGGTTAAATTATCTTTGTCTGACCGGTGACAATTTTCCAAAATAAAATTATCAAGGTGGGCCCTGGCCGACTTTACGTAAGAATCGATATACTGATTGCGGCCACTCGGGGGAGTCAATTGAGCCTTATTTCGGGATGGCACCTTGTTGGATGGGGCGTTGGAAGGGAAGATTGTGTCTTCGTTCTGAAAATACTCCCTGAGTTTAATTCTGCGTAAGTACTGTTCCATATCATGATAGAGGGCAACTGGGTTTAGATCCCTGGATGGGATCTAAACCCAGTTTATATATATATATATATATATATATATATATATATATATATATATATATATATATATATATATATATATATATAATATATATATATATATATATATATATATATATATATATATATATATACCACTAAATCATGCCTTAGGACATTCGTTAAAATGATACCTTAGAAGGACACAAATTAAAAACACCTATTTGCATATATTTGCATATACGAGTCATTGAAATTTATAAATAAAATACCATAAGAGTCTTGCATAACGGTCATGACCTATCGTAATTGTCTGTTAAGTAAATTGCCTATGTCGAACATTACATTAAATAAACAAACTATAACACGTTATATTTTCTTGAATATTTAATACGTGCTTGTCCCTCACAGGAAATTTTTAACAATATAACCAATATTCCAGTGGTGTACTATACGCAGTGCTTTTGTGTACGTTTTTCACACGGCAACTCAATGCCAAGGGCCATACAACTATTTCATAGGTATCGAAATTTTTGAACTAGCATGAGCACAAGGGGACAAATTATGATGCAAACATTAGCTCTGCTCCAAAATGTCTGCCCAAAGTATGATGTTCACATATTTATATATATATATATATATTTCTAATTGCGGATTAGGGCGAAAAATCGTCTGAAAAAACGACCCATAGGGCGAATTTACCCATAGGGCGAAAAACCGTTTCCCCTTAACGTTTTGACACACATTTTCAATGGGAATACGTAACAGTATGGTAAATCCCCACATACCATACGTAGTACATGTAATTACTTAAATGTATACCAACTTACGTACACGTATCCGTTAACACAAATGTATGAGGGGCCATTGAAATAATGTGTATGCATATCTCAAAACGCAAAGGGGAAATATATTCTTATGTATTTTATTGTTTTCTTTTCGCCTTAACGTTCCCTACCGGTCGATCCAGCGTTATATATATATATATATATATATATATATATATATATATATATATATATATATATATATATATATATATATATATATATATATATATATATTTATATATATGTGTGTGTGTAAAGGCGGTAACGGAGAAACTGTAAAACAAAATTGCTACAGAATTTGAAATACTAGATACAAATAGCGAAAGGCTAGTAATTTGAAGAAGAGCTTTCGAGGAATACTACCTCTTCGTCAGTACTCGGTCAAGAAGGGCAAGGAGCAATGAATTTTTGAAGGTTTTAAAAGGTGGTGACAATGGTCCCAACTATGTGGTGACAAGATTAGCCTTGAAGCAATTAGGCAGATTAATTGACCGGGAAGGTCTAAGTGGATTAATAGACCGGGAGGATCTAATCGGATTACTGGGGTGTAACTCATCCGAGACGGGATAATCCTTTAGAGGCAATTAGGCAAACTGTTAGACCCGGAGGGCCAAATCGGATTAATTGGTGAGTTGCATCAGCAAACTAATAAGTCGTTTCTTATATTCAGGCCGAATGGCGCTGTGGTTTTGAGATTGAGTTCCCAAAATTTCTCTTTGGCTTTTCTGGTTTTGTCGGTCCATGCATCGTTTTGGTCGATAGCAATGACACGTTAATTTCTGATGGAGTGATCCGGTAATTTGCAGTGGTTTGCGACAGGTTGTTCAACCTTTTTGGTTTTAATTGCTATGCTGTGCTCTGTCATTCTCATTTGCAGAGAAGTTTTGGTTTCTCCTACGTACTGTATACCACATTAATTGCAGTATATGAGATAAATGACATTTTTGGAAAAACAATTAATTGCTTGTCTGATTTGGAAGGTGCGTGCATTTTTATTGCTCTGGAATTCTTTTGTGGAATCTATCAACTCCCTGCAGAGATTTAAAACATTTGTCATTATTTTGCGTGGATATATTGCTCCTTTCGCTTATCGTATTTATTGTGAAAGTTCATACCGTTTTGTTTGTAGCAAGTCTCATTGTACAAGTTGTTTAACTGACTTTTCCTCTTCCTTGTGCATGAACACAAGTTTGTAGAATAAACCTTATACGCACAACCATACAACATCACCCGCGCCCCAAATTTTAACGCAAGCAGGTAGTAGATATTATATTAAAAATGGAATATCACAGTATGTAACGTAACTCTCGTGTGAAATTCAATTTGATTAAAAGTGTTCCATGAGCAGTGATATTATTACTTCTTTGTTTGACTGTCTGCTATAAACAGGTTATGAAAAAGCCTATGTCTCAAGGGTTACATCTGTTGGAGAATGTGTTGATCTCGACTGTACTTTGGACACATCAAATCCACCAAATACCGTAAAATGGTACAGGGGAGATAGTGTTATCGTGATACATGAAGTTGGATCATCATACGTACAAAGCGGAAAATATATTTCCCGCATTGAAAACAATACAGCTTTGTTAGAAATACCGGAAGCTGATCTGGATGACAGCGGTGTGTATTCCTGTATTCTTTCATATTTATTTTACAAGAAGAAAAGACCAACAACTAGTTGGGTTCTACAAGTTCAAGGTAAATCCTCAAATGACACTTGCTGGGTCAATAATTTCAGTGGTAAATGTAGTTTGTTAAAAGCTACAAGTATTATAGTAGGATTAACTTAGGTTCTGAGAGTACACTAGTGCCATTTTACTATACTGTAATGGAATTACCACTGTCTCACAAGACCATTTATTCTCTAATGGCAAATTCTGCATGAACGGATGCAACATATAAAGATTTTTCTTATTACTCGCACATTAATTTTTTAATCATTTACACCTTTATTAACTTTATTTTCATACTGGGAAAAGTTTACGGCACATATAATTTGAAGGAAAGGTAATCATTGTTTCCGAATGAGAGCTTAATTTGAAGGAGAATTTTATGACTATCCCACGCGTGTGAATAGATTTTAAGGTTTGGTAGAGACACAATCGGTACATCATGTAAATAGCTGATTCTCTCGAATGACTTTAACATTTATTTTGCATACACTGCTTTGGTTAATGAAAAAAGATTACAGCCATAAAAGTCACCATATAGAGCATCTATTTCAGTTTTGTTTTATATTATTATTCGTATGACAAATTATAATTCACAAATGAAACCGAATGTGCTTTTCTTTTTACAAGTGGAATGAGATATTGTAGTCTTTCTCTGGTCTAGCAATAGACGGTAGAACCATACACAATAAAACAGACGTTTTCATGGTAACTATCTCAAGCTATTTGCCTCAGATTCTGAGCAATTCTAAGCAAAAGGTAGGCTACTCAGGACAACTGACGTCAAACGTGTCTTTGTGTCTTGTGTATTCCAAATAAAGTTAATGGTTTTATTCCTATTATATTGGCAGCTGCAATAACATTAAGCTTGAAATAAAACATCACACCTATTAATGACATTTAGTTTCCCCAAAGGAGTTGGTTGAGAAACATCTACTGTTTCTTAACATATAAAAATCATGTGCCACAAACTTCTCAACGGGAAAAGTGGGATGCCTGACCTCAATACAGAAGCGTAATTTCGAAGTCATTAACCACCTTGACATGAACGGGAAGTCTTCCACATCCACCTTCCCGGCTAGGATAGAGTGACTTATTTTCAAAACGACGGGTCAGTCCGAGTTGTATAACCTCAAATATTAATATTTGCATACCTTATGTTTCGGAATAAGGTTATACCGGAAAGGGCTATCACATCGTAACTTTCTCAAGCTAGCCAAATCACACCCTTACCCGGCACACCTGCTAACCGAGAGTTACAGTTATTCATTTATTGCACTTTGGACCCGAACGTGGGCTCAAAATGTTTTATTTAAATAATATCCCACCAGTTTATACGTGACACTCTGGCACCATTGCTTACCTGTTATACATCATGCTACTGATGATCTCCGAAAATTATCTTTCTGGGCGAAACGCGTCTAGCAAAATAGCGCACCATGCTATGGCTTGTTACCTAACAAGGCCACAAAAACATTTAAACTCAAACCTTTGGGTTTCCTATTAAAACATCACTGGAAGTTGCTAAATTATTCTTTGCCGGGTGATATCCTCCCACATCACGCAAGAATTTTAAAGCGAAATAAAGAGCTTAACCTATAATCATGGTTAATTTAATCACGAGCATATTGATCTTTGAACACGTCGCTGAGTTTTGGAGAGTCGGCCAATTTTCTGTGTACAGTTTGCAGAAAATGAACACAAAACAAAATTTACAGGCGAAGCTCTATGGCGTTTGACCGATTTTAGAAGAAACGTATCCAATGCTAAATTCATAACTGCTTAATAGAAAGATACCTGATATTCTTTAAAATCATGTGAAATAAATGTTACATATATTTTACCATTTTATGCTTCTCTAACGTGGGTATTTCGGAAACGAGGGTAACAGGGGTACGACAGTCCCAGCCATGTACAATCAAGTATGGGATGTATCCTGTGGTAGAGTGTGGTAGAGTGCCGTAGTATACGCAAACTCTATGTAACCTAAGTACTCATCCTATTCCTTATGTCATGATGCAATATATTTGGCTAATTGATCTTTCATTGTACGATTAAATCTTTCTATGAGACCATCAGATTGCGGAGGGTACGGAGTCGTTCTAGTTTTATCAATACCCAAAGATTTACATAAAAGACTTACAATTTCTCCTTCAAATTGTCTACCTTGATCTGTGTGTTTCTGTTCTGGGATGCCATGTTGTTTTACGAAATTCCCACATATAGAATGAGCTACAGTAACAGCCTTTTGATCTTGCATTGGGTATTAGTTGACATTTTTGGAAAAATGATCCATAAGAACTAAAACATATCGATTGCCCTTGGCAGTTACAGCGAGTTCAGTTATAGCTGCACAGACCACTTGGAGAGGGCGAGTTATTCTAATGCTTTGCATGGGGGCTCCTCGCTTAGGAATCGGACTTCTACGTAAATTACACGACTCACATGCCAAACAATACTGTCTAATTGATTGCTGCATGTAAGGCTAGTAAGTTCTCCTGAGCTCTCTGTAATGTCTTATCAAATTCGAAATGACCTGCGTAACCGGATCCGTATAAAAATGGTAAAATTTCATTAATCATCGATTTAGGGGTCACAATTTTTACACACTCTTTTCCAGGCAATAAAAATTTCCTGCATAATAATCCTTCAACAACAATTAATTTTGGAAATTTCCACCAAAGTTAACAAAGTACTCTACTAGTCCCAGCAGGTGGTTTCTTACCATGCATTACCCACTCAATTACCTCTCAAAGTATTGGATCAGCGGCTTGCCACTTTCTGCTTACAGAATTATCAGTTCCTAACAATCTGACTGAATTAGGATTATCGATTGATCGATCCTCATTACTCGGAGTTACATTTATTTCTTAAAGGCTATGCATTTGTGTCGCTTCATTTTCTAAGAATCCACTGTTTAATCCGTCTTCACATTCAACACGACTCTCTGTTAGAGTATTAGCAATTGGGAATGGTACCTAGATAAAGCATCCTCATTACTATTTTTAGACCCACGACGATATTTTGCAACCCAATCACACAAATCCATTTCTAAGGCCCATCTGGGCCGACGCCCAGTGGGTTCATTTTTATGTAATCTAACTAATTGTTTGTGATCTGTGTATATGATGAACCTCGAAGAAGTCAAGTAGTGCCGGAAATTCCTAACGGCCCAAACAACTGCAAATAATTCTTTATCATACGTAGCTCAGTTCTGTCCGGGCCTTGTGAACGTATGACGTGCGTATGCTATTACTACTTCTTTGCCCCTTTGTTTTGACATAGAACAGCGCCTGTTGCAGTAAGGGATGCATCAGTATATAGGATAAAATCCTCTGAGAAGTTGAAGTATGCAAGCAAGCGAGGTAATGTCAACTTCTCCTTAAGTGTTTCTCAGTCTAAATTGCATTCTGCAAACCACACAAATGGCACATTCTTTCGAGTTAATTCTTGTAATGGTGATGCTATTTGGGCAAAATTCTTAATGATTTTGGGATAATATGATGCCAATCCAAGGAATCCACGTACGTACCTCCGTTGGATTTCTGGAAATAGGCTAGTTCGTTACCTTTTCCACATTTGATTTATCAGGCTTGATATCATCCTGATTAAGAACATGACCTAAAGACTTGACTTCCTTCTGAAATAAACGACATTTAGAAGGTTTAATGGTTAAACCAGCCTTACGAAATCTTGAAAGTAAATCTTTCACATTATCTAAATGCTGATTAAAGTCTTTTCCCATTACTATAACATCATCCAAAATACCCAAATACACATTTGATCCAATTAAAACCTTTCAAAACCAGTTGCATTAACCTTTGAAAGCTGGTAGGTGCATTGACCAGTTCCATAGGCATAACGCTAAAACGATACAATCCTAGCCCTGTCGTAAAGGCACTTTTCTCTTTATCATTTTCATTCATCATAATTTGCCAGTAACCGTGGGTTAGATCCATTGTACTAAAATATCGTGACCCAGCTATCGCATCCAAAGTATCATCGACTCTAGGGAGAGGGTGGGAACCTCGTGGGAACCTGTTACTGTTATCCTTCTTCTTAACCAGCACAATTGATGCCGACCAAGGACTTTGACTTTCTTCAATGATATCATCTTTAAGTAATTTATCCACCTGTGCCTGTATTTCCACCTTCATTTTTGGGAAAGTGCGGTAGGCCCTTTGTGATATTGGATCAGAACGTATTCTAATGCAATGTCTAACTAAATCTGTTCTCCCTGAGGAATCCTGAAAGACATCTGAAAATTCTTCAAGTAAATCATTCCCTTTAGCAGATTGCTCTTGTGTTAAATGTTTAGAGTCAACATTTACGTTAGGAACCTTTCTAGTAGTCTAATCCTTACTCTTCGCTTAAATAGCGTTACACTCATCAAGAATAATATACTCTGGTTCCTTTAACCCATCTACACTGTGCACTTGACCTAGAAGACTTTCTGAGTATTAGTAGGGTTAACTATGGTTGCAAGTACATGTCCATCCTGAATTTTACTGATTGTCCGGGGAAGTAAAATAGCTGGTTCATCAAAATATTTAGGTTCCAATAAACCTTCATATGACTCATGTGAAACAATCTAAGGTGATGTTTCTACCATGGCTTTAACCTGAACATACGATTCTGGAGGAATAGTAGTATGCTTAACAGTAAGGATATTGCAACTAGGTGAGGAATCGCGCTTTTCCCTAATGCAAATGAGTCATCCCCAATGACCAGAACACCATGTCAAGCATCGATAATTGCATCATTGTATACTAGAAAATCCCAACCAAGCAACAAAGGACGACTTACATTCTTTACTACATAAAAGTCTTTTTACAAAGCCTCGACCCTATTGTCAACGTAGCACTAACTGTACCAATCGTGTCAATATTCTCGCCAGTCACTGACTTCGCCACAAAATATGGGGGTTGATACGCTTGCCTATTCAGAGACGGAATATGGTTTCTCAATTTTTCACTCATCATCATAAGATCTGATCATGTGTCTATCAATGCATCAACGGGAATATTTTCAAGTAAGACCCTTATATATGGCAAGGGTTTGTTCTCGCCACTAGAAGTAGTACTATTCAAGCAATCATCTCGCAACTTGTGGGGGGTTTTCCCAGAATTAC
Organism: Holothuria scabra; assembly: GCA_037179385.1. NCBI lineage: Eukaryota > Metazoa > Echinodermata > Holothuroidea > Aspidochirotida > Holothuriidae > Holothuria > Holothuria scabra. The sequence continues at coordinate 46,885,861 of CM074181.1, read as the reverse complement.
GAGCTGACAATTGACCCTCATTATCAACTCTTTCTAGTCTAACGACTCCTCAAAGTGAACACATCTAGTGACACATCTAGTCCTAATCTCTAGGGAGTCTACTTTATCAATTAAGGCTTGAACCGTACTTTCGAGTTTCGCAATTTTATCTGAAATGGACTGACTGAACAGCTTTATGTTCTTGCTTAACCTCTTCTATGGGTTGTGCAACGGGCGAGGCTGCTTTAGTTTCCACAGATGGAATTGTCGATTCACCCGTGCAATGAACTGCAAGTTCAATTCTACCAGGAGTTTCAATTGCTTCTTTAAAAAGTGTGGCACCAAATTCATTCACTTTCAACTGTAAATGGGGGTCTATGCCAACCATGAACCTACGAAAACACTCTCCTTCTTTCGCAGATACACCATATTTTGGAAACTCTTCATTTATAAGTTTCGAAATTTGAGCTGCAAACACCTAGAGGGGCTCACCCGGCATGCGGCTTCGTCACTGACTTTGCCTTAATGTTAACTTGAAAGTCTAAAATAAACAGACGTTTCCCAAATGCCTTTCTTAATTTTTCTTTAACTCTTCCATAATCTAGTTCAATATCGTCTGCTAGGCTATCCCAAAAGTTAAACGTTGGGCCTGTTAACCTGCCTGACCTCAATTAAGATTGGCATAGGACCGGGGAAGCCTCAACTTCTACTTCTAATCTACGGACCAACTGTTCAAAATCTTGAGTTTCATCTCCACTAAAATAATGTGGTAGATTTAGTCTGTAGTGAGACTTATCGCTAGATCTTCTGTAACCAGCGTAATTAGGCATCATAAATAATATTAAAATATAAATGCATGTGATGTAAAAGTTAACCATTGACTGACTTAGAGGGTCTTGTCAAAACCGCAAGTGGAATTTGGATACAATATGAAAGATATAAAGACACTTACCTTCCAAGTCTTCTGAGACATACACAAAATGAGCAAAAAATTTACAAAACAAAAAGGGTCAAAATTTCTGGCTGGAGAAGCGTCCGTTATTCATCATTTCTGATAATCCTGCATTTTCCAGTATTCAGGAGTCAATTTAAGATGTTGTTTTATAGAGTCGTTGTAAAGGATGTGGATATTAGTTCTTCAGCTGGCCTATTAGTAGAAGGAGAACCGGGTACAAAAGCTTCGCTATATTCCATCCAGGGTAAGGTGTTGAAATGTTTACCCTAAGAAGTGTCTTCGACTGCGAAGAATCTCAAACTTTCTGTGTGTGACTAGCAGATTTTGGAATAGACGAAAAACCAGGTGATCCTCATGGATAATACAGTAGCATAGGAAAAATGGGGAGTTCTTCGGTGAAAGGTGTTTCAGAGAGTTGTAGCAGTTACCGTTGGAAGGTTAAAGGGGATATATAATAGGCTTGCAGGGAAAATTGGAAATTTACGGGGACAGGCGGTTTGAGGTCTGATGTTGATAAAGATGTATGCACTCAGCTAAAGAGTGTGTCAACGCCTGGATATTTTAAGATAAAATAAATGTACCGTAGTAATGTCCAAAATCGCCTTCTAGGTGTGATAACGGCCAATAAAATAGTAAAACATCTCCTTTTCGTTGTAAACCTTTAAAATATAAGTCCCTTGCAGGTAAAAGGTGTAAAATAAAGTCTTCAAAAATTTGTCGAACTCAGGAACACTCGCTTCCACCAGTGAAATGTAGGTTTTTCGGAAACGTGGGCGATGTAGAGTCGAACATAGACAAGTAAAAAACACGACTAGACAAGAGACTGGCCGAAAACGAACTTAACTGTATTGCGACCAAGTCAGAACTCTTCTCACTTCATAGAAATATTTATCACAACTAACTTATCTTTACGTAACTTAAAATTATATGCAAACGAATTGACAACGGAAATAACATAACATTCAAATGATAAAGACTATTACGTAAACACTGAATATTCAAAAATAAACTTTTTGCATTCCATCTATCTCTTACACTTGTTTCAATCCACCCATACACTAACCACAATCCTTCGCAGTCAAGATCCTTAAAAGTTATTCAAATCAATCAGAAAATTGGCATCATATTGGTCTCTGTAGGCGCCAATTTTGCATAAGGATAGGTGACACACAGACACAGAAAGCTAGTATCATATTATTAAATACAAAAGTACCGATATCGTGCCATGTCGGGAACAGAAGGTATGGAAGTTTGAGAGTAAAAATAGGAATTTTGTGATTTGAAAAAAAAAAAACCGTAAGTCAGTGTTTAAAAGCTATCTGTTCGACTAATTTCATTTACCTTTGGATCTGGAAAGTAGTGGCTTTTTTAAGCTTGCAAGTTCCATTGAAGCAATCGTAATTTTGAGCTTTTGTCTCCAATAAAAGTTTCAATTTAAAGCGAAACTACGAGATTGTTATAAAGAATACTTAAACCTCCAAAATTCGTGATAGCACGAGAGCCAGATAGCTGAAACTGGAAACTGTTTAGGAGGTTCTAACATACAGAGAAGGCCAGTCTTAACTTCTTTTGCGAGTAATCTTTTTCCAAAGTGGAGTTGCTGAATTTGGTTTGCCAAATTAAATTCAGAGTTGTGCCCTCGAATGAGCACATCAGTCAGAAGCATGAACCAATGAAAGTATGTTTGTATGTGCTTATTCAATAAACAACTAAAGGTGCCATGCGTACATGTCCAACTGAAAGTAAAACGAGTCCACGTACATAAACAGTGCATAGCATTCGTTTGTACTTTCGACGGATGGCCTATACACAAACAACCTCGGAATATACTCAGGTTTGTGCAACGTTAGGCATAGACCTATAATTGTAGAAAAAAACGTTACTCACCCCATCGAAACTGTTGCCCAATAACATGAAAAAGGATGAAAACCTTACCTTAAATCCTAACTGGAACAGGGGGAGAACGTTGCCTGACACATTGCGGCAGCATAGTGTAGCGTTACGGGGATTACTTCACTTCAGAAAGTAGAAGTACAATTTAAGTTTCTACGTGTCTTCCATTTTATTTTTAAAATTATATCTCTTTGAACAGTCGTACAAGTTACAAATAATTACTAGCTTAACATGTACAATACGGAAGGGTATCTGTTTTGTTCGGCGGTCTAACCTTCTCTGTCTCTGGAGTTCTCTACTCTCCCTCGAGCGTGGTCCTGCAGTGTTCGTGCAAGTGTTCCATGGTCGTGCCCATTACTTGTCTGATTGGGTGACCTAACTATCAGTTAAAATAACAACAAATCAAAGAGGCTCTTACTGACCACCACCTGATATATGTTATTAGGGTTACTACTCCCAGGGACGTACTCTTTGCATCTCGCGTGTCATGCTTGACAGAAATGAGAAAACAATAACTACCATAAAGGACTGACTGTCTTTCCCAGGACTGAGAGGAAAGAAGAAAGGCTAACTGAGAGGACAATTGAGCCGAGCCCTGGGTGTAAAAGGAAGGAGAGTAAACCTATTAAATTACAATAGGCTTAGACTTCAGGTATGAACTTGTACAATAAGAACCTATAGCTCTACATTTTTCCTACAGCGAACACATCATAGCTTAACATTCCTCGTTGATTCGTGTTATGAAAATATGGTACGCGAGTGCGTACGTACAATACCAGTATACACTGGCTGCATCTTGACGGTGTGGTCGATGCGATCTCACAAGCAGCTGATACATGAATATTCATAAAGTGCCAATGACTGCCTACTCAAAAAACGAAGTGCATATTCTAGTACAGTCTTTTGAGTAATTGTAGCAGTGTTAAATTGTTTTTGTTTTATACCCTCTTTTCCGCAGAAGGCTTGCTCCTCAAGTAATATTTTCGTGAGAAGAACATAAAGCAAAGCTTGTTCTTTGAGGTTGGGAATTGTCAGAGATCCTGTAGTTTTCCTTTTACAAATAAAAAGTGGACAACTGGCAAAATATTTAAAGAATTAGGGCTAGCAGATTACCAGTATCGCTGCCGCTGGAAGGAGTGTTCAGCGAAAGTAAGCTGATTCATGTGAAAATTGTCACGGACATTATCTTCAAGTGTGAGATTCAATGGAAATAACTGATGTGGGGCAAGAACACCCGTACGCGCGGCGCGTTTCGTCAGAGAAACATTTGTTCGTTAAATATGCCTATAGATTGCTGGAAATGGGACTTCTAGTGCTTTATTATGACATGTCCAAAATGCTATTTTTATATATTTCATGCTCCTGAAACTTTGAAGCAAACATTTCGAGGCCCATCAGTATGTAGTACTGACCGCCTAAAATAGATTATAAATATAACCCGACAATGGAGGTGGAATTAGACCCAATAGACATGTAAATGAGGGAATAATTGGTTTCTTTGACTATTGTTATGTTGCTATTTACCAGCAATTTCGTCCGATTGAATGGTTAAGTGGTTACAACATCAGTTATAGTGTGTAGGTCGGGGTTTTGAGTCCTTTTCGGATCATACTGACTTTAAAAACGGAATCTACTGCCATTGTGCTTGATGCTCAGCATAAGCGATGGACTAGGGAAAACAAGCCAGTGAGTCGCAACTGGAAAACAACGGTGACCCTATCGACTTAAATCAATCGGTTAGAAACTGGGCCGAAAATCCCATCTTACTTAACCTAATATCCCCAAAATAAATCGATGAACGTAACTTATGCTCGAGAACTTGATGATTAACGTTAAATGTAAAAACAAAAGGCGATGTGGTTTTTCTTTTTATCCAGCAACAAGGCTAATTGCAAGTAACATATCAGGTATTGACACCGCGGTCTGAATTTTCACTTGTTCATACGGTACAATTTCGCATGCTTGACATATCGTTAGCGTTATAACTGGACGTTTTCCCTTTATGGGATCATGGGGTATGGAGATAATTTTTCATCGTAAAAGCTTAAGATTAAGTCGAAATGCCTAACTTTGAAGCTTAATACGTTAAAATTGACCGTCCTCGAAGTATTCACCAGGATACTGAACTCATATGCTTGTAGGGTAAACGTATTCCCATTGAGCTTCATTTTTCGAAAAGAAGAGAAGGAAAATTAAATTTGTACGGTAACTCGACAAGCTAACGGTTTTAAAATGCATTTTCAGACAATATTCAATGACATCCTTGACTTTCTTGGTGGTGGCGGAGGTTTCTAGCTCAAAATGAGTCCGACGTCTTTGATGGTAACAAAGAGGTTGCGAGGTCAGACCTCCATGCGAGAAAGCAATCCAATCAAATGAAACTTTGCATGTATAATGGGAATACCAAATTTTAATTTAAATAGTGGTTGCCAGGCCAATTGAGGTACAATGATTACGGCAAGTGTACATTTTGTGTTTTGGAAAATATAGCTGGCAGGCCTTGCCGATTTTCATAAGACTGTAAGTGCCCTTGGATGGATGTGTGTTTTGTATCCTAGTAGAAAAAGTCTAATGAAAGATTTCAAGTGAGTAGAAGGCGTGTTATCTTTAACCAATAATCATTGAATCAAATTTGCAACACAATTTTGAAGGGCCACCCACTTCATAAGCGGTGAATGTACTTTTAGCCGTTTAGTATTATGGCTCTTGTCATGGTTCTCCCCAATGAAAGTGTCTTAAACTTTTTACGTCAATTTTTTCGAAACAGGTCGACCCCACATTTTCGTCTCTTCGAATGTAACATACGAAAACGAAACGCTGGAAACCACGTGTTGTATAAAATTTGGACTAATGCCAATCAATCTACAAATCCAATGGCTACCAAATGGAAGGGCATTAGAATTTGATGCTGTAACTCAGGAATTTAAAGAAGGAAATAACTACTTTTGTAGCAACTTGTCTTTTGTCATCAGAAGGACAGAAAATCAGCAGTCGTTGGATTGCTTAGTCCGTAACAAGTTAAATATATCTTCGTCAGTGAAGCTGAGTGTTTTTTGTAAGTTTATATTTTTTTAAAGGACAACTGCAAAGAACTACTCGACAGGAAGATCGGAGATTTATTTAAACCATTAAAAGATTTCAATATTGCGACTTCAAAAGTGTTTTAAAAACTCTATGTCATCCATAGACCTTTCACTGTAGGAAATGATACATTGGCAGAGACCTCAAGAATGTACCATTTGTCCACATTCTTTTTTTTTTAAAAACAATTGTGCTCTTATTTTACTTATGTTGCTTCAGGAACTCCTTTGACTAACCATTGCATTTAAATTATTGAAATCCTTTTAAGATCCCTCTTCGGTAAAGATTGACATCGAAGTTCCAAGAAGAGGTTTCTTTTCATTTCCACACAAGACAATAAAAGACGGACAGCTTCAGTGTGTAGCAGACGGAAATCCTTTACCAGCAGTTACCTTGGAAACACTCCTCTCAGGTGGAAATTGGCAAATGGCCTCTGTCGAATCTTATAAAGTATCAAACACAACATCACCTTCAGTTTGGACTTTTAAATTAGGAAACATAGACTACGGGTTTTACCGATGTACTGCAAGCAACGGTATTGGCCAAACACAAGTCAGTCAGGGGATAAGTATTGACGGTACCATTGTTTAACTATCGTGGTTATATTTTACGATTATGGCAAAGGAAAAAATGTTCACACAGTATGTAATGCTATCATCATAACACATTTTAAAAACTTTATTCAGAAACATTTTCCACGACACTTTTCTTTCCTTCAAGCGGACACACATGAAATTTTCATAGCCATTCTGTGCCTAGCAGCCATCACAACTTTGGCGATCCTGTTGAAGCTTGCCATGTGTATTAGAGGTAAGGACAGAAGTACATTATAGGAAACCCTAAACGCAAAGCTTTTAGATTGCACAAATACTTTTAATATCTGTTTGAAGAAAGGTGTATTAATTTGCCATGGATAGGTGAATACTTGAAAGAGTTAAGTGATGGCAGCCTTTTTAGAGTAGTATCGTCTGTGTACATCCTTTGCGTACAAGAAAAAAAATCCTCCATCTACACACTTGCTTAAATTTGTTACATTGGCATTACAAACCTCTCCAGGATGACATCAGTTGGTAGAGTTCCTAAGTAAGATTTAAAATCCGATTTTGGGTCGAATATTGAAAATAGTCAACCCGGAGTGAAATCATGCAGGTTTGGTTTTATTTTTAATCTTATAAACTGAGAAAAGTCTAATTAATACAAAGTTTAACCGCTTGATTTGGCATTGTAGGTAACATCGATTGTCTTAAAAATTAAGCATACTGGATAAAATTTTCATTGCTATTTTAAAAAATGATTTCAACAAAATCCATGCTAATAATTAGTCAAATCAAATGTTTTATCTTCTGGAGATCGTTTTTCTTGTCTTACAGGAAACATTGAACATGTTTCCTGTGTTAAACGGGATTGGCACGAACTTCTGAGCACACAAAAGGCGCTGTCTTGCACCTTTACAGTAGTCAATGAATTGGTGATATCTGTACTTGTTTCTATCACATTTTCCCGCCATATAGAAAGACATAACGAATTAAAATGCAGTACCATCGGTGATTTACGGTATTAAAAACCTTGCATCTGTATGAGCAACCCAGATCTTGTTCTTACAAAAAGAATGAGCTATAAGTAGGAGCAGAGAGTTTTTACTACATTTTGCACTGCCCAAGTCAAATGATGTTAGCTGAGGTATAAATAAAATAACTAGACAAACATTGTGTAGTAAAGTTTAGCACTAGCAAAAGCAGACTGAATCCAGAGTTTTACCATAGCATTTTTCAAAAATAGTGCTTTTACGTAGTGTTGAAAAACTTCAACCAAGCTCCGTGGATAAGTTTTTTTGTATATTCACCAAACCCACGGAGGGAAGTTTTCATTAAAGTGTATAAATGTTAAAGTTTAGGTAAATCAAGACATTTAAAGTCATTTTTATCTACAAATATAGGATAATAATGGAGTTTATTTAACAAAAGGTATTTCAGCCAGTGGCTCTAAAATGTTACATTATACATTGACACATTTGGTCCCAATTTATAGTACTGAAAATCTCTAAACAGTTTCCTAGCTGAAAATTATTAACACTCTTACCCACAATTTACTGATTCTATCTTTCCATTTGGACCCCATAGCTTTTTGTAAAAGAAGCAGAAAACAAGAGGTTACGTCAACCAATACAGCCAGGTAAATTATGCATCCGAGTCGAAGTATGTTATGTGACAACACATTGCATTTGTTATGTGAAATTCTTCTGTTTCATCTTTACCTTAACAATACAGGAATTTTACTTCACATGTACAACGATATAGGTCTATGAAAAAAATCAAAACTTTTCAGCAAAATTCAAGAAATCCAGGAATTTTGCTCCACTTTGATCAAGGTTTCTCGGTCAGAATTGGCAATGATCATTCCCGTGACCGAAATATTAACTCTTCAAATGTCACTGTAGTGGTAAGGTAGATACCTACTGAATAAGAAAGAAAATGAAGTTTTGAGCATGGAGCTGTTATTTGGATGGAGACAGAATGCTTTGAAATGAGGTTCACGTCGTCAATGCCCCTCAGTAATCCGTCTTTTGTATCGTTCTTGGCATTTCTTTAATGCTTTTACAGGATTATTAATAAGACACATTAATGCATTTGTCGTCTACTACGTTTAAGTAGGGCCGGCGAGATTTTTGCACTTCCACAGCATTGCCAGTCGTCAGGTAGATAAAGGTGAAATTCGGTCTTTCGAAGCTCGGGGACGCGTATGAAAAAATATCAACTAGGTCATATTTCGAAATCTAAACAAGAATTTACATGTGGCTATTTCTGGAAACCTGAGGAAACGTCTGATCTTGTTTTCAAAAATTAGACTTTTACCTCTACAGCTTATATGCATGTCATGCCTTCCAGAGGGAAGGGTCAATTGAACTCATTTGTCTTTAGTTAAACAGTCGTTTCGAGTGTTATTGCGCCTGCTTTTAAACTGTTGACGGTACTAACCTACCTATCAAAGCATTGTTCTGCATAAATCACTTGTCTAAGGATTTGTTGCCTTGAATGAGATGGTGTCTCAGGAATTATATTGAAGTGGCGCCGCGATTGAAGGAAGGAAACACCTTTTCGTGAATAATACAGCTTATCTTTATTCCTTTAAGTGGGACTCTTCAAAATACATAATTTACCTGTGCAACTTCTAAGTGCGTTTAAGATGGTTGATCTGGTATAAGTAATAGTTTTCGTTAGATTGCGGCCTTGTAAAGACAATGTTGTCCTGAAGACAATGTTTTCCTGAGAAGCTCGCAAGGCTAGATAAAAGCTAGGCTGTACTAAGCTAAGGTCGTCTTGTTTTCATATATCATTGCAAATTTTCCTCAAGTGTTGCTGTGTCCAGTCTTAGACTAGGATAAGTGCACATTTTGGAGATGCTTGTATGCATGTTTTCCCTAAACTAAGGCCTTACGATCCGAACCTTCATGATCTTTTGCTGTTTTGAGTACTACAACGCCTTTCATAAATATCATTGATATTACTATAAACTAACTGGTTCACTTTTAATCTATGTCATTTAAGGGCTACGATATGAAATTTCCAGTAACGCGTAGACACATTAAATGAATTCCTTTGGTTAACATTTGTTACTCCCTTATTGTTGTGTACGAATACACGGTTTGGGACTATTCAAGTTGGTGATTGCACTGGTAACTGTACGGTTTAGGAAAATCTAGGACATTTTGACGATGATTGAAAGACAGCAAAACTTCAACCGCTTCTTCAAAATATGTTACTCGGACATTTTTCACGATTGTTTTGTAACTAACTTGTTCTCTATGCTATCACGAGGCGACAATTATGTTCCATTTCCATTTAGCACCCAATTTGTTTGCGGTGGTAGACAGATACAAGATTGTACCATAGTACTCTGTTATCCGCATCCTAACTAGACTATTAAGCAATGGAGAAGGGTAAACAAGCCAGTGAGCCCAAACTGGAAAAAGTCCGTAACCAGCTCAACTTGAACCAATTGGTTGGAAAATGGGCCTTTGAACTCAAACTAACTAACCTGGCTAGACTATTGTCCCCTAACGCAGGCCTGTAGTTGTCACAATTGTTTTAAAACTGCACGACATGACGACATGCCCGTTGCTTTTGCGTTACAGACAATTTAATTCACATTGACAAGTTTGGGTTACTTAACGGTAGAAGAAAACAAAAACTGACCGAGAAAAATATCGGATACCTGATTGAATATATTAACTCATGAAGCCGTGACACTCCAGTCTGGAAAACTCCCCCTTGCTATCCTTGCTATTTTGCAAATGTGGAAGGCGAAAAAGCTGTTCAGTTTTTGGCAGGTTAATGTCTGTATGCCACTATCGGCTGACCATTCCACGCCAAACCGACATATTATGGTCGACCGATGGATTCAACTTCACTCAAGATTTTTCCTGAATGGAACGGCTGGTAATCCTATGTAGATGTGTCCCTTACGAATTGGATCGCGGTAGATCAATACGGATTTGAATCACTCAGTTGGCACAGGGAGCACTCTGGTTAGCCTTTGTGATGCAATCAAAAGGCCCATGATCTAGTAATTGTGGGAGGTCTGATTGTCATGATATGATATGTTCAGTTGGGTTAGCACAAATGCAAACTTTTGTCTTGCGGGATTCGAGAAATAGACGATATTGGATCTCAAGGGAACTATGAAAACATTGTTTCCCTTTATCATACTTCAAACGTACGTAGGTACATCGTCGTACAAAAGTAAGCAATGCAAATGTAATGTAAAAGGTATATTGAATTTATAAGTAAATACGAGGTAGTGTTGTTAAGTTTAAAGTTGACACCTCGAACCTTTTTGAATTTAAAACAATCAAATATTTGTCACCGAATTATCTTTCAAGACACGTGGATCCTGTACCTAAGGGTACACCAGTAATTAATGTGATTTTAATCAGACTTACCGCATTGAAAATCAGCATTGCAGAGAGCTGGTCAAAATTAATCTTATGTTTTGGGGTATGTTGAATTTACAAATTTAATGTGTGATTTAAGTAGGCCTCATATCGAAGTCAATTTCTCCACCCCCTTTCAAATCATTACGAATTTACTACAATTATGCAAGACACATTGTACTGTAAAAGGGCAACAAACTTAATACGTACTACTAAGCAATATAACGTCACAACTCGTGAAATTAAACCACCCCTTTCAAATCATCTTGGATTTACGGTAATTTTGCAAGAACCTTTGTATTGTAAAAGTGCAACAAACTGAATAGGTGGTACTAAGCAATAGCCCTTTACAACTCTTGACAAAAAACATGCATGAACCCTTCCTTCAATTCAACAGATAACTCAAGGAAGAAGAGGGTCAACGGTAGTTATTTGGAGTAAGTATGTACTAATTAAAAAAAATTGAAAAACTGTAACCTTTTAGAAAAAATACAAAATGATTTGTATGTTTACATCTTTCCCACCATTAGAAAATCAACAAGCATCGTTGGATCCACAGAAAACCACGAAGAGGACTACATGAAGAGCATTTATTAATATTAGAAAGTGCGGATCAAATTGCAAATGTTATGGAATATCAATGCAAAATCCAAAATCTTATAACATTTACAAAATTCGGTGTCATCACTAAAAATAAACTTTTACAAATAAACAAGTGACAAGTAACTTTTAGTTTTTGCTAGAAGCAAAATCAATGATGTCAGGAAAGCGATATCTATCATATATTCGTTTTTTGAGTTTTGAAACAAAAAAAGGGATTTCTTGTTTCTTCGCAAAATTTAATTCTGATGGTAAGCATCTCTGTTTCAATTTAAAGTTATGTCGTCCGAACAATACTTACGTGAATGTATTAAAAAAATCATTACATTTGTAAACCACGAATTTTGGTTGTCAAATCCAGAATAGATGTAACAATAAGAGCTTAGTGCTTAAACCCCAGAATAAAGCAACAAATGGCAAAAGTATCATTTTCAATTATTCCCTGTTGCAAATCACTTTTTAAGACAACCCACGGCCTAACCATGGAGCTAAGGTTTCGTTCACTTCAATCTGCCTTCTTTGGGTCACCATGGAGTCCTTTGGATTTCTATGTTTCACATCTTCGCAATTTTGAAGCATTTTCTTTCATATGATCTCAAAAGAAGTCGCAAATATCGGCCTTTAAATAAATATATTGAACACGAGTTAAATCGCATATAAAGAAACTATATATATTGTGTAGATAGAAAAAACCTTCATTTACGGGCAAATTTGGCTGAACAGCATCACCTTTGCACGAACACTGAGATGTTCTAGAATGCCTCATACGGTTGTGTTGATGTGTTGTCTACATCGCATGCAAGTAATACGTTTAAAATAAAATTCGGATCTTTCGATAAACTGCCATATTTGAAACGGTTAACAATATTTTTTCCGTCGAATCTCATATATTTGTTTGGGACCTGGGTGGGTGGGGGGGGGGGGGGGGGGCGTTTGGCTGGACATAAGAATCTCCGACCTTACAGTTTCGCATTTGAGCGTAATTCGATAGGAAAGCGGAATATAGTCATTTTTTGTATGGAAACGAACCGTATGACAGTATGAGATTGGGTTTTATTTGTACGTTGAAATTCTTTAATTTAAATTGAAATTAATATTTCCATATGCTTAAACGGGCGTTTTCTTGCAAGTCTTTAAGTAATTTACACCGGCATATTTTATTCTTTCATTTTGCTTGTTTTTGTGTTTTGACATGTATGTACAGCTTTCACTCCTGACGTTAACTGAACCAAGACTGACATATAGAACGAGATGAATAACGGAAGGCACAAAAACTCGCAAAACCTTAATATGACGAAAGTAATTACCCTATCACTTACAACGAAATATACAATTTTAACTTTTACACTTCTCCATATACATTCTAGAAATTTCCGTTTTTCTCCTAAACAATATTATAGTCATTGCTACTATGAAGTATTTTGGTTCCCAATTATTCAAAATGGTAACCATAAACACAAATCGGCAAGTTTGTGATTAATTTTCACGACAGACTGATAATTTATCCCCTTAATTATTTGCTGTTTAGGAAAATGACTTTGATTTTTTTTTTGAGTAAATATTACAGTTGCTTTTTCTTTGTCAATGCTGAATTATTTTTCTATATTGATAATACGTTTGTCATGGCTGATTCAAGGAATGATTTGCAGGTAGCCCCCAGTGCTCTTTATAATTATTTCAATATGTGGTATTTGACTGTGAACACTGCTAAGACCAAGGTGGTCTTTTTCCAAGGAGAAATTAACTGAAAATTTTCTGTCTTTACTTTGGGCAATGCAAAGAATCAATTCGTTGATGATTATGATTATTTGCGTGCATTTTTTAAGACTAACAGTTCCTTCAACAAAGCAATCAAGAAACAAGAAGATTAGGCCAGAGATGCTTTGTTTTCTTTGACTGCAAAAACTAGGAAATTGTAATTAGAGGTTGATATTCAGTGTGATCTTTTTAAAAAAAAAAGTCCCGGTACTTCTGGTTTTATTGTATGGTTGTAAAATTTGGAAATTTTCTAATCTAGAGCTACATTGAGGTTCTCCATCGTAAATTCCTGAAAAAGATTTAAGACCAAGGTTTAACTAAACCTAGTTGTATGGTTCATGGAAAAACAGGAAAATCTCCTCTGTCTAGCATTGTTGAGAAAAAATAATGAATTTTTGGATAAGCGTTTCTGCAAGCAGGAACTCTACATTTTCAATTTTGATGTTTCAGTCAATGCTTAAACTGTATTTCTGAAATGGATTTCATTCAAAGTGGATTGCTGACGTGAAAAGCATTTTGGATAATACCGGTTTTGGGGCATCTGGTAAAATGTGAATAGGTGCAGCAACAACATTTGTTTACCTATAATTCACCAAAAAAAAATCATGAAAGAATCAAATGATGTTATCTTTTAAAATTGTTAAAGTGAAGGCGGGTAAATTTTAATGTTATAATGTTTTGGAAATAGCAGGAATTGTTTAAAGTTGCGTTTTGTAACGAAATTTTATGAGACTAATTATGTACCAGGCGGTATACAGTCTAGGTTCAGTACATGTGTAATTCATACATAACTAACGTTTGGCCCTAAAAACACTTTCAGTCCTTTTGTATCTATAAGATATTCCAAGTTTCAGCTCCATTGTTTTTGGTAATACATGTGGGCATTTTGAAGCTTGCAACTCTCTTATAACTGTTTACCCTGACAGCAGTCTCATGTCCTTCAAAGAATGATTGAAATAAATTTTTCTAAACTTCTCTAAACTCCTCTAAGAATAACAACAAGAAATTTTTAGATAGTTTAAACATGTCTACTATTCAACGTTGTTCATATTTCACTGAAAAACGTTTCAAACTAATAAAGTGAGTGTCTTTCTTTAATTGGGGATAATAATATTGGGTATACAAACATTTGTTGTGTCATTGATTACATAATCAGAATTTTGGTTAATTAATGACGCAAAACATGATAGAATAAATACTTATCATAAGTTCAAGAACAGATAAGTGTGGAATACGGGATCAAGTTCATAAATACCGCTTCAGTGCAGACCAATTTTAAAAGTAATGGAAAATTCACTTTCCATTCCGCTGTTATTGACGCGTGCGTATACCAATAATTGATTGTTGATTCGGACGGGAGTATTATTAATATAACTATTATGTGTCGACACAATTGGTATGTACTCTAAGTTTTCGTCGGTGCAAAGTACGTGTAAGCTTTGCATACTTTATAATTCTCTTCAAAGATAGGTGTACCTTTTACAAAACAGGTTACAATCTTGCCTTCATTTGGTATTGTATACGACGCTAAGTACTTACAACTTATACATACTAATCCCAATTACTCTAAAATAGCATGGCTTAGGTCAGAGACAATTGTATTTAAATTTAGCTTTAAAGTGGCCAAGCTTACAATTTCGTATTTACTCTTTAGTTAACAATTGATCCACTCATTTTGATGAAAACATTTTATAATCACAGTACTCAGCAGTACTGTCATTTTACGAATGTCATTACAGGAAATTACCGTTACTAAGAGGTATTTCATTTTAATGACAGTTTAAAAGTGTAAGTATGCATATTTCGTAAATCAAACGTGATGTTGAATGAACTTCAATCTTCTCAGTGGCTTACGCAGGATTACTCTGAAGCGGGGGGGGGGGGGGATGGTATGTATGCTGAGGGATTGTTGGCTCTTGGGAGGGGTCTAGGGGTGTCCCCATCCACTTTGAAAATGTATGAAAATCCGCGTGTCCAAATTGCATTACTTGTAATCTGGTGCTATGTATGGTACCTTTCGAAGTAACATTGGTTACAGAATTTGCGTATTTTCAGGAACGAAAATTAAACGTTATCAGTGATGGTCAGGTTGGGGGAGTGGTCTGAAATCTACCCCATTACATAAAATTCGCAGTGTTACATAATGTGCATATTTTTGGGATAACTTAAAAGAACATTGGCATTAGCGAGGGGATCTTGGAGAGACAGGCCCTCCCCTTTGAAAATTGTTGACAAATTAGGTGCTTTTAATGCAGTGTGGTGCCACGTATGCTACCTGCTGGAGCTAAGGTTGCGTTTTTAAGCTACGTGTCTTAAGGATCTTCAAAAAATGGCGTCCGCTTTATTCGAAACTCATTGTCAATGAGTCAATTATTGTAATTTCATTGCCATACACTTCGTAATGGATTTTGTGATCTTTGACAGAGATTATGCTAAATGAATGTACACTATTTCTCAAAGCACTTACTACACATTAATATTCATATATTATTATCTGATAAAGTGGAACGCCTGTCGAGGAACATGTAAACGAAAATGACAGTCTTACTAAAGATTTCATTTTTTTTTTTCATTTTACCGTCAAATGTAGCGGATCTTGGGAAAATATTCATGCAGATTAAAAACCCTGTTGCATCATATCATATGTTTCACGATAAAACCAAAGAGTAGCTTATTTCTTTCAATTAAGGTAGGGACAACGAGCAAACAGTGGCCGCGCCAACATGTCAAAATGTGGGGGGGGGGGGGGGGTTGGGGCAAACCAACGACACAAAATAATGTATGGGGAAAAATATTTTGCTGCAGCGCAAAACCAACTCCCAAACGTCTGCTCCGGAGGTAGGGTGGGGTTGGGGGTCCCAAGTTTTGACACATCACTGAATGAAGAATTACTGGTCTCAGGAGAGGTAAATTATTTATTTTCTTGGATTAATCAAACTCCTAATTGACCTTACAAGTGAAGGGGAGGGGCAAGGGGAAAGTTTGGAGGAAAAGTTCCCCTCTTGACCCCCATAACCCCGCCACTTACAACAAGCCAGCGAGTTACAACTGGAAAAGGGGACGGCTTGACTTAAACCAATTGGGTAGAAATTGGTAGTGAATTTACATCTAACTAACTCTTTCTGCAAGGCTATTTTGTGTCATAATGCTAACCAGTGGCGTTGTGCTGACGTCATATTACAAATCAGTTACGACACCACCATGCAACCACTTCCAGTTCAAGTATTAGCGCCGTTCTGATCCACACAAATGGCATGAATGAAATTAATTTCTAGAAAAGTATTACCATGTTTATCATTTCTAAACTATTCATCCTGCGGGGACTGTTAAAGTTACTATGGAAATATGACTTGACTATGAACAATATTTTCCCAAACACATTTCAAACATTCGTACTAGTGACAGGTGGCCAGGAAAGGATAATACAGGAAAAGTAATAAGAATGGATTCGAAAGAAATTAGAATCGACAGTACTTTGTTTTGCAATGAGCTGAGTTGAGTTAACTTTGTTGGGGGTTGTGGGAGTTTAACACCTCAACTTCGTAAATCTAGCGGCGCCTACCGCCGTTTCCCAGTAGTAAGTTACTGGATTGTTTTTTCTACTATTGCGTATACAGAGCCACAAACACCACGTACGGTTAATCCCTTCATGTGGGTTTAGACCAATGCAGTTTAAAAGTGGATGTGTCCCAGCTTGTACTGTAAAACACTGTTTCATTTTTACCATTTACAAATGTATGATAAATCTGCTTGTAAAAGAAAAAAAATTGGACCTATACTCCAATATTCGAGAAGAAAAAAAAAATAAACGGCTTTGCTGCTTTTAAAGCTAGTTTAACTGCTAAAAGTTAATCAAACTTTCATCTTTAATTTGTGATATTACATACATTCATTTTTGTAGGGCAAATCCCTTTCCAACACACTTTGAATTCTTATTCTTACCAGTACATTGTCTTGTATATTTTTAGGAGCTTTTTTAGTCGCAATTTAGTTTTCAAGATTGCTAAATTCACTTCGTTGAATCTGGAACAGACTGATTCCAGGTAGCAAACCAGTATGGATCCCTTGTGGTTAAACGCATATGGCTCCCATTTAATTTTGCACCCAAGATTACAAGTTGCCCTTTATGGGCATCCTACACCCATGAAGAATAATATATAGGGCTGGTCCAATTTTTCCCACGCATATCACTCGTTTATATGGGCCCTACAACTATCTCATAGTGTCATTTGGGCCAGCCCATGCTGGTTCTTTATTAATCTAGTTTTCAAAACCACACGCCCTTTTACATAGGGGAAAACATGGGACCCACAGGGTACCATATGGAAATTTTAGCTGGAATACTTCAGTGGGAGCCCAACTGATCGTTTTCCATCATTTAGGCTCCCAAAAGGGACATCCACGACATGGTTTTCCATGCCGTGCATGTAGTTTTATTAACTATGTTCGTCTGACAGCATAAAATTATAGAGCTACACGGAAAAGCTTATTTTTACACTGGAGATGGTGAAATGAGCATGTCAGGTACAGGCGCGATCAGACTTGGTGAATATTTCGTAGTCTCCGAGTCCTAGAGAAAAGCCAGATTTGAATATCCAAGGAAAACATTTGGTATAAAAAATCAGATCGGGTGATCAATTGAAAATTTAAAAGGCACTGAGATGCAGAAGCAATACTGATGTAACTGTTGTTTGTGGGCAACACTTACAGATTGTTGACATTCCTCTTTATTTTAAGCCGTGTAGAGCTTATTACAGTGTTTCATCATTGTTTTTGTACGTATGAATAACGAAAAACTCTTTAAAAAATATCTTTAGATTGAAATTTGGGTTGCCTCTAACATTGAAGCTTCCGAAAAATACTATGACTTTAATGAAGCCTATATGCATTTTTAATAATATTCATTGCTTTTTTTTTGGGGGGGGGGGGGCGAAATATTTTTCGAACCTATAAAAAACCCTCATTAGCAACTTCACCAGGTTCAGACCATGAGAGGTGGTCATGCAATAATCAGCATAATTATTTACCTTTGAGTAATCGTTTCCCGTAATGCATCCGTCTTGAATGTAGTAAGTGTCAATTCGTTCATCCTCGTTTTCTTTGCCAGTCATACTTTACAAGTAAAACAGTGAAAACATTAAACGTAATATCATCCTTCCAAGAGGAACGATAATAATTTAACAGGTATGAGTTATAACTTAATAAAAAACGGCTCACGTTGTGTATTCCTCTGTAGTATCTTGCACATCTGCAAAATAAGCATGTTGTGTAGTTTGTGGTGATTTGAAACGAAAACAACATTACTTAAAATACACTAGATGACGTACCTTTTATCACAACAACGTACAAGTCACCCTGCTACAGATGTCTATCCACCAGTCCGGTTACAGTATCAATGAAAGGGATTCAACTGATTTTGATGTTGAATTTCTTTGGGCTTATCATCAAGTATTTAAAATTTAAACCGGTGATTAAAAATTGATGGTGAATAAATGTGGTAAATACTTGTAAGTGTGTTTTAAATCTTTTAAAATACTTTATTCACTGACATCGTCGTACAATAGCAAAAAATGTACAAATTTATTGACATGTTGCACTACTGTGAGCAGAAGTGTGTTTGCATGTGTCATCTGAGTAGGCGTAAAAGGAGAATTTAACATGGAGAACCTCGACATTAAAAAAATTAAATTTGATGTACTGTTCAAAGTTATTTGGATTCCATGCGTGGAATAAGACAGTTCGAGACGTATGATCCAGTTTATAGGTTTTGGCAATATCAAAAATAAAAATAATGCTTGGAAGAAACTTTATACCAGTATGCTATCCCGAACTTAGAATACATTCACATTTTAACACCTCTCAAGATGCTGATTTTTAATCAAACGACAAACCTGAAAAGAGCAAATGCTGCAAGCAAAATAAAATTAACGCACCTTTTGCAGGCTGTGATACAGGTTGTCCTACACCAACCATTGTTTCATATGCTGAATTACCCGCCTCGGCAAGTAGGGATCTGTTCCAAATTGTCCTTACAATAAATTGAGAAAGGTTTCAGCTTTTACTTGATTAACCCATTCAGATATGATAATACACGTACTGACGTAACTTATTTTTTTCATAAAAAGTCAAAAGCTTTCTATTTTATAGAAAAAGCATGGTTAGCATTTTCAATAGTTTTCATATATACCTTCACATTAAGCAGTTTCACTATTTATGAATAAGTAGCCGACATTCTATAGGTTCAGCCACTTCTGTTCGCGATATCATTTTTAATCTGCAGTAAATTCTATGTTGAAAAAAAAATGAAGTTACCTAGCTGCTACCGGTGCCTTGCAAAACGACTTGACTGAAAAGCAGAAAACGGAAAGTTTTAGTAAATACTTTGTTGACCTGATTTCAGTACTTAGTTGTTTGATTTTCCTGTGCTTTACGTCAAAGCAGTAAACCTAGATATAAGTTAATGAAATGAAGACAACTTTCGACGGTTACTGTAATCATCAAACTATGAATTATCTGTTTTCTCTAGGAAAGATTTAATATAGAAACTTCTGGCAAAAGTAGAAACATTACTTTAGAAGAAACAAACTTCGAAGAATGACGCGCATTTGCCGTTATGTTTACAAAAAAATATTTTTCCATTTTTGATAAATAAACGTTTAATAAGGTTTTACTCTTTTTGAAGTGTTTGGTTTCCTATAAATTAATGACTGCATGTGAAAGTTGTATCGATTATTTTTTCTACTTAACTTTTGTGACGGATGTAAAGTGTCATTATCACAATCGATAGGAAAGTCACGAACATCAATGGCACCATCGTCACCTTTGTTGCATTCCATGGTAGAGATTCTGAGAAAGTTTAAAAGTAAACGTGAATCAATTACTAAATGAAATATGGTTTCCCCGAAGTATTAATCATACCTTACATAAACGGTCACTTAGTACTACAAGAAATATACCGATGGGAGCCCCGACTTCCATTCCACACATAAATTAGCAACTATCTTCTCAATTAAATAAAAATATTATGTATGGTCCAGCTTTTTAAACACGACTAAAATGTTTAAAAGGTATGAAGGTCCATTGTTGTCCCCGCTTTCTTCATTGACTTGCACGGGCGGAGATCACCGGGAGGGGAGGGGCAACGGAGGGGGCAATCATGTCAAATGACCCTCAACATTTGAAGCGTAAAGAAAAATGTGTGAAGCCGATTTACTTTTTGTTCAACAGTTAACCAGTAGATTAGTCAATACATGTTGAATACGATATTGAAATGTTCTTGTTATCCTTTTGCTGCTGTTTGGAAGATTCTTTACTCAGAAACAACATTATATTGTGTAGAAAATAAGCTGAAGGGGCTTATTTCCGAAATTCGGTGTCTTTGTTTTTCACACAAACTAAACATTTTAACGAGAAAACAAACTCCTCAATTGTTGAATGATCTTTGGATTAAATCAAAGTTAAAAGGTGAAAAATAATGCTGACATTGCTTAACAGCTTGGTATTCTTTGCTTGTAGGACTGAAGTCATAGTTGAGCCAAATATATTCGTTATTAGAATTAACTTTATAACGGTAAACGTTTCCAGACAAAACTACAATGGAAACGCTTAAAATTCTAGTTCCCCACCGCTTACGGTTTCATGCAGCATCCTCATAGAGTACCAGGCTTACACCTATAACTTGGTGACCGGGATACCTGATTTGCAACTTGTACTCGATCGTAGCACATATTTATTTCAAATTTTACCATTTCTTTTCATCGTGACAAAAATCCATCAAATTTAAAACACTATAATAACGTTCTGTATTGAGAAGCAGACTCCAACATTAAGTGTCCTACTCCAAGCTGTATTGCAAAAGGACGTGAAAATTTTTTCAAGAAAAGAAAATTATACATCGCGCACTTCGGGCGTATGGACATACTATGAACCCAGTCGACACCGCTAAGCTACCTGTAGCAGACTTCTGATAGGACATGTAATTCTCGTAAAAAGTGGTTACCACATGGTGTCGATACACTTCAGGGTTACCTTTCACTGGTGTCACTCCCCACATCAGAGTTTCTGGTAACCCACCTGTCTTTCGTGAAAACGTTCCCCTATATCCGTATCAGATCCCAGCCCTTTTTGACCTGGATATGAAAAGACATGTGCAGAGTAATAGGTTTTGCGTATTTATGCATTTTTGGTTTTAAGAACTTCCTTGTAACCCTTTAGGTTTGTAACAATATTATAAATTACAGTAAAAGTAATAAATATCGCAGTACCTTTCACAACTTGAACCCGATTTATCTCAATTGGATGTCTTGAGAGAGGGACGTGTTTAACGTAATTGCTCATTCTCGAACAACGAAACGGTGTGATCCTGATCTTAGGAACCTCGTTTGCTAGTCCGACGCATAAGTTCGTAAAGATCGTTAGTAACAAAATCTTGAAAGTCAATTTTAGGTAGAATTTTTAGAAGGACCAGAAACCCAAAATGCAGACATGTAAACATCCTTTTGAAAATTTCTGTGTGGAAAACTAAGAGACTTACTCCTTAGTTCCTTCCTATCTGGAGAAGTAGGCCTACGTCTTTTTTGCGTGCAACAGTGCAGCGGACAATTTTATTTTGGGCCCCTTCTCAGCATAATCCGAGCCCATAGGAGTTAAGCTTTTGAAAAAGGTTTGATTGATACGAAGTAATAAACCTTTGTCAAAGCAATCGTTGCTAATTCTGAAATATCATTTAGGGTATGCTCTAGGTGATACATTACTTATATGTAAAAGTTGTGACCAACCAGACAACTGCCAAGTTTGGAAATAAGTTCCATCGACACAGTGTGATCCAAGAACCGAGGGCAGAACGTTTTCGAATGTACAGGAATATACTAATGCCTTCTTGGTCTTTCTGAAGGTCGTATTGCATGAATGAAATGAAAGAGGGTAAGAATTTTTTCTGTCGACAAAAGTTTTACAATTCGGGAGGTTTGCGCATATTATCTAGTTTTCCTCCGAACAGAAGAACATTGATTTTGTGCAAATCCATTTTGACTATATTAACAACAATTGCACAACATTAAAGGGTAAAGTAGCAGTGGCGATTGGTTTTGAGCACCCCTTGTCAAATTTACAGATTACGAAGCATAGGGGGCGGAAGATGTTTTTCATTGGGGTGGGGGGGGGGGGGAACAAGTTTTCGGTAGCCGACATAACGGTGACGCCGTATAGCGTCTGGTTTTGCGCAAATCACAAAACCCCATCGGCGTGGGGTCAAGGGGGCGCTTAAAGGACCCTGGTGTGGTTCAGGGGGCAAAGCCCTGGTAGGGGTCCATGGGAGGGCTGGATACCTTTGTAGGGGGTGGCTGGAGTTTACTATCTAAGCGTAGCGCCACCACCAGTTGGCGCGGAGCATATAAAGAACATTTTGGATTTTAAAACCTCCCAGATGGCTGGAAATGGCATATGCCAGGTTTATTTGTCTCTAACTCTGGTGAGAAAAATTTGTGATTTTTCTAAGATTAAAACACACATTTGAGGTACTGATTAGCTCAGTTAATTACTCCACTGGACTATGTATCCTAGGATCGCAAATCGAGAATCCTGCTGAATGTTGCAAGCAGCTGTTCCAGTGCACGACTGAGTAAGGTATTTCCAGAGGCGTAGGGGAGAATTTCAGTTTGGGGGAAGAAGATTTTAACCCTAAAAAAGTAATTCTGCCCGTAAGACAGTCAAAGCGGAGCGCCATCACTGGTTGGCGCGGAACGTCCAGAAAAATTGAAAATTGGTACCTCTCATACAGTCAAAAATGAGATTTTCCAGGCTTGCAAAGGGGACCCTAGCAGTCGTTTTTTTAAGTTTCAATTGCATATAAACGCACGTTCGTTCTAATCTAAAATTCAGCCAGAAAGATTAAGCGGAGCGCCACCATTGGTTGTCGCGAAGCGTACAAAACATTTTTAAGTATGCGACCCCTCAGACAGTTGAAAATGGCATTTCCCGGGCTTATATGGGGATCTAAGCAGTCGCTATTTTGAGTTTTCTTTTGTAAAAAAATGATTACTTGAAACTTAAATTCTGCTATGAAGCGGTCTAAGTGGAGCACCACCATAAGTTGGGGCGAAACGTACAAGAAATTTTGAAAAATCTGACCACTTCAGACAGTCAAAAATGTCATTTCCTATGCTTATAGGGTGTCTTAGAAGTTGCTAATTCGAGGTTCTGTTTGCACAAAAAATGTTCACTTGAAACTAAAATGCTGCTAGGAAGACTATCTGCGCGGAGCTTCACCACTGGTCGGCGCGAAGCGAGCAAAAATTTTTGAAAAATCCGACCCCTGAGACAGTCGAAAATGACAATACTCAGGCTTATTGGGGGATCTAAGCAGTCGCTATTTGATCAGAAAATTACCAGATAAAATGTATCACTACCAATCGATGAAATGGCCCCCCATATTTTCGGGGGAAACTACAAACCGGAATTGAAAACATGCTAATAAATTCTACACTATTGCGACTCTTGGCAAAATTCAATATATATTGAAAAAATTGTGTGCCCAAACTTCCGACTGTATATATGATTTTACTTTTGAAAAACTTAGGCGTATGGGGATCTTAGCAGTCGCATTTTTGATCAGAAGAATCAGATTAAATGTACCACTACCAATGGATGAAATGAAGTAGATGATTTTCTTCTATTAGTAACACTTATTGACAGAATTATCACGTTAACAGGCGTGTTGAAATGAATTTTCAAGCAGACTTACGGGAAGACATTCTCACCCTGCATCATTCAAGTATCGAAAAATAAATTACCCGATTCTCATAACCATTGCCCGTATTTGGCTCTAGAGCAAGATAGGCGGCAAACTTTTGGGCACCTGAACACCCTCCTGTCCATCCGTTGAATTAATTTGGCAATTGAAAACGTCCCAGCATATTTTTAACCTTTGCCCGAATATTTAACCATTTCGGGCAAATTTTTGCAAGACTACAGTGTAAAGTTGGGATGATGAAAACCTTTTTTCACATTCTACCCAATTGTGTCTTTTTTTTGCCATGAAAATTGTACTTTAAATATAGCGTCTTCTGTTTTTCCGCAAAGATTTGAAGCTATTAAAATAATCGGCCATTTCGTGTATTGTGTTACACAAGATTTAAAAACAGTCTCAAGAATATTTTTTATTTTTAAGCCACAGGCAGACAGGCTTCCCAAATGTGTCGCGATTTTTTTTTTAATCTCTTAACCTTTCGTAACTATTTACCCTTACTTTGATACTTTTCCATTTTCGGGCAAATGCTTGAAAGAATTTGGATATTCGACAATTTCGGGCATTGTGTTGTGATTATCTGCGAAATAACGGTCATAGCATTTTGAGCTAATAGACCCAAATATTCTACCCACCACACCAAGTATATGGTTTTGGAACGATTTTGTGCATCCCCAGGATTTGAAAAAAAATCCCTACATGAGGTAGAAACACGCCGGATGCTAGGAGCACACTTTAAGCCACACCAAGGTAGCCAATTTTAGCCACTCCAAATCTGTTTGAAAATTATCCATCCTAAAACCCGACGAGTAAAAAGTCAAGAGATTCCGAAGATATGAAGCTTGTCACAGTCTACCTGAATTTATTCCGAAATTCAGAGTGGGCACAATTGCAGAATACCCTGCAACTGTTTGAAGGGCAAAAATAAATTCTCTTACAGGTTATCGTTAATGTGGGGGTCCAGGGGGCGAAGCCCTCGGAAGCTTTGCAACTTTTGCACTCTGAAAAGTAATATTTGAGCCAAAGAATAGCCGAAATGTAATGAAAGCAACTTAAATTTGTTTCATTACCCCCCAAATCTCATAAAAAATATTGGGGGGCGGGCAGGCCACCCTGGCCCTCCCGCTTCCGCCGCCTATGTGAAGCAGAACTGTTTCGTTGATAAAAAAGGAATTGCTTTATAAACTCCTATTCTCTTAATCTATATTAGGAACCGGATTCATACAAACTTCTTACGGACCTTATGAAATTACATGGATTTACAAGCCTATGGCGAAAGTCATGTCAAGGCATACGGTGCAAAGCACACTGTGCTGTACCAACGTTAATACGTGTTTTTCCCTGGAAAATGCACGATCTATTAACGATTAGGAACAATTAAATTGTCTATATTAGGACTGACGTAGGAAATTTTGATAGACTTATAGTGTTTCAGAACAAACTGTGAACGCTCAAGTGATTAGCTCTTAAACGTGGATATATTGTAACTAGTTCGACGTTGATTTTTAAAAACTGAGTAATTTTTTGTCGTATATAACTGTTAACTGTTTGAAAATTATCCATCCTAAAACCCGACGAGTAAAAAGTCAAGAGATTCCGAAGATATGAAGCTTGTCACAGTCTACCTGAATTTATTCCGAAATTCAGAGTGGGCACAATTGCAGAATACCCTGCAACTGTTTGAAGGGCAAAAATAAATTCTCTTACAGGTTATCGTTAATGTGGGGGTCCAGGGGGCGAAGCCCTCGGAAGCTTTGCAACTTTTGCACTCTGAAAAGTAATATTTGAGCCAAAGAATAGCCGAAATGTAATGAAAGCAACTTAAATTTGTTTCATTACTCCCCAAATCTCATAAAAAATATTGGGGGGCGGGCAGGCCACCCTGGCCCTCCCGCTTCCGCCGCCTATGTGAAGCAGAACTGTTTCGTTGATAAAAAAGAAATTGCTTTATAAACTCCTATTCTCTTAATCTATATTAGGAACCGGATTCACACAAACTTCTTACGGACCTTATGAAACTACATGGATTTACAAGCCTATGGCGAAAGTCATGTCAAGGCATACGGTGCAAAGCACACTGTGCTGTACCAACGTTAATACGTGTTTTTCCCTGGAAAATGCACGATATATTAACGATAAGGAACAATTAAATTGTCTATATTGGGACTGACGCAGGAAATTTTGATAGGCTTATAGTGTGTCAGAGCAAACTGTAAACGCTCAAGTGATTAGCTCTTAAACGTGGATATATTGTAACTAGTTCGACGTTGATTTTTAAAAACTGAGTAATTTTTTGTCGTATATGTAACGTAAGAAAGTTGTTTCCAACTTTCCTTTAGGTTTTCGTAACTTCTTGTTCAAATGTAATATATTCCGCCAAAAATACTTTTAAGGATCGTGGATTTTTATGTTTGACAGAATGCAGTGTAAAACCTAACGACAACTACTTTGTTTCACGACTACAAGGAATGTGTCTTGTGAACAGGCCAATTTGGTCACAATCTTGGCGGCGAAATGCATTCTGGAAGACCGTACTTGTTCTAGCCTACACAGAGCGAAAATAGACCTCGTTAAAATGTTAATCAATCCTATCCAAGATCTTACGTAATTGAATATTTTTTGGCAATTGAAGAATAATAGAAAGTTAAATATTCGAAAGAAACTCGTTTTAGTAGATAGCTGTTGTAAGGGGGTGAACTTTGGCTGGAGTCTTCGTCATAAGATAGGCTTTCTGAGAAAACAGAATGAGCGAGAGCTCACTTGCAAAGTTAAACACTGCACAATTTTCGTCTTTATGGTGAGAATATGGTGAAAAATCATTTGAAAGAAAGAGAACAGGTAATATTGCTAAAATAAAGTGGTACCTTTCTTATTATCATTTTATCTTCACTAAAGCTGCTATAAAGAACTCTAGTCTTTGTTCTGCTTCATCTATTCATTATATGTACATTTTTTCGCATCACTTACGTATGTACACGCCCGAAGCATCGCATTGAGTTGGATCTTGAATTGCAGTGCTGCAATATTGTAGGTACCATCATGAATTGCGTTTCAAGGTGGCTGAATAAAACATGTTTACTGCAAAAAGATTCGTAGCATTAACAAAGCGGGATTGATCGTCTTCAGGGAAATTGGAATAATTTATCAACAAAACGATGTAGGAAAGTATATTTCGTGATCAAATTTAAACATCTGGTAATTGTTGGGCAGCTTCGGGATGATTTTGGGACAATTTGTGACCATTCGCTAACCGTCACTAAAGGGTGACCTAAAATGTCCCGGTGATTCTTGCGCCTTTCAGCAGACAATTTCGCCTGGAATTGATGATATGATAACTTGCGAGACTGGTAAGTTTTGAAGTTTTCTTGCACGTCATTGAAAGTATACAGAATAAAACAGCCATTCTTTTTCTCAAGTGTACATTTCCATAAGCGGCTAAAATTCAAAACTGTGTGACGTTATCAGAGCTTAATATATTTTGGTGACCCGAGGTCAGCTGCCCAACTGCAAGCCTTGTTTTTGTGCTTGGTAAAGAATGACTTTGGTAAGTTAAACTATAGTACACTATGAAACCATGAATCGACCACTTAAAATATTTCACGCAGTGTATCTGTCACGCGTTTTGTACCGAGCGACTCAAATTACACCAACTTTGCACTCACCCCAACAGAGTGTAACAGTGCTGTGGCACCTTTCTCGCACATGCTACTGCAAAAGCCACGCGTACTGTATGAACGAGACGGCAATCGTGCGCAACACAATACGCATATCTCGTACGTACCATCAGCGCAGTGCTAGTGGTATCACAGCGAAGGGACTAGGTGTTTCAGCTTTAGTCTGGTATTAGCAATACGCTTCCCTTACTTCATCACCGTATTAAATTCATTTTAAGAATAAAACAAAAACAGTCTTCAAAAATTTTTGTTCGCTTTTTTGTTGATCGGCTGGGCTGTTCATGCATTGCTAGGTGGTCCCTTGTAACACATTGAATGTCACGGTATGTGCGGTGGCCCTTTATGACAGGCAAGGCATAGTATACAGGGTTTGGTCACTATGCCAGCTGTATTTATCACAGATAACTTGCTGGAATTGAGTAGAGTTTTGTTAGGGAGAATAAATTGGGGTAGATGCGCACTGTTTAATAAGGTGTTTCTTGATTTGCTCTTGTCATTTTATTGTATCGATTGCATTCTTTGTTCGCGTTAGGGATTAGGGTTATCGTTAGCCAGTTAGAAAATTGCCAATTAAACAATGAGTATTGCCCCGTAAATTGACTTGCGCAGTTAATTAGCTTAAATTAAATGTAGATGAAGGTTAATAAATTTCCCATACAGAGGCCGCGGATTAAATTTTGACTAGGAGTTAAGAGGCTATACATCGATGGAAGCGGTCCAATATCCTAAGTTAAAAAAAAAGAAAGATCCTCAATTCTCAGTTTCAACTTGAACGGCCAAAATGCCCAAGTCAAAAGTGCCGAGCCAAAGCTCCCTGATTCACTGTTGTCGAGGTTCTTACAATAAAATTTGAACAACCACCGAGATTTTGGGCAGTAAGGCATTACCGATGTTAAAAGTATCCGAACGGGGCAATTTGTAGAAATGACATTTTAAACACCTGGGCAGTGTCATTCATCCTGCAGTCTCAAAATATGCAGAGTCAAAATCATGTACTTGCCAAAGTCAAACAGGAAAAGCCCGGGAAGATCTTACGTTCTTTTAAACCACATTTTCTAGTTAATGTTCGGGACTGAGTTGCTTACTAGATTCGATGTAATTTCAGAAATGTATCATCGCTTAACATGAGACGAGTGTACTAACAGTTTGGATTAAAATAAACTTTTTATAGACATCCTACTTTTGCTTAATAAAGTAAACAGTTCAAGTATCATCACTCGGGCTAGGAACAAAAGACTTAAAGGTGTACAAAATGAAACTTGAGAACATCAGTATCTTTTGGTACCTCTGTCATTAAATGAAAACATCACCCTATTATGAAGGTTTTACATATTCATTTTTAGACGGTAAAGTTTCTTTAGAAACAATGGCATGACTTTCAAAACAATCTACAAATAATACTTTTCAAAGCTGACTTTTAGTTTCCAATGCTCTTTCTGAAGATGAAATATTCATAACAAATCAAAATGTAATGTAACATTTTTTGATATGACCATGAATTGTAAGTGTTTTTTAATTACTAAATTTAATACATCTGCACCTATAAACGATTAGATGTATGACAGGTAAATAGTGATCGAAAAACCACCCAGAACTCAGCTGAACAGAAAACGTGGGGAGTCATCTTCTAAACTTCGAGATATTAAGGAGACCATGGTTTATCCTAGAAGATTAATATTCTACATTTCTGTGTTTTACCATCTTATCGGAGGTAAGTACGAATGTGAGAACCTGCTTTGTTTAAGGCTATTTAAGGATGTGTAAGAATATATCATTTTACATGCATTTTAACGGTACGTGCTGAGCGACGGAATATACTTAAATTAATAAAAGGCACATTTTGTTTCTAATTTTAGGGAATGGTGAAGAAGGTGAGACGGTTCGTGTTGCAGTTTGTGATGTCATCTTTTTAAAATGCCCTTTCATAGATAAGAATGCTGAAAGTATTGAATGGAATCAAAACAAAAGTCGTATCATGATTTATGACGTAAACAATAACACAACAAAAACTTTTGGCGGGAGTAGTTTTGTACTTAAGAATGGAAACGGTATTTCAATTTTAGAACTAAACGTTAACAACTCAGAAAAGTGTGGCCGCTATGACTGTGTGACATACTCTAGGACTGGCTCAAGCAAGAAAATTACTTGGCTAATTCGTCTTGGAAAGGAAGGTGAGTAGTACATCTACTTTTTAATGTGGGAACAATTCAAAAGAGGCAGTGAAAATAATTAATTCAGTAACAGAAAGTACAGAATAAAGGAATTTGGATTTGTACTTTTATTTGCATATACATATGTCTCCGCCTCGTACTACCCATTTTTCATAGGGTTGGCTGGGTAGAATCCTAATGCCAAAGAGGAATTTTATCGTCAGACTCTCTTTCTATTACTTTAGAAATGGTAATTTTCTTCATATTGTTATTACATTTGTTATTGTACACTTGGCACCAAGTAAAAGATCTGGAAGTATTAAGTTTATTTCATCATTGTGTTTCAAACAAACGCATGGTCTGCACAATGTGCTAACTGTTAAAGGAACAGCTGAAGCATAAATCCTTACAGGAAATATAGGAAGAGAGAAAAACCAAGTGCTGGGCGTCTTTGTTGCCCACTGTTCACACTTTCTAATAATTTCATTATTGGAAAAGGTAGAAGCCCCATATTCCTGAAAAGATAGAATCCCCATGTATTTTGTTTATTTCTGTGGATTATTCGTCAGGCAAAAGCTTTTTAGCAGTAGTGTGAATAAGCAGAATTCAAGGCGGTGGAGCTTGCCATATTTTGAGTCATATTGAAGAATACCAGCAAGACCACTAAAATCTTTTCCATCTCTTGCGCTAGAATAGAAACACTCGTCTTCTTGGTTAATGGGAGGAGGCTCAACGAGCGGAAGTGTGGTCAAATTATAAAGGAGGGGCAAAGTGGAAACACTTTAAAAATGTAAAAGAAAACAAAACATAATGAAATACAAAAAATAAAAATAAAAAAATGACAGCACTTTTTTATATCAGCTTTGAATTTCTTTACTTTTTGTTCCGAAAATATTTAACATGTCTGTGACATTTGTTACAGTGAGCACATCTGCATGGAATACGTAAGCCCACATATTAACATTCAGAAGATTAATTGAAAAGATTCGCCCAAATATGGCAAATATTCTAGCCCCACAGTGAACACGTAAACGATCTGCAATGGAATAATGAACGAGCTAATCTTCAAATAGCTCTTTTGGGAGATTAAAATGACTTGACTCAGGAACACAGCGAGATGCCTAGGGATCTTGCTCAGTAAATTCCTGGATGTTTGTATTAACTATTTGGAATTGGAGGGTCGGACACCAGTTCAAATCTCCTTCTACAACCAAACAGTTCATGTCGTCAGCGCATTTGCTGGTTGAGGCAAATGCTGGGAAAGAGTGTCACCACGACAGTTTCCCCCGGAATGCTTGTAGCTAAGTGAATGAAAAAAATGGGAGAAAACAAAAACAGATGGGTGTAAAGGAGATTATGTAACTTAAGATCAAGCTGAATAACAAGTTTTACCCCTATTTTTAAACCTATGAAAATTGCAAGTAACGTTCTTTCTGAATTTATCTTTCTGATTACCTTATCAAATCTGTTAGGTTCGTTTTTAGAACTTTCATGATTTCCTTCGGTAACGCAAGAATGAACTGCACAGATACCGTACTTCAGGGAATCAAAAGTAGCCAGCCAGGTGCTAAATTACCTGTGAACAACCTATATATCATTTCCTCTTCCAGGAATGCATAATTATGTTCAGACATTGAAGGGGGAAATGTTATAAGACACCAAGAAGTTTTAACGGCCCAAGTACTTCAAGTTCCTTTCTGTCTAGGACCATACGATTTTTATAAGTCGTAAAGCATCATCCCCACATTTCTTCTGCGTGGAAAACGCCAGCCGACTGAAACAATGAAATTCAAGCTTTTGGTCCTTAAAATACGTGTCAAAATCTTACTGACAGAAATTGATATTGACCCCACTTTCGTCAGACCCCTTCCCAACCATGTCAGTAATGGTCAAGTGATTGTTTAAGCCCAGAGTTGGTAAGCACAGGACCTCGTGGTTTTTATGCACGTCATCGAGAAAATAAATTCTCTTGTCCTACTGATAAGTGAACCTTAAATCCTAGACAAAATTATCCAGGAAATATCCTAGCGTCCCATCTCAATTTTTGTATCGAGATTGAATGAAAGTTGTGAGCTTTAGCAAAAGACTCGCCCCCCTTTCTGTCAACATTGAATACAGGGTATAGGTGACAGCATAATAAATATATGTGGAAGGTCGTGAAGCGTCTCAAAAATTTTGTCCCGGGTCGCAGATGTGTCATTCATTCAAACCCAAGAAACATTGTAGCACTCAAAGCTAAGCAAACGCCAAGGTATAGTTGGACCCAAATAAGCCTTTTCAATTTCAAGCGTGTGGTAAGGGATGAGAGATAAATTCATTGAATCAGGGATATGGGGCAGTTAGGGCCTTTAACAACGTGCACACAAGAAAGGCTAGTAGAACAAACAAAAGTGTCAGCTTAGTTTCAATGACTTTGCCTTATTCAGCCTTATAATTTGAACAAGCTATTCAAAATTTGGGGAGTGACAATCCTCTCCCTTGGAAACCTTCCTCCCCAAATATGCCGAGGAACTCAACGGACTTTTAAACGTTCCGCCCTTTATGTGACAAAACTTTTCAATATTGCCTATTGTGAACAGGTGATGTAGGAGCCAACTTAACAGTGGTGACATCGGTTGGAAAATATACTGGCCTCAACTGCACTTGGGCCACATCGAGTCCACCGACTGAGGTGATGTGGATGAAAGGAGACAATGTCATTCTGAAACATGATGTTGCATCTACTTCCAATTTTCAAGGTGGAAAATATACTTCTCACATTGAAGGAAAGACTGCTTCTTTAGAAGTATCGGCAGCTGGTTTCAGTGACAGCGGTGTGTATAACTGTTTCCTTTCTTATCCGTTTTACAAGAAGAAAAGACCAGCAGCTTGGTGGGTTCTACAAGTCCAAGGTAAATATTGAAATTAATCTGGTTCAATAGGTTTAGACATAAATGCATTTTGTAAAGAGGCAACAGAAAAGGACTATTGCTGAGTATTTTCTTTTTAAGTTCCTCAAAGTTAATAGTGCCAGATGTCTACCTGGAAATGTTCAACTTTAGTTTGACAAGACCCTTGCCTCTTCTCTTATGGCAAATATAAACATAAAAGAGGTGTTAACAGAGATCAAACGTATTTGTCGCTCCTATGCTTTCTTACTTTATATTTTTCGAAAAGATTTACAACACATGTAGTTAATTGATGATACTAATTGTGTTGAGTCGTCAAGGAGAGCTCCATGTATAGCCCCTAAAAGAATGTGCAAAAATTTGTGGTCGATCATTTACAAAATATTCATGTAAAGATAAAAAAAAATAAGCATTTATATTGCTGAAGCTAGTGTCGGAGATCTCTTTTAGGAACTTGGGGACTGGACGGTTACGGAGTCGCCGCGCGCCAGGTGGTCCCATTAGCGATGTATAGAGTGACCTAAATTCTTATGAAACAAACATGAAAAATTGCATCTTTCTCAAGTTTTGTACATGCGTGCAAGTTTATTAGGCACTGATCTAGTAGGTGATGTGTAGGTGAGTGGCCAGTGGGGCCTAGGGGCAAACCGCTGGAGGCTCTTCGAATATGTACCTACTTTGATCCCGGAATGAACCACATAAGATTTGTGTAAAGGGCCCTAAATCCTTTTTAAGTAAAAATCGAGTAGCATCTTTCCCAATGTACATGCGGAAACTCTGGGGATATGAAGTTGATTTGTGCATCAGAATGAGCCATACAACTATTCCTTCTTGCCCTGAGTTTTTGTAGATTTAGCGATAAGGGAAAGTTAGCAAATAGTTTTTCATTTTGTAAGACCAGGGGAAAAGTTTTTTGAATCAATGTTAAAGCATTACAAAACAAATAATTAGTGGCATACAATTTTGATAACTCCTGTAAACATCTGCAAGGGATGATTGTTTAGTCCATCCCGTCCATGTCAAAAGGTGTGGAGATACATCCTCCGCATCCCACGGGATATCCACCTAAGGCATTTAGACGAGATGTGTTTCCCTTTTTATTTTTATATCATTGTTATTACCACAATACATTCGAAGATGAAACTACATCCTCCCCTTGAGCACAACATTAGTTTTACAAGCAGGACATCGCTTTGCAAAGGACAACAATGATTGTTTTTAACAAAAAGCAGGTAGATCGTGTTGATCCTGATCGTGATGGAGTTAATGATTTCAAGGTGAATGTGCTTCAGCTGTGCTTTTCGGACCCGCAGTTGCGTACATTTGAAATTTACTACCCACCGGTCTAACAAAGTTTTTGTTGCCATTAATATTAGTCTAACCAAGACTACCGCCTTTTAAAAAAGAGGGTCTAATTTAAGCAAAACACATGCCTCTTAAAACGGGTCTAATATAGCAACAGCTTGTATAAATGAAAGACCTGGACCGATTTCACTAACTATTAGCGATTGTCGCTGTCGCCGAAATCCATCGCTAGCGATGGATTTCGGTCCAGGTCTTTCATTTATACAAGCTGTTGCTATATTAGACCCGTTTTAAGAGGCATGTGTTTTGCTAATAATGGCAATTTAGCGACCCATTTTCAAAATAATGTCACTAAACTTTAGTGATCAATTTTCATCGCTAAGTTTTGTCGTTTGAGATAGGTTTAGTGAAACTCAAAATTCATCGCTATTCCTACTAGCGATAAATTAGCGAGTGACTTAGCGATAATCGCTTAAATTGATGTGTTGAAATCTGCCCCTGGGTTTTATTTCCAGGTCCAGTCGTGCCAAATGCTGTAAAGAAGCAACTTAGTGTCGCTGCGCATGATTCTCTGCATTAGCAACAGACAAGGGAAATGATTCTAAGGCAAACTGAAACAAACTAGACAAAAGGCTGTAGAAGGGTGTACGCTGAAATGTTAAACCCCGTGTAACTAGCTATCTTATCTCATGAACAGTAGCAGAATGTTGACCTTAGTTTTAATTATTAACCGTGTAGAAAATAACGTCAATATTGACTTATTTCATTTCTGAAATCATCTTCTCAGTGGTACTTTAATCTCCAAGTAGTAAAAGTGATAGTTTCATCCAAGGGTGAGTTAGTTTTTTATATAGTGGGTTCGAGTGGCAAACAAGTAGCAGTGGAGCCATGCGGTTGTGGCATTTCATTGATGTAACTGTAACGTAAAACCAGGACCCTGTTTCTTTGTTGACCCATTGGGAAAATGTTGTAATACAGTCGCTTTGCCAACTGAGATGTAGGCTAAAGGGCAATGGCAGCTGAAATAACTATCGTTGCCGTCTTAACGGTTTCAACTACTATCAAGTGTTACCACAAATCCGATTTTCTAAAAACTACATTTGGAGGTTATATCTGAATACAGAATACTGAAAACAAAAGATTTCGCTGAAATTTCAGAATAAAATCATAAAAAGATTTTTAGTTTTGCCAAAGCCCGTGGTTTCTATGGTAAAAGGCGTCTAGTTTCCTGTGATGGAAAGGCAAATGTTTATACTTAAATGTCTTAGAATTCGAATCTCCTCGGGTGTATCATAAGTCCATGTGACATCACTAAACCAGTATTAACGTTGCCATATACTGTAAAGCATAACATGTACCACCATTGTTGGTTGCCATGAGACATATTGGGGTGAGGCACGTCATCTACGGCGTAACTTTTCCCAAGGTTTATTTAAAAGAGGTCAAAGAATCATATTTCCTTGTCTCGTTACAAAATTTTCTTGAAACCTGGTTTGTGGGTACCACAGACTGAATGTTTCTTCCATGCCTCAGTAAAAAGTTCAAATCTAAGATGTCAGGCATGGACATTTTAATTGTGAGCTTCAATTGAAATTCCATCCAAATGTATAATTATTCCTCTAACTGGCAATTATCCTAGCGATGGGGTATGAAAATCCGTTTATTGGTCTTTCTTATAGGCGTCCGCACACTGCATCTATTAATTGCCATCTACTTATATCAAATATTCATGATTGCTCTCTAGTACAAGAAGGTCTTCCATACCTTAGCATTACTTCAGAGGTAACAAACGAAAACAAAACTTTCGAGATTACGTGCTGTATCGAGTTTGGGCAAGTTCCTAATAATCTGGAAATCCAATGGTTTCTTAGTGGACGGTCTTTTGAACATGATGCTTTAATCAAGGAATTTAAGGAAGATAACGAAACTCTTTGCAGCAACTTAACGTTTGTTATCAGAAAGGCAGATAACCAGAAGTCATTGGATTGCTTGGTTCGAAACGATTTAAACTTATCTTCTTCTGTCACGTTGAACGTTTTGTGTAAGTTGTCAGTTATCAGCTTCACTGCATGAACATTTTAAGAGGCATGGGGACATGAGCCTTCAGAACACACACTACTATCTTCAGTGTGTCACTATAAATTCTTCTTCAACAGATGTAAAATTGTGGCGATCAGTTGCTTATTTCCCCCAAACATTTAAATCGTTCATAACGCTAAAACGCGACAAAATTTACACCAGAAAGGTTATACAAGTCCATAGATGTTCATCTTATCGATGGAATGATTGCTAAATTCGTTGCTTGAAAAAGCTTTTGTGTCAAAATATTGCCACTATACATTACAAATTGTCGAATTCAACTTTTATCTCTAGCATAAACAGCTAACGAGGCACAACTAATTGAAACCGTATTTAAAAATACAACGTTGCAAATTAGAAATATTCCACAGTACTCTAAAAACGTATTTTTGGGGTGTGAGTTGGCTGCCTTCAAAACTCCATTTAACTAACTGACAGACTGACTGACTGACTGATCATCCGACAGACCGACCGACTACTAGTTACTAATTAACTAAGTACAATAAGCTTTTCCGAATCATTCACAGATGCTCCTTTTGTGAAGATATACCTAGAAGTGGATAAAAGAAGCTTCTTTTCCCTACCACAAATTTCACCAATGAAAGGACAGTTGTATTGTGCAGCAGAAGGAAATCCACTTCCAGTTGTTATCTTGGAAAAGCTACTAGCAGATGGAAATTGGCAACTGGTTTCTTTTCATTCCTATAAAAACTCAGACAAAGACACAACCGCAGTTTGGACGTTTCCCTTACAAACCATAAGCCAAGGGTATTACCGATGTGTTGCAAACAACGGCGTCTATCCTAAGCAAGTCAGTCAAGGACTACATATTGAGAGTACGTTTGCTTTACTAGATTTATTTAAGAGATAATAGCAACACTTTATTTTCCATTATAAATGGCTTTTATGACTATTCCAAAGAAAATTTTTATATTTTAAAAAAATAGTTTATGGCTCTTTCTTATCAAATGTATCTAATACTTAAATTCAATAACATTTAATCCGATATTTTTCTTTCTTGAAGGAGAACGTAATGCAATATTCTTGGCGGTATTGTGCCTAGCCGCCATCATCATTTTGATGATCCTTTTAAAGATTGCTTCTTGTCTCAAAGGTAATGTCAATACACCGTAATAAAAAAAAATCACTTTAGGTGTAACAACTGAAGAAAGTTACACTTACAGATAATGATAGTCAAGTTTTTAAATTTCTATGCTTCCATAGTTATAAAAGTGCTTTCAAGTAGCGACGCAGTTATCAAAGTGGAAGTTTTTGTTTAACAAGTAATAAAATAAATCAACCGCCGGGAAATTTAATTTTAATTGTAATCACATGTGCAGACTTGATATTAGTCAGTTGGTATGATCGAGTAAAATCTTTTATGAAATACAATACCTATGTGATACCGTGATAGATAATACACGACCGATCACCCAGGAAAAAGTTACATGGTTATGTCAAAAGTCCGAATGTGTTTGATGTCAGTTCAAGACAAGAGCTTTGAGCTCTTACGCGGAGTATGACTTTTGCGCCATCAGAAGCCAATTGTATGGTCATTTAAAGTTTAGCTTACCGCTCCGCTGAAAAAGTACAGTGGACGTTACATACTAATAAATAATTCTATTGATCTCTGTTCCTAGTTGCAATATTTATCGTGTCTGTCAACATTCGTATATAATCATTGATTAAACATGACGAAATGGTCACGGTAGAAATATAGACTTGATTTCCTTCCTTGCTCGATTACACAATTGGATGATTGACAGACAGTAATACTCTATACAAAGACATTTAATCCAAGTCAAGAAACCCTAGCCACAGAATGCAGAGCACGCAGAGGTGGTTTTGATTACAATTCTGCCCAATGTAACGTGTAATTATTTGCTACCTAAGTGGACTAGAAGCTCGGTGAAGTGATAATAATAGACCTGCAGCAGTGGGTTTGGAAAATTGATATACCTCACTCGAACAATAGATTACTGAGTTAAGAAAATCAACTCTTTTACCGCAATCGAAACAGCATGAATATTTAAAATTTCCTTCAACTAATAGATCATTTATATGTAAATAATCGATCACTTATTTCGAATGACGTATTTATCGGTTGTCTTTAAATTCAAATTCACTTTTTCGTGACTTCTGTGCTTTATATCTATGTTCTTCTTAGTATTAGCCAGAAGCCCAGTTGTATATTCATTACATCCACTGCATCAGTCTTGTGAACGTGATCGATTTTTTCTGTACCACTTAACGTCTAATGACTGTACTGTTCTTTGATTAACCTTCGTGAGCTATAAATTCGCCTCGCTATAAACAGATGTAGATTTGAAAACCATGACAAATGTTACTTGAAAAGTTTTTTATTTTAGGTTAGAGTATTAAACATTTATGCCTTGCAAAATTCCTCCTTTGTAATTAATAGTATCAACGTTACTGTATTGTCATACTTTACACAATAGCACAGGTAACACCTAATTTTCAGTTGCCAGTTTTGATGTACGTATGATTCAAGATCGATTATGTCTGCGGACTGCAAGCTGACCGAGGGAGCAGTTTATATAACTTGTGAGTGGCATAGATCGACTTCAAGCTAAAACTCACACCAAATTCAGGCTAAGAAAAGATTGAAAAAATACTCCTTTTAAGTCTTTCTTTATTTACAGAAGAATTTTACTAATAATGCTTTGAGCGAAATACTGCTGCCAGAACAAACATTTATGCGCTTAAGGGGGCCATTTTTCAGACATTGAGTCGCGTGTTTCATGGGCGGATCCAGGAAATTTTACAGAGGGAGACCCGAAGCGTGATCGCCGGTCTAGGGAAGCGGTTGAAGATTTTTGCTTTTTCCAATGTCTTGAAATGCAATTTGGTGCACTCTAGCGTATGAAAAGACAACATTTTCTGCAATGAAAATTGATAGGGATTGAGGAAAATTTAGACATGAAATAACAAAAGTTTCTTTTTTCTCAGTATAGGGGCACTAAAGGGTACTTAACTGCTCCACCGCAGTAAAGACGTTGATTTCTTTTCGAATTTTAAGGGATGGCCTGGTGAATTAAGTTAAATCGAATGTGTACGACAAACGCTCAGCATAAAGCCCTTAACCGGCCGGGTCCAGGGGCAAAAACCGCGGTGGGGCTCGAAGGGCAAAAGCCCGTGGAAGCTCTTGGATTTTTACGTTATAAAAAGGTCTGCTGAGCAAAGGCTCAGCAGACCTGGTAGCTTAATATGATTTTTAAGACAGTTTATTGAGGCTGCATCCAATCTGTACAAATCTGACAAAAAGAATAACCAGTCTCTTTGTAGCAGTTAGCTTAGCCAAGCTTCTTATAGTACACAGAAGATACCCTTTTGAAAAATTTGGGAGTTACACAGGATGCAAACTTACTAGCACAGACAATAGCTAGATCAACTGAAAATGAACTGCAAATAAATACAGTAAGGCACAGACCACATGTCCATAGTTACAGTAGCAATCATGCAAGGTGTATCAATCAATAGTTGTCCAATGAAGTTGAGTGGATTAGGTTCAACTCAAGGGATTATCAGATACCACTGTATAAGCTTGAGTAGTTTGTGTTGTCCCAAAATCTTCCAGCTCTGTACTTCAATATTTTTGCAATCTCCCCTAATTACTGTACACTTTCATACCCAGCAATTCTTACTGCTTTTGTTGTAAAAACTTTTATTGTTGAACAACTTGGAATAAAGGTACAGGTTGCTGGATCCTGGGATTAATACAACAAAGCCCTTGCTTCAAGCTGATTAAGCTATTCAAGCACTCACAATGAACCTCAAGGATGACAATGTGTGAACATCTAAGTTCAGTCACAACGAACAGCAGTGAATTACATACAGTATACGTGCAGGCATCAGAAAATGAAGGTGTTGGCAGGTGCAATGGACAATTGTAGGAATATCTTGGGACATATTTTTTAAGGTGGGGGGAGGGGAAGTTAAGAGAAAGGGGGAGGGGGAATATGGGACATAGTTTTAAGGGGAAGGGGGAATCTATAATATATTGCTCCACTAGCCTTATGATCAAGTAAGTGTAATTTCTGAGTGGAGGGAAGATTTGAAGTCCGTCTGAGAAAAGCACCCGGTGAGTACCCAACTATACCTGAACTCATGAGAAATTTTAATTCAGACTCCTAATACCTTTACTCCTGACCTGGTCTCCACATCTGTACTCATGAGCTGGTACCTGTACCCATCATACACATGATCCTGTACTTGAACATGTGCCACACTTTCAGTGGCTATATACAAGAATGTCAAACTTTGTGGGGTGTGGGGGGCGCAGGCTATGGGCAAAAATTTTTCACGCAGAGTGAACTAGAAGTGAAATGTGTGCTCCAGTGGGTGGGGTCAAGGCTGGAGGCGAAACCCTCAGAAGCTTTGAGGTTATGGTAAGTAACTGGTAGAAGGCAATGAGGTGGTAAGGGCTAAATCTGGAGGAAATGCCCCGTGCCCCTCGTTGTGCTGCTACTGTACAGTGAACAGCACACATTCACTAATGAGATGGACTCGGACTCGGATCCTTTGGACTCGGATTGGACTTGGGGGTACTGGACTCGGAATTGGCCCGGAATGTGGATCACTGGAATCGGAATTGGCTCGGATTCGGATTAGGTGGACTCGGTTACAGCTCTGCAAGTAGTCAACTGTATGGAACACTGTTGTCAATCAGAACCTACAGTATACAATACAAGCTTAAATTTAACCAGGCCCCCATCATGTATCACTTCTTAATCTTAGTTAAACTCTTATTGTCATTATTAGGAAGAATAATGTATGTCCTG
Organism: Holothuria scabra; assembly: GCA_037179385.1. NCBI lineage: Eukaryota > Metazoa > Echinodermata > Holothuroidea > Aspidochirotida > Holothuriidae > Holothuria > Holothuria scabra. Next base: position 46,845,023 of record CM074181.1, on the reverse strand, counting down.
TGTTCCCCTTATTTTTTAGGCCCCAGGATGACTAAAAAATTCATGCCCTCAAAAACGGCCTTAATTACACAAAGTATAAAATTCTCACCCAGGCCTGAACAACAACCTAGAGCAGATTCCCAGTAAACACCACCCATGTCCCCTTCCCCTTATAGTGCAATTAACCCCATGGACACTACTCCCAGACAAGGGGCAGGTAGCATTATAGTAAATAAAATAGGAGCTAGCATGGGGGAAGGTACAGCAATAATAGACATAGGATTGAGTTTGAAAATTGCATACATGTTCATGTAGAAATTTTAGTGGACAATTATCTGCTTAAATATCATAAGTGTGTTGATGGGAATCATCAAAATTTGGTGTGGTGAGTAATTCCATATGTAATAAAATCATGCACCCTCTAGAAGTCATCCTGAACCTTTGGTTATATAGTATTTATAATGTCAATCATTATAAACTAAAGTTGTTGTCTGAGTTCAAGACCAGTAGCACAGGTATGAATACTAGGTCATAAGTATGGGTACCAGGTCATGAGTACGAGTACGGGTACGGGTACCAGGTCATAAGTACGAGTACGGGTACGGTACCAGGTCATGAGTACGGGTACGGGTACGAGTCAGAAGAAAAATAAACCATGAGCACGGGTGCGGGTATGGGTACGGGTACCATGCCATGAGTACGGGTACCAGGTCATGAGTACGGGTACGGAATCTTGTACTCGAGTACGGGTACGGGTACTACTCCGAACCCCGAATGCACGCCTCTTCTGCGGTGCATGACTTAAAAATATTCATACTCATTTGTTGAATTTGGTTAGTCCTTTTGATGATTAATTATAAAAAATGAAAGACTATGAAAAGTTTTGACATTTTTATCAACCCAACAGCATGTATTACAAGTAGAAGAGAATACGAAATTTCATCAACAGAGGCGGCAAGGTAAATCATACGTCGCAGTATGGTCAAATTATTGTTTAAGATAACAGATCATTATGTTTAATTCTTTTTATCTTTTTACTTTAATAGCTGTACAAGATGTAAGCAATGCCATCAATCACCGAAATAACAAAAAAAAAAAAATATCCAGTGCTTGAATAAATGTGCTATGCTATTCGTTAAAGTCGTGTAATCTATAAATGTTTGCTCTGCTTTGCTCAGTAGACGAATCCGGACAGCAAGCCATGGTCTGATTTTCGTCGACCAGAACTGGGGTCCATCAGCTTTTATCTTTTAATGTCCTTGCTTACCCGTACCATGAATGGTTGTACGCTGAAACACCTGTTGGTTTTCTCAATTTCACTGAATATGAGGGTTTGAAATTCATGAAGACAATAACCAGAGAGGATTTGAGGTAGATTGACACCACTAATGGCTGCCCACAGTCACTAAACGCAAGCTCTGCTCGGATTCATCCACAGCATTCTGTTTGGGTTTGCAAAATTGTTCCCTCTATGATAGGAATACTTTTCAAATTCCATCCGAATAATGAAAAGTTTACTAAATGCTCGGTGCGACCTGCAGCGTGTAGTTTCTGGAGAGTATTACGTGCTAATGTGTAGCGTAAGTAATGTTTCTGGGATTTTTAATTGGACTATTTACCCCTTAATAGTAAATACGGCGCTCGAACATTGACAATCTAAGAGGGGTGTTTATAGCTGGAAAATAGTATTGAAACCCAAATAAGGTGCAAATTTATACAAGGTAATATACTTCTTATTATAATATGTGTACACGTACTTTACACGTGGGTTAAGTTGGGTTAACCCTTGGCTTTATGTTTTAAGGGTGGATTTAGCTCGGTGGTTTGAGCGTACTGCCTTGTATGCTGAAGGTCCCCGGATCAAATCCCGGTGGAACCACTTGGAAATTTTCCGGGGTCTATAAATTGGCTTGTTCAGCATAGCTGTTCACAGTGATGCTGAGGGGGTTTAAAAAGTTGGTGAATTACAAAATTGGGTATTTTGTTGTCCGTTTCAGGAAGTTGTCCGTTTCAGAACCTGGTCCGACTCAGGGAGTTGTCCGCTTGCTCAGTTCAGCTGTTGAGCAGTGGTGCAGAGCAAGTAACCTCCACCCCCACCCAGCCTTTGGGAAAGTGGCTGAAGACTGGGGATACGCTCACGTCCGTCCGATGGGGACGTTAAATGGCGGTCCGGGGGGCAGGATTGGGAGCGATTAGTACACGCCTGCCTCGTTACGTCTGAGCACTAGTCGAAAAGAGAAGGCGAAGTTCGCCGGTGTTCATCCACGCTCACTCTGACATAGGGTCCTCGATGAGCCAAATGGCTTCCTCACCCTCAAAACGTTAAATTAAATTAAAAAAAATTAAATCACCACCTTTAAATCCTATAACAACCATTTTTAGCGTAGTTACAATGACGTTGTATCTAGTATACCATTTCTTCCTTGTACAATTTATTAGTAATGAGTGAGTGAAGGTTTTCTAATCATATGTTATGAAGTATTTACCATTTAGGAGTGTACAGATTATAGCGTGACGTTTTTTTCTAAACAATGCAACATAGACACCACAGTCGATCAAAAGCAGTGTGGGGTGAATCTTGTATTTGAGTTTGTTGCATGATCTGTACCCTCAAATGAGCTCTGTTTTTATTGTGTTCACACTGCTGGAAAAGCAATTAAGACATGCATGACTGGCCTGTTAGCTATCCCAAAATGTTACGTAACTTTAGGTGTACTTTAATAAACCTGTAACTGTCAATTAATCGGAGGTACAACGTGATTATGTTAAGAGTGTGTGTAGCGAGCTTTTGTTTCCTACCTGAAGCGATAAGAGTCAGTCAGGCAGAAAAGGAGGATTAAACAAAAGTGGGAATGGACATTTCATCATGTCCTTGGCTACGCAGTAGGCCCGTGCTCTTTTATGTTGAATTGCAACTGTTACGCAAATAATTTGTATCAGCGACTAGGAAAAGGCTAATGACACATTTTGGAGTTGCTATAGTAAAAATTTTACTAACTACCATATTGCGAAAGTGCCAAAACGTTTCGTTTAAAACAGCTAACCGTAATTCTGTAAGAAACTTACGGCTCGACTTGAAACAATCGGTTGGAAACTGGGCCGTAAACCTACATCTAGCCTAACCTACCTTAGGCTAAAAAGTAATGAGATCTTCTTCAAAGTTCCTTTCAGTGGTGGATGAAAGGTACAGTATTTCAGCCAGGCGATGCATTCTACGGTACGACGTTTTGCCGTCAACCGTTCCACTATTCAGTTGTGACCAAATGCTGAATTGTCGTTATTAGTAAAATCTTTGTAGCATGCCGGTAAAGGTAATCCTATGACCTATTTTGTCTTTGTTGTGTTGAAATGTGGAAAGGGAAAATTTCCTCTAGTTTAGGCATTCCCACTTTTAATGCTGGATAACAGTCGAATAATTGGATACCCGTTTCAAATCGAACCAGGGATGGAGATCCATGGAGAATCCTTTTCTTGGAGCCCTAGTTGTTGCCGACATTAATCTTCTTTGTGAGTCAATATGATTAACATGTGTTAGAAACTAAGTCCAAGCCTGGTAAGTCGTTTGCTAGATGTCGAACAACAGATCGGGAAATTTGCCCTTAAATTAATGTTCTAGCAGCTGAAGAATATAAATGAATTTGACGGTTTGGACACAAATTTAAATCTTCCTTTTTTGTTCCTTGTGTTTTACTGTTTTGGGGTATGCCTTTTAGATCATACAAGTGGAAGCGAGTACACATGAAAATTTAATAGCAATGTTGATTCTCATTCCCCTTTTGCTCATTTACATAAATCATCAAAATTGGTTTGTAGCCAGGACCATTGTGATCAATAGCAATAGCCAGTCTTTTGAAATATCGGGACAGTATGTGGCACTTCACTGTCCGCAACTGCTTATACACAACAGTGTAGTTCCAATCATTCCCTTTCGTTGAATTTCAATAATCCCCAATTAAATAATTTAGTGTTCACTTTGAGAACAATTTACTTGCCCATTTCCATCTAGTTAAACCACCTTGATAGAGCCATAAGTGATCTCACTTTTGGTAGTCTTATCAGCACAGCGTCACTCACGATTTTCAGAGCATTTCATATCAGAAAGGTTGGTCTTATGAAGGCATTCCTCAGCATGACCTCATCCAACAAAGGCGGTATTGGATAACTTGGTTGACGGTTGCCATATAGTTTTGTAGTATGTAATGGTATGGTATGTTATGTTATTGTATGGTATTGTATGGAACGTGTGGTATACGGTAGTGGTATAGTATTGTATTATATAGTGGCTAATCAAGTTCAAAATGAAAACATTTATCTTGCAGAAGCCTAGAAATGGACAACATTGACATCCAACAAAACTCTGAAAACACTCTTTATCTTGAGCCTTCATCCATTGTTAGAACATCAAATTCGAAGAGTAAGCAAAACTGATGTAATTTCATCAGGTATTCTGGATTACACATGGCGTTTTATTAAAATGTTGCCAAAATTATAATACCCTTATTGAGACACATCAGACACACCACACTCATTTTGAACGATTTTGGACCCGTATTCATCAGACTCTACCGAAAGTATAATTAGCAACACACAATTTTGGGAAAAATCTATAGCACCTAATGAAGTTCTAAATTTTCAAATATAGTGCGCAATTTCAGTAGGTTCAAAGACAGCGTTTTTAATATTCATACATTTATCGCTAGAACTAAAGGAGTTAAACTGAACTTACGAATAAAATTTGTGAGAAAACTTTATGAGGATCTAAGTTGTTAATTAAATTAACAATCAATTGAACCCGTTTAACCTGAATGTACTTAATATGTAACTAAAATAAAGTACTGTACTGTACTGTGCCCTGTATTAGTATCGTTTAATGGACTTCCTAATTCATTTACTTTACAGGTTTTTCAACATTGAAAACTTTCCCAAATGTTTATGAGTAAGTTTGTTTTTAACTTTATCTGATTGGAAAATGTGTAAATCTTTAAATAAGAAAAAATAAAAGTTCTTTCTCATCTTTATACTTCTTATATCATTAGAAAATCAACCCCAGTCGTTGGACCAGGAGAAGACAGTGATGGTGAAAAGTTCCTGAAAAATGGTCCAGAAAAAGTTTACAACACAATCATGGAGATATAATAAAACATTAACCAAACGTTTTTATAGTTACAAAATGTAATTTGTCATGGCCTATTATGGAATTTTACAAATGGACGTGTAGCAATTGACTTATGAATATCCTTAGAAACGTCACAATTCTAATCTAGAAATTGTTTCAGGCTATCCGTTTACTTAGCCACAAAAAATATTGTTGCACTGTTTATTAATCTTGGTACCACATTGTTGGTCATTTCTGTTTTAAGTTAAGAGTTTGTTGCAATTGTTGCATTCGAAACCCTGTTCTCAGCCTGTTCTGGGACTAAGGAGGGTGTTTTGTATGAGTCTGTCACTGTCACGACAGAAGACGTAAAAAAAATGTATTTGGACCCAAATATCTTACAGTCTCGACAGGTGGTGTAACGAAAACTAACAGTAAACAAAGACGGCTGAGATATGTTCTCACAGAAGGTAAACAAGGATATATCAGCGCAATAACCTCAACCTAAGCGAGTGCAAATCATAACTGTAAATGCAAGTGTTCGACTGTGCAGAAGGAATTTCAATGTTCTCGGCATGTTCCGGAACAGTCAAGAACATGGCGTCGAATAGAACCAACTATGAAGACGTCACTCTGCATGCAGCCATGAAAGCCATTGTATTATATAACACAAGAATCTTTTCTCGAATGTAAAGGAAAATTAACATTAAACGCTTATTGTTATTTCAGATACAAATACAACTTCGCCCAATTCAATATCAAGTGTAAATTACATGAAAGAGATCAAAACACAATACATTACATGTTCTGCAAAACTCGACAGCAAACATTGTATTATGCTGAATAATATACACAAAGTTTGAATAGAGAAAGTTAAAGGTTAGTTTTGACCCATTCTTGACTAAAACCTCTCTTTTAAGGGTGTTTGCTGTTGAAAAGGGACAGCGAACAATTAATTTTAAGCACATGTTAACAAAAGAGACGATCGACCGAAGTTTCTTGTACCAGCATATTTGGCAACCAGACGTTTTCAAATATTTCTTTGATAAAGATTATTGATTGCAAAAGAGACAAATACCTGTCTCTATGAATAGATTGCAAGTTTAATCGTATGTAAAACAAGCATTTACGAGAATAAACAATTGAAAAGAGAAAGTTTTGCTTAAAGATTTTGGCACCACAAACAAAATAAAAAAGTGGAAAACAGAATTTTTGATGTCCCACAAAGGTTAGGGTAGGGTAGGGTAGGTCCTAACCAATGACTGGAATTTGTTATTTCTAATGTTTTAATGCTAGTGTTGATACAGTATGTGGTAACAAACATATTAATTAAATACAATTGTTCTTACGGTGGGCTTAAAGCCGAAACTGTTCTTACTATGGACTAGAAACCTAATTTGCTGGACAAATGTAGTTAGACCACAAAGGACTTCTCCGAACTATATCAAGACATTGGTGGTTATAACTTGCAGGAAATAATACGTTGAAATCTTTGCATCAAAAGCCTTACTTTTATTTGAAAAATTTCACACATGTCCGTCATGATACCTTCTCGGAGAAGAGGACGTATTTGTTTAGTGATTCAAACTTTCTGTCGAAATGCCTCAGCTCAGGATATATATATATATATATATATTTATATATAAACATGACGGAGAAACTGTAAAACAACGGTGCTACAGAATTGAAAGGCTGGATCTCCGAGGAGATACAAATAGCGGTAGGCTAGAACTTAGTTAAATTAAACAGCCAAATGGTTTGAAGTAGCGCTTTCGAGGAATACTACCTCTTTATCAATACTTGGTCAGAAAATGACAAGGAGTGAGAAATTTTGGAAGCTTTTAAAGGTGTTGACAATGGTCTCACCTCTATTGTGACAGGATAATCCTTCTTAAAGCAATTGAGCAGGTTGATTGACCGGGAGGGTCTGATCGGATTACTCGGGTGTAGCCCCTCAACACAAGGAAAATCCTCTTCAAAGTAATTAGAGAAATTGTTAGGCCGGAATGACCTGATCGGATTATTTTGGTTAGTATCATCAGCAAGCTGGTAAATCGCTTCTGTTGTTCAAGCCGAAAGGCGATGTGGTTTTGAGATTGAGTTTCCAGAAATTTTCTTTAGCTTTTCTAGCTTTGTCGGTCCATGTATCGTTTTGATCGATAGCAATGACGCGTAAGTTTTTGATAGAATGATGAGGCAAATTGAAATGGTTTGCAACAGGATATATATATATATATATATATATATATATATATATATATATATAGACCATGTATTTATGCTTTAAAAGCAAGCAAAACCCTACTTAAAGTTTCTCACAAATCAATGCGATCGTCAGGGGATCTCGGTTAGCTTAACCGAGATCCCTGACGATCGCATTGATTTGTGAGAAACTTTAAGTAGTGTTTTGTTTGCTTTTACAGCATAAATACATGGTCGATATTTGCTTGTATATATATATATATATATATATATATATATATATATATATATATATATATATACACCTATACATATAAATATATATATATATATATACACATATACATATAAATATATATATATATATATATATATATATATATATATATATATATATATATATATATATATATACATACATATATATAAACATGACGGAGAAACTGTAAAACAGCGGTGCTACAGAATTGCAAGGCTGGATCTCCGAGGAGATACAAATAGCGGATGGCTAGAATTCAGATAAATTAAACAGCCAAAAGGTTTGAAGTAGAGCTTTCGAGGAATACTACCTCTTTATCAATACTTGGTCAGAGAATGACAAGGAGTAAGAAATTTTGGAAGCTTTTAAAGGTGTTGACAATGGTCTCACCTCTATTGTGACAGGATAATCCTTCTTAAAGCAATTGAGCAGGTTCATTGACCGGGAGGGTCTGATCGGATTACTCGGGTGTAACCCTTCAACAATTTGAAAATCCTCTTCAAAGTAATTAGAGAAATTGTCAGGCCGGAATGGCCTGATCGGATTATTTTGGTTAGTATCATCAGTAAGCTGGTAAATCGCTTCTGATGTTCAAGCCAAAAGGCGATGTGGTTTTGAGATTGAGTTTCCAGAAATTTTCTTTTGCTTTTCCAGCTTTGTCGGTCCATGTATCGTTTTGGTCGATAGCAATGACCCGTAAGTTTTATTATGTATATATATATATATATTTATATATATATATATATATATATATATATATATATATATATATATATATATATATATATATATATATATATATATATATATATAAAAAATATATATATATATATTAACGTGCTTAGACTGCACTGTTCAAAATTGCTGTCAATGTTTAGGAAAAATATACTACAGGAAAACTCTGGCAAATATTTCCCGGAATTTTCTGGTACCCCTTTTACATCTTTTCCTTTTTAACATTCACGTTTTCTTAATTTTCAAAATGTATTGTTATTTTCGCTTGCTTGTATATTAGCTATACTAATTTGGTAAAACTCTGGTTCAAATTGAACCGGAAAAAGATCTAATAGACGCTGAACCTAACGCAGCTCAATTATTTGACTAGTTTCGCTTAAACGATTTTGAACCAAACCTAGTCAAATATTCGATCCTTTGTCGGTTCAGTGCCCATTTCACCCTAACCGGAAGTTCAATTCGAACAGGACGTTTTAATAGTGTAGACGCATCTTACTCGAACAGTTTCAACCCAAATAAAATGAATACAAATTATAGATAAAGGTATTTGACTGTTAAAAAGTCTGTTTTTGCTACTTCTACTCAGTTTTTTCAATGTTGGTATATGCAAGTCTAGAAAGGCTCACAAGATATACTTCTGATGGATCATTCGAAGTAATAGTGTAACAGTTACCTTTGATTTTGATTCTACTGAGAAACAAATCATTAGCTCTTTGCAAGAGTATGAGATGCGAAGGAAACTTTATGTACAAATATATAATACGTATGGAGCAATGTACATATGAACAGCATATACGTACAAAGTAATCGCCTCAAATATTCACTCATACTTGGTTATGATTCACGTTTACGTGGTTCGTGTTGACTCGACGTGGACCGGAGACATGCTCTTTGCCAGCTCCGTCATGCAAAATCTTTCGTACACTTTGAGCCTATGTGCTGGCCCACTGAAGAACTCATCTCGAACGTCCAACACCCGAAAATTTTTTCCTTTAATATCTTTGTGGACATGCAGAAGAAGGATGTAATTCAGTCTCTTCTGAGACATAGTCGTCCTCACGTAGTTGATAATCCTACGAAGACGGCTGAAAGTAAAGGCATTGGCACAGGTGTACGTAGAACCCTCTGTTACCTTGATCACCTCACAAATGAAACACCGTGATAACAGCCACCGCAGTAGACGTCCTGTTCCCAGATTGGCTCTTGAGAATCGTGTGACAATTTCGAATTCCTCAATTCGGAATACACTAGGGGTACCTGCCACAGGCGGCGAAAGCGGGGGCAGGGGCCGATCCCCCCTTTTATGAGATTTTTGGGGCATGGCCCCCCAATAAATGAATGTCGCAAAATAATTTTAAAGTTGCTTTTATAACATTTCGGCTATTCTTTGATTCAAATATTACTTTTCAGAGTGAAAAGGTTGCAAAGCTTCCGAGGGACTCGTCCCCTGCACACCCACATTAACAATAACCTGTAGGAGAGTTAACTCTCGCCATTCAAACAGTTCAAACAAAACTTTTTGCAAGCTATCTTTCTTAACTTTCTTCTCCCAAATAAGGGCCTTTAAAGGTACTGGGCGAGGGGCATATCCCCAGTCCCCTTGTTGGCCCCAATGACATACATTTACCACAGTAATAATGTCCCTTTTAAGATTATCTGTAATACCTATACAAAGGTACTTTTTTGATTTCATTAAGTCCCGTAAAAAAGTTAAAATTTCCGAACTTCCCTGTTGCGCCCTGTTGAGGGCCCCCTGGACCCCACACATATTGCCTCGGGATTTTAAATAGAACGACCTATTGATAAAATGCCCCCAAAGCACTTTGGATCTCTTTAAAATTGCCCTGTCCCTAATTATGAATCACATGTTTAATTTTGAGTAGCTTCAACATTTTGGCTCTGCACCCTAAAATTACTGTAAAGTATGTTGCTCCTAAACCAAAGGTCAAAGTACTTTCCGATTCCATTCTCGTCCCTTTCCTCACTCCACTCCTGAATTAAATTCATAGTTTAAAGTATAACTTTCGACCATTTTGGAGCCTCTAAAATCACTAAAAGCTGAGCCCCTGGACCCCTTACCCTGGCTTTGCAAAGCGCAAGACCGGACACCTTACGGCATCACCATTATGTCGGCTGCCGAAAACTTGTGCCCCCAATAAAAATAAAAAAATATCCTCCGCAGTCTATGCCTGCTTATCGTATGACTCAATATTAAAGTTCTAAAATATTATGAAAGATTCTTTGAACAGAAAAAGGGAAACTAAGATTTAGCTGTTGCTTCAAAATAGGTTTGGGGAGAATGCCTTTGCCGTTTTAAGGTCAGGGTCACTGTTGCTGACTGGAATGATTCTTAAGTGTAGGAAGACTTTTCTGGATCCTTTCCTTTCTAAAATCCTTAGCAAAATCTGGCAAACAGGCGTAGAAGAAAGAAAAAGGAGAAGAATCTTTGTTTCTTGGCAAAATATTGGACCCGCCATGGCTTGCCCCAATCTCAAGTTGCTTTGTAAAGAACATCGTCAGCGTTCTTGAATCCAAATATTGCTCTCAATCCGTTACTATTGTAGTGTGAACCGGTATTTCAACAACGGTTTTGCAACATGATGAGTGGTAAGAGTAACAGATAGACCTACTCGGCGCACTTCGCCATTTGTAATGTTGGCATTAATTTCCTGTACCTTGAGATGACACACTTGACTCGGATGATTACAGGCGTATGGTAAACTGGGTGTACAGGGGATCAAGTACCTAGTTGTTCCAGCAAGTAGAGAAATGTTTGTCGCTTTCTACTTGTGGTTAAAAAGTCATACTTGCACAGAATAAGTGCCTTCCCTAGTACAAAAGGTCGACGGTAAGTCAGACTTTCCAAGGCGCCCTTATATTTACCTGAATTGACCATGCGTAAGACAAAAAGAAATGGTTAAAAAAAACACCTCAACTTGCGACTAGCTTCGTTTTCCGCAAGGCGAAAATCCACTACGGTAAAAACGTCAATAGGATTTTTTCCCTGGATCTCGTCACGACCCTTAGTATTGGCGGCTGGCTGGACACCAGATGTGCGCATACTTGAAATTCTTTTGATCAGATACATTCCTGAAGGCTATTTTTGCTGACCTAGGCATTTTCTACATCGAAACACATGTTCCTAATGCAGCGTCTGCTGCAAATTGCGGATGACAAATGTTGGTCCAATTGCTTTTTTTCTAAATGTTGCCAAGGGTTGTCTTCTTCTTCTTCTTCTTTTAGCTGGCATTTCCAAATCCGTTTTGGAGGAACGAATGATGTTTTAAAAAAGAATAAACATTTCGTCTCATTTTTGCGTTCATCACTTGCTCTTGCTTTAAAATTTCAGCATTAAATGCGGGAGTGGACTGCATAATTGACTTTGACGTTCACCTGGATTGCACTCGTGATTGCACTCGTGATTTAAGGCCAGGTTGTATTAATGTAGAGCAAGTTCCATGTGATAAATGTGCCTGAGAGATTTTTATCCGTAATGAAAATAGAGATAATTACAATATCATACATCATTTGTAATTTTATTATCCCCTCCATATCCCATCTGTCCTAGCGAAGGTTTTCGGAGACGAGGAGATGTTTTACCGAACGGTTCGGTATCTGGTAAAAAATACGTCTGCGTGAATGTACGCGGATATGCGTAATAGTTTAGTTGGTTCATTACAACATTACAATTTCTGTTTCCATATTACGCCACCAAAAATAACCAGTATCTGAAACATCTTTAAAAACTACGCGATGGGTTCCTTAACTGTATATCATCATTACATACTTTTTAAAAACAATTTCAATTCGGCGACGGAAGTACAAATGTAGTTGTGTCAAACGCCCTTTAAGAAAGTACGGAATTTTTTTAATTGTACGGATTTTTTTTTTTTAATTTAGGCCCTTGTATAAAATATTTCTTTTAAGAAATTGTCGGTTTTTCCATATCATAACACGTACTTGCACTTACGAGATTATTATTGCATTCTAGTATAATTTGAATATGTAGTGCCGAAACAACTTTCCAAACATATGTTGAAACATAGTTATTATACCTTTCCTTTGGTCGGGAAACTCCGCGAACTGACTGCTAATGTTGAGATTCCGGTTTTCGTAACCGGAACCGGAGCCTTGTTGTTGGACTATCCATATGTACTGTATATATGCAGACAGGGTAAACTGATTTCTTCGAGAGTCTCTTGCGAACAATTACCAAACTGTAATGACTTCAATTAGGGCGTATATTATTGCGAAAGGTTTGATTAAGATTTCTGTCTTAAATGAGAACGGCCGTAAAGTGAGAATAACTGTATCCAAACTAAAATAGCGGGACACCCGAAGGCTGGGCTAGCGACAGTAACTTGGTAAGGACACTCAACAATTCCGCGAAATTGCAAATCACGTAGCAATAGCACTGCATAACGTTAGACTAGCTGGATTAAACTATTTTAACAAACGAATGTAACGGTTCATCAGAAGAGTGTATTACACTACTTATCAGTACCTATGGCCGTTCAAAATTTTAGGAAGTCCACCTAGCGTAATGAAGTAGATCTACTTCACCGCAGTCAGTGTGCGGTATGATGAGCATTTAGGGCCTACTGAATGTCCTCAGCGAAGGTCTCCAAACGCCAGGCCTCGGAACTAGTATTTTACGCCTAAAAAGAGAATGAAACCCTAGAATATATGATTTCTTCATTTATTCAAAAATCTTAAAAACTTAAAGGTTAGGAGGTCCTTTGCAGTTCCCTTTTAGCCCTTGGGTTAACTTTAATTTCACTTCCCAGCAGAAACAGTTTATCACTCAATGGAGCCATATCGCTACCGATCGATCGTGTGCATCTTCAAAGTCACGTGATGAACTTTTTTGAAGAGCTCAACATGCTTTTACGGACAGTTACAGAAGCACCTTACAAAAACTATGGACGTACATACAGCTTTTACGTCTGTGCATACACAGTGTACGTAAGGAGTTTCCCAACCAGGGAAAGATATAAAAACTATGGTTAAAATGTGTCTTTCGTGGAGCAGAACTTTCTAATCAAATCGTTTAGTCAAACAGACCTCGGCCAAGCTATTTGTAAAAGTAAAACACCATGGTACCACAAGGTCCAATGCGTAATTCTGGCTGTTTACGTGAAATATTAGAGTCCGGCAATGGCGATGTTTTTTTGGGGGGGCTAAGAATCGGTGTACCTGACACCACACTTCTGCTGTTTTGCATAAACCAAGCCGCACACCGAGCTAGCCTACACTTATTTGAACTACCTAACACTGCCTTACACCAAGAAGCTATTTTAGATTATTTAGATGCGCAATTGTTTACACAGCTGGCTAGCATTTAATCACTTTAAGGAAGCTACCAACAAGGACATTACCTTCAGATGAGATGAACAGAAAACGTAAAAAGAGAAAAAAAAGAAGAAAAAGGAAAACAAACCTGACAAAAATAGAGACCCTGGCGAACTCAAGTAAGACTCAAATATTTCGTCATGATAAAATCAAGGCGTCTCCTCTGAGCTTTTTCTTTTTCTAAAATCCGTGATTGGGTTCAAAATGGCCGCTATTAGACATTGTCCCCATAACTTTCAGTTTCCTTTCATGGATGAATGAACCCAAGACACATGATTGTTCAATCACAGCCCTGTTACAGCTTAAGTATGAATTCTGGACGTTTGGGAAGAACCCTATGGAATTCCAACCACTATGGATGCGTTCATTGTCACACAATTCTTCCAACCCTCCGCAATGGGCATAAGGCTGACACCCAAACCATATAATTTAACATTGGTAGTACTATTACAAAATTGAGTTATGGGAGAAAGTATCTATGTAATTGAATCCAAATGGCTGATATCTGGGAGTTATAGTCACGTGATTCCCCAGTATACCTATATATCACAACAAGTACAGTTTAACTAATTGTAAGAAACATGTAATGGGTTTATTTGGGTGCTATCTTGGAATTACAAAACTCTCAGGCGTATGCAAATGTCACCCTGGCGTACTGTCAGTATAAAATTCTGAAAGAAGATTTCAACTATAGGAATAAAACGAGGCCAAAAGCTACACACTAATTTCCATTTCGTCCAAAACTCTGACTTAATATAGGCCTAATTTTTGAAGTTAAAATCAGTGGCTGAAACCTTGGAACTATGATAATGAAATCCAATGATCCAATGACCATATTTTCCATTTACAGCAAGGTAGATAAATGAGTCACTCCCCTAACATTTCGGGAGATAACCGTTTTCGGGTGAAAATGAGAATTCACCGATCGGGAGAAAATTTGCAGCATGAATATTGATGAGCACTAAGTGTGTACCTCTTTAAAGTCGTCGCTTTGTTTTTTTAAATGAGGATGTATTCAAAAACAAGTTTATTGTTCACAACCACATACCGAAATCACAAAAAAAAAAATTCCACAACGTTTCCATGAGCACAATTGCAAGGACGAGTAATTTACAAAACTTTCTGCAGAAAAAATGCATAAAACTTGCGGCTGTGTCGAGTCTATATTTTAAGCTTAGGACACAGAACGTGGCAAACTTGCAGGATATTTCAAAGTTTGCGCCGTGAACTACAGAACATGGTCCTGGTTTTTTGTTCCCCTAGCATCAAAGTTTCTAAATATTCCAAAATTTCTCCTTCCTAAGAAATTTTCCAGGTGTTTTAAACGTTCGCGTCCGTTTAATTTGCGCGGAAGGATCGCAAAGCATCGAGAGAGAAATTTGAAAATGGCGCCACCCATGGCCGTATTTTCCCCCGATCGGGTGAAAAACCATTTTACCCCGAAAGAGGTTATCTCCCAAACCGCCTAAATTTCATAATTCATTGGGCACACCATTGTTTAATGATTGTTTAGGGTCCATCATTAAGTATGGCAGACTCAAATACTAAACCAAATTGGGATCACTGCAGTGACTGGTCAATGAGCACGGTGCGAAACCAACGTCAGGAAATTTAGTACAACAGAATTTCCCCACCGGTGAAACTCGAATGGAGTACCATCTCATTTCAATATCTGCCAGCTTCTTTTTCCTAGAAGTCTAACAATTCGTGCTAGTTGGTTCAATTATGCGTCTGAACAATTTTCGAACAAAGAGAGGGCTTTGATAACGAAGTTGTGTTACGTTAAAGGGTTTTGGCCAGTGAAATTCCTAGTGGACAGTTTATTACGTTATCTTAACCAAGTACCGTGTCTACAGAGGGTGGAGAAAGGGCATTATTATGTTAGTTACGTATACAACGGTGGTATATTCTGCAAAATTTTGAGGTGATATGCTCAGCAAATGTAACAGTGTGAAAATATTGCTGTTTTGTTGACCTCTTAATTGATAGGAATAGGACCTCCCTGTGGGGAATCCAAAGTTTATAAAATTCTTATGCCACTTAAGCAATCACATCTAATTAGCTTTCAAAAGCTTATCACAAAACCCGATAAAGAGTAATTAGAATAACTGCATTTCCTTTAAACAACTTCACTACCACGATAGTAGAATTAAAATTTAACCATATCTGTAACGTTCCTTCAGCGGTGGCGCAAGCCGGGGTGGGTAGGGGGACATTGGCCCCCGTCGGGGAAGGTCTGCGATTTCGTCGGGGAGGCCAAAAAATAAAAAAGTAAAACAAACCCGCAATGACTGAAGTTACTGGATGGACGATCTAGAACATATTTTTTGTTTTGTAATGCTATTTTAATACATGTCACAATCGATTTTAAATCACTTCTTAACTCGGTTAAACCTCATTCTATGTACCTTGACCTGTCGGGGAAGGACGGCAATTTTTTGGGGAGGCCTAAACATGAAAAAGATAAAAGAAAGAAGTCACTGGATGGATGACCATGATTTTCTTCTTTTTGAACAATTTTTTTTCTTTCGTAAAGTTATTTTGATGCATATCTGAATCGGTTTTAATCACTTCTTACTAGCTCTTCTATCCCTCATCCCATCTTCAATCCGTGCGCGCAAGGTCATGCCTTCGTCGGGGACGGGCTCCCCACCCCCTGTTGTTGAGAAAAACCAATTTCGTCGGGGAGCCTTCATCTACAGACCCACAGTAAAAGATGTGGGTCACACTGGCAAAGGTAATGAGTAACGGCCATGTCGTTTTCAGCTACGCATAATTCTATACAGTGGTGCGCGAAAAGCTCCCCATAAGTCTAACTGAGAATTTACTAGAAGACACCTTGTAACGTGACATATTTTCAAATACGTTGGGAGTAAAACCATTTATAGCTTGGAGTTCGGGCAGCCACGTTAAAATTTTCATCTATTTAGTTGACCTTGCAATTGAATTCCATACAGTCAAAACATTATAGTATGTTTTCAATGCCGTTGCATAGTATCCCCCCGAAAAGAGACAAGACCATTACATCTAGTTGTAGCAGTACCTTTTATATCGTACTTTTCTAATCCTTATCAAGTTGGGTGTTTTCTATATTGAAGCGAAACTTTCATTTTGAAGGAAAGCTCAAAATAACGGCTACTCATTTCTAGTTACAAATCTGGAAAATGCCATTCCGGCTATCCTAGGGGTTAGATTTTTTATCAATTTTCCTTACGCTCAGCGCCAAATGATGGTGGCGCTTCGCATAGATAGTGTTTTAGTCGAACAGAGAACTGAGCAGAACAATGGGTTTTTGTAAATTATTCTTCGTTTGGGGGCAGTATTATGAAACGAAAATAATTTTATTGCGAAAAAAATCTGAAAAAGGACTTCTTTAATTCTACTAACGAGCACAGGAAATGCCATTTTCTGCTCTCCGGAGGTTCTCCTTTTTTAAAAAAATTTCTGTGCGCTCGACTTAGATAATCTTTCGGGCAGGGTGACATTTTTCGACCAAAAAAGAATTCTGCCTCCTCCCAAACTGACACGCTCCCGTACGCCTATGACAATAAATAAATTATAAAACTTCAAATATATGTGAGGCCAAATTTTTTTCCTCTGGAGAATGCTCCAGTATGGTCCGAGGGCCTAAATCTGCATGATGATATTCAGTAACCTCAACAAAACTACAGATCAACCCCTACTTGATTTTCCTCACGAGAACGTCAGATTTCTCCATGAAACCCCAAGACTGTCATAAAATTACAATTTTTCTCCAATAATAGCTCTAGATTATTAAAAGTGGCAAAATTTTCCAATTTCGATGGATACTCGGTACAATAAATAACCAAAGCCAACTCTGTTAATCACCCGGCATACTACCGAATTTTGCTCCTAAAAGGCATATCATCTAATAAAAGAAACCAAATTTTTAATTATAGCTTTACCAAAAACCAAATTTCCTTTTATTAATGTCCAAAGTTTCTCAATTATAATAAGCTCTTAATTTTCAAAGATTCGTTCAAAAAAGGGAAAAAAATATCCGGGCAAACTTCTAGTCTCGTCTCGAGGCATTAGTTCGTAGGTCTTGTACGATTCAATGCGTAGCCCCAAAAGAATTTCAGCTGTGGCCTATATAACGTTTTTGATTTTTCCCTTATGAAGGACAGATTCTTCAACAAACACCCAAAAAATTTTTAAAGTACCAACAAAAGCCAAATTCTTTTCAAAATTTTAAATTTTTACATCAAATAAACTCCAGATTTTTAAGTATTTGTTAAAAAGAAAGCCCAAAATTTCGGCGCGCTCCGTGCGCCTCAAATTCTGCCAAGTCACGTTCCACCGGGACATAACATCGCTTTTGTCGGGGCCTTGAAATTCTGGCCCCCCTGTCGGGCAAATCCTGGCGCCACCCCTGCGCTCCTTGGCTCAGCCCAAATGTAAAACAAAAGGCGAAAGTACTTCTGTAGAACTTGGCATTTATTAATTATTAATTAAAACTCTTGGCATTATTAAAACTTAAGAGATCCTTCATCTATTATCTACAGAACTTCCCTAGGCTAGAACTTGTTTTAAAACATGTTGCGGTTTGGGTAGCATGTCTTGAATATCTCATGCTGTAAATTCCAAAAGGGGTTTCTTTGATTGTGAAATTCGTTTATATAATAGAAGTTTATGCTCAATGGTGTTTTTCCAACATACTTCAATTGCCAATAGATTCTATGGAAAGTTCTTTTATAGACTTTAATTATTTAACATTCAATATATCAACATTCTCCTCATAAAGGTTTACCAAGGAACAAGTGGCCTGGTGCAATAATTAGGAATTAGCTGGATTGCCCATGTCTGATCAAAATGTTACACGGGAAATTTTTTACCCTCTTCTTTTTTCTCTTTCCGGTAAGTTTTGCTTTTAATATTCGTATATGTTTTAAAAGTGGAAAAAGTATGAAAACTTCATCGTTGAACAAAATGGTACATCTAGAGTCATTTTTACACGAGTTATAATTCTTTGTATGGAAATTGTCCTCGCGTTTAGGTAAGGACATTCTGGCAAACAACAAAATTGTTAAATTTGGTCATACCGCATATTTAGAATGCCTTCTCACTACCATCAACACTGCAGCAGTTGAATGGATACACGACGACAGGCGAATTATGCTTCATGACATAAATCGAGTGTCCGAACAGTCAAACGTCGGCTATATATCAAGATTTTCGAATAATACAAACCCTGTGCATCTGAAAGTGTATATAAATAGTACGAGCTATCTTGGAAACTGTCTTTGCTTGAAGTATTCAGAGACTTGTTTACCCGAGAAACTGACTTGGAATGTGATTGTGCAAGATCAATGTGAGTTGCAATTCTGCTTTTTGTACGAAAGAAAACATTGAATGAGCTGGACCAAGGCATATTCTTAGACATGTTTGATATAACTCGGAAAAAATACCATTTTAAAATGTTTGGACCATGTGGCATTTCACATTATTACAATGGTATTTTGCTTTAAAACAAGTATCTTCTTAACAGAACAATTTTTAAAAAGAAAACCAGAAGTGCTGTAATAATGTGTCAGGGATAGAATAAACCAATGGAGGATAATATTGGGCTGGCCCATTTCTCCAAGCATATCAGTCGTTTATTTGAGCCCTAAAACTATCTCATAGGGTCATAGAGGCCAGCCCATATTGGTTCTTCGTTAATCCAGTTTGCAAAACCATACTCGCTTTACATAGGCGAAAACATGAGATCCATAAGGGTCCATATGGGAATGTTACCTGGAATACTTCACTGGGAGCCTAAATGATGGAAAACTATGCCGTGGATGTCTCTTTATTAACTATGTTCGTCTGACAGCATAAAAGAATACAGCTACACTGAAAAACTTATTATTACACTGAAGATGGTGAAACGAGCATGTCAGGTACAGGAGCGATCAGACTTGGTGAATATTTCGTAGTCTCCAAGTCCTGGAGGAAAGCCAGCTTTGGATATCTAAGAAAAACATTTGGTATAAAAATATCAGATGGGGTCATCAATTGAAAATTTAAAGGGCACCGAGTTGCAGAAGCAATACTGATGTAACTGTTGTTTTAGGGAAACACCTTTCAGATCTTTGACATTCCTCCTTTTTTAGCCATGTAAAGCTTATTACAGTGTTTCATGATTGTTTTTGTACGTATGAATAATGAAAGACTCTTTAACTAATGTCTTTAGATTGAAATTTGGGTTGTTTCTAAAATTGATGCTTCCGAAAAATTCTATGGCTTTGATGAAGCTTATAATGCATTTTGAAGGATAATAGCCTATACATTGGGTTTTTAGGGCGAATATTTTCGAGCACCTATAAGAAACCCTCATTAGCAACTTCACCAGGTCTAATCATGAGAGATGCTAATGCAATAATCAGCATAATTATTTACCCTTGCGCTTTCGTTCCCTTTAATGCATCCGTCTTGAATGTAGTAAGTGTCAATTCTTCCATCTTCGTTTTCTTTGCCAGTCATACTTTTCAAGTAAAACGGTAAAAACATTATTTCTAATATCAATAATCATTTGACCATGTTACAACTATGTGCTACAACCTAATGACATAGAAAGACTCACGTTGTGTATTCTTCCCAGGTATCTTGCGAGTCTACAAGTAAGCATTTTGTGTAGTTTGTGGTGATTTGAAACGAAAACAACATAGGTTAAACAAGCCAGATGACTAAGCTTTTATCACAACAACGTACAAGTCACCCTGCAACATGTCTATCCACCAGCCCGGTTATAGTAGCAGGGAAAGGGATTCAACGGATTTCGATGTTGGATATCTTTAGACTTATCATCAAGTATTTAAGATTGAACCGATAACTAAAAATTGATTGTAGATAAATATGGTAAATACCTGTAAGTTTCTTTTAAAATACTTTATTAACTGACGTCGTCGTACGTCAATAACAAGAAGAGTACCCATAGATGGACATGTTGAACTATTGTGTGCCAAAGTGTGCTTGCGTGTGTCATCTGAGTAGGTGTAAAAGGAGAATTTAACATGAGGAACTTGACATTACACCTATAAAATGTGATGTACCGTTCAAAGTCATTTGGATTCCATGCGTGGAATTGGACAGTTCGAGACATATGCTTCAGTTTCTAAGTTCTAGTAATATCAAACATAAAAATAATGCATGGAAGATATTTTACACCCCTATGTTATCCCGTACTTAGAATACATTCACATTTTAACAACTCTGAAAATGCTGATTTTTAATCGAACAACACACCTTCAAGAGCAAATGCTGCAAGCAAAATAAAATTAACGCACCTTTTGCAGGCTGTGATACAGGTTGTCTCACCCCAAACATTGTCACATATGCTGGATTACCCACCTCGGCAAGTAGGGATCTGTTCCAAATTGTCCTTACAATAAATTTAGAAAGGTTATCAGCTTTTACTTCATGAACCCATTGAGATATGATAATACACGTACTGAAGTAACTTATTTTTATTCCATAAAAAGTCAAAAGCTTTCTATTTTATAGAAAACGCATGGTTAACATTTTCAATAGTTTTCATATATACCTTCACATTAAGCAGTTTCAGTATTTATGAATAAGTAAACGACATTCTATAGGTTAATCCTTTTCTCTTCGCGATAACATTTTTAACCTGCAGTAAATTCTATGTTGAAAAAAAAAACGAAGTTACCTAGCTGCTTCCGGTGCCTTGCAGAACGATTTGACTGAAAAGCAGAAAACGGAAAGTTTTAGTAAATACTTTGTTGACCTGATTCCAGTACTTAGTACTTTGATATTGCCTGTGCTTTACGTCAAAGCAGTAAACCTACAGATAAGTAAATGATATAAAGACAAATAACGAGGTTAGTGTAAACGTCAAACTATGAATTATCTGTTTTCTTTAGGAAAGATTTAATTTGTTAACTTTTTGCAAAATTAGAAACATTACTTTAAAAGAAACGAACGTCGAAGTATGACGCGCATTTGCCGTTATGTTTCAGAGAAATATTTTTCCATTTTTAATAAATAAACGTTTAATAAGGTTTTACTCTTTTTGAAGTGTTTGGTTACCCATAAATTAATGACTGCAGGTGATGGTTGTACCGATAGTTATTTCTACTTAACCCTTGTAACGGATGTAAAGTGTCATTATCATAATCGATAGGAAAGTCACGCACATCCATGGCACCATAGTCACTTTTGGTGCATTCCATGGCAGAGGTTCTGAGAAAGTTTAAAAGTAAACGTGAAGCAATTACTAATTGAAATATGGTTTCCCCGAAATATTAATCATACCTTACATGTTAAAATATTATGTATAGTTCACCTTTTTAAATACTAAAATCTAAAACAAGGGATTCAAGTTGTCACTGTGACAAGTTGTTTAAAAAAAAAAACAATAACAACAACAAAAACACAAAGCAGACATGCTGCTAGAATTGAATAGGAATTTTAGCCAATGTTACCCAAGAAAATGGCTTTTTCTCGGGTGAGCTTGTCTCTGTAATTGCAGAAGTTAACCCCGTTTGAACCAACCTTGTTGCTCTATTGTGCAAATAGTCTTTGAAGGAGGCAAACCCCTTAAACTTTGTTGATCTCAAGATACCTGAACAGGAAGTTTTCTGATAGATTCTGGGTTATTAGTTGCTACCTTGAGATGGCTAAAACTTGCTATTCGAATCTTGCGTCATGACTTGCAGCATGCTTGGTATGGCAGTCACATTTTGCGGAACCTTGTTATTAATACTGTTCTGAAGTCTTCCTCGCTAAGAAGTTTACCTTAAGTTATTGATAATGGACATCTGTTGTGATGGACTGAATCCCCGTGAAAAGTACAAACATTCTATCATGTCAGTATATCTCAGAAATCTTGCATGTATGGGACGGGGTTTTTCTGTATTAGAGGGGGTAGTGGGGGTTCTGTGGGCTCGTTCAATTTCAGTGTTGTCGGCTGGGAACCCCATTAATGAATTCAGTATATCAGTTTTAATAAATTCATGACATGGCTTACCATTCTCGCTTTCTTCCGGGATTCCATGAAAAATCAGATTGTTTCTACGAGATCTGTTCTCTAGATCGTCAAGTTTCCTCTGCAGTATATCCACACATGAAGTTATCTTTGCAGACAAGGCATTGACTTCTCTTTTTTCAGCTCTTGTCTCTATATTCTGTTCCACTCTCTCCACCTCGTTTTCTGTAAATTCAACTGATTCAGCCATATCTGTGACTGCTGCTCTCATAGATTTAATTTCTGATTCCATTTTGTTCAATCTGTTGCTTAGTTCTGACATTTGGGCTGGTAGAGGCTGCAAATGGCGGAGTTGTTCCATTATTAGATCTAGCTTAGCACCAACTGGATCACCAGTACTTTGCCGTGTATTAACTGTTCTCTCAGGCGTGTCGTTCTTGTCTGCTGAAGCATCGGCTTGTTGCCTTGTTCTCAGGTGGTACTCGGACATTATTTTCCAAAATATCACTCAAATTTCGGTTCCAAATTGTTTCATGAAAGGCGTTAAAGTTCCGGCAGATCTTAAAAATTCTGTTTACCGGGTTACAAAGATAGTTGGCAGCTTCAAAATGGCAAATTCCAAATAGAATTCAGGAGCAACTATTCACACGTGTCTTACATCTCCGACGCCATCTTGTTTCCCGTCATCTAGCTAATTATAGCAGGCCCACTGGGCCTCGTCAGTGTCTGACCTCTATAGTCTAATAGCAAATCAGGCGGAAAAACTGTTAACATGTTCATTTTACGTATATTGTACAAGTATTTCCATGCACATCAGGTTGGTGTGCCTTTGTAATGTTACGAGGTAACATTCTTTGAAATTTGTAGTTGCTTTCAATGTTGGATTCCTTATCGAAGGAAATCAAAAATCGATGCGGTGGTGATGTCGTGTGTGCATGTTGGGGGGGGGGGGGGGCGGACTAACAAAAAATGCCTTATCAGGCCAGGGCCGCCCGCAAAAGTTCGGACCTCGTAGTTAGCCCCGAAAAGATCGTAGCTTGGGTAGCTACCTGGAAGGTCGGTAACTTCGGTAAGGTTTGCCACGAGGTTAACGAAGCCTCGAAGGAATCAATAATCCTTTCGACTGGTGTAGTGAAAGTGTTCCATTAATGCACCGATGAATATACATGTAGGCAAAGACTATGTTAGTGAAATCAGTTTGAAAAACATTCACAGCGTTTGCTTTTACAGACATTTTGGAAGAAAGAGTTCGAAAGAAAAAGAGTATGTACAATAGTAATGTGGACTGTATCCAAAAACTTAAAAATACAGAGGACGCCAATTAATTAGCTAGACGGACAAAGGTTGAGGCAAAAAACTAAATAAAAAAATCAAATCAGTCAAAAGGATAACACCTGGAGCAGAAAGGTAGCTGCGTTTTCTTAAAAATTCTGAAATAATTATAAAGCTGTAAACAAAATTGTATCATTTCATTCATCCCTACGCTAAACTTTAAAATTTCATCCCTCTGACAAGCTTTAGGTAGAGTATATATCATATTTAGTCAATAGGTAAGTTTTCAAAAACACTGTTATGTCTTATCTCCGATTGCACTTCTCCAAATGAAATATATCCACATTTACTTTCTGTTTAGGGTGCACTTTGCACATGTGGGAAGGCTCTCAGTCGGTAAGTATCAACTTATATGCGCACAGCGGGATAACAAAAGTAAATGTGTAATAAACAGCAAACCAAAAATGATTATTATGTTCTAAATATTTGTTAATCATATCCGTTATTTTCGTTTTCTCTTTTACTTGTTAAATCTAAGCAGTATTAAGCAGTTTGTGTACCTCTGGGAAAAGCTAATCAGGTATAACCTCCAGAATTTTGAATTCAACTTCTGATGTGTAAAATAAAATGTGCACAGGTTTATAGGTTTATTCAATAATTTCGGACCATAAGAGACCCTGGAGTCGTGGTGTAACTAGACCTTAAAAGTGTTCAGCCATCGCACCACAACATCGCTATTGATGTGCTCATTGAAAAGATAAAATTGTTCAGCTCGTCTAATGCCATTATTTATAAGACTGATTTTAGTTTCAATCTCGTAAAATGCAGTAAGAGCAACGGGAGTTGAAAAAAGTTAAGACAATTCACTCTAACGAAATGAAATCGAGTGATATCCTAGCAGTTTACTCAAATTTTTAAGCCTGTATTACTGTACAATATACCCTTGATGTACAGATTCCATTCTGTGTAACCGTAGTCCCCATTTTTCAGGCGCAGCAAAAAGGAATAATTACCAGCATCTTTCAGAGTTGCATTTCGTATTCCGACACAGGATGTAAAATTATCGTTTGCTTTTCTGTCAAAATATTTGTTTCTTCCGTCTACGTTTGCATCGTCAATTGGCTGTAGGACATTACCTTCGTGTAGCCAATGCTGAGAATAATGAAAATAAATTTTCTCTTTGAGGGACATTCTAGTGTGACGTCATTTCCAGTTAGGGCAGTCACGACAAGAAATGCTCTATCTTCTACTGCAAAATATGATAGTTGGTAATATTACATTTAACTTCCAACATTGAACATGTAGAATGCAAATGGGGATCCAGATTTTCAACCAGTATAACAAACAAACTAAAGGTTTCCTTGTATATGGTAGAATTATATAATTCCTCATTGCGGTTAATTCAAAGACAAGGAAACCGCTGGTTTCAAGGTCACTTATAAATAAAACAAAGTTAAACAAGATACTATCCAGAAAATTTCTAACTTTCAAATTTTATCAAAATAATTCGCTTCTGAAATAGTAATAAAAAATCTCTAAAAAGTTGGAGTTGCCATTCAATAATTTTCTAATAATTTAAACTTATAAAGGGCAGTGGCGGGGCTGCCATATGGTCAGGGGGCGGTCACCCCCCCCCCCGACGGACCAAAATCGTCTGTCTGCGCCCTTTTTAGGTGTTTAACATACTACACTCTTGAACCATTATTGGCAAAAGATATAATTTAATAGCGTTGTTTTAAGGCCCAGATAACAAAATGCTCAAACAGCCACCAGTAACTGTACTATCTGTCCTTTATTCTGATGCAAAGGGTCGTCTTCTGTAATACAGGAATAGGTTTTGCCGAACCGTATCTTCATGCTTTATACGCACTAATGAATGTTGTCGTTCTGCTAAGTTAATTGCTCCCACCTCAAGCGTGATTTTACCCTTACAAAATACACAGACTGACACTTAAGTCACCCTCCCGGCAAATAAAAGATGTTGAAAAGGGCGCAACAATAATTGTAGCGCAAATAGCCCTCTTGTTGTCGGGGATAATTTTCAACATAGAAAATAAAAAGAGTTTATAAAGATACCAAAATAGCTACCACAACATTTTTCAAAATCATTTGAAGAGAACATTCAGGTTAACATAAAATAAACCTGTTACCATAGTGGTAATGGTATAAAAGTTTTAATGATCAGTTTCCATTTTGCTTTTCTTCGAGTGACCATTCTGTGGGAAATGGCTATTTCTGACACTGCACGATAATCCCATGAAAATGCTTATTTCTGTTCTTTCGTGGTCTCAAAAGCCAGAAAATTGCATCTTATAAGCCCAGGTTTGAGCTACTTTTATTCATTATGAATTCGGTATCTAGAGAGCAAAGCAGACCTTTTGTCTGGACTATTTCTTGCAATGTACTTAATTAATGGCTATCTCAGAGTGGTTACATGATAAAAATTACGTCAATTAATGTTTCTTTGTGTACTTATTTTGATTTCAAGATGCCAAAAATGTACACCTATGAGTGATTAATTTCAAAAACCTTTTTCCACCCGTAAGATTGCTTGCTATTAGGCTCTAGCAGGTTTAATCTTTATCTTCACAAAGTAGACCATTACTGCATTAAAATATAAAATCGAGACCTGACAATAACACTAAATATGACCGCTTCTATACTAGTATGTGAAATGGAGGGATAGAAACATGGGCGTCCGCAGGTATGGGCAAGGGGGGACTTGCCCTCCCTTGGGAAAATGAAAAACAAAAAACTGAAAAAACGAAGAAAGCAAAAAGACGAAGAAAAATTAACATCAACATTTTTTAACAGTTCAGTCAGTGTTCTCCCTACTTATATGCGGTAAATTGGCTTAAGAAATGCCATTTCCAGCGATCTTAGAGGCATTTGGGGCCAAAATTTTCTTGCGCTCCGTGCAAACTCATGGTGGCAGGGAGCTTTTCCCCTGTAAAAAAATTTTGTCCCCCACTTGCTGAGGAGAAATGGCACAATAGTCTTCTGCCAGGTAGGGAAAATCAAATGGAGAGTCTGAAAAGCTGTGACTTCGATCGTGCTGTAGCTCAGGGTATTTACTCCTTCAAAGCGCCCCTTTAGACCATTTTCGTCCCCTCTGACCTAAATCCCCAGCTCCGAAACTGATAAAGGGTTAAAAAGACTTCCTGTTTAACATTTCCTTTGCGTGTTAAATATTTACGTCCAAATTTAACATACCTGGGTCCTTTAGGAGCAGTTTCCACTTCGATTTCTCTGGTACTCCAGACTGTGAATACTTTATACAATAATAGTTTCCAAGATTGTAATCACCAATTTTTTTTTTTTTTAATTTCCAGGCAGACGATGTTTTCATTCTAAATGCGCGTTACGGCCAAATGTGACAACTTTATTGTTGGTTCGTACATTCTGACCTAATGAGAGTAAAAATTTTGTATCATTAACCATCTGAATAGTGTGTAATATAGAAAAACGAAATCCTCATGTTTTACCCGTTATCCTGTATCAAAAAAAAAATCCAAAAATACAATACAATGTACCTACCAAAATTAAAGCCAACAAAAAATAATACCAATGGTAAATGCATGGAAAACATCATGATCTAAGGTAATCTTCAGTTGAAACGTATGTAGTGTAAACATTTCCTCCATCCCATGATAATGTATTAATATATGGTGTTTCTATTGAGATATGAGCACGCCAAGTAGTTCAAAAACACTTAACAGGAGACTCTAAAATGGACAATTCTCAACCCACAGTTAGGCGTTATTAAAACTAAAATGCAACTTTGCAAAATTTTTGAAGAGAGATTAATTGCAAAATGTCACAACGCACCAATTAGAAAGTCTTATGTAACTCAGAGTTTCAACGAAGGGCAATTAGGTGCTGAAGAACAAACGAGAGGGAAGTATCATTAAAATTAAATTAGTTAATGTCAGAAGAAATGTTTAAAACGAAAATGAAATGCATAAAGGTTAATGACTTTGAGGAAAGGTTTATCAAAATATTTGGTCAGTACTTATGAATGTTCCGCGGGTACGGTAGGTTGGTTGGTGGGGAGTAGAGGAGGGGGGGGGGTACAGGTCGATTTATGTTGATCTTCTGTTTACATAGTGTCTGTTGTGTCTACTCTCCTTGGGGGTGGTTTTGTTTCTCAAACCCAGACGGGTTTTAAGAGTACTTCCATTCACAACAATTGTTTTAACTAACTTCTTTACATGTGCTTATCTATTATCTTGTTCATTAACTGTTGTGATAAAACAAATAAATGAAATGAAAACGAATTAGCGGCGAATCGTTTAAATCATCATTGTGGGGAATTGTAGACGATCAGAGGAGATTGTAACAACATAGGTCTAACACTATTAGTCGGAAACCATTTTTACTTGTTTTTTCATGTAAATAAAATGGACTAACATGACAAATTTCAATTACATTCACATAAGGAGTATATATCATTAGCGAGATTTTTTTGCAAATAGACCTACAATTACAACCACCAAACGCACAGTGATATGAATGTTCGTCAATCCGCCTGCACCAATTGGAAACCTATAAATGCGTGTTTTAGTTTCAAGAGTAGATATCAAATATTACAGGTTGAATGTCTTGAAAAATGCCACCATTAATAACGCAGAACCAAGATAACCCCGGACGAAATACAAAACATCATGAAATTCACAGAATTGGCAGCAATTTATACATACGTTAAAACTATTTGCTACGGTTTATTTTCTTATAGTAGTTAGTATATACTAAATGTTTAAAAGGTGTGGAAAGCTCATTGTTGTGCCGTCTGCATTCATTGACTTGCACGGGCGGACATCGCCGTGAGGGGAGGGGCAACGGAGGCACATTTCCTCGATAAGTTTTGAGGGGGCAATCATATCAAATGACCCCCAATATTTGAGGCATATAGAAAAAATATTTGAAGCCGATTCACTTTTTGTTGTAATCAGTAGACTAGCGAATACATTTTAAATACGATATTAAAATGTTCGTGTTATCCTTTTGCTGCTGTTTGGAAGATTCTTTAGTCAGAAACAACATTATACTGTGTAGAAAATAAGTTAAAGGGGCTCATTCCCGAAATTTGGTGCCTTTGTTTTTCACAAAAAAATTTACATTTTTACGAGAAAGCAAACGTCTTAATTCTTGAATGATCTTTGATTAAAATTAAAGTTAAAAGGTACAAAAAATGCTGAAATTTTTTAACGTGTTTGAGGTTCGCTGATAACATATAATGGACTTGCATGACCCCTCAGAATAATTTTATGTAATAGAGATTTTATCTTCACAGGGACGAGATCACGTTTTCGAAGGGGCTAGGAATATGTTCAGGAAAGCCGTCACTTCTGGCTCAACTTCGGGTTGCTGGATTCTTCGTTAGTGAGAGCAACCCCCAAGCTTGTCGTACTTATTCTGTCATGATCCCTTTTACTTTATGGCAAAGAAATTTCTCGCAAAATGTTGGCATTCTTTGGGTGTAGGGCTCACTGTCAAAGTTTATCCAACTATATTCGTTCTTAGCGTTAACTTTGTAACGGTAAACGTTTCCAGACAAGCTACAATGGAAACCAGTGGCGTAGCCACGGGGGGGGGGGGGGGGGCTGGGGGGGCCTAGGCCCCCAGATTTTCTTCAGCCACCCCCCCAGATTTGTTTGCCTCCTAATAAAGTAATTGAGAAAAAATAAAATTTTTGAACGGAAATATACTTTGAATAATTTCCTTCAAAACGAGTAAATAAATAAAATGTGTAACAATTAAGAAAACATGCATGAATATGTGTAAAACACATTTTGTGTGCACGTATGAAATCAAGTAATAACTTCAAAATGATTACTTTCTCTAAATTAGATACCGTATATACTCTGCACTGTCATTTATTGCATTACACCTCGAAGATGAAACGTTTCGACGGCAAACTTGAATTTGACTTTGTTAGGTTAAGACCCTTTCTGCCTTTCGGATGGCTGTTTAATTTACTGACAAGGCAATCATACACTGGAGACCATTCTTACCCGACCATTCCTATACTTTACCGTAAACAAAATATGCCTTTAAGGCCCTGTTCTCTCACCCCAAACAGTACCAATTCTCCTAACCTTCTTACTTAAGCTCCTCCCACAATCGTCTGAAATTTATCCTCATCCTCATTGCTTCGAATCGAGTATAGAAAAGTTCGATGTTTATAAACAAAACACTCTCAGTACAGTTCATGCTGTATAATAAAAGCTTTGGTACTCTGCATTGTTTGAATTAGCTGTCATTCAAGGAGCTGTGCCAATGGAGAATTTCAGTACACCCCTACCAAAATTGTGGTTCGGGGTGAGAGGATTGGCCCTTTAAGGGTAAGGTACTGCCTTCGAATAATTCTTCCCATCCATACCTAACAATTAGGCCTATGTCGTGCCTCAATCCTTCCCATGACAAGTGCCACTGTAGAACGATTTTTTCGACAAGTCCTCTTTTTACTGGTTGGCACTGGCGTTCGGGCGGATTTGTAAAATGTCCACAAGGTTTGCATTTCATGTGTTTCCCGCATGATCCATAGTTCTGCCTCACGGTTTAAATATTTTGAGAGATTTACTTGTAGTATTTTAATTTTGACTACGTAATGTACCGATGACTGAACAAATACTGCACCATTTTGCATCTAAACACCACTGAAAACCAAAGCAAAGAAAGTTTCTCAGAGGGGGACATAACTAATTTTGGTTTTCCTATTGAAGCTGAAATCTATTCAAATATTGCCGCATTTGCGATCTACATTCTCCTCAAGTTCACAATTTTTCCCAATAAAAAGGGAGATACGGGTTCCCTTTAGCCTCATCCCCCAGGCCATGGCACAGATCAGAAATGCCCAGATTTTGGGTCCCTAAAAAGTGTATGTATTATCATTTTTCATGGAGAGATTTTTCATTCACACTTTTTGAGGTGGCAGACCTGAAATTCGTATTTCAAGGCTGGGTACATCCAGCTTAAAACACGTGGGGAGTGCCGTTTCAAGTCATCTGGAGGGTTTGTAAAACCCAAATTTTCTTCTACGCTCGGAGCCAACCGATGGTGGCGCTCCGCTTAGGTAGTCTTGCCACGCCTGACCCTCGGAGGTACCAGTCCCCAACTTGTTACCTAGGCCCCCAAAAAATTCCATCCTGGCTACGCCACTGATAGTAACACTGAAAGTTTGTTTTAGTGCACCACTACTGTGTGTTTCATGTAGCAGCCTCATGGAGTACTAGGCTAACATGCATACCGTGGTGACCGGGATACCTGATTTTAAACTCGTACTCGTACCAAAAATTTATTTCAAAATTTACCATTTCTCTAATTAATCAAAGTGAAAACACTATCATAAGCTTCTTTATTGGAAACGCTGACTCTAACATTCAATGTCCTGCTCAAAACTCCATGCTGTTTTGCAAAAAGAGTTGGGAGTTCTTTCGAGAAAAGAAAACTTTATATCACGCGCTTCGCGCGTATGGGCATACTATGAACCCCATCTACACCGCTAAGCTACCTGTAGCAGACTTCAGATAGGTTACCATAGGGTGTAGGTACTCCTGACTGCATCACCTTTCATCGGTGTCACTCCCCGCATCAGAGTTCGTGGTTACCCGCCCGTCCTTCGTGAAAATCTGACACAGATCTCCGCCCTTTTTGACCTGGATAAGAAAAGTCATGTGCAGAATAATAGGTTTTGCGTAATATTTAGTCCTACGAGCGTATGTTTTAGGCATTTTGGGTTGCAAGAACTTCCTGGTAATCCTTCAGGTTTGTAACAATATTAAAAATTACAGTAAAAGTCATAAATATCGCAGTCCCTTTCACAACCCGATTTATCTCAACTGGATGTCTTTAGGAAAGGGCGTGTTTTACGTAAATGCTCATTCTCGAACAATGAAAACGGTGTGATCCTGGTCTTAGGAACCTCGTTTGCTAATCAGAGGTATAAGTTCGAAAAAATCGATAGAAACAAATTTTGAAGGCCAAGTTTAGGTGGAAATTGTGGGAGGACCAGCACTCCAAAATTCAGACATTTAAACATTCTTTAAAAAATATCTACGTGGAAACAAAGAAACTTACACTTTAGCTAAAAAGAGTAATTCCTTCCTATCTGGAGAAGTATGTTTTTTTCTGTGCAACACTCTAGCGGACACTTTTATTTTGGGCCCCTTCTCAGCATAATCCGAACCCATAAGAATTACGCTTTTGAAAAAAGGGTTTGATTGATACGAAGTAACGTTTTTGTCAAAGCAATAGTTGCTTATTCTGAAATATCATTTAGGATATGCTCTAGGTGATGCATCACTCATATGTAAAAGTTGTGAACAACCAGACAACTGCCAAGTTTGGAAATAAGTTCCATCGACACTCTTTACAGTGGGGTCCAAGAACCAAGGGCAGAACGTTTTCGAATGTACAGGAATATACACGTGCTTCTCTATCTATCTGATAATATACATTGGCGTGTTTCCGAAAGTTCCATAGGCCAACAAATTAATACATAAACAAAATGCTCCAAATTTACATTGTTCCAATAGAAGGTTTGTTGAACAAAGCATAGTTGGTTTGAAGGTCGTATTTCATGAATGAAATGTAAGAGGGGAAGAATTTTTCTTTTCTATCAACAAAAGTTTTACAATTCGGGAGATGTGCGCATATTATCTAGTTTACCTCCTAACGAAAGAACATTGTTTTTGCGCAAATCCATTTTGAATATATTAACAATTGCACAACATTAAAGGGTAAATTAGCAGTGGCGATTGGTTTTGAGCACCCCTTGTCAAAATTTATAGATAATGAAGCAGAACTTTTTCGTTGATAAATAAAGAAATTGTTTTATACACACATTCTCTCCTAATCTATATTAGGAGCCGGATTCACACAAACTTCTTACGGACCTTATGAAATTACATGGATTTACAAGCCTATGGCGAAAGCCATGTCAAGGCGTACAGTGCAAAGCACACTGTGCTGTACCAACGTTAATTCGTGTTTTCCCTGGAAAAATGCACGATATATTAACGATTAGGGACGATTAAATTGTCTTTATTAGGATTGACTTAGGGAATTTTGATGGCCTTATAGTGTGACAGAACAAACTGTAAACGTTCAAGTGATTGGCTCCTAAACGTGGATATATTGTAACTAGTTCGACGTTGATCTTTACGAACTTTTTGTCTTTACGAATTTTTGTCGCATACGTAACGTAAGAAAGTTGTTTCCAACTTTCCTTTTGGTTTTCGTAACTTCCTGTTCAAATGTTAATGTATTCCGCCACAAATACTTTCAAGGATCATTGATTTTTATGTTTGACAGAATGCAGTGTAAAGCCTAACGACAACTACTGTGTTTCACGACTACAAGAAATGTGTCTTGTGAATAGGCCTACTTGGTCACAGCCTTTGACAACGTAGGCCTTGCAATTATCCATTTACAGGAAACTTTTGGCTGTTGCGATTATGGTCACGTTTAATTGGAGTATGGCTGAACTTGGTCTGTTTTATTTTGACAACGGTTGGGAAGCAGACCTCACATTTGTGACCGTTATTGCGCAATCTTTACACCCTCAGTACTCGTGGTGAAATGCATTCTGGGAGACCGTACTTGTGGTAGCCTACACAGAGCGAAAAAGGACACCCGTTATATTCGAAAGAAAGTCGTTTTAGTGGATAGCTGTTGTCAGGGGGTGAACTTTGGCTAGAGTCTTCGTCATAAGCTTTCCGAGAAAATGGAATGAGCGAGAGCTCACTTGCGAAGTTTAAAACCGCACATTTTCCGTCTTTATGGTGAGAATATGTTGAAAAATCTTTTGAAAGAAAGAGAACAAGTATTTTTTCCAAAATAAATCGGTATCTTTCTTATTGTCATTTTACCTTCACTAAAACTCCTATAAAAAACCCTGGTGTGTGCTCTGCTTCATCGATTAATTATATGTACATACTTTCGCATCACTTACGTATGTTCACGCCCGAAGCATCGCATTGAGTTGGACCTTGTATCGCTGTGCTGCAATATGCTTGGAACCATCATGCATTGCGTTCAAGGTGGCTGAATAACAAACTTGTGTACTGCAAAGAGATTCGTAGCATAAACTTGCGGGATTGATCGTCTTCAGGAAAACTGGAATAATTTATCAACGAAACGATGTGGGAAAGTATATTTCTTGATCAAATTTGAACATCTGGTAATTGTTGGGCAGCTTCGGGATGATTTCGGGATAATTTGTGACCACTCGCTAACCGTCACTAAAGGGTGACTTAAAATGTTCCGGTGATTCTCGCGCCTTTCAGCCGACAATTTCTACCGGAATTGATGATATGATAACTTGCGAAGTTATTATGGTAAGTTTCATAGTTTTCTTGCACGTCATAAAAAGTATACAGAATTAAACAGCCATTTTTTCCGAGTGTACATTTCCATGAGCGGCTAAAATTCAAAATTTTGAGACTTCATCAGAGCTTAATATAGCAGCTTCCCAACTGCAGGCCTTGTTTTTGTGCTTTGTAAAGCTAGCCGCACACTATACGACTTTGCGCGTCGCAACTCAACTAAACTGTCGTGACATAGTTTTGAATCGCCACGACTTTTAGTCGCACGACGGGGCCCCGCACACTATACGACTGGCTATCGCACATTGCCAGTCGAACGACTAGGTAATGCACATCTACGATTGGCACGTGCACACTACTGGTATTACGGTTTAACAGCACAGAACAGCATACAGTTTGCAACTATACTTTCAGTGTGTAGCTAGCGTACTAGGCCTATGCAAGTTTACAGCTCAACAGTAATGTCGACTGCCTCGGCAATCTCTTCAACGGTTTTTTCCATGCATTCTTTTAGGAATAGTTTTTGCTTCCACAGTTATAAAGTAAATGGTGTTTCTCTCACATTTCTACGAGTTTGTCTTATCTCTACTCGCCGTACTCGGTCCATATATCCATCTTTTCAACTGAATATTTACACAAAGTTACGTCAAAAGTTGTCACCGGAACAAGAATCAGACAACTATCACCGTCTTTATATCACGTGCATATAAATCAGTAATTTTGATTGGTCAGATTTTTCAGTCCCTTGCGACTGTCGCAGTACACCCTTACAAAAAAAACCCTATAAAAATCCCATTTTTGCACACGGGAAATGCTTCCCATGGGGAAAAATTTCCACGGAAAATACTTCCCATGGGGAATGCTTGACACGGGGAATGATTCCCACGGGGAGTGATTCTCGCGGGGTTTATTTCCTGCGGGAATCATTCCCCGTGGGGAATTATGGCTTCCCCGTGAGAAATCAAAATACCCCATGGGGAATTAGCATTCCCAATGAGATGCATACTATTTTCCGTGTCAGCGTGCAACTTCCCATATGATGCAAATGAAATCCCATGGGGATTTGTAGCTCCTCATGGGGGAATTTTCATTTCCCATGGGAAGTAAGCGGGAAGTGATGAATTTCCCATGGTGATTTTCAGACTTCCCATGGGGAATGTTTGCTTCCCGTACAATTCCCACGGAAAATCTTGAATTCCCATGGGATTCCCATGGGAAGTGCTGCACTTCCCATGGGAATCTCTTGGATTTTATTTTAAGGGCAGAGTCTGGAAGAACCAACATGCACGTTCTTCCCGACTGAAGGCGATGCGACTTAAGACTGGTCTAAAACTGCCAGTCGCAGTCGTAAACTAACGCACACTACACGACTGTTGGAGATCCTACGATCGAGTTGAGCCTGTAACGCGCAAAGTCGTATAGTGTGCGGCTGGCTTAAAGAATGACTTTGGTAAGTTACACTAGTACACTATGATACCATGAATCGAACACTTAAAATATTTCACGCAGTGTATCTGTCACACGTTTTGTACCGAACAACTCAAGTTACACCCACTTTACACTCACCCCAACAAAGTGTAACAGTGTTTTGGCATGTTTCTCGCACATGCTACTGCAGAAGCCACTCATGCTGTAAGAACGAGACGGTAAACATGCGCAACGCAATACTCATATCTCGTGCATACCATCAGCACAGTGCTAGTTGTATTACAGCGAAAGGACTCGGTGTCTCAGCTTTAGTCCGGTATTAGCAATACGCTTTGAATGCCAGAAAGAACTGTAGTGTTATCATTTTCCTTACTTCATCCCCGTATTCAATTCATTTCAAGAATAAAACAGAAACAGTCTCCAAAAATTTTCGTTCTCATATTTGTTGATCGACTGGGCTGTTCATGCATTGCTAGGAGGTCCCTTGTAACACAGTGTATGTCACAGTGCGTGCGGTGGCCCTTTATGAAAGACCAGGCACAGTGTACAAGGTTTGGTCATAACGCGGGCCGAACTTATCACAGATAATTTGCTGGAATTGTCTGTGAAGTGGACAGTAGAGTTTTTTTAGAGGGAATGAATTGACTTGCTTAATTAATTAGCGTAAATTAAACATAGATGACGGTAATGAATTTCCGATAATGGGGCCGCGGACTAAATTTTGATTTGGAGTCAGAGGGCTATACATCGATCGAAGAGCCCCAATATCCTAAGTTCAAGAGAAAGATCCCCATTTCAAAGTTTCAGCTTGAGAGGTGAAAATGCCCTAGTGAAAAGTGCCTGGCCAAAGCTCCCTGTCTCACTGTTTCCAAGGTCCCTACATTAAAATTTGTACAACCACCGAAGTTTGGGCTGTAACGCATCGCCGATGTTAGAGGAGTCGGAACAAGGGTACTTTTTAGAAATGACCTTTTTAACAAGGCCTATATTTTGAACATTTGGATGCATATAACAATACCTGGGCAGTGTCATTCATCCTGCAATCTCAGGGTATGCAAAATCAAAATCACGTTCTTGCCAAAGTTAAACAGTGAAAGCGTAGGAAGAGGTTACGTTTTCTTTTTCAAACCACGTTTTCTAGTTAATGTTCGGAGACTGAGTTGTTTACTATAGATTCGATGCAATTTCAGAGTTGTAAGACTTAACGTGAGATGAGTGTACGAACAGTTTTGAGTATAATAAACTGTTTATAGACTTCCTCCTTTTGCTTTATAAAGTAAACATGTCAGGTATCATCACTCGGGCTAGGAACAGAAGGCTTAAAGGTGTTCAAGATGACACTTGAGGACATCAGAATCTATTGTTGCCTCTTTCATTAAATGGACACATCACCTGATTATGAAGGTTTTACATTTCCATTTTTAGGCAGTAAGGTTTCTTTAGAAACAACAGAATGACTTTTAAAACACTCTAAAAATAAAAATGTTAAAACATGACTTTTAGTTTCCAATGCTCCACAAGAAGATGAAATATCAAAAACAAATCATAATGGTATGCAGCATTTTTTTGATATGATCGTGAATTGAAAGTGTTTTTAATTACCTAACTTAATACATCTGCATCTATAATCGAAAAGATTTATGACAGGTAAATAGTGATAAAAACACCCAGAACTCAGTTGAACAGAAGACGTGGTAAGTCATGTCCTCAACTTCGAGATATTAAGGAGACCATGGTTTATCCTAGAAGTTTAATATTGTTCATTTCTGTGTTTTTCCATTTTATCGGAGGTAAGGAAACATGTCAGAACCTGCCTTTGGTGTTTAAGTATGTAAGAATATTTCATTTAATATACATTTTAACGGTACTTGCTGAGTTAGAGAATATTTAAATTAATAAAAGGCATATTTTGTGTCTAATTTTAGGGAATGGTGAAGATCATGAGACGGTTCGTGTTGCAGTTGGTGATGTCATCTTTTTGAAATGCTTTTTCTCAGATAAGAATGCTGTAGGTGTTGAATGGAAACATAATAAAAGTCGTATCATGATATATGACGTAAACAGTAACACAACAAAAACTTTTGACGGAAAGAGTTTTGTACTCAAGAATGAAAACGATATTTCAGTTTTAGAACTAAACTTTAAAAAGTCAGAAAGGTGTGGCCGCTATGACTGTGTGTCATACTCTCGGAATGGCTCAAGCACGAAAATTACTTGGCTAATTCGTCTTGAAAAGGAAGGTGAGTAGTGCGTATACTTTTTCATGTGTGAACAATTCGAAAGAGGCAGTGAAAGTAATTAATTCAATAACAGAATGCAAAGAATAAAGGAATCTTGATTTGTACTTTGATTTGCATACAGGTATGTCTCCGGAGCATACTACCCATTTTTCACAGGGTTGGCTGGGTAGAATCCTCAGGCTTAAGAGGAGTTTTATCGTCAGACTCTCTTTTTATAACTTTGGAAATGGTAATTTTTTTCATATTGTTATTCCATTTGTTATTGTACACTTGGCCCGAAGTGAAAGATCTGGATGTATTAAGTTTTTTTCATCTATGTGTTTTCAAACAAACGCATCGTCTGCACAATGTGCAGACTGTCTAAGGAACCACTGGAGTATCAATCCTCACAGGAAGTATAGGAAGAGAGAAACCATTTGCCAGACGTCTTTGTAGCCCACTGTTCAAAGTGTTTCACACTTTCTAATAATTAAGATAATAAGTGGAAAAGATAGACGCCCCATGTCCTTGAAAAGATAGGAGCCCCATGTTCTAAGTATTTTATTTTTACTGTAGACTATACGTCAAGCAAAAGCTATTTAGCAGTAGTGTGAATAAGTAGAATTCAAGGCGGGCGGAGCTAGCCAAATTTTGTGTCATATTGAAGAATATCAGCGGGACCACTAAAATCCTTTCCATCTCTTGTGCAAAAAAAGAAACACTCTTCTTCTTGGTTAATGGGATGAGGCTCAACGAGAGGGCGTGTGGTCAAATAAAGGAGGGCATAGTGGATACACTTTAAAAAATGTACAAGAAAACAAAGCATAAAGAAATAAAAAAAAAATAAAATGAAAAAACGACAGCAATTTTTTATATCAACTTTCTATTTCTTTACTTTTTGTTCCTCAAATCTAAAGCATGTTTCTGACATTTGTTACAGTGAGCACATCTGCATGGAATACGTAAGCCCACATATTACCATTCAGGAGCGTAATTGAAAAGATTCGTCCAAATATGGCAAATGTTCTAGACCCGCAGTGAACACGTAAACAATCTGCAATGGAATCGAGAATGGGCTATTCTTCAAACAAATATTTCAGGAGATTAAAATGACTTGAATCAGGAACTCAATGAGCTGTCTAGGGATCTTGTTCAGTTAATTCCTGGATGTCTCTTATTAACTATTTGGAATGGGAGGGTCGGACACCAGTTCAAATCTAATTCTATAACCAAACAGCTCATGTTGTTCGCATATTTGCTGGTTAAGGCAACTGCTTGGGAAGAAAAGTGTCAGCATGATGGTTTCCTCCGGAATGCTTGTAGCTAGGTGAATGAAAAAAAAAAAAAAAAACAGGGAGAAAAGAAAATGGATAGGTGTGATGGAGATTGCCTAGCTTAAGATCAGGGGGAATGGCAAGAGTTACCTCTATTTTTAAAACTATGGAACTTGCGAGTAACGTACTTTCTGATTACATTTTTCTGATTACCGTATCAAATCTGTTATGTTCCTTTTTAAAAACTTTCATCATTTCCTTCGGTACCGCGCGAATTAACTGCACAGATACCGTACTCCAGGGAATCAGGATTGCTAAAGGCTAGGTGCTAAATTACGTGTGACCACCCTATATATCATTTTTCGGTCAGAACTGTACAACCTCCCCCTCCGGGAATGCATAATTATATTTAAATATTGAAGGGTTAAATGCTGTAAGATACCAAAAAGTTTGAACGACCCAAGTACTTCCTTTCTTTCTAGAGCACTGAGATTTCCGTAAGACTTCAAGCATGATCCCCACATTTGTTCTGCGTGAAAAACGCCAGCCAACTGAAACAATGAAATTATCACAAACTTTCGGTCCTTAGAATACGTGTCAAAATCTTACTGACAGAGATTGACATTGACCCTACTTTCGTCAGACCCCTCTCCAACCATGTGTCAGGAATGGTCAAGTGATTGTTTAAGCCGAAATTTCGTAATCACGGGACGTCGTGGTTGTTAATGATGTCATCGAGAAAATATATTCTCTTGTCATACTTACAAGGGAATCTACAATCCTGGACATAATTTCAACATTGAATAAAGGGTAAAGGTAGCAACATGATGACAATATATGGAAGGTCTTGAAGCGTCTCAAAAGCTTTGTCCAGGATCGTAGATGTGCCACTCATCCACTAAAAGCCAAGAAACAGTGTAGCACTCAAAGCTAAACAAACACAAAAGTATAGTTGACTCAAATTAGCCATCTTCAATCTCAAGCTCGTGGTTAGGGATTGAAGATGAATAATAATGATTCAGGGATCAGGGATATGGGTCAGCTAGAGCTTTGAACAACGTGCCCACAAAAAAGGCTAGTAGGACAAACAAAAATGTCAACTTCGTTTCAATGATTAATTCGTTTGCAACGGACGGGTAAACCATGTCGACAATTTGCTGTCCCTCCCCTTAACTACTTTGTCCTATTCAGCCTTATTATTTGAACTGACTATGCAAAATTTTGGGAGGGACACCTCTGCCTTGGAAACCATCCTCCGCATATATACTGAGGAGCTCAACGCACTTTTAAACATCCCGCCCTTTATGTGACGAAACTTTGCAATATTGCCTATTGTGAACAGGTCATGTAGGAACCAACTTAACAATGCTAACATCGGTTGGAAATGATACTGGCCTCAACTGCACTTGGGCCACATCGAGTCCACCAGCTGAGGTGATGTGGATGAAAGAAGATGGTGTCATTCTGAAACATGATGTTGCATCTACTTCCGCTTTTCAAGGTGGGAATTACATTTCTTACATTGAAGGAAAGACTGCTATTTTGGAAATATCGGCAGCTGATTTTAATGACAGCGGTGTTTATTACTGTTTTCTTTCGTATCCGTTTTACAAGTCAGAAGAAAAGACCAACAGCTTGGTGGGTTCTACAAGTCCAAGGTAAATATTCAAATCAATCTGGTTCAATAGGTTCGGACATAAATGCATTTTGAGAAGAGACAACAGAAAAAGACTATATTGAAGTATTTTCTCATCACGTTCTACAAAGATAATAGTGCCAGATGTCTACGTGGAAATGTTCTACCTTAGTTTCACAAGACTCTTGAATCTTCTCTGATGGCAGATGGCAAAAATCAGCATAAAAGGAGTGCTAACATAGGTCAAACGTATTTATTACTCCTTCGCTTTCCCCCAGAAAGGAATGTGTAACCCATTTGTGTTCTATCATTTACAAAATATTCATTTTTTGATAGAAATTTTTTTTAAGTGGTCAACCTATAACAAAACATCAAAATTGTAATATTAGCTGATGAAACGTGACATCGCGTGTAACATCTGATGTTCACATTTTTGTTTGCTTCATATTTATATAAACTTAAGCTAAGGAAAGAAAGTTTTCGTCTCTGAACGTACAAGTCATAAACACGGGCAGAGTATT
Organism: Holothuria scabra; assembly: GCA_037179385.1. Lineage (NCBI taxonomy): Eukaryota > Metazoa > Echinodermata > Holothuroidea > Aspidochirotida > Holothuriidae > Holothuria > Holothuria scabra. The sequence goes on along the minus strand of CM074181.1, from coordinate 46,803,773 downwards.
CTGCAAGGTGAGTGTGGAATGGTTAAGCACTTATATTGCTTCAGCCAGTGTCGGAGATTTCTTTTAGAAACTGGGGAGATTGGACGGAAACGGGGTAGCCGCGGGTCACATCAGCTATGTATAAGGTGTCACAAATTTTTATCAAAGAAACATGAAAAATTGCATCTTTCACAAGTTTTGTACATGCGTGTAAGTCTATTACGCACTCATCTTGTAGGTAAGTGACCAGTGGGACCCAGGGGAGAAGCACAGGGAGGTTCTGTGAATATGTACCTAATTTGAGCATCGGAATGAACCACATAAGATTTGCGTAAAGGACCCTTAATCCTTATTACGTAAACATCGAATAAAAAATCTTTCCCAAGTTTTGCACATGACGAAACTCTCGGGTTATGTAGTTAACCATACAGATTTCTGTAAATGGCCCTGAATTTTTATTAAACAAACATGGAAAACATGATAAGATTCCAAATTGTACATGAGAGTAGGTCTATGATGCACTGAACTTGTACGTGAATAGGCTCATGGTGACAAGGGTTTCACAGTGCTTTGAAAGAATAATGTTACATTCAAGCCGATGTCTGTTATCTGTTAAAGTTCCTACTACAGATGAGGGCACGCTAAGGGCATATAAAATTTGGATCTTGAAGTAAGGCAATAAAACTTCATATTCTTCATTATTTAGCTTTGCAGAATGCTTCCAATGTTTCCTCGTTATGTTCAATAGAAACAAAATTGGCCCGCAACTTACTGGACAGGGTGACATGCCGTTCGCGATACAAAAGTTAACTAAACACAGTATGGTCTTTCCATTCATGGATAACAGGAGTAGCATGACTCAATGTGCTTCCCAAGTTACCAGTTCAGCGAACGTGTATCTCTCTTGCGTCTTATGATACTTCGATGCTCTCCTAATACCATCCTTTGGAGGTTCTGTGAATATGTTCTTTTATTGTTTCTTTAGGGTTGTTATAGCTTGGTTTCCCTGGGATACACATACTTTTGTATTATAGCTGCACCCTTACTTATTTAATATGCCGTTGAAAGTACGGCTTGTAGGTGGTGGAAAGCATTCGTAAACTTAGAGTTTAGGGAAAGTGTTTGCAAAAAAGATTTTTTTAATTTTGTGTAAGACCAAAGGCAATGTTATTTTGAACCAATGTTAAAGCATTACAAAATAAATGATGAGTGGCATTTTGATAAATCTAAAAAATTTCAAAGGTTGATTGCCAAGTTCATCCCGTCCATGTCATAAGGTGTCGAGATATATACTCCGCACTTCCCGGGACATTCGCCTAAGGCATTTAGACAGGATATTTTCCCTTTTAATTTTATATAATTGTTGCTACCACAATACATTCGAAAATGAAACTACATCTTCCCTTAAGTACAACATTAATTTTACACGCAGGACATCGCTTTGCAAAGGACAACAGTGATTGTTTTTAACAAAAAGCAAGTAGATCGTGTTGATCCTGATCGTGATGGAGTTAATGATTTCAAGGTGAATGTGCTTCAGCTGTGCTTTTCGGCCCCCAGTTGCGTACATTTGAATTTAACTACCCACCGGTCTAAAAAAGTTTTCGTTGCCATTAATATAAATCTAACCAAGACACAACGCCTCTTACAAAATGAGGGTGTCATTTAAGCAATACATATGCCTCTAAAAACATGTCTGATATAGTGGAAAGCGACAGCTTGTAAACATGAAAGACCTGGGCCGATTTCTTGAAGTCTGGACAAACTAATCATAGCCTTGAAATCCTTTCTTGTTAAGAAAATGACAAAAGGCCACATTGTTAGAGATTACTTGGTCCAGTGATCACCAATTGGTGTTTGCGAATTTCTATTGTTAAAAAAATCTGCCAAGTGATGACATCGGCCAAGTCATAAAGTCCACTTTCAAGGGGAAGATTTCTCTAATGCACTAACGATTAGGCGATCATCGCTGTCGTCGAAATCCATCTCTAAATCTTTAATCGATGGCAATTTATAATCAAAATAATGTCACTGAACTTTGGTTATCAATTTTCATCCCTAAGTGTGAAGTTTGCGACAGGTTTAGTGAAACTCAAATTTCATCGCTTTTCCTACTAGCGATAAATTAGCGAGTGCCCTAGCGATAATCGAAAAAATTGTTGTGGCGAAATCGGCCCCTGGGTTCGATTCCCAGGTCCAGTCCTGCCAAAAACTGTAAAGAAGCAACGTAATGTCCCTGCGCACGATTCTCCGCACTAGCAACAGACAAGGGAAATGAATCCAAGGCAAACTGAAACAAACCAGGCAAAAGGCCATAGAAGGGTGTACGCTGAGATGTTAAACCTCATGTAACGAGCTACCTTATCTCATGAACAATAGCAGAATGTTGACTTTCATTTTAATTATTAAACGTTTAGAAAATGACTTCGATATTGATTTATTTTATTTCTGAAATCATCTTCTAAGTGGTACTTTAATCTCCAAGTAGTAAAAGCTATTAGTTTCATCCAAGGGTGAGTTAGTTTTTTACATAGTGCTTTCGAGTAGCAAACAAATAGCAGTGGAGCCATGCGATTGTCGCTTTTCATTGATGTAACTGTAACGTAAAACCAGGACTCCATCTCATTGTTGTTTCATTGGGATATTGATGTAATGCACAGTCTCTTTGCTGACTGAGATGTAGGCTAAACGGCAATGACAGCTGAAATAGCTATCGGTGCTACTATAACGGTTTAACTACTACCAAAGGTTACCGCAAATCCGGTTTTCTCAAAACTACACTGGGAAGTAATACAGAATACTGAAAACAACAGGTTGCGGTAGAATTTCAGAAATGAAATTTTTTAAAAAATTAGACCCTGAAAATGAGGGAAGGTCTTACCTTCACGTTTATAAAAAAAATGTTTAGTTCTACCAAAGCCCGTGGTTTCTATGGTAAGAGACGTCTAGTTTCCTCTGATGGAAAGGTGGATGTTTATAATTAAATGTTTTATTAGAATTTCCTCGAGTGTATGATAAGTCCATGTGACATCACTTAACCAGTATGAAAGTTGCCATTTACTGTGAAGGATAACAACTTGTACCACAATTGTTGGTTACCATGAGACATATGGGGGGAGGCACGTCATCTATGACGTAACTGTTCCCAGGGTTCACTTAAAAAGAGGTCAAAGAAATGTTTCCTTTTCTCGTTACCAGTCGATTTAACCAATTTTCTTGAAACCTGGTTTGTAGGTATCACAGGCTGAATGTTTCCTCCATGCCTTAGTAAAAAGTTCAAATCTGTCAAGCATGGACATTTTCATTGAATGCTTCAATTGTAATTCCATCGAAATGTGTAATTATTTGTTCCTTTTACTGATAGTTATCGTAACGATGAGGTATAAAAATCCGTTAATTGGTCTTTTTAACCGGAGTCCGCACACTGCATCTACCAATTGCCGTCTATTTCCATCAAATATTCATGAACCATAATTTGTATCATACATTTTTCTAAAACAGGTCACCCCTACCTTAGCGCTACCTCAGAGGTAACAAACGTAGACGCAACTTTCGAGATTACGTGCTGCATCGAGTTTGGGCAAACACCTTACAATCTGGAAATCCAATGGTTACTTAATGGAAGGTCATTTGAAAATGATGCTCTAATCAGAGAATTTAAGGAAGAAAACCAAACTTTTTGCAGCAACTTAACGTTTGTAATCAGAGGGTAGATAACCAGAAGTCATTGGATTGTTTGGTTCGAAACGAATTAAACTTATCTTCGTCTGTCACGTTGAGCGTTTTGTGTGAGTTCCAATCCACTGCATCAACTTTTCAAAAAGCATGGGGAGATGAGCCCTTAGAGCACACAGTACTACCCTCCAAAGTTGTCATTATAAATCTTCTTCAACAGATGTAAAATTATTGCGATCATTTGCTCTTTTTACCCAAAGATTTAAATTGTTAATAAAACCAAAACGCGACAAAATTTACACCAAAAAGGATATAAAATGTCCATGGTGTAATCGATCTTATCACCTTATCGATGGAATTACTGCTAAATTCGCTGCTTGAAAAAGCTTCTTTGTCAAAATATTCCCAATGTATTTTAAATATTGTCCAATTCAACTTTCAGCTCTGGAGATCTTTAACTGTATGGATTCAACTTAGCATGAACAAATAACTTGACAAAATTAATTGAAACTGTATTTAGGAATACAACGTTGCTAATTGGGAATATTCCATAGTACTCTACAAAAGTAGTTTTGGGGTGAGAGTTGGCTACCTTCAAAACTTCATTTAAATTACTAACAGACTGGATTAATTACTGACTGACTGAACATCCGACCAACCAACAGACCGACCGACTACTAATTACTAATTAACTTACTACATTAAGGTTATCCGATTCATTCACAGATCCTCCTTTTGTGAAGATAGACCTACAGGTGGCTAAAAGAAGCTTCTTTTCCCTTCCACAAGTTCCACCTATGAAAGGACAGTTGTATTGTGCAGCAGAAGGAAATCCACTTCCAGTCATTACCTTGGAAAAGCTAATAGCAGATGGAAACTGGCAACTGGTTTCTGCCCAGTCCTATAAAAACTCAGACAAAGACACGGCCGCAGTTTGGACGTTTCCCTTGGAAACCATAAGCCAAGGCTTTTACCGATGTGTTGCAAACAACAGCGTCTATCCTAAGCAAGTCAGTCAAGGACTACATATTGAGAGTACGTTTGCTTTACTAGATTTATTTAAGAGATAATAGCAACACTTAATTTTCCATTTTAAATGGCTTTTATGACTATGCCAAAGGAAATTTTTATATAAGAAAAAATATTTAATGACTCGTTCTTATCAAATGTACCTAATACTTAAATTCAGTAACATTTAATCCGATATTTTCTTTCTTGAAGGAGAACGTAATGCAATATTCATGGCGGTATTGTGCCTAGCCGCCATCATCATTTTGATGATCCTTTTAAAGCTTGCTTCTTGTCTCAAAGGTAATGTCAATAAACCGTAATAAAAAAATCACTTTAGGTGTAACAACTGAAAAAAGTTACAATAACAGATAATGATAGTTAAGTTTTTAAATTTCTATGCCTCCATAGTTATAAAAGTGCTTTCAAGTAGCGACGCAGTTATCAAAGTGGAAGTGGTTGTGTAACAAGTAATAAAATAAATCGACCGCCGGGAAATTCGATTGTTATCACATGTGCAGACTTGATATTAGTCAGTTGGTATGATCGAGTAAAATCTTTTGTGAAATACAATAACTATGTGATACCTTGATAGATAATACACGACCCACCACCCAGGAAGAAGTAACATAGTTATGTCAATAGTCCAAATGTGTTTGATGTCAGTTCAAGACAAGAGCTTTTAGCTCTTACGCGGAGTATGACTTTTGCGCCATCAGAAGCCAATTCTATGGTCATTTTAAATTAAGCTCACGGCTCCGCTGAAAAATTGCAATGGACGTATTATTCTAATACAAAATTCTATTGATCTCTGTTCCTAGTTGCTATATTTATCCTGTCTATCATCACTCGTGTATTATCATTGATTAAATATTTAAAATTTGCTCAAACTAATAGATCCTTTTTATGTAGATAATCGATCAGTTATTTCGAATGATGTATTAATCGGTTCTCTTTAAATTCAAATTCACTTTTTCGTGACTGCTGTGCGTGCTTCAAATCTATGTTCTACTTAGTATTAGCGAGAAACCCAGTTGTTTATTCATTGCATGCACTGCAACAGTCTTGTGAGCTTGATCTATTTTTTGTGTACCTACCAACATCTTATGACTGTATTGGTCTTTGAACAAACTTCGCGAGCTCCAAACCCGCCAAGCTATAAACAGAATGATGTAAATTTGAAGTTTAGAGCATTCAACAATTAATGTCTTGCAAAAATTCTTGATATACTAAGTGACAAGCATAAAAGCTGATACTTTGAATTGCTAAAACTCTCATCAAATTGAAGCTGAAACGTGGTTAAAAAATACATCTTTTACAGGTCTTTCTTTTTTTACAGAAGTATTTAAATGATAATAAAAATAATAGGGGGAGGTGTTGCAGATTTTTGCTTTTTCAAAGGTAGTGAAATGCAATTTGGTGCTTTCTAGCCTATGAAAAGAACATTCTCTGTAATGAAAATTGATAGGAATTGAGGAAAAAAATAGACATGAAATATACAAGGTTTCTTTTTTTCTTGGCGTAGGGAGACGAATGGTTACTTATCTGCTCGACCAGAGTAGAGACGTACATTTTTTTCAACTTTTAAGAGATGGCCTGGTGAATTAAGTCAAATCGAAGTGCACGGCAAAGGCAAAGCACAAAGCCCTTAACCGATGGGAGGGGCAAAAACCCTGGCGAGGCTCTATGGGCAAAGGCCCGCGTTATAGAAGTCCCCAAAAGACTAACTAAAGTGGTAAATATCAGAGGCTATATTAAGGAAGGGGACAAAAGGCGAGAATGTTTTGTAGCCTAATAGTGCGAAACCCATTTGTGATAGAACGTGATAAAACTACAATAACATCAATGTAATCTTGGTCGAAGACAACCCTTAATCTTCCCATACAGGAATATAGATGAGAGGACTTTGGGGGTTTGAGAGGAATCTGAAACTGATGGAAATGCACACCCATTCTTCATTCACCCAAGCGCAAATGAGACCACGGTGTGTAAACAGTCGATTGCGTGCGGAGTGCAGCAAAGTCTTGCATTAAAATTATTGTAAAATCAAATACCGTTGATTACTCTTAATGGTATTGAGGTGAATTACAATGAATAACAAGACAAGCAAAGACTGAAAAGATGAAATTGATCCAAGGTAAATGGGCGATTAAAGAAATATGGAAGTTAGTAAAGACATGCATTATTAGTTCCAGTCATATTTACTCTCTAGAACTCCTTCAGAGAGATGAAGATATTTTTCTTTAGAAATGATCTGAAACAAATTGACGAATGCGATCACATGCGTGCAAAAATTATGTTTGATAATCATCCACGACGAGCTCTGCACCTAGACATCTTTCAAGGAGAATCTGCTGCCTACACATTCGATAAAAGTTTATATTTTTATTCAATCAACCAACTGAGTGGGTTAATAACGAATGCATGTTTGAAACGCTTTTGATAATAAAGGTATAGTTGGATGGAAAGAAAGAACCTGGTTAAGGAAACATGACCACTCAGATGTTAAAATTTAAAATTGGCATTTTAAAACTTTTGCTGCCCAAGAGCGGGGGAGGGGTGAACACTTGGGACCTCCTGAATTCACGCCTCTTCTGCGGCGCATGACTAATTTGTTGAATTTGGTCTGTCCTTTTTGTGAATTAAAAAAAAATGAAAAACTCCAAGTTTTGATTTTTTATCAACCCAGCAGCACGTATTACAAGTAGACGAGAATACGAAACTTCATCAACAGATGCGACAAGGTAAATCATTGAAGTATCGTCAAATCATTTATTAAGATAACACATCGTTGTGGATATGATCGATTTGTTTTATCTTTAATAGCTTTACAAGACGTTAGCAATACGATCAGTCACCGAAATAAGAAAATACAAAAAATGCAGTGCCTGAATAAATGTGCTACTTCGTTCGTTCAAGTGGTCTAATCTACAAATGATTGCTCTGCTTTGCTCAATAGACGAATCCGGATAGCAAGTAATGGTCTGATTTCAGTCGGCCATAACTGGGGTCCATCGGCTTTTTTCTTTCAGTTTCGTTGCTTACCCGTACAATGAATGCTCTCTATACGTGCGCTAAAACAGCTCTTGGCTATCTCAATTTCACTGAATGTGAGGGTTTGAAATTCATTTAAACAATAAACTGAGAAAATTTGAGGTAGATGGACACCACTAAAGGCTGCCTACAGTCACTAAACGCAAGCTCTGCCCAGATTCATCCATAGCAATCTGTTTGAGTTTGCAAAATTGCGCACTCTATGATAAGAATATTTTTCAAACTCCATCCGTATAACACTAATGGCTGCCTACAGTCGCTTAATGCTAGTTCAGCTCGGATTCTGCATAGTATTCCGTTTCGGCCTGCAAAACTGTTTCCTCTTTGATAAGAATACTGTTAAAACTTCATCCGAATAATGACGATTTTTAGCGTGTAATTTTTGGAAAGTATTAAGTACTGGTGTATAGTGTAAGTAATACGTTTGTGGGATTTTTAATTGGGTTATTTACTCTTTAATAGTAAATATGGCATTCGAATATCGACACTCTAAAATGGTGTTTAAAGCTGTAAAATGGTATTTTAACCCAAATAAGGTGCAAATTTATACAAAGTATTATAAACCCCATTACAATATGTGTACACGTACTTTACAAGTGGGATAAAATGGATTAAATCACAACATATACAGCCTATAACAACCATTTAAGCTGAGTTACAATGACGTTTATCTATAGTATACCATTTGTTGCTGGTACAATTCAGGGGCGGATCCAGGATTGTTCGTTGGGGGGGGGGGGGGGCGCTGACGGTCGATTATCTGTCCAAACGACTATCTAAACGGAGCGCCACCATCAGTTGGCGCAGAGCGTACAGAAAATTTTGCAAAATCGCGACTCCTCAAATAGCCGGAAATGGCATTTCCCAGGCTTGTTAGTAGAACCGAAGTAGTCGTTACTTTGAGATTTTTTTGCCAAAAAATGTTCCCTTCAACTAAAAGTCAGAAAATTGCAAAAACTTGCTTCACCTTTCCAAAATATGTCGTAATGTTATAGGTCCCGAAAAGTGGTCTAAAGATAAGGGGGATCCTCACACAAGATACAAAGAGGATAATCTTTCCTTTACAATTTTGAATAAAAATTCGTTACAACCTATAAATCTATGAACGTAAAAAAAACTAAAAGAATTGAATTTTGGGGTCTCCAACAGCTTCAAAGACGATGGTGAAAATATCTGACCAAGAATACGACGCACTGCTGTAAGATTCAGCAGTAGCTTTTCAAGTCTTTTGCTTAATGAAATATACCGCTTTATTGTCATGTGTATGAGAAGTACACATTGTTTAACCCTTTGCGTTATCATTGATTTCATTGGTGAGGCGCGGATCCAAGGGGGTGGGGGGCTTTTACGGCTTCAACCCCCCCCCCCCGCCTTTTTCGTAACATCAACAATAACCAATACACTAAATGTTTATCTGTGAGTTTATTCAGGGGGCTATTTCAGGCTAATCCTTTCCCTAACGACACGAACCCCCTGGTATAGAAGGAGAGCGATTTAAAACAATCATATCGGTGAAACACAAAAAAACTTTTAAGTATGTTTTAAAGGTTAATTATGATGCGACACCTAAGAATTGAAGCCCTTTTATAGCTGTTAACCTCACCATGGAGAATTGTGCTGTACGTTGATTTTGATTTCTGTTTCAGCTAATCAGGCTGCTGAAACACATGAGATCCCTGTAAAGTTCGATGAAGCTTGTAAAGGCTAGGTAGCCGGTATGTGATGCATTGCCATCCTCCCTTGAAGTTCAGAAGGGATTTTCGCCGGTCAATGAAGTTGCTCGAATCTATACTCGTCATAATCTTATGTCACAAGGTAGTCAAATAGTTTGTAGAATGCCCTTACCCGCTCATTTTCGAAAGATTAACTTCCTAACATTACCATTTCATCCAATGGTAGTGGTTCATTTTTTCTGGTGATTTTCTGACCATTTTATGGCTTACTCATTTTTTTATTGAAGTATAAATTTTATTGCAAACGAAAGCTAAAAATAATGATTACTTAGATTCTATTTTCAAGTCGGTTGGAAATGTCGTTTCCGGCGGCTGTCTGAGTGATCGTGATTTTTCAAATTTTCTGTACTCTCCGCTCCAACAGATGGTGGCGCTCCGCTTGGTCTTTCGGGCAGAAGTAGATATTCCATAGGCTTGAGAAGCATGAGCGGGGGGCCAGTAAAAAATTAGGGGCCGAAGAATGTTTCCGTCCCCCACTCTCCGGGCCAGGAAACCCCTTTTTTATTTCCCAAATTTCAAAAAGCGCAAGATTTCCTGCGCGCTTGGCGCGGCGCAAAATGCAATATGGAATGCATCATTCCTGGCTCATAGTTCAGTTTTGTAAACTTTTCCGAGCTCTGTAAATGACAAAATCGGATATTACTAGTGACACCACATCATCAAGAGGCAGGGGCAGCTTTATTGCTATTTTTGTAAACTGTCTTTCAGAGAATTTCAATTTTTTTCAATGAAAGCTCTTGATTTAAAATATTTTGTCTAAAAAGAACAACAAAGTTTGGGAAACTTGAAATGTTATCGGAGAGTGTCGGTTCGTAGGCCTTATTAGATAACATTATGTAGCAACAACGTTTACGTCGTCATGCAACCATTCTCAGATTTGCCATCAATATATGAAGGGAGTCAGATTCTTCAGTAATCCTATATCTTTTTAAATTTCCCTACAAGAAACCCAGATTCCAAAGTTTTCTGCAGTACAAGCTCCATATCTACATATATTTGTTTAAAAGGGGAAAAATTTAGGCACGATTCGCGTGCCGCAATACGTCCCTGATACATTGGTATTCACACAGAAGGAAATTCGCAAACCTTAGTTGCTACTTACAAGCCCGAGACTGGCTGTCTGAGGGGTCGCGATTTATGCTCTCATACACACCTACCATCAAATACCTTTCCACCCTGTCAGTTGAATAGTCTGTGTAGTCGAATTTTTTAGTTATTGAAATGACAAAATGTTATCAATGATCAATGTTGCAGAGCAGTGACGTAGTAACAAAAAGGAGGGGCAATTGCCCCTGGCTCGAAGAAGTGAAAAATTCGGAAATTCGCCATTTGAGACACCTGTCACAAACAGTGCGGTTTTCCCAACTTTTCTTTAATAAAATTCCAAATTTTATTCCAAGATAAAAGCTTCATATTTGTAATTATTGCTTCAAAAAAGGCAAATATTCGGCGGGCTCCTCGCGCCCTAAACTGCAACCCCTTTATGCAGTCAGTGGTTGCTCATGAAGCAGTCAGTGATAAACTTTGCCGAGCCGCTACAGTGCCGTTTCACTAAAACTTTCTTCAATAAAGACTTAATTTTTAAATATTTTGTCTACTAGCTTTTTGAATGTCGCCGAGAAGTTTCACTCCGCACTCCTTCGATAACATTATGTTACAACAGCAATCTTCAGTCGACATGCTATCTCAGATATATGCTAACAGGAAACACAGATTCTTCAATGCTCCCTAAAGTATTCAAACATCCTTACAGGAAACCCTGAATCTAAACTATTTCTTGCAATACAAGCCCCATATTTACAAGTGTAAAAGGACCCAAATTTTCGACGTGCGCAGTACAGTGGTGTTCAAACTTAAGGAAAAAATCAGACTTTTTTAGTTTTAAAAATGTTCTTGCTCTTAGAAAAAGTGAAAAATTTAGCATGAAAAATGTACCTTTTGGTCAATGGGGTAGGGAGTGGTACATGGTTCAAAATTGTTCAGCCCCCTCGCCCCTTTTTTGAAATGTCTGGATGCGCGCCTGTTGATAGCATGTAGATTCAGTCTCCACTCCCTCGGGATAGCAGAATTTTTCCATAATACAATGTAAAAGAAAAAATACTAGTAAAATTTATGGCAGAAATCAAGTTAAGCACTCAGTCGACTCTCTCATTAAAAAAATTACTTTGTAAGTTTTAGTGAACGTGAGAGCTCTGGCATAGATAAGTTTATAATTTGTCAATATTAATAAGAATTATTCAAAATAGATTGATAAGCATACATTTCCGGAGGGCTTAAAATAAGATCAAGTGCAACAGCAATCTCCACATCTGATGAGCCCAAATAGCAGATGGATTGTTGAAAACTAAGTTTAGTGTTCTACATAAATGTGGTCCGAAATGGGGTTGAGACCTTCGATATCACTCTATTGGCATTTTATCGGAAAACTTGAAACTGTGTGCTCTAAACTGCTATTAGTTTGTAACAATTATAATTAAATAGTTTGAAAATTATAAGATAATATAACATTAGGTAGAAACAAGTAGGCTAAATGACCTATTTAGTGAAAGTAAAAAATAAGCTTTTGAAAATTTTAGGGGGGGGGGGCGTGCCGGATGCGCCCCCCTTAATCCGCCACTGCAATTTATTAGTAATGAGTGTGTGAAGGTTTTCTAATCAAACTTTATGAAGTTTTTACCATTTAGGAGTATACAGATTATATTGTGACGTTTTTTCATAACGACGCAACGTAGACACCACAGTCGATCATAGGCGGGGTGGGAAAAATCTGGTATTTGAGTTTGTTGCATGATCTGTTCCCTCAAATGAGTTCTGTTTTCATTGTATTCACACTGCTTGAAAAGCAAGTAAGACATGTTGACTAGCCTGTTATCTAACCCAAAATGTCCTTTAATAAATATGTAACCGTTGATTAATCAACGTGATTATGTTTAGAGTGTGTGTAGCGAGCTTCATATCCTTTCTGAAGCGATAAGAGTAAGTCAGGCAGAAAAGGAGGATTTAAGAAAGAGTGAGAATGGACATTTTATCACGTCCTTGCTACGCAGAGGCCCGCGTATTTTTATGTTGAATTGCAGCTGTTACACAAATAATTTGTGTCAACGAGTACAAAAAGGCTAATGGCACATTTTGGAGTTGCAATTATATGGAATGGAGTGGTATGGAACGTTATGGTAAGGTAAGGTAAGGTACGGTATAGTATTGTATAGTATAATAGCCAATTAAGCTCAAAGTGAAAACATTTATCTTTCAGAAGCCTAAAAATGGACAACATTGGCATCCAACGAAACTATGAAAACACTCTCTATTTTAATCAGCCTTCATCCACTGTTAGAACATCACCGTTGACGTGTAAGCAAATTGATGTAATTTCATCGGGTATTATGGTTTACACATGGCGTTTTCTTGAAATCTTGCCAAAATTGTAATACCCTTATTGAGACACATCAGACACACCAGACTCATATTTGAACGATTTTGACCCGTATTAATCTGACTTTACCGGTCCTAAATTAGGCACCACACAATGTAAGGAAAACAATGTAACAGCTAGTGGAGTTCTAAATTTACAAATATAGTTCCCAATTTCAGCAGGTTCAAAGGCACCGTTTTTAGTAATTCATAAATTTATCCCTAAATCTGAAGGAACTGAATTAAACTTACGAATGAAATTTGTAAGCAAACTTCATGAGGATCTGAATTATTTATTATACTAACGATCAATTGAATCTGTTCAACCTTAGTGCAGTGAATAAGTAACTAAAGTAAAGCACTCACGGAGCGTAAACCAATTTCAATGGTCCATGTTGCTCCCTGCATTAGTATTGTTAAATGAACTTACTAATTCTTTTACTTTACAGATTGTTCAACATTGAAGGCTTTCCAACATGCTTATGAGTAAGTTCGTTTTTAACTTCATCTGATTGGAAAATGTTTTAATCCTTTAATTACAAAAAATTAAAATTCTTTCTCATCTTTATACTTCTTTCATAATTAGAAAATCAACCCCAGTCGTTGGACCAGGAGAAGCCAGTTATGGTGGAGACTACATGAAAAATATCCCAGTCGAAGTGTTCAACACATACGAGGAAATATAATAAAACATTAAACAAAAGTTTCTAACTACACGAAATGTAAAATTTTTATGGCCTAGTATAAAATTTTATAGATGGATGTTTCGCAACTGACTAATGAATATCCTTAGGGATTTTCACAACTCTAATCTAGCAATTGTTTCACGCTATCCGTTTATATAGCCACAAAATATTTTGTTGTACTGTTTATTAGACTTCGTACCATCTTGTTGTCAGTTTCTCTTTTAATTTAAGATTTTTTGTGCAATCGTTGTTTTCGAAACCCTGCTCTCAGCCTGTTCTTGTACCGAGGAGAGTGGTCTGTATGAGTCTGTCACGAAAGAACACGTTAAAAAGTGTTTTGGACCCAGATATCTTACAGTATCTCGACAAGTGGTGTAACGGAAATTAAGTGTAAACAAAGACGGCTGAGATATTTTCTCACAGAAGGAAAACAAGGAAATATCAGGGCAATGATTACAACCTATGCGAGAGCCAATAACTGTAAAGGCAAGTGTTCGACTGTGCAGAATGATGTATCAATGTTTTCGGCATGTTCCGGAACAGTCAAGAACATGGCGTCGAACAGAACTTACTAGGAAAACGTCACTCTGCATGCAGCCACGAGAGCCATTGTATTATATAACACAAATATCTTTTCTCAAATGTAAAGGAAAAGTAACACGAAATGCTTCTTGTTGTTACTTTCAGAAACAAATACAACCTCGCTTAAGTCGATATCAAGAGTAAGTTACAAAAAGATTAAAACAAAATACATTAAATGTTCTTCAAAACTCGACAGCAACATTGTATTATGCTGAGAAATATACAAGAAGTTCCAATAGAGATGGTTTAAGGTTTGTTTTGACACACTCTTGATTAATACCTTTCTTTTGAAGGCGTCTTTTGTTGGAAAGGGAAAGATATAAAACTGGAAATCTATTCGAAACAATTGATTTTAAGCATAATTTAACAAAAATGACGATCGACAGGAGTATGTTGTACTAGCGTTGCAGCCAGACATTTCAAAAAATTTCTTTGATAAAGATGGATGATTGCAAAAGAGACAGATACTGTTCCCTATGAATAGATTACAAGTTAAATAACGAAAATAAACAATTCAAAAGATAAAGTTTTGCTAAGAGATTTTGACACCACAAACAATATAAAAATGTGGAAAACAGAATTTTTGATGTCTTGCAAGGAGCAGGGGTAGTCCCTCACCAATGATTAGAATTTGTTATTTCCAATGTTTAAATACTAGTGCGATATGTGTTAGCAAGCATATTATTACAAAACAAACTGTTCTTACTGTGGGCTTTAAACCGAAACTGTTCTCAATATGGGCTTAAAACTTAATTTGCTGGACAAATGTAGTTAGACCACAACGGACTTCGCAGACCTACTGCAAGGATATAATGACATTGGTGGTTATACCTTGCAGGGAATAATACGTCGAAGGCGTTGCATTAAAATTTTATTTGAAACATTTCGCACATTCCCGTCATGACACCTTCTCGGAGTAGAGGACGTATTTGATTAGGGAGACAAACTTGCTGTCGAAATGCCTAATCTCAGAATATATATATTAGCGTGGTTAGACTGTACTTATCAAAATGTCTGTAAATGTTAAGGGAAAAAAGGGGGATAAATAGGTTACAGAAAAACTCTGGCATATATTTTCCGGAATTTTCCGGTTCTCCTTATGCATCTTTGCTTCTTAAAACGTTATTGTTTTCACAATTTACAACATAAATTGTTGATTTCGCTTGCTTTTATATTAGCTATCTTTATCTGGTAAAAATTTAACATGTCTGGTTCAAATTGAAAAGGACAAAGATCTAATAGGCCCTGAACCTAACGCGGTTCAAATATTTGGCTAGTTTCGGTTGAACGATTTTTTTTTCAATCTAGTCAAATGTTTGATCCTTTGTCGGTTCAGTGCCTATTTCACCCTAACCGGAAGTTCAATTCAAACAGGACGTTTAAGTAGCGTAGACGCATCTTACTCGAGCAGGTTCAAGGTTCAGGTTCTGGCAGTCGTTACACATGGCCAACTGCCGGTATGCAGAGAAGTTGCTATTGGGCTTACCTGAGAAAAAATAGCTCAGTGACTTGGTTCAGTTAACTAAAAGGTTCAGGCAGCACTTTCGATGCTACCTGATAGAACGACTCATCAAATGTCACTGTACATAGCCTTGATTCGTACTCTTTAGCTTACAAACATGTCGCAATGTGATGCTGGGTGCACATTGTTGTAACATAGACCATACAATTACTTATTTGGTCACTGTGATGTGACCTGATTTGAGGCCAGAATATCAGCCTTTTTGGTTTACACAGATAGCCAGGGAGGCCTGATTTCCATCACATTTTCCACCAAGTTGTGCATGCGTTCCAGTCATCAAGTACCTCATGTGGGCCCTTTGTGTATAGGCTGTGACCTTGCCCGATAATGCACCATACAGTAGGTCTGCAATGGCATGGATTTCAAGACCAGTAACAAATGTCATACTCATACTGATGAATTCATACCTATAGCTTACTCAAAACACGTTTATGGTCAGTTGGACAACCGTAGTTGGACCTGGTACCCGTACCCGTACTCATGACCTGGTACCCGTACCCGTACCCGTACTCATAGCCAGGTACCCGTACCCGCACCCCTACTCATAGCTTGGTACTCATACCCGTACCCGTACTAATGATTAATTTTTCATGGGACTCGTACCCGTACCCGTACTCATGACCAGGTACCCGTGCCCGTACCCATACTCATGGCCTTGTGCCTGCACCCGTACTCATGACCTAGTACCCGTACCCGTACTCGTACTCATGGTCCCGTACTCACACTACAACACTGGTAGGAAGGAACCACCTCAAATAGTCACTCACACTTGCTTATGATTCACGTTTACGTGGTTCGTGTTGACTCGCCGTGGACCGGAGAACTGCTCTTTGCCAGGTCCGTCATGCAAAGCTTCCGTACACTGGGAGCTAATGTGCTGGCCCAATGAAAAACTCATCCAATACCTAAATATTTTCCTTCAGTTTCTTTGTGGAAATGCAGAAAGGATGTAACTCAGTCTTTTCTGAGACATGGTCGTTCTCAGATAGTTGTTAATGCTTCCAAGATGGCTGAAACTTAACGGAAACCTGTAGGAGAGTTAACTATTGTCCTTAAAACAGTCCAAACAAAACTTTTTGGCGAGCTATCTATCTTTTTCAAAAAATCTTTCTTCTTTTCAAGTCAAGGCCTTTAAACATACCGCGCGAGGGGCATGTCCCCAATCCCCTTATTCGCACCAGGGTTACACATTTGCCACAGTAATAATGTCCCTTTTAGTATTATTAGTAATACCTATAGAAAGGTACGTTTTGCTTCCACTATGTCCCCTATGAAACCTAAAATTTCAGAGCTTCCGAGGGCCCTGTTGCAGGCCACTGAACCCCACGCATATTGCCTCCGGATTTTCAATATAACTCCCAATTGATAAAATGCCCCCACCGCACTTTGGATCTTTCTCTGTCTCAAATTGACAATCACATGTTCAATTTTGAGTAGCTTCAACATTCAACAAGTTACTTTAAAGTATTGTTCTCCTTAATCAAGTGCCATAGTACTTCCCGATTCCATTCTCGTCCCTTACCTTACCTCACTCCTGAATTAAATTCATAGTTTATAATCCTTAATTTGAATATGTTTTTCGACCATTTTTAGATTTTGGAGCCTTTCAAATCACTAAAATCGCCGAGCTTCTGGGGAACCCAGGACCCCTGCCGGGGTTTTGCCCTGGACCCCACGCCGATGGGTTTTTTGCGCGAAGTCCAAAACCGGACACCTTACGGCATCACCATGATGTCGGCTGCAGAAAATGTGTGGCCCTCAATAACAATTTTTCCGCCGCCCATGCTTGCTCATCTCATGACTCGGTATTGAAGTTCTACAATATATGAAAGATTCTTTGAACAGAAAAAAGGAAAACAAGGACTTAGCTGTTGCTTCAAAATAGGGTTGGGGAGAATGATCTTGCCATTTTAAGGTCAGGGTCGTTGAAACCGGTTAATGTGTGTGAAAATTTCAGCAACATACTTTACAGTACAACAAACGTCTTGTAGGCTGCTGTTCCAGTCAGCCCGCTTTTGCCATCGTCGTAAGGTAATTTACCGTCAAAATGGTGCTGATTGGAGTGATTCTTAAGTGTAGTAGGACACTTTGCTGGACCCTTCCCTTCTAAAGTCTTTACCAAAATCTGGCAAACAGTCATAGGGGAAAGTAAAAGAAGAAGAATCTTTGCTACTTGGCAAAACATTGGACCCGTCATGGCTTGCCCTGATCTGAAGGTCCTTTCTAATGAACGTCGTTATTGTTCCTGAATCATAATATCCCTCTAACTCAGTTACTAGTGTAGTGTGTACCTGTATTTCAACAACGGTTTCGCAACATGATGAGTGATTAGAGTAAGAGACAGACCTACTCGGCACACTTCGCCATTTTTGATGTTGGCATAAATCCCGTGTTCCTTGAGATGACACACAGGACTCGGATGATTACAGACGTACCGTACATGAGTTGTACAGGGAATCGAGTACCTACACTGTTAAAAATTTCTGTAAATTTACAGACTTTTTTTAACTTAAACATTTTGTATTTTACTTTTAATAAAGATTTTCTGTATCTTTACAGACACTTTGTATTGCTACAATAAAAAAAGGTTGTTTAACATGTATTTCTGTTTATTTGAAAAACCATTTCTGTCTGCTTTTTTAACCAAATTTTACTGCTTTGTAAAACTTTTTCTGTAAATTTACAGAAATGTTAACAGTATTTTGTATTTTTCTGATTTCACATAAATATACTGTCATTTAACAAACATTCATTTTGTTTTTAAGCTGAAAAAGAAACAAAAATAAGCCCAAACAAACAAACAAATAAGAAATAGCCAGAAAATTTTCAATATATAACATGCATCGTTCTGCAAAGTTTCAGTTAAAAAAGAAAACATTTTTGGCAAATTTATGGCCCTATTTGAAAATTAACTTACATTTATTATACTGACAATTGGTGTACTGATGTCAACTCGTCGCCACAGGCGCTCATGCACCTGATCGAATTAAAAACGTTTCACAAATTTACTTGAAAGAGTCTGTAAATTTACCACTTTATGACGCATATCTCATTTTGCATAAATGGGTGGAGCTTATTTTGTAGGCATTTTCCTAACAAAAGGATTGCTGTTGCTTTGAATAATATCTTTTTTGGCGTTTTTTAATCAGGAAGTGATAAACTTATTGTTTACCTTGTCTGGAAATGTTTGCAACCAATGTATTTGCATTCTTTGTCATATTTATTTTAAAAACAATTATTATATTGTACAAAAAATGTGACTTTCCAATTACAAAGTTCCTAGAGATAGCAGTCTACTGGACAACAATGTGATAACAAAGTATCCTCATTGTGTTTTGAATGAAAACAACTTCGTAACGACACATTACGTTGATAAGCAAATACCTGATCTACGTAATGGTAAAGTGTGTGTTGCGTAATAACATATGAAAGGAAAAAAAGCGATATTATAATAAATATTTAAACGCCGAGAATGAAAACAGTAGGCTGTAAATTAACATAATATTAAGGTAAAAAAAAAAAAAAACAGAACAATTCGGTAATTCGATTTTACAGTAGACATTTGTAAACTAATTTACATGCAAAAACTTTAAAGAAAAAACAAACACTTAATGTTTTTTCATGATTACAGTCTGGCTGTAAAAAAAAAAAAATAATTTGGTTGGAAAAAAATTTGCCATAAAAATTATGTAAATTTTACAGAGAAATTTTTAACAGTGTAGTTGTTCCTGCAAGGAGAGGAATGTTTGTCGCCCTATACTTGTAATTAAAAAGTGTTACTTGCAGAGAATAACTGCCTTCTCTTGTACAAAAGGTCGCCGGTGAGTCAGACATTCCGAGGCGCCCTTATATTTTCCTGAATTGACCATGCGTAAGAAAAAAAAGAAACAGTTAAAAAAAACCACCTCAAATTGCAACTACTGTAGATTCGATTTCTGCAAGGCGAAAATCCACTATGGTAAGAACGTCTATGGCATTTTGTACCTTGAATCTCGTCACGACCCTTAGTATTGGCCGCTTTATACCCCATGTACGCATACTTGAAATTCTTTTGATCAGAAACGTTCCTGAAGGCTATTTTTGCTGACCTACGTCTTTTCTACATCGAAAAACATGTTCCTAATACAGCGTCTGCTGCAAATTGCATTTTCTTATTTTAGAATGTTGCCAAGGGTTGCCATCATCTTCTTCTTCTTCTTTTAGCTGGCATTTCCAAATCCGTTTCGGAGGAATGACCTTTTAAAATAAAAATAAACCTTTCATTTCATTTTTGAGGGCATATGATATTCTGCGAAACGAAATAAAAAAAAAAATTACTTTAGGCTACCCATGGAATAGGAAACTATAACGGATAAGGGGAGGACAAAAATCAATTGGTCAAAGCATATGCCTAGGCCTATGAACATATTTCTTGTTCTGTTTCGCAAAATATCATTAGCGTGGTGGGGTACTGATAATCTGCGAAACGAAACGAAATAATTCTAGCGGCCGTCACACGGCGTACAGAGAATTCAGATCGGATTCTGATTGATCTGTTTTAAATCCTTCCCATTAATCAGGCAATTCTCTTTTTCTGGTTATTTTACAATTTATGCTCAACAACACGACAGGCAGGAATGCCTACTTGAGTGAACGTTGGAACTGGAAGATCCGCACTGCTTCGATTCCGTTTTTACTATCGATACAATCACTGTGCAGGCAGCTAATGTTAAGCCTGTCCATGACTTTTCACCGTTTTCTTGCACACATACTAAATTAGTCCCGACGAAGGACTCATTCATAATAAGAAACAGCTTAGAATGCAGAGTGAAATGTTACTAATTGATGGAATACCGTCAGTCTTTATTTCAGAAAAAGTTTCAGTTGAATTTGCGCTTGCTTTCTCTTTGACACAATAAGAATACATAGCTTGCAATTCGCAAACGAAGTAATCAGCCGATAAACTTGTTGTAAAGTTTAGTGTGATGAGAGCACATGCGTCGTCAGCTATACACGAATCCGGACAGCAAGTGATAGTTTGATATCAGTCGGCCATAAATGGGTCTATCACCTTTTAATTTTTCAATTTCTTACTTTGATTCCTTCAATTTCACTGAATATGAGCACTTGATATTCACGTAGACAATAAATGAAGACAATTTAAGGCCGACAAACCTCACTAATGGCCGCCTGCAGTCACTGAACACAAGCGCTTATCGGATTCATCTATACGTTCCCAACGTAGACAACGTGTGTACAGTGCAAGTACAGGCCAGGACTTGAAACATGGAACTTGAATTACTAGTCGGAGGTAGTGCTTCCAAGGTACTGTACTTCCGTGATTGAACCAACTGGTTGAAAACTGGGCCGTAAAACTCCACCTTACTAACTAACTGATCAAAAGCAACTTGCTGTAGGACTGCACGTACGAAATGTATTACCACTGGGTTAGTTAGATGAGAATTAACGACACCAATCACCAATCAGTTTTGTAGAGTCGGTCAACTCGATAAGAAGTTCAAAGTTCAAATTCATTTTCAAGTATGTTTCAAGTTCAAATTTAGTTTCCCGGGCGCCTCTTTCGACAGGCGGGAAATACGGTAGACATATTGAACCTCCCGGCCTGCAGGGGGCGTACTGCCGTTGGGACAAAACAATTGCACGCACCACTAGAAATCAAACCACAGTGTATTATATACTGAATTAGACAAAATGATCGATATAACTGTGTGAAATGGAACTGGTACTGGGAGCTGGGTTAAGCTCTTTCGAAGAACTGAATGAAGCAGTACGGGGCGGTATCAGGCTGGTGTTTTGGGTTTAACCCCCTTCGATTTTCGAGGATTTTTTTTTTCATTTCCTATGATGTTTTGCTTATTTGTTTATTGTTTCGTTTTGAAGCATACCCCACCTTTCGTCAAAACTTGCATCCAGCCTCGCAGTGAATAAATACTCTAAAGAAAACAACGTTGTATATGTCATGGCAGATTGAAAAACTATTAAAGGTCCGATTCTCCGGCCCCAAACAGTACCAATTTTCCTAACCTTCTTACTTAAGCCCCTCCCCGTTTGTCGGAAATTCATCCTCATCCCGGAGACACAGTCTCAGTTTATTGCTTCAGGGTGGGTATAAAAACTTAAGCTCAATGTGTATAATCAAAACACTGTCAGTACAGTTAATGCTGTGTAAAACTAGCTTTGGTACTCTACATTCGCGTTTGAATTAGCTCACTGAGAATTGCTGTTAACCTCTACAAGAATTGCAGTCTGGGCAGTCTGGGGTGAGATGATAATTGGACCTTAAGGCTGCAAATAAAAGTTACGTCCGGGTCATTTGACAAAGAATCTTAAAAATAGGGTCGGGCGTCCCGGTTAATAGGCCCGCCCAGGATAAACAGGCCTATCAAGAAAACGTTTCACAATCAAATTTGCAGTGTGATCCAGCCTAGTAGCTTAGCGTTATTAGCTTAGGACAGTGTTGCCCAGGCCATCCGTGTTACAGGGACCGCGGAGACGGGGGGATGGGGGGGGGGCTTTAGCATTTATTTTATTGGACATATTGGGCCGCTTCGATGATTAGACCCCGCACTTCAAAATTGACTCCCCTGCCTCTGTGTTGTTTATCAGGGTTTTCCGTTGACCGAGCTTTCATTTAGGCTAGGACCGCCACCAGTCGAAGATCCACATCCAAACATTTTATATGCCCCAACTTCAAACCCGCCCGGCACACAAGGTCACTACAATTCTCCTTATTTTCCGCAGGCAAATGCAGTTCTAGTTCAGTTGGTTCATTACAACATAACAATCTCTGTTTCGGTATTGCGCCACCAAAAACAAAAACCAGTTTCTGAAACACTTTTAAAAACTAGGCGATTCGTTTCCAATCCTGTATACCATCATTACTTACTCTTAAAACTAATTTTAATCCGGCGAAGGAAGGTGCAGTTGTAGTTGTGTCAAACGCCCTTTAGAAAAGTACTGATTGGTTTTGAATTTAGGCACTTGTATTAAATATTTATTTTAGGAAATTGTTGCTCTTTCAATATCATATGTTAAAATGTGTCTTCCGTGGAGAAGAACTTTCTAATGAAATCCTTTAGTCAAACGAACCTAAGGTCGTCATAAAATCAACAGGACCTTGGGCAAGCCATTTGGCAGAGTAAAGCATCGTGGTGCCCAAAATGCGTCCTGCAATGACGATGTTTTTTGGCTAAGATTGAAATTTTGTATACACCTTTATAAGACATGGCAAGATGTTTTCTCTTAAGGATCTGTGTACCTGACACCACACTTGTGTTGAAATAAACTTCCAAACGTGACTTCTTCCACACTTTCCCCACCTAATATGTTTGCATAGCCCAAGGCGCACACCGAGCTAGTCTACACTTATCTGAACTACATAACACTGCCTTATACCATGAAGCCTTTTGAGATTATTTGGATGGGTAATTGTTTACACAGCTAGCTAGCATTTAATCACTTCAGTAAAGCTGCCAACAAGGGTATTACTTGCAGAAGGGATGAATAAAAAACGTAAAAAAGAAGGAAAAAACCGTGACAAAAATAAAGACCCTGACGACTTCAAATATAACTCATATATTTCCTCATGATAAAATCAAGGCGTCTCCTCTGGGCGTTTTTTTTAAATCCATGATTGTGTTCAAAATTGCCGCTATTAGACGTTCCCTCCATAACTTTCAGCTTCCTCCCAGGGAGAAATGAACCCAAGGCACATGATTGTTCAGTCACAGCCCTATTACAGCCTAAATATGAATTTTGGAATATTGGCAGAAATTCTATGGAATTTCAACCACCATGGATGCGTTCATCGTCACACAATTCTGCCAATCCTCCACAATGGGCATAAGGATGACACCCAAACCATATTATTCGACATTGGTAGTACTATAACAGAATTGAGTTATGGGAGACACTATCTATGTAATTGCATCCAAAGGGCTGATATCTGAGAGTTAGAGTCACGTGATTCCCCAGTATACACATAGATCACAACAAATATTTACTTGGCCAAACAGTCTACCTTAATATAGGCCTATTTTTATTTTAGAAACAGTGGCTGAAACCTTGAAACAAAAATACGAAATGCAGTTGCCATGTATTCCATTTTCAGCAAGATAAACAAATGAGTTACTCCCCTAAATTTTACAATTCAATGAGAACACCATTGTCCTATGATTATTTAGGGCCCACCATTAAACACCGCAAACTCAAATACTGAACCAAAATGTTGTCACTGCAGTTTACTTGAAGGAGTAAAGGAGCAAAGGAATCGTTAAGCATGAATCTTTCACACAGTCATCCAGGGGTGAAACAAAAGGGTCAAGATCGAATGGTCAATGAGCACGGCGAGAAACCAACGTCAAGAAATTTACAGCATAATTTCCCTACCGGTAAAACACGCATGGGGTATCCTTTCATTTCAGGATTACTCTAACAAAAATTGCACACAGCTGGGGTGCGGACATTTGATACTACATTTATTAGAAAACGTATGTTACTTGTCGGTTTTTCTTATAAATTTTCCCTGAATGCTTGCAGCAATACATTAAAATTGAAACTTTCATTTATGTCGTACATGCATTTCTAGAGATTTCATTGAATAAAATCAGTGGATTTGTGTTCCAAAATTAGCTTGAGGGCTCCAGATGTCATATCACTTCCTAAAATTGACAAGAAATGCTTTGTTCCCTATTATGTTTTAAATTGTTGTGTTGACCTAGCATTTAGTAGGGTTAGGACCTCCATTTGTGGAATGCAAAAGTTGTAAAGTTCTCATGCCATTTACGGAATCACAGTTTGATTTTATGGGGATGTTGAGAACAAAATCGGTTGTTAAGTTAAAAGAAAAACAAAAGACTACCCATTTTTGTCAGGGTACGATGTCAAATTTTCTTGCTTCAAGCTCGCTTTTTGTTCAAGAGAAACGGTGACAACTATCTCAATAACGATATATCTGGCTTCGATGCAAATTGCAACAAAATTGGTCGGAGTATGGGTCTTTCTAGGATACCGAATCTTGAGGTCATGTAAGGTCATGTAACAATCCCAGGACGTAAAAAAGAAAGCAAAAAATAGTGGATTAAAAGGGGAAATGAAACGTCAGAGTGACAAAGTACATGATCAATGACAGATAACAACCAACTTTAAAACTATAGCGATGGAATTCATGTGTGCGACGGGCCAGAGCAGATGTGGTTCTTCGATATGTTGCTACAAAAACATCTTATCAATAAGCAAACCTGAACTAGTAAACTTTGTATTTAAATATATCATTCAAGCAGTATTCTTCCCAAACTTAGTTTTACGACTTTGTTAGCAATTGCAATGACTCTGGGGAAGAAATATGTCAGAAAGGGGCTATTTTTGAGTTCCACATTAGAACCGTAGAAAAAAGAATAACTAATTGAATTATCGGTTTCTAAAGCGGCAGTGAAGCTGTCAGAGGTGATTTATTATGACTAAAAGGTGAACAGTTGTCAAGTGTTTTTGTCGACATATTTGTGGCCATTGTTAGTTGATGTTCCTTTTATTTTTCATCCCATTCTTTTAAGCTTCAATTGATTAACCCTTTACCGTTGTTTGGGTCCTTTTGGACCCATGCGGAGAGCTCGGCTGCCACCCATCTTTACTGTTTCACGCGGAGCTCGAAACTTCGAGTAGCTACCCGAAAATTCGGCCACAACAACGAGAGAGACAATAGGTTAAGGTCACGGGGTCAATGGCCTACGGAAGCCGGGGCGGGCTACGTCCGCTTTTCCGCCCACTTCCGAGGCGCGCAAATATGCCCCGATCGCAGCACAACGGTAAAGGGTTAAATAAGGATATAGTTTTGTCCCTAAGGCATATATAGGAAATCCCATTGGTCAGGATGCACTTATGGGATCAATATATCGTAGATAAGTTGCACATACCTGGTGGTACATTATAAATAAAAACAAACCATTGGTCATCAGTGTTTATCCATGACATCATGCCTTCTTGCTTCAAGTTCATTTTATGTAGAAACTTTTCACATTTGGTTAACAAAATATCGAGACCCGAACGTGGAATATGAAAAAAAAATCTAACAAGAACGCTTGGAATATATTCCTCTTACACAAATCAAAAATAAACTTAGACCTAGAATGGTTTTTCAATTGTCTGTAATATATTGACAAGTTTGGTAAGTGATGGAAAATTCAAAAACACAATTTATATTCCCATATTAAATAATTGGGACATAGAATAAACTTACAACTGACTGTACTTAACATGAAGATTCTTAAATCAAAAGCGGCAAAAGCAGCAAAATATGGCCCGTTTTTCTGTAGACATTGTACGATTTGAATATTTTTCTCATTCTAACACTTATTACACCTTATACACACCTAGTGGTTGGTATACCTCTGCCGACTCTTACTCGGAAGGGCTGGGGTTCCATTCCCAGGCAGGGTGATACCAAAGACTTCAAACATGACCAATACGTGCCGTTTTTTGTGATGATTTGCATAAACAATGAAGTAGAGTACAGCGGTATCTGGTTCCCCGAATTGAAACAAGTAATGGGCGCCTTCAGATTTAACAAGACGCATAGCAGTTGAGACGTATCGTTATTAGCACCCAAAAGCGTAATTTGTAATCGGAATGCTTTCGGTTAACGTTGTGTAAAATGTGCTACTCTGAAATGTTTGGTTTGATGTTCGTCAATCAAAATGAAATGTGTCAATTGGTCATTATGGTAGACTCAGAATTACATAGTACTTTATGCCGACGAATTACTGTCCTTTAAATGCTTTTACTGACCAACCCACAGAAAGGTATGCCTATATAAATGCTTCTTCACATTACAAAACCAGATAAAGAGTTATATAAGAGTAACAAGAATGACTACATTTTCTCTAAATACCTTCACTGCCAACTGTAGTAGAATTAAAATTTTACCCATATCTGTAACACTCTCTGACTCAGCCCAAATGAAAAACATTAGGCGAAAGTACTTCTGTAGAACCTTTCATTTATCAATTATTGATCATAACTCTTGGCATTAAACTAAAGAGGTCCTTCATCTATAATCTACAGAAATCCCAAGGCTACTTTGTTTTTTGTTGAACTCTTTTAAAAACATATTGCCGTTTAGTTGTCTTGGATGGGCATGTCTCGAATACGTCAAGTTGTAAAATCTAACAGAAGTTTCTTTGATTGTAAAATTCGTTTTTTATAACATAAGTTAATGCTGAATGATGAATTTTCAACATACATCCATTGCTAATAGATCTTATGGAAAGTTCGTGTATAGACTAACTAGTAACAGTTCGATACATCAACATTCTCTTCAATAGGTTTACCAAGGAACAAGTAGCCTCATGCAATAATTAGGAATTCGCTGGATTGCCCATGTCTACTCAAAATGTTATACGGGAAAGTTCTTACCCTCTTCCTTTTCTCTCTTTGCGGTAAGTATTGATTTTGATTCGTATATGTTTAAATAGAAAGTGGAAAGAATATGAAAACTTCATTGTTGAACATAATGGTATCACATTTTTTTAAACCAGGTATAATTCTTTGTCTGAATTTTTCATCGCGTTTAGGGAAAGACACTCTGGCCAACGATAAAATTGTTAAATTTGGTGATACCGCATATTTAGAATGTCCTCTCACTACCATGAACACCGTAGTTGTTGAATGGATACACGACGACACGCGAATTATGCTTCATGACATAAGCCGAATGTCAATTCATGCAAACGGAGGCTATATTTCAATATTTTCGAATAATACAAACATTGTGCATTTGAAAGTGTATATAAATAGTACGAGCTATCTTGGAAATTATCTTTGCTTGAAGTATTCAGAGATTGGTTTACCCGAGAAACTGACTTGGAATGTGATTGTGCAAGATAAATGTGAGTTGCATTTCTGTTTTTTTATTACGAATGAAAACGTTTAGTAACAGGTCAAGCTGGACCAAGGTATATCCCTAGACATATTTCGATGATTGCTCTGAAACAAGTTCCTTTCGTAAGAGTTCACTTCTTTAAAGAATTCCAGTAGTGCTATAATAACGTGTCAGGGGTAGAATGAACGAAAAAGCATATATTGTGTTTAAATATAGATCAGATCGTAATCCAACTTTGGTTCGAGATATTTGGAGGGCGCATATTAGTGTGATCCAGATGCTCTCCTTGCTGTAAGAAAGACGTGATTTAAAAATTCTTTTAATTTCTTATCGTGTTCCTTTTTACATATTTATACCA
Organism: Holothuria scabra; assembly: GCA_037179385.1. Lineage (NCBI taxonomy): Eukaryota > Metazoa > Echinodermata > Holothuroidea > Aspidochirotida > Holothuriidae > Holothuria > Holothuria scabra. The sequence goes on along the minus strand of CM074181.1, from coordinate 46,775,890 downwards.
CATATAAGGTTTCTGTAACAGTGAAAATTGTGTATTGAATAAAAAATAATACCCATAGGAAAACAAGAAACAAGCATGCGTTATGCGCTTGTTTGAAATATTATATTGTGCTTTCCGTTATTCATGTTCCCTGTCCTACCTATATACATCTTATGTGAAAAGATACATAAAACGTAATATAAAATAAAACATTTTGCAGTGGATAACAGCATTGGTGGTGAGGTCGCTGCTCTTATTGGAGACGATGTAACATTAGAATGTTCCTCCAAGAAAAATGCTATCGTGTCTGCACTGTGGCTGTTTGAAGGAGAAGATATATTGACAGTTGATGGAACAAACAAATATGTTACCAGGAAAGCGGACGATAATTTTACATCCTCCATAGAAATACGAGATATCAGTCCTGACGACGTTGGAAATTATTCTTGCTTGCTAGAACTACAGAATGGAGACTACCACAATACAGACTGGCTTCTTCGCATTGAAGGTATCTTAGTGCTTTTGAAGCATCTTTAGATTGATAAAATAAGAATGTATTGATAGCATTTCTTCAATTTGTTCGAATTGAACACTTTTCATAATTTTCCAACGCTTCTTTCTCCTTCAACAGATCCGGCTGGTAATGTACACCTGATACTTGCTCCCATCGGTGGAGCTTTACAACTAAACTGTATCATAAGTACATCGAGTCAAGTCGTGGTAGTGCAATGGCGTCACGATGGTGAAGTTATCTTACACCACGACACCAGGGTTCGACATGTGGTAGCTGGTCGATATAGATCGTTATTAAAGAATAATGGTTTTAACATACTATTGGATATATCGGTTGTTGTTTTTCACGATTTGGGAGAGTATTCTTGTGTACCTTTTCTCCAGGATGGCCAGATGGGCAAAACTACTTGGATTTTACAAGTAAAAGGTAACAAATTATTATCATTTCAGATGAGGAGTAACCGTAAGTTTTTTTTTATATTTGCGATAAAGAAATTTTGTGCATCTGAACCTCGAAATGAAAGTTCAATTTTGTCTTTAACATTTCAGTTTCAAAGTGAAAATTCCCGTTTCATAGGTTTCAAATTTATGAATTATAAATGTATATATCACTAATTGTGTTATCAGAGGGCAACATTATAACAAAATGTAGTGATAAATGATATTTCGATGAATCTTAATACGTTAAAATTTGGATACTTTGTTGAAAAGATTGAACATGGGACGTTAATGCAATAGTTAAAAGTTGAAAAATATTCTTCAAATTATTCGCTTCCTAGGAAAGGAAATATTTGCAGGTACTCAAATAGCTTCAACTGGTCACACGATTCTTCTTGATTGTCTTTCAAATATGTCGAATTCTATACACACGTACACGTGGATGCATGGAAATGGGCTAATGAAAACTTTCAACCTAAGAAAAACACCAAGAGATATCGACAATGGAAGCAATGCTTCAACAAACGCCTTATTGGAATTAAAAAATGTTTCTGTGTTGGATGCTGGAAAATACTATTGCTTCGCTTCATTTGACACTGGGGAAATACTGCAGATGGTATGGTTGATTCACGTTCAAGGTGGGTAATGAAAAAGAATCAGCTCAGACAAAGGGAGCTGTTTTGGTTACTTAATGCATTTTTTCCCAACAGTATGGAGAAAAAAGTATTTCTTGTGGTACATTTTCATCTTAAAGGGGCAAAGGGAGAATGGAAAGATGAAACACGTCGTCCAACATTGTTTGCCTATTTTCTATTCATATTTAAGTTCATTGCTATTTTCATATCAACTAAATGTATAAATTGTATGGGAAAATAAATTTTGTAATTGTTTCCTTCCCACCTTTAAGAACGTTACTTTCATCCAAGTCGTGAAGACATTTTTACTAAAATTTTATATGGGAGCAATTTCAAAAATAAAACCATAGACGCTGGTTTTATCACTTGTTCCAAAAGACAGACGATCGTAATGAAACAAGTTCTCAAATTTTATATTTTCTCTAGGACTCATCAGCCTATCTCTTTCGAAAAACCGCACGATGGAAAACAATGTCATCCAGGCCAAATGCTGCTTTGAAGTCGCGCCAAAACGTGTGAAGTTTAAAATTGTATGGTTAATCAAAGGAAAGAAAGTCATGCGAGATCATTCCATTCACACATATAAAGAGAAAAACCACACAGCGATGATATGTAGCAACTTAAGTTTTGTCGCTAGTCGAAAATATCACCGTAAATCTTTAGACTGTTCAATTGAGAATGAGCTAAATAGCTCCTCCTCTATTATCTTGGACGTATTGTGTAAGTCTTAAATCATAAAAACCACTCATTGCTATAGTTATTTTTCCAATTTTTCATACTTCTTTTCATAAAGAATACTTAATCATAGACACCTCATATACAGCGTAAAACACCTCGTTGAAGTGTTTTTTTTTTTTAATTTCATTTAACATCCGAAGACTCCCCCAGAGTTACTCTTTTTGAGGATGGTACTCAAGAATTAACTTGTTTATCGGAGGGAAATCCGGAACCGACAGTTATTCTGGAGAGACAGTCCGAAAACGACAATTGGGTAAAGTTGCCAGTTCCGCCTTCAGTTAAGTCTAATGGAGATGTAACAGCTAAAAGGTGGATGTTTCAGTTGAGTAAACCGCATGACGGCGTTTACAGATGTGCTGCATCTAGCGAGATCGGACCAGCCGTAATCAGCGACAAGATTACCTTATTAGGTAGACTTCATTTCCTTTACTTATATGTCATTGGAAAAGGTTCCTTGTTCCTTGGTACGATTATCATATGCCTTAAAACCTTGGGCTCACTTAAGACAGTTCTGAAAGTCATCCTTTCATGTTAGCCAAAGCGAAATTTTGTGGAAACTTGGTTTATTAACAAAATTTCTGGCGAAGTGACTATACAATCTAAGCAACAGCATGTGTGATTATATATATATACAACAATAGGGTTTTTGAAGTCGACGGGTAAACAACTGAAGGCATATGAATTGGGTTTTGGTTAGAAAGAGAAAATGATATTTCTCTTTACTTATTCCCGACTTCCTAATTGTGCAACTGTCATCACTTGCTTTAATTTCCTTAGCAAACAAACGAAAAAATATGGTACATTGAACCTTTAAGCAAAGTTTCCCGTCCCATGAACGAATTCTGGTTCAAACACCATGTATGGCCTATACCTACCTGGAAAAGGTAGAAAAAATGAATTCTGTGAATGATTAAAATGTTGCACAGGACTACATTTAACGATTATTAAAGGTTCACAGTTTTTAAAATCCTATCGCATCCCCCTACCCTTCAGACCATTGCCACAAGTAGTATATCACTCTTATCTAAGTAACAAATTTACTCGACCAGGCTAAGCACTTTGCCTCCGAAACCGCAACCCAGTATGCGTCCCAGAGTCATAAGCTCTTTTTGGTCACCCTGAGTTATACTAGCAATGTAATTTAATTAGTGATGTATGAATAAGCATTTGAGTAATGTTTAATCCAGCTTTACCTTATTTCACATTTTGATGAACTTGTTTTTCCAAAGCTCCACGTACACAAGTGAGATATATCACGATCATACCATGCATTTGCACGATTGCCGTATCCATTGCAATACTGTCGACCTATCTAGCTCGGTACAAAGGTAACGTACAATTTTTTTTAAAATCGATCAACACATTGTAAACTGTCACAAAGCACAACGAAGACAGGGTTGCATTTCAAAAGAAATGCAACCGTACAACTGAGTTGCGCGCCGGGTAAGCAATGCCCGTTATTTCTTATCGCCACACCAATGTTACATGACTCTATAAAATGAATAAGGTGTACAGAGAAAGACATTCTGACACTGACATTTAGTATGGTCAATGTTCATCTAAAACGTTAGTCTACAATAATAACCCGACTATGAAATACCCCAAAGATCGATTCATCAGTTGCAACCCATTAAAAATCTTTAAGAAACGACTTAAAACGGCGTTTCAAATGAAAGATTACTTTAAAATTGTCTTTTCAGTAAAGTGTTCTCATTTATGGAAGCCAACAGAAAAAATAAGGTAACTTTATTTTTTTCCATAACTATAGTGATAAATAGCGGATAATAATTTGCAACACAACAAAAGCGAAAATAAAAATGAAAATAAATTCGAACATTTACGATAGATAGATTTTGACCACATTTATTTGTGTTCATAGTATCATTCAGTAACAAATATGGGCAACTGAGATCAATTCAAGAAAGGGAAAATGTATCTTTGCGAAAAAAAAGAAAGAAAAAAGAAGAAGAAGAAAAAAAACCTTACAAATACAAGAATAGAATCAGTAATTGACGAAATTGCCTTCCGATTCATTCTCAAGAGGGGCGATAATCTTTCCAGACATGTTGATAGCAAATTACTTTTGAATCATCTCTCAAGGTGAAACTTTAATTGAAAGTAAATTTATTTTGCCCTACTTAACGTTTTTATCTAGCTCAATTCGAAAAAAACCAGGAGTTGCTTCAGCAGGAAATTCATCATATGCAGTAATGGTTGGGGTTCCTCCATTAGGTTCCCAACCACCAACAGGTGAGTTCCCAACACATATTATCCTTCTGTGAGGAACTTTCCCTGTGGAAAGCCGAATTAAAAAGTACTTAAGAAAATTTATCCACCAGTGGCCTGACGCGCAGTTAAAATAATACCAACAGAATGCATTTCATCACACCTATTTGATCTTTAAAATGCATACCAAATTTTGGTCTTAAATGTTGCGATCTTTTTCGTTTGTACATTTTTGTGATATATCCCCATGCCAAACAGAAATACACATATCCTCAAACTATATGTTCGTTGGGTAGGCCTTAACCTTAACCACAAGAAACAACAAATGATAGCTACTCAATCTACAAATGAAAAGATGGGGTACATGCAATTAAAATCGCAACGGAAAAGGATATGCCAAAAATATCATTCCGGGAAGAAGAATAAAATTAACATTTCAATTGTTGAAGTTCTCCTCTTCAGTCACCAAAAACGATGAAAACCAGGGGAAATAACTCGCAACCTTCATATCACAGGAACTTCAGCCGGTCATGAAAAGGTTTGCTGGAGAAGATGACCCAAGACACATTGAAGTTTTTAGATAACTTGTTTGAATTTAAGAATCAATTTTGAAATTGTCAACTTTATTTTAAAATGTTTTTTTCGTACTTAACTAGTTCGGAATTTATTATGACAATTATGCCGGTATAAATTCGGCACCTGGAGTCGAAGGAGGACTTGTAGTCGCAGGAATAAAGTTTGAAATGCGAGTTATTGCTTACGTTTAAGATACACTCTTTTTAACTCAAGATGACGAAATCGAGGCAAAAAATTGTCTTTTTTCAGATGTGCCAAGTGTCAAATGTCCCGATGAACAGCATGAAGATTACACCATGTAAGTTTTAAATGTTTTCAACTACAGAAGCTTTGTTTTGGAACACATATGAATACATATCATCTCGCTAAAAGGGAACGATTTTAAGATTAACATTATTTTTTTTATTTAATTTAAGTATGGCTGACAAAGAAAACATAGAAGAAGATATTGACACTTACTACATTCATGAAGGGTGTAATACAAGAAAAAGTCGTTCAAAGGTAAGGCATCCTGCGGACGGGTCTAATATAAGTTTTGGTAGCCATGAATGCAAATCCATTGACAAAATATGATGAGCATATTTAGATTTCATTGGTGAATACATTTAGAATTACGCCATGCTGTGACGTCGCTTCTTGAAAAAGGAACATAAACACCCCAGTACATCAAAGGCGGTATGAGGTGTAACTAATATCTGAGTTTGTTACATGATCTGTGACCTCAAATGAGCTATGCTTTCATTGTGTTCACACTGCGTGAAAAGCAATTAAGACATGCTGACTGACCTGTTAGCTAACCCCAAATGTTACGTAACTTTTTGTGTATTGAAACACATCTCTTACTGTCAATCAATAAATCAGATATGAAACTTGACTTAATCAAGTCTGCATGTAGTGGGCTTCTTTTCCTCCCTGAAGCGGTAAGAGTTAATCAGGCAGAAATTAAAGATGTAACAAAAAGTAAGAGGGAACGTTTCATCATGCAGAGCGTATTCCCGTTATTCAAATGCGGAGTCATTTTCTAGGGGATATTAGGCAGAATACATAATTTTTGATATAATGCCTCAACGAAAGTTGCAAATCGTTCTCCTTATTTTAGGCATATCTATGATCATATGTGGGATAGACAGGTAACTACTAAGTTTAGAGTTTGTGTATTGTATAAAACATAAAAATCATCTTTTGTCTGTAGTATCTTTACAGGCAGCGCAATAATTCTTTTTCGTGTAATTCATTTATAGGTTAGCAAAAGTGGAACCTCTTCAGGGCTCTGTGACTACGAAATTTTCTTGGCCTCTGATCTACCCTGTACCTGATGTTCTGAAAAGGTGGTTGTTTGTTGCATCTACAATCTTTAATCAAAAGAGTGAACCTGATCACTATCTAATAGATTGAGGAGCGCGAATTCACTACATTAGAGTGTTAATTCACCCCCAGAAGAGTGAAATCCACCGCAGAAAGAGGGAAAATTCACTCTTCCACTAGTGACTGCAATGATTACTTTTTTTCAAAAAGTGATCACTATGAGCATTCCGTCAAGAGTGAAACTTCGTTCGTTTGGAGGGAACTTCACTCTTTTTGGAGTATGTTATAACTCTAATGAAGCGAATTCACTCTTTTACCTCTGTAAAAGAGTGACTGAGTTCACTCTTTAGATTTTAGAGTATAACAGATGTGGTCAGCAAAGCACTTCACTTCTGACCTGTTCCAGACGAATAACGCACCGATTGTATACTAACCGACTGCAATAAGAACATATTTGAGGGTAAAAGTTATCAATAAATTAAATCTTTCGTCAAGGAACAATTTACCTGGGACTACGAAATGACTTTGGAATGCGATACATATCCATTAGCGGTAGATTTCCAGTAACAACACACTTTCAATTTATACTCGTCAAGTTTATTTAAGTGTTGTTTTCATTCTGTTCAATTGATGGTAAGTTAAGAATAATCAGGTATAGTTACAACCACTTCAGACATGAACGTTTATCGAAGGTGTTTTTTGGTTCCAATGAGGGCTTTGCCTTTTTTAAGGGCTGCTAATGTGTATTTATTTTAGTTGAAAACAAGTACGGCACTTCAGATAATCACGCATTTACAAAAGGAAGGACAAGTGTTATTCATGTATGCATTTTCAGAGAGCTTTATAGCCTTGCAATTTGAGTCGTTCTGAAGTGATAGCCTACAGGCTTTTATCATTTGTATCGATCCTAACGGCACCGTTTTCTTTCATGTACATTATGCACAAAATTACATACATCATAGAAATATATTGTTGTACTGTGAGATACGACAAAAGAATCTGCCGCCATAAATTTACTGTCTTGATACAAAAATCAATAGTGGTTTTTTCATAAAGCGTTTTAATATCCGAACAACGTTTGCTAAATGGTTATTGACCATGTGAAATGCTTAAAAAAATGCGTAAAAAATACGGACACGTAATTCTCCTATCTATAGTAATAACTATATTTTGAGGATTAAATAAAAAAGTTTGAAACATATCAGTTCATTTTCTTCAGAATATTATTTTTCCTTAGGGAAGAGAGGTAATCATCCGATTTTACACCAAAATAAGACTTAAATTCTAACAAATTACCAGAAAAAAACTGGTAGATTTAGTATTACCACCATTATTTTCAACTGTAAACAAACCTTTTCAGTTTTTTCACCTTCGTGAACGCGTTATGTAAATTACCATTTTCCTTTTTTAAAAAATGAGGGTGCTTCAAAATGATGAGAGCGAGGAACATCGTATTTTTGAACGATTTCTCATTCCATGCACATGGAATGTACTTGATATATTTAACCTCTTTTCACAACAGGGGTTTTGAGCCTCCCCCCCCCTAACGGATGTCATTTTTTAATCCCTAAAATACTTCAAAAGGTAGCATGTGTGGCACACCCCTTTTCTATAAAAAAAAAATCAAAGGTGAGGAATTGTCTCCGCCAGACACCTTCACTAATGTCATTTTTTTACTCTCAAACACACGCAATTTTTGCCAAATTCCAAATTCGCCATATTGCGTGTAAATACCTCTTTTCCGAAATATTTAAAGAGGTGGGCTCATTCTTTAGATTCCTTCCCGGCCGCAACAGGCGTGTGAGAGGGGAAAGATGAGCGGAAGATGTTCAGTGCGGTGTAAAATTATTATAATATTACCAGTTCCGTTGTATAGCTGCCCCGAACATATTTTAGATTTCATATAATGGTAGGCACATTTTGTGTGGTTATTTTCACTTTGCAAATTGCCAATTTTTTTAAAATTGCAAAGTGAAATAAAGACTGTTCAGGTTCTTCTTTAAAAGTTTGACGACATTCAAATTGTCCCCCAATGTTTGAGACGTATGAAAAAATGTATAGTTGATTTACGTTAATTATGTTATATTCACTAGACTATTCAATATATTCTGAGACTGTTGTGATATGTCAATAGTTAATATCTGGAGTATTTTGTTCTTAAATTACCAAACATTTCGTACGCTGCGCGTCCTTTTTTCCGCTGTTATATTTCAATTTGTTTAAACTGTAAAAACCGAGGTTCAGAGATGGTGACTAAGTAAAAGTTTAGTTTTCGTAATCAGCCCATTAGTAGTCGTAAACATCATAGTAAATCCATAAAAGTTCTCTTACTGTTTGGATCTTTATTCAGACTCAGCATCAAATTGTGTTGAAAATACTTAGTGCCTAAATGATAAGTTCTGGGTATTTGAATGTGATTGTATTTCTCTTGAATCCGGTGTCACGATTTTTCACCCCAAGTATATGTTTTAGAAGAAAGTGAACTTCTGAAATGATCGACTGAATTGTCAAATGGTTGACCTGCAGTCCGGAGGATAGGAGTTCAAGTGCTAGCCGGGTCATACCAAAGACTTTCCTCCAAAAAGCGATGAATGTATTATCAAAGTTGATATATCATGTGATTTTTACAGCGATGAACATGTGGCGTCACTACTGACTACACACATAACAGATCACCGGGTGATCACCCCATATTAGAGTTCCTGGTTGGCCGCCTGTTGTTCGTGAAAATATCCCCAGATTAAATACAGATCGCCGTTGTCTATTGATTGTTCCTAGTGTTAATCTGGGTGTCGTACTTCCTTTTTTGAATGAGGGGAGGAAAAGCTTCCTAAAAGGCTGGAACTCTACATCGTGTCATGGACGTCATTCGTCTGCAAGGACAAAAAAAAAATAAATAAATAAATAAATAAATAAATAAATAAAATAAAATAAAAAGTAAAAATAAAAAAAATAAAAAAGTGACGACAAAAACCCCATAAACACTTATATGCTTATACACTCATATTAATTGGCACATACACAAGACATATATAGATGGAGCACTGTATAAATGCACTTTTGTTATTAATATTGGCTTCAATTGACGTTTTATCGAAGCCCTATTTAAGCACACCAAATTTTTTCATTGGTGGGGCAATTAACCTCCTCCACTGGATCGACGCCCCTTTTGTTACGTTAAAGTACCTCTTGCTCACTAGTAAATCAACTAAAGAGCCAAACTGAAATATCTTCCGAAGGTGCCAAAAATAATTTATCAAGATAAAAACATTTTGATAAAAATGAGGTTAAACCATAAACAACAGAGTGAATACTTTGTATTCGTGTCCTGTGTTCCAATGGTGCGGGTGCCAGATTATGCATGGCGTACTTCAAAACAATTGGATGTGGCGCTATGCACTTTGAAATGGAAACCTTAAATTGTAATAATGACGGTGCAAAGGGCATTGTGTCATTGTAAGTGCCAATAACGCCAGCTAGATTCACAAATTGCATTGCAATCAGAAGGACTTAATCGCAAATGTTCGAACACCAAATCGTTGCCACTACTACATCAGCGAACCGCATTAACCCGCGCAACCTGGATGTCAGAAGTGAGGAGCGAGACAAAAATAAGGTTCATGTACCTCCAACAAAAGTTCAATGTATGGACACTTTTCAAAGGTATCACTTCACCAGTGCACAATTTAGACCCCCATTTTTCCCTCCACCCACCCCACAGGTCCGTAGCAGGGAATTCTGATTTATTATGGAGCGGTAATGAAAAGGGAAACTAAACAAGTGTTATATTTGTAGTCCGTCTTCCAACAGTGACACCGTGTGATAACAGTTTGTTGGATGTTCATACTCAAACATAATAAAGATTGCTTAACCTGGAGCTTGTTAGTACTTACACATGCGTGTGAAGCCCGTCAAATTCTCTTTATTCTGTTAAGAAAGCACAGTCACTCCTTTTTCAACACAGAAAAGTCAAACGTCCCAACAGAAAACGGACCAAGACTATTATCACGATGCTGCTTCTTCATTAACGCCAGCACATAAGACAAGGGTCACCCGTTAGGAATGCTTGATGGAGCCCATAGTAATTTTGGAAACATACAAAGGCAAATTTCCTGAATGTTAGAGAAATGGGTACACTAGCCTAGATATTCCTAGCGGGAAATTCAATTACAGAGATAATTCAGATAGTATTTTGAAATATTCACTTTAAAACAAATGTTCCATGGGGAGAAAAGCTTAAGTTCTTAATGATTAGGCAGAAAGTGTAACGCATGCTTGCTATTCATTCATTCACCTATGGTCATAGTGTTAATGTGTTAATAATGGATTTTGTGTATTTTAGGAATCCTCTTGATGAAACAGACAACAAACTTTAAGCCTTTCCCTATCTTTGGTTAGTTTCCAGTGAAGATTTAGCAACTCGATGTCAGCCAGAACAAATAATTTTCCTGAAGTACTCCGAACTCAGAGTTCGAATGTGCTATATGCGAGCCAATAAAATTGAGGTTCCGTTGAAGTAAATCATTGTTCTTGCTTCAAGGTTCTAACTTATTTAACCAACTAAGTCATCCCTAGTCCTCGAAACTGTAATGTGTACCTCCCTGTTCAGGAGCAATATACTTTATTACACTTCCAGTGTCCCGTGCTGTCATTGCATACATGGTCGTTGTTTTGCAATGAGAACGATATGAATGCAGGTTCATCCGTTACATATACTACTGTAGCGAGAAATTCTTGGAGTTAAATGAAAAGAAGACAAACGAAACGGTTATTGATTTACGGAGGTCAAAGGAAGTACAGTCACTCTAAATGGAAGCATAGTTAAAAGGGTAGATAGAAATAAGTCTTTCCTGGTATGATCACGTCGAGGCTTTCTTGAAAAATATAAAACCTAGGACGTTTTTTATACGTACTATGAACAAATTTAATACTAACAAATATATACTTGCCATGTTTTATATTTTGTGATTAATAAACGGGATTTGGCAATATAATCTTCTGTCTTGGGGTGGCAATACGAACAATGAAGCAAAATATGCAAAAAACACGATTATAATGCAGGTTAATCGTTCAGTCGTTTAACAGCAATGTTGCCTGATTAGGTTCCAAAATTAGGACATTATCCTCTGGAATCTTTTTTCCGTACAGTGTGAAAGATTCATAAGATCCAGATGAAAAATGATTCTTATATATTTGAAACTTGTGGTAACTTTAAGCAAAGTGTACATTAAGGTAAAAGCTCGCTGTAAGGGGGGGGGGGGGTCGTAAGTATACTTGATAATCATTTAGTGTGCAGTATTCCTATCAGAGTAGTTTTCCAAAGATCACGCAGACGGTTGTGTCGATTAAATCAGCTAACGTTCACACAAAACATTCAATAATCTCAAATGATTGTGTGGGCGGGCCCATGTCTTCATACTTCATGCTCTACGTATTCACTTTGCATAGTCACTGCCTACAATTGTGCTGTTCTATATTAAATTGAGTCGTATAGAAGGCTATTGTTCTAAGTATGGAATGGAAGTTTTTGGTAAGTGTGTGGGGCAAAGGTGAAATATCTGCTGACTTATTGTCAATTACTTGCCTCACTCTCGGCTGAGCGTGGACAGTTTTGCTGATAAATGTCATAAAAACAAAAGACGAATACAACAAAGCTGTAATTAAAACTATATCTTACACTTAATGAGAAGCCCTAGAAGTTTATAACGGGTAGGTTTGAACTATATACTTTCTCTTTTGCTTTCTATATCAAATCCAAATATCTGCATTGACTGCGTGTACGTTTAATTTGTTTTTGATTTGTTCTTACATTACCCTTGCAATGTGTTTCTTCGTGTCCTTTATTTGCTTTGATTTTTACGTACAAACATAAAATAATCGAAGTTAATAGGCAGTCGATCTGGTCTGCAAATTGGGGCAAAAACTTTTAAACAGGCAGCCCCTGAATCTTGACCGGACTCGTCTATAAGCAATGGACCAATGCGAACGTCGGCCTACACGGTAACACACACAAATCAGTGGCGGATCCAGGTCTTGCAAGAAATGGGGAAATTGTAACCCCGTCTGAAGGACTATCCAATTGGAGCGATCAGTTTGCGCAAAACATTCGGAAAATTTGAAAAAAAAAAAAAAATTCTTTAACCTTCACATAGCCCGAGACGGCATTGGTAGAGCGAATAAGCGGAGCGTCGCCATCCACTGACGAAGAGTGTTTAGAAAATTACGGTAACCGCAACCTCTTAGACAGCTGGAAATGACATTGACCGTGGTTGTAAGCAGAATCTAAGCAACCGCTAGTTTGAAAGCCCGCCAGAAGGATTCAGGTGGATAGGGCGCAATCGCCGGTAGGGCCAGAGCGAATAGAAAAAATATTAAAATCGCAACCCTTCAGACATAGGGAAACGCTATTTTCCAGGCACTTTAACAGAATTTTTTATTGGTTATTTTGAGATAACTATTTGCAATGACATGTTTAAATCAATAAAAAGATAAAAAGTGTAATGATGAGAAAATTGCTTAATTAATTGCAGGGGTAACCATACTAAGTGTGGAGGAGAGACTAAGTCGAGAAGTATAAAGAAAGGGGCGTCATTTATATGACACAACTAGTAAGTCTATTTTAAGTTTAAAAAGGGCCTTACTATTGTTTTATGAAGTAGAAAGAATCACAATTTTGGGGAAAGGAGGCATCGAAATCCCTATACACCCTTCTTCCTAGACACACATTTACAACAAAATACCACAATGTTATATTTTATTTACTTGCACTGTTGTTTTTAATCTGCCAGAATTATTGAGGTCAAATGATATTTATGCCCCGAGGTTCGACGCCCTTATCACGGCGTTCAAGTGATAATGTAAGGGCAGGAGAAAAATCGAATTAATCAGTCAGACAAAATGTACTTGAAAATAATTGAATCCTCTTCAAACATCGACGTTTGATTGACAGTTAACTTTGTTTTTATTGTTGACTTTTGTTGACTTCCCTACTTAATGATGACCCCCTTCTTTTCAAGTGCAGTAATCTGGTAACAAAGACAATGTTGCTACTTTAAAGATATCTGCTCAGCCTACACAGACTTCACACAGTTTTCACAGTCTTTGATTAAAAGGACCCTCAGTCACTTTTAAGTTGCACAATTCCATTATTATTTTAATGTCTTTATTGAAAAAGGAATGAACCTGTTTGTAAACCAAGGGGAGTCTAAATTTCAAAAACGTAATTTCAAAAAAATTCCTGTTGATTCCTGATATAGCGAATAATGTATCTTTTCTTAAAAAGTAATAAAGAAATAAACTGTACCCTTTTAAAAAGTGGGAATTTGCGACACTAGTTGAAATAAATTTTGCTTTCTTTGACGGCTGGCAATGTAATGCAAATGGAGGAAAATCATCCTAAGAGCTCTTTCAGATGTAGAAGACGACGAAAACAATTGTCTTCAATGCCAAATGCCTGTTAGTTGAGAAGAATTTCAGGAATCAGACAATGCAAAACTTTTGTGGCGGCTACGCACATAGGACAAAAAGGAACATGCGTTGTTTCTCCTTCCCTTTGCAGCTCCCTGGTAAGAGTGATAGGGAATGGAGGAATATTCCTTTTTCATGTTTCATATCATCCTGCCGAGAGGGAACATGTCTTGCATTTCAAAAAATTTTCACCAACGCTATGACAGGTTTGACCTAGACTATGTGTGACAACGTATTCATGTAAAGTGGTGAAGTGTATGTGCGAAATGCATCTTTCTGGTAAAAGTGACACTAGTCATGCAGGCCAAGTTAGAATGTTTGAGGGGAGAAGGGTCGTGGCAAAAGTATCACCTCTTTATTTCCAATCTCGCAAGCACCTTAAAACATAGCTTTGTCTCCCCTAAGGACGATCCATTTCTTTCGGGTATATTCTCTGAGCCCCCCCCCCCCCTCCTGGCATTGCCCCAGTTTAGGGGCGTAAGCTGGTCTGAGCCTAGGTTGGTGCGTTTTTGGAGAAGGTGGAACTCAATTCCAAAGAGGCCTGCACACGCGTGTTAATAGGCGGAAGAACAAGGTCACCTCAATCGATCTCGACATCTGCGTAAATTGCATGAGGTCACTAATAATGATCTCGGGCCTTTCCTAAAAAAATACAAGGTTCAAAGACTTATAGGAACTTCAGATGGCGCACCGCCCACCCTTATTTTACTTTTATCTGATGGCTGTCTTCTGCAGTACGCTTAACTTATTCAATGAAGTATTACTTGAGCTAGACCAGGAAAGGCTACAGTAGGAAAAATGGGGATAAACTAAAGCTAGATACAATGAACGGAGGGCATCTTTAGGAAGTATGTGTTTAAGTCTACCGATTATACCAACTCCCTTGGCAACTTGTGAACAGAGATATGAAATATGGCCATTCCAGGTAAACTTAGAATCAATAAGAACTACAAATTTAACACTTGAAGCAGCATGGAGCTCAGCATTATTGATGACAATATTGAAATCACGCTTTTGACTAAGTGGCATATTGAACACTATAAAGTTTGTTTTATTTTCGTTTAGAGAAAGTTTATTAGAGGCCAACTAGTTAAAATATAATTTGAGGTCATTGCTCACAGTTTGCTAAGAAGTTTAATGTTTGTGTCTGGAAAAATATGTTGGTATCCATCGGCGAACATTACTACTGAGGATTTTCTGGAAACAGATGTTACATCATTTACATAAATAATAAGGAGTACGGGACTAAGAATAGAGCCCTGAGGAACGCCGCAAACAATGGATTGCAAGTCGGAATTTTCATTTTTGAAAAAGGTGAACTGATATCGGTGAGTTTAATAGCTTTTAAGCCAGTAATATGAGGTGCCACGAAATCTATAAGTAGATAATCTTTCTCGAAAGATAGATTGATCAATCGTGTCACACGCCTTTGAAAGATCAAGAAAGACCCTCAACGAAGTTTCATTGTTAACTGCCGCGTTGCTTAATTTGTCCATACTATCAATAAGAGCTAGTTCGGTGGAATGACCTGAAGCCAAACTGCCTGTTAGAGAGAATATGGTGTTTGTTGAGAAAGAACTGCATTTTATTAAACATAAGCCTCTCAAAAATTTTGAAAATGCAGGGAAGTGCAGAGGTTGGTCAATAATAAATGAAGTGACAGTGATAACCTTTTTTTAAAATAGCAATTACTTTTGCAATTTTTTATTTATTAGGGAAACAACCATGTAAAATATGAGAGATTAAAGATATGACATAAAGGCTTAGAGATGAGATGAAAAACTTGTTAAACTATAGCTGGGCGAATTTAATCGTAATCAGCTGCCGACTTCGGCTTTAAACAATCAAGTGCTACCTTTACAACATCGTTGTTGCTTATGTGTGATAAGAATATCGTGTGAGTGTTATAACCCGCAGTCAGTTTTGTGGGATTTTGATAGGGTATGTTTTGGGCTAAGTTTGAGCCAAGGTTAGTAAAAGAGGTATCAAATGCATTTGCAATTTCCAGCGGGTCATTTTAATCGAGACATCATTATCGATGAAGGCGCCAGGATAGATGTGGCTTTGTTTCCCTTTTTTAAAAATGGTGTTAATGTTTTCCCATTTTTTTTTTTTTTTTTTTTTTTTGCTATCATGTTTCGTATTTTCAAATATTTTAGTGTAATAAGTTTTGGGGATTTTCAAAAAGTGATTCAGTTTTTTATGATAGGTCTTGTAATTATCCCCGTGGTAATCAGATGGTGACCCCAAATAAGTTTGTGCAGGCGATTCTTAACCCAAGGCTGTTGATTTCTTTGTCTCAAACGGTTTATGAAAGCGGAAAACTTCCGAATAAAGATGACAGAATTTATTATTGACAGCATTGAAAGAGAGCAACATTTACTTCGTTTGCCTCAAATATTTCGACACACTCGATCTGTGATGAAGTAATGATAAAGTTTTCAATGTTTGAGAATACTTCCTAGAATACCCAGTGGTGTTATCAGAGGATGAGGTTTAATTTGAAATTTAGTAAAAATGTAAGAAGATGGGAAAAATGATTAATTATATCAGTTAAAAAAATTCCTGCTAAATTCGACTTAAGACTAACACTCAAATTTTCGAAAGTTGTACAGTTACGTGTTACTCTAGTAGGCTTACTGATAGTTGCGTAGTAACCAAAAACAGCAAAAGTTTGAATAAAATAGCTTGGCGATGGCTTAAAGAAATCTACATGAAGTCGCTCATAACAAAACAGTAATTTCCCCTAGCAGATACTTCATTTAATACACTATATAGTTGTTCAGTAAAACTGTTTACATTACAATTGGGGGGACGATATACAACACCTACAATTATCTTATCTTTTAAATATGGGACACTTATTTCCACAAAAATACTCTCAATGTCGTCGTTGAAAGGAGAGATATTATTACGTCTCTGGAATAGGGTATCATTTTTAACAAAAAGGCAAACACCACCCCCTTTTTTGGATTGTCTGTGACTCTCAACTAGAAATGAAAAATGGATAAGAGAGGAGAAATCGTCTTTCAACCAAATTTCAGCATAACCGATTGCAGTAAAATCGTGTTCTAAATGAAAAAGGTAATCTACAATACTGCCGATATTTTTATTTAAGCTTCTGCTGTTGAAGTGAATTTATTTAAAATCATCCCGTTTTTGTAGTACGTTGGATGAGTCACTGAATGCATTACTGAAAGATTTTCCAGAAAAAGGTCTGATATCGTCATCAACTAGATCGTATAAGTTAAGTAGATCAATATCAGCACTGTTTTACTGAAAGGTAAGTAGCTCACATAAAAATAGTTACATATAAAAGAATCCGAGTGAGCTGTATCCACTATAGTACACGCATCGTGGTAGTACTCTAAGCATTGTTTGCATTGAACAATATTGGTATTGTCCCCTAAACCCTCTTCGTAAACAGCACTTTCAACTATGAAAAGTAACAAAAAAATAGGAACAAAATAAAGGTACAAACCTGGCGAGCTTTTTGACCACCAGTGAGGGAGTAGACGGATTACCCACACGAGACATGAATAGTGTAATATACCTTACAAACGGTATGTAAGAAGAAATAACTAAGCTATATATGGTTGTCGTGTGTAGCTATTGGCCTATGGCGACGATGATTAGACGTCATTTTGAATTACAGGTCCTTTAGGTCTTTGATTGCTTTTATGTTTGTTATGAGGTCCTTGCCATCCTTCATGTGCAGGACACATGTAGATGTCGCCATCCTTAGTCCAGGCAGAGGATACTTTAAGGTGGTTAGAGGCAGTTTTGGGAGCTTCTGGTTTTCCAAAGAAAGGTCTTCTTTGATGAAAATTCCGGTCCCCTTCAGTTTTCTTCGATTTTCGATGACGGATTCCCTTGCCTGGTAGGACGTATACTTTGCAATGACAGTTCGGGGTTTACCATTTCCAGGAGTTGGGCCAATTCTGTGTGATCGGTTGATATCGTTTCGACCAATGTTGACTTCGAGGTTTGTGTTAACAAGATTAAGGATTAATTCTGAGGCATCCTCGTTGTTTTGGGATGTTATTCCATAGAATCGTACACAGTACTCATTGGAGTACTGCTCCAATGAGTTAAGATTATGCTGAAGACCAATACATGCCGTTTATAGTTTTGCCATTGAAGTTTAAAGTTTAAGAATCTCACCTTCACTTTTGTCAAGGGCTTGCTCCAGATCAAATATTTTTTTAACATGCTTTTCCTGTTGATCTTGTTTTTTCTTTATTGTTCTTTTAACAACTCTATCTATACAGTTAGACAGCATAGCTTCAAAATTGGCATTAGCAAATAATTCCTTTAAAACATCTTTAATAATATCCTTCACTTCGATTGTAGTGTCAACCTCTTTGGCAGACAGAATTTCGAAGCATAGTGGAACTCGTCAAGTTAAATAGCCTTGATCGTATAACAAAGGGCTTTGTGCTTCATGGAACCAGAGAATGAGACCCAAAAGACCTATCTATTCCACAAATATATTAGTATCTTTCTATAATAAGTAGTAGGCCTTGAAGATGAATTTTTACAGGTGGTCGTTTGGCCGTAAAATAAACAAATGCAGGCTTACATATTCACTAGATCACACAAGGAAAAAACATTAGTAGGGTCGACTTTAGGGGGAAAAAGTGGGGGCGAAATATTAGTTTCTCTTTCACGTTTCCACACACTTTTCCTGTAGAAATACGTAAACGGACAAGGGCGCTCTCCTAGATTCACAAACAAGATGCAATTCCTTCACAGTTGTCAAATTTACGGCCACCTAGCGGTTCACGAACGGATGGTTGCCCTTGAAATAACGCTAGTTATACGTTTAGACGTTAGGGAGAATTCTTTTTCCGAAGATATTTTTCGTTATTTTTTCGCCCTACGTACAAGCAGATGTAACGGTATCCACATAAGGCGGGTATTAGCGATATATACATACATATATATATATATATATACATAAATATATATATATATACATAAATATATATATATATATATTTATATATATATATATATAAATATATATATATATATAAATATATACATATATATATATATATATATATATATATATATATATATATATATATATATATATATATATATATATATATACCTAATTGTGGAATTAGGGGAAATTTTTGGGCAAAATATCAACGTTAGTGGGAAATTACCGTTAGGGGGAAAAATTTACGTTCCCCTTTACGTTTTCACACACTGTTTAAAAGGGAACACGTTAGTGTATAGTAATATACATATGGGGGTACGTAATATACCTAATTACTTCAATGTTGACCAAATTACGGACGCCTATCTTTTAACACGTACGACTAATGGACTATACAGTTATGTATTTAATTGTTTTTTATTTCGCCTAAACGTATCAAGATATACAAATTTCCCCATAATGTTCAATCTAGTGGTATATATATATGTATATATATATATATATATATATATATGTATGTATACAAGATTGAGAAATTAATACTGATGACCGAACAGATCTATAAATATCCGAATATATTTCAATCCCACCTGACCACGAAACCGAGTTAGTTACAGCAACAGCAAAAAGTAAAGATTCAACCAGGCAATGGTAAAGTGCTCAACCCTGTGAAGGGAGCTAAAAAAATTGAAAAGGTTGCAATAGGTTTTTACAACATAGCTTTACAGAACTGTTTCGTAAGGGCCAATAGTATAAGTCCTCCCTCCTCAGAAGCCTGAAGTTATTTTTTTTTTTTCAGATTTATTGAAATTTATTCATTCCTGCATTACAATATTGTAATTGAAAAGACTAAAAAAAAAAAAAAACATTTTTTTAGTAAACATCGCATTTAAGCAAAATAAACTTGGCTGGAATGGAGTAGCTTAGATGAGTTATCGTGAGTTATCCATTACTATGGGTTTTTCTCGAGATAATGCTTGGTTACCTTACCGTAATAGATAAATGGAAATGAAAATGTAGGGGCACTTCTCCTATTATGACAAGTTCATTTGCTAGTTTTCTAATTTTAATAATTCTAATTTTTGAGAAGTGTCCATCTTGGGATAACTGGTTGCATACACAATATCTCTTTCACACCTACAAGCAATCTCCGTGCCCACTTCATATACTTTTTTTTTTTTTTTTAGCACCTCTTTTATTTGCAATTTCAATAATTGTTTTTAACAAAGTTTGCAGTATAATACAATGTTACAACGTTACAGTCTATTTTACAAAATCAATAACCAAAAAACCTTGAATGGTGTGTAGCCAATATGCATACAGCATCTTGAAAAAATTGAAAATGAATGTAAATGAAATTAACTTTTAAGTTTTTACAGGAAACTGAAAACAGATCTATATTCATCCTCCTTTGTTTCGTCGTTATTCTTTTTTAAAATAAAAATTTCCACTTCAGTATTAAACTTAAACATATAGTAAAACGTTGTTGCATCTGGTATTGTACTGTTTTGTTTACAAGAATAAATAAAATACTTTGCATAAAAAATGAAAATATTGATGATATTCTTCTTCTTTTCTGTATATCCAAAATGAACACTTGTCTCATTTAAATTAATTTTTTCACTTAAGCAAACTGAACAAATTTCCTCCCAAAACCTTTTCACTTTAGGACAAAACCAAAACAGATGTTCTAAAGTTTCATTCTCTACTTTACAAAAAGAACAAACAGGTGAGTCTTTGATCTTAATACGAAATAAAAAATCATTAGTACCAATAATTCTATGAAGGTATCGAAACTGAAAATATTGAATCTTTGCATCCCGAGCAACAACAAATGGTGTGGTAAAAATGAATTTCCAATTTAAGGTGTAACAAATATTTGCAAAGTAATTTTCCCATTTTACTAAAGCTTTAGGTTTAAGCACGTTACGTGAAAGTATAGACTTATACACAAATTTTGAAGACCTCTTTGTTAACTGGAATTTTAAGAGTTGGCATTCGTTTAAATTAAGGCCGCCACTTGCAAACAAATTTGTCTTCCATGTAGAGGGGATTGCACAAATAATACCATAATATACTGTAAAAGGGAAGTTGCTAATATTATACTTATCTACGAAGTTCTTATAAGGAATGACTTTACCTTCGGCATTAAAAAAATCCCCGACCTTGTAAGCACTGCGTTGCTTTAATACGTCATAATAAACTACACGTTTATCAATTTTAATATAATTATTGTTTAATACAAATTGGTCTGCAAAATCCCTTTGAGGAGTACAAAAGTTAAATTCTGCCCAGGCATCACAGACACCACGGATAAAAAAATTGGATACGGGAATGTCACCATTTCTAAAGTTACAAGAGAACAGGAATTTTTCGCCATAGTTACGCAGACAATAGTTGAAAAGAAGCTTCCATGGTCGATCATGATCATCTACGTACATTTTTACCCAAGTAGTTTTCAGACTTTTTGCAAAAACATGTATGTCTACCATATTCAATCCCCCGTCACCCTTAACATTACAAAGAATCGACCTCTTAATCTTATCACGCTTGTTACTCCAAATGAAATTAAAGAATATTTTATTCAGTTCATCTAAATAGTGTTTGGGTGGGTTGGGAAGTACAGTAAACAAAAAACAAGTTGAGAAATGGCAAAGGTTTTAATTAAAAGTACCTTCCCGACGGGAGTAAGATCCCTTAAGGACCAAAGTTGAAGAATATTTTTAATGCGAGAAAGTTTAGGTGTATAATTTAAACGAAAAAAGTCGTCTTTATGGTGAGAAAAGGAGATACCTAAATACTTTAC
This sequence comes from Holothuria scabra, assembly GCA_037179385.1. Classification (NCBI taxonomy): domain Eukaryota; kingdom Metazoa; phylum Echinodermata; class Holothuroidea; order Aspidochirotida; family Holothuriidae; genus Holothuria; species Holothuria scabra. The sequence continues at coordinate 46,754,256 of CM074181.1, read as the reverse complement.
CACTGTGGCGTGGGCGTCAAAGTTGAAATGAGTAAGATATACCGGGTGCTGCTCAAATAGAGGGCCGAGTAAAAACAAATGCGACTTTTCAGAATTAATTTTAAGACCAGAGCTAATGCAAAAAAGTTGTAACACATTCACAACTTCCTTCAATGATGACTCTGATCCATCAGTGATAATGACAGTGTCGTCGGCATACTGGGAGATTTTAAGAGATTCACCAGAAATCAAGATCCCCTTTATAACTTGGCTCGACTTAATCAAAGAACACAAAACTTCAGTGCATTAAAAAAAGGTATGGGCTCAAGGGGCAACCCTGACGAACACCGCGAGATACTCTAAAATAAGCAGATAAATAACCATTGTTTGAAACACATGATGTAGCATTACTGTATAAAACTTTCACCCAATTTTTAAATTGAGGGCCAAAATTAAAGTAATCAAGTGTACGCTGAATAAAACTCCAATCCAAACGGTCAAACGCCTTCTCAAAGTCCAGGAATAATAAAGCACCCTGGATAGATTTCTCATTGCAATACCAAATAAGATCTTGTATAAGTCTAATATTTTCGCCTATAAATCTACCTTGTAAAAAACCTGTTTGCTCATAACTTATAATAGAGTTCAAAACACCTTTCATACGAGAAGCAATACACTTGGCAGCAATCTTATAATCAGTATTCAATAAAGCAATGGGACGCCAGTTTTTTATATACCGTGTATCCTTACCAGATTTTGGAATTAAAGATATAACTGCTCTACCCTGTTCGTCAGCTAAATAACCCTTGGTAAAAGCATAATTAAGGGAATTGACAACAAGTTGCCCTATACAATCCCAAAAGGTGAGATAAAATTCAGATGGGAGGCCATCCGACCCCGGAGATTTATTTCTGGCCATGGAAAGAAGCACCTGGCGACATTCAGACATATTTAAAAGGCCTTCACAATGCAACCTCTGATCATCAGAAATAGTTACGTGCTGATAATTCCAATTTGTATAGAAGCTACGTGCAGTAACATTATTGTCTTTCTTATAGAGAGCAGAGTAAAACTTTTTCCCTTCTTGTAAAATATCTTCAGGACTTGTTAACACCTTATTCTCCGCAGTGATCAGTTCGTTAATAGTACTAGAGAATTTATTACGTTTTTCTAACCCTAAAAAATATTTTGTGTTCTTTTCCCTTCTTCAACCCATCTTGCACGCGAACGAATTATAATCCCTTTCAGCCTAAAGTTATAAAATTGATCAAGTTTTGCCCTAGCATCATACAGTAGTTCTTTAATTTCATGTGAGGGGTTCGTCGAATAAAGTTGCTCATACAACTGAACTTTTTCAAGAATCTTTCTTTCGTCAATTTTACGGACCCTTGCCCGCATCTTAGAGTAGTCAATAGAAACAGATCTTATATTAAGTTTGCACAATTCCCATAATAGACTAGGGTTGGCCTCAATGTTTGAGGCTACGGTGTCGTTCACCGTATTTTTTATCATCTCACAATAAGTATCGTCAGACAACAAAGAAGTATTAAGTTTCCAAACACCCGGTCCCCTGGGATTTCCTAAAAGAATCTTTATGGTAACGCTATCATGATCAGAGCCAAAAATTGGAGAAATATTACTATCCATGACACAGTTCCTTAAAAAGGAAGAAATTAAAAAGAAATCAAGCGTACAATGAATCGACTCATCAACATTTGAATGCCACGTGTAACGCTTTGTGTGTGGGTTACGTTCCCTCCAGATATCTATTAAATTATGAGTTTGAACGCACCTTGCCACCATAGAACGGGTATTGAAATTTGTGGAAGGACGCCCACCTTTTTTGTCAAGACCCAAGTTCCAAACAAAATTAAAATCACCTCCCCAAAAAACTGAGTCACAATTAGCATTTCTAAGATGACTGTCAATGCATTTAAACACAAAGGGATGATCAACATTTGGGCCATAAATATTGACAAGACAAATATTATAACCTGCCATATCTATAATAAGAATGATGTAACGCCCGTGATCATCGTTTAACACAAGACTAGGTGATGAAGAAAATCTCGGATTAAGTAATGTTGCAACACCTCTACTCTGGTTGCTGCCGTGGCTAAAAAATATTTTCCCACCCCATTCATTTTCCCAGTACCTAGAATCACCTGTCAAGGAATGTGTTTCTTGCAAAAAGATTACATCAAAATTATGCCTATGAAAATAATGAAACAGCTTCCTGCGTTTACGAATATCACGGATTCCTCTTGTATTAAAGGAACATATCTCTAACAGCACCATCACGAACTACTTGCATATAATATAAAAAATAAGACTGCACTCACCGTTATCATGTATCTGGTGCAACATTAGACAACTTAGACAAAAGAGATGAATGGAAAAAAGAGAAAAAGAAAATTTCCAATCAGCCATTAAGAGAATAATGGTTGAAAAAGAGCCAATTTCGTGAATTTTGTGGCTCTCACAAAAAGTGGCGATGAACATTGATTAAAGCATTTCCTGAGGATTAATATTAATAATGTATGGTCTTTCAACTAAAGGCGAACGGTTTGCCAGTGGAGTCTCTCCATTTACCAGCGGTAAATCTAAGTTTTGTTCCCGACAGATACAACTCAGAGACCTGCCTGCTCCACTTTCTTTTCTCGGTAAGATCCAGCTTAGTCAAGTCATCGATAATGAAATAACTTTCATCGGCTAGTTTGATTCGTTGGTACTTCAGAGCGGTGATTTTATCCTGATAAAACGAGAGTTTTACTAGCAGATGACGGGGTCTGTTAGCTTGCGGGCGGCCATCACGGTGAGCTCGTTCCACACTGGGGTTAGTTATACCAACTTTCTCTAGAACACTTTTTGCTATTTCCAGTGAATTTTCTGCATCACAAGTAGGATAGCCCACGATTCGAATGTTGTTTCTTCTAGAAAACCTCTCCTGAATATTAATTTGATCAGCTTGGGCAGAGTTTATTTTACTAAGTTTCAGTACCTCACCTTCTAAGTGTTGTATGCGTTTTTCATGCTCTTTCTCTCGGGTCTCCAGTTTTTCCACTCGTTTTGTTAAAAACTCGAGAGCATGGTCGAAGTTTTCCTCCAAAGATTTCAGCTGACTGTGAATGCTAGCCATGTCCTTTTCCATTTTTTTCATCCCTTTCTTAAGTGTCTCTTTAAGACTTAAAAGAACATCTTCTGTGCCAGCTTCTTGTTCCTCGCTCTCTACATCAGAGTTAGAACTATGGGATAAAATGGCTTTCGCAGCCAATTCAGCCTCTTTAGCACGAGTAGTCATCATTGGCAATGTTTGTTGGTCTTTCTTTGGCTTGTTTTTACTCATTATCCGAGTAAGAGGTAGAGCGGTGTGAAAAGAAAAGGTGGTTGGGCAGTGCTTGAGAATTGCATATAGTGCCGATAAACTGGCTAGGCAGCTGTGTTCAGCATTAAGACATACAATACAGTACGACAGTGCGTTGTAATACGTAGTCCATATGTAAATTCCTTTAGTCTAGAAAAGGAGTGGCCTTCAAATATTTTGTCCTCGTTATGGCCTGTCCCACAAGCAACGATGATAAGACCAGACACAAACGATGATATGAGGTGTTTACTTCACCGCACCATTAAAAGAAAATGCTTAAAATCCTCAGGACATTAAAAAAATGATAGTAAAACGAGAGCCTCGTTCACATACGTGTTACTCGACGGCCATCTTGTTGCCAAGTCCCCAGAAGCCTGAAGTAGAATGGTGTTAAAAATAACATTGAATACGTATGCGTTCGCTGCTTTTGGTCTTGTCCGTTTTAAAGCACGTGTTCTGGCCGGGTTCGTTTTGAACCGGCACGAACGGTTTATAGCGAACCCAGAAATATTGCTTACCAGAATAAGTACACAGCAGATGTTTGTTACTGTGTCAACAAGAGCTTATGAGTTCGTTCCTTTTATTTAGAGTTTCTAAGGAAGGTTCGAGTATGATGAAAAACTTTTCTTCTAGACAGGGATTTCAAGTTTTAGATGATGTGGAGTATGATCAAACTTTGTTCATGAGTTTCCATTTTACGAAGTGTTCTACATTTGAATCCTTTGGTTCCCAGATGTAATCACTGAGTGCAGTTGCGTTTCTCTTGTCTTTGCGTTTGAAGCTAGACTTATGGGCTGTGTATCTTGTTCTGAATGTGTTCTCTGTTACACCAATTTTTTTCTTCTTCAGTGTGGTTGCCGTGGCGTGTTACAGTTGCTTGGTACACAATGTTGTTGGTGAGGCAGTTAACTTCCAATGGGCACTCGCATTGCTTTCTGAAATTGCAGTTGCTTTGCGTTGCTGGTTGTGCTTCCTGTTTGGCCAGTATGTATTTGTTGTGGGCTGATATAATTTGGTCTATGTTTGCCATGCAGCTGTAACTCAGTTTCAACATGTTTCTGTTGAGTAGAGTATGTAGTTTGTGTCCAGGTGGGAAGCAGCTGTCCAAGTGGTTAAAGAATTTCTTGCCAATGTTGGTGGTGACACTGTCACTGAACGGGTATGGTTGGCCACAGTGGACATAATTACCTATTTTTTGCTGACATTAAATCGATTTAATGTCAGCATTAAATATTTTTCATTATGAGCCAATCAGGCACAGTTTTTAATGCAGGTTTTAATTCTTTTAATGCTGACATTATTTCCATTTAATGCTGACATTAAATCGAATTAATGTCCACATTAATTATTTAATGCTAGCATTAAATCGGTAAAATTTCAGCATTAAACTGATTTATTGCTGACATTAAATCGACCAATCAGGAGGCGATATTTGCCATCAACAAACTTTAACCAATCAATTTTGCTTCTAGTAAGGGTCAGCCAGATCTCCGCTTGTTGATATGGGCGAAGCGTATAAACAGGAAACTGCCATACACGATCGTTAAAATGAATCAGTGCAGAAATGTTCGAATCGGTGAGTGTGAGAAATTGTAAGCGGGCATTATCAGTCGAGATGTGTTGGTCTATGTGGGTTTTTAGCAAAGTCTGTTGGCGTTATACAGTAACGAGCCGAAGTGGAAAGGGGAGATTGTGAGTTGTTTTGTCTGCAGCGGTGCAATTGGAGAGGACAAAGTGGTGACACTTTAAGAGAAGCAGTAGTGACAGGGGAGATTCATACCTGAGAGGGACTAACATCTCGAGAGATTTCGCTCAGGTGTAGCACGGGTGTTGTGTCGGGGTAGTCTACATGTGTTCCGCAATCTCGAAGCAGCTTGTTGAGGACGTACGAATATATGCACGCCCTTTCCATTCACCCTTACTAAAAGCGAACTTGATCGGTTAGAGTACATTGATGGCAAATATCGCCTCCTGATTGGTCGATTTAATGAGAGCATTAAATCAATTTAATGATAGCATTAAATAATTAATGCAGACGATTTAGTTCTGACATTAAATCGAATTGATGCCAGCATTATATAGATTTAATGCTGACATAAAATCGATTTAATGCTGGCATTTAATTGATTTAATGCTAGCATTAAATAATCAATGTAGACGATAAATTGATTTAATGTCAGCATTATATCGATTAAATGCCAGAATTAAATGATTTAATGCCGGCATTAAACACTGTTCCCTGATTTGCTTATAATGAAACATATTTAATGCTGACATTAAATCGAATTAATGCTTACATTAAATCGATTAAATGTCAGCATTAAATAGGTAATTATGTCCACTGTGACCAACCATAAACGGAAGGTTGAGCCAGGTTACGTTCCTGTTACGCCTTCGTTTCGAGGCTCCCTTGGAATGACTTTGGGTGATTGGGTTTTGCACTGTAGGTTGTACCCATATCCACTTTTTTGTAGTGCTTCTTGGTATACGGGCGATAATGTGTTGAATGTGTTTTGGTCGGAAGAGATGTTGCATAGTCTCCTGTAGATGCTTTCTGGAATATTCTTTATGATGAGTGAGGGTTGGCTGCTCTGTTTGTTCACGAGAGGGGTATTGTTGGGTTTCATTTATGGCTTGTATGTGCTTGTGCTGAGATCGAGGATTAGGTCTAACAAATTCACTATTTTTTTGTTTGTTTGGATTTCTATTCTCAGCTTGTTATTTGAGAATATCTTGCGTATTTCTTTCTTTATTTTTTTCTGTTTGCCTTGGTGTTGCTTTGCAAACAGCCAAACCGTCGTCTCTGTATGGGCCGACATTCATGTGAATGTGCTGAAGTTGTGATAAAAGGTACAATCCTGTTAGTTCGCAAGTTTCACCACCGTCAAAACTACCCATGGCGACATCGAATAAAGATTCGTTAAGCTTGTACCTAGATGTTTCAACTTTGAATAGCATAGTTTTTTTTTGTGTGGAAGATAATATGTCTTTCGAATGTGGTATGTCTGTGTAATTTGATGCAGGTCGTCAGTAATTGAGGGGTAAAACTCACAGATGTCAAAAGCAGTAAACGGCTGTTGGTGTTTATCGTGTATTTCACGAAACCAGTCTATGACTTCACTTATGTTCTTGCACTGGTTGTAACCTGTAGGTTGTTTGATTTTTGAGTTTATTCTTTCAAGTATTTGTTTACTAATCTTCTCCAGTTCTGATTTTGATGGGTTGACTAATCTGCATGTGGGTTTGCTGAAGTTCGGTTTGTGGTCTTTTAGTGCATAAATGCTTGTTTTTTACTTGTGATATCGACTCTGTCACTGATTTCAGGCTTTGAAGGGTTACCCCCAAGGATACAGTGTATACTACCACTATACTGTAGACCCTGGGCAGAAATACCAGGGAGTATAGGAAACATTTGATGCACCACATTTATCTTTTTGGCATTGCTCCTAATATTACTTTTTCACACAGTTAATTTTGTACCGTATCAAGGGCCTTCCACACCGTCCCCTAATTTTCCATACAAATCTCTACTGCATGTGACAGTGCTTAATGTGGATACAGGCTTATTAAACAAAACTCTTCCTTTTGTCGAGGAACCAAGTGTTTCCTGAATTTAGGGCAGACTTAACAGACTATATTACTCACTATCATACAGTACTTATAAATGCCTAACTTTTAACTCTATTTTTGTAATGTTTCTTTATATTGACACAGTAAAATTCAGTCTTTCATGATACTTCTTGGTCAGTGTTTTAGCCATGTTCTGCATTGTAATAAACTGTTCACACTGCATGTGTGCTTTGAAGCACTACTGTATATCATTATAAGTACAGTGAGTACATAAAGTCTAATGACATGTTAAGAATACCGTATGTGCTGAAAGATTTTAGTGATGGTTCCCATTGTAAATTTGTTTTAGGTAAAGAAGTCTTTCTTTTAGTTTAAAGTCAGAAAAGCTTGGACAGGATGTAAATTTAATTAGTGAAATTACTTTTCCCAGGGAACGCAAAGCATGTCAAACTCTACACTTGAGCATTATGAGGTTCAGTGCTTCTTGGTGGACATGGACATCATCCCAAATGTTGTCAATAAGAAACTCACAAGGCATGCAGGCGACAGTAGAAGACCTGGGGTGTAGTAGGGACAGAAAAGACTGTAGCCTTTGTCATCAGCATGGGGAGGAGGGGCAGGGTAGAGCTCAGAAACTGTCGGAAACTACTGTATTGCGGCAGGCCTAACAATACTGTATGTGTGCAGTTAAACAGTTTTCAGATGGGTTAAGAAGGATTGCAGTACAGCTTGTCTGAGGTTATTTCAGGAATTGTGTATCTTATCAGGTCCTTGAGTATGTGGTTTATGTTTTTGAGTCTTGCCATTGTTCTCTTCAGGTATTAACATTTACTTTAATTGATAGAATGCAGCTTTCGCTTGAACAGTACCAAAGTAATCCACACACTTTTGTTTTCCTTATTCCTTTTATTTTTCCTTCATATTTTATCTTTTTCCTCTCCTTGTTCTCTCTCCATTTTACCTTTATATTGCATGATTTCACAGTATGGTGTACTATATATTCAAGTATTCAGTCTTCAGTATTCAGTCTTTCCAGATCGGCGTGGTGCTACAGTATAAAGAGGCTTTTAAGTAAGGACACAGTGCATCTCTACGTGTTGTGCAGTATATAAGGATAAACTCAAGACTGCCAAAAGCTAAAACTTGCCCAGTGCTTTCTTTGGTCCATGTACAGTAATTCTGTACTTGCCACAATATGGTACTCATATGTTTTTCTTGTGGCTTACAGGGTTATCTGGAATTTGTAGGTGCAAACTACTTCATTTTTTTTTTTATTTATCTTGCCTTTACATAGAATTAAACAAGGACTATCACAGTAGAATCTCTTGTTGTATACATGTTTTAATTGATATTGATGGGAAAGAACTTCTGATATTATAAATTCTTTTACTATTTTAACTATACAATACTGGATATTATAAATTCTTTTACTATTTTAACTATGCAATACTGTAAGTACAGTCCCTGCCTTTCAATGTTGAATGTACTCTACAATGCCAGGATATATACTGTACTGTACCTCAGTGTTGTATTGTTACAGTATATCTGAAGTTTTAACCATCCAGTAAACAGGTAAAACTTGAAAGTGTTTATAATTTCGGTTCATGTATTGAACTCTCCACCTTGCCTTGCCCTTACAAATTATGGGCATTGATACTGCTTTCATTAGCATTGACCAGAGGAAGGTATGGTATAACTTTCTGAAGGGGCCTAAGGGGCCCAAAGGATGTATTCTACTACAGGGCAATTCCACGGTAACGCCGTGACGCTTTGGAAGCAAAATTCACATTTCAAGTGCAAATAGCTGACAGAGATTTAATGTTGGGAACAAACTTTTATTTTAATTCTACTCCTACTATCACAAAGTTAATTAAGGAAATGTCTTTTCTTCAAAAAGTGCACTAAATATGAAAATATGAATATTAATGACTGGTAACGCCGTGACGCTGAAAAGGACAAGCATTTTCTGGCCAATCACAAACTGTTAAGACCCTGTGAAGTTTAAGGACTTTTTGCAGTTCCTTCACATTAAGTACACTTTATAGACTGTTGTCCATAACAGTTTGGTGAAATATAAAATAAAAAATTATTATTATGGTAGATATGATAAGATATATAAAAAAAATGAGTTAACGCCGTGAGGTTAACACCGTGACCAAAGCCTTACTATATGGGAAACGCATGTTAAAAAAAAAATAAGTTAGGAAACTGATAGGAAATGGTGATGTTGATAGTCAGAATGTTTGTTATGCATTTAGATATGAGTAATTTAGATATTTTAGAAATATCTGCTATGAATTTGTGTAAGAAAGGGGAAATTTCACTTGGACATCAGGTGAAAAATGAAGAACTATAATAAATCTACACACAACTCTGGTCAAAATGAAATCAAGAAGAGTGCTATAGCTAGGCCTACTGCATTAGAAATGACATGAACTGTGACTGTAATACAGTATAATACAGTACAGAATATTTGCTGTTCCATCTCACTGGAACAGCAAATATTCCATTCATACAGGGTATCCAGTGATTTGAGTCTCAAGTTTAACAGTGTACATTTAGTATTACTTTAAAAAATTTAAGTAAATGTATGCCAGTTTTTAACATTGGTGCAATCATATAAATTGTTTTACTTAAGCTTACAGTTAGCCTTAAATATGCAAAATAGAACAGTATTGGCCAAACTTGTTGGGTCTTACCAGTTACATTTTTATATTAACTTAGGTTTGTGTCCTCAACTTTGACAAATTGCCCCTCTATTTGCCTTCCCCACTCTCCACAAAATATTTGGTAATGTACTGTACAAAGCTTCAAGTGTACTGTAGGGCACTTTGTAGATGATAGAGGACTGTTTTACATTGTTTTAGCAAAACGATCTTAGAACAGAAAGATGAAAATAGTCATGCTCTCAGTCAGTGTGCCATTATCTTGCCTCCCGAATTGGAACTGTAAAGTGATAGCGTTCTCTGCATTAGACTGCTTGACCATTTTGGATTGTAATATAATGGTGGTGTCTACCATACTGTACTGTATTGTCTGCGGGATTGTTTCTCCTGCTGCTAAGCCTATGCTTGTTGTAGATTTTCTGCTATCCAAATCTATAAAATTATGCTTCTTATGCTCAATGGTACAGTATACAGGGCGTGTACCATGGGTTAACTGGATGCTATAAACAGGTGCTAGTCGCTACCCAATCTGGCAGACCTCTGTAGCGTCTGAGCATAACAGGGGGGTTACCATAACAAAAGAAAGGGTCCAGTTGTGCATTTCCTGTTTTTACTACTATCACAGTGTAAAAAAATTTGTCAAACAAATCATTATCATACAGCAGGTGCTGTTACCAGCAACCACAGTGACTATAACTGTCAGTCCCTATACAGTAAATAAGTGCCTGTCACAGGGTTACTGTCACTGTGTTTAATACCAAAAAAGTAACGCTGTGACGTATTTCTAATTGGTATAATTAATTGACAATGAGAGATATCATAACTTTAGTGCATGGAAGTTGTAGACCACGGTGGGTGTGATTTGAATTTTAAAAAATATTCCACTCCAATTTGTGCATCTTACATAATATTAAAAAATTGCAATATTTAGGGAAACACCGTGACATAATGAGACAACTTTAATTTGTTGCTTGTTAGTGTGGAAGACATTGCTGAAATCACAATTTGATTTCAAATGTTGTAAATGTATGACAATTACTCCATGGTAGAGTATGAATTCATAGAAAAACCTCCATGCAGTTGTTGCTATAAAGCTTGTTATTATTCCATATTTTGTGAAAATATTGACACTTTGATTGCTGCTAATTAATTATGCATGCAAAATGAGTTAATATTGGCTTTTTAAATGAACCATTTGATTTACTGGAAAATTCAACTTTTCAGCTTCAATTTGATACCAAATTTACTGATATTGGAAAATTTTTAAAATTTGATGGTCATGTCCACTTTTGCCTGGAATTGCCCTACAGTATTTGCAAAAATAAACATCAAGATAAAAGATTCATGTTCTCTTTTTTTTTTTATTTATATTGAAACTCACAATTTCTTTTACAAGTATACTTAAAATGGTAAGTCATGCAACAGGAGTATGTTTATTACTTTGCTACATGTAAATTATTAACGGTGGTGCTATACTTGAAAAGTGTCATAACTGTTTTCCCATCAACTTGAAACCTTTGTACCCCCCCCCCTATGAAAATCGACTCGCCTCCTAAAAATCTTGTTCCTGTAGGCTCATGCCTCTGGGTATTAAGTCTACTATAAAGGGCCAAACCTCTCACCCCAAACTACAATTTTGGTACGGGGGGTACCAAAATTCTTCATTGGCTCAGCTCTTTGATTGGCAGTTAATTCAAACAATGCAGAGTACCAAAGCTTATACTACACACCATGAACGGTACTGAGAGTGTTTTGATTGTATAAATTGGGTTTTTCTATACTCACCTTGGAGCAATAAACTGAGATTGTATCTGGATGGGGACGAATTTTAGGCAATTGTGGGAGGGGCGTCAATAAGAAGGTTAGGAGAATTGGTACTGTTTGGGGTGAGAGAATTGAGCCTTTAATAATTTTCAGTGTTGATTATAGTACATAACAGTCTCTTTGCATAAAAAATACTCTCCATCATACAATTGCATGGTTACGCTGTACTATGAGCATAGTGCATTTACACACATTTACACATAAAAGACATATATACCAGTTCCACGAAATTTTGGTTGTACAATGAACAGCACTGTTAGTGTTCTCTTTTCATACTGTTGAAAAGGCTTGGGTCAATTGCATCTGAATGTAATCAATTACAATTATCATTACTTCAGATTTTATGAATACAATTATGATAATGATTACTGCTAAAAATGACAGAAATCGATTACAATTACGGTTACATTGTGATTACATTTTGTTGAAATGAGAGCAAAAGACTTGATACAAAGTATCGACAGCACACTGTAAATGCTTTCATTAGCTGCTACTAGGAGTTTCTTGGCTCAATGCGCATGGAAGTTTATATCAGTGGTGCTATTAATTTTATTTAAGGAATATTCCTCAGTACAGTATGTTGTTAATATAGTCATATGACATTTTAGAGCACATTACATTTGACACATAAAAGGAGTAGTTAGTGGTTCTCAAACTTTTTCAAAATACCGCCCCCATAAGGCACCCATGACTGATCCAATGCCCCCCTCCCAACCAACATGCCATCATATTTATATAAGTCTTTTGACTGTGAGCTTTCAGCTTTCAATTTCCAGCACCAAAATGACCCAGATAAGTTTTATATTGGGTAAATTTTTGTCAGTAGTTGCTAAACCTTTCGGAGAAGACCGTCTGTCAACCACTCTGCAACCTCCTAGGCTCCTTTATTGCACGAATGTATGAGAACCTCCAGGGACCCCATAGTCAATGGCAATGCCCCCCCCCCCTATTGCTTGCAAACCCCTCAGCCCCCCCCCCCTTGAAACTTTTCAACGCCCCCCAGGGGGCGGTAGGGACCACTTTGAGAACCACTGGTCTAGAAGTACAAACTTGGAATGCAACAAAGTTATAAAGTGTAACTGCCCCTATGAAATAATGTAAAAATATGAATCAAAGTCGACTGCATGTAATTGTACAAATATATATTTGTTAATGCTGTTAATCATGGGACTTTATGACATAAATTTCTGGGTACTGTGAGTCACAGTACTTAGTCCTCAGTACGTAAGTACCCCAACTCTCTGCCATTAAGGTCATATAACAATTTCTATAAGTGTGACAATTGTTTTATAGTAAACATTTCAAGGAAATCATCCCCATTTTATAGAGTTTTTAATAAACAACACACTGTTAATCATGGGAAATGGTACAGTTTTGTTGCAAACGGTTACAAGTAGAAGAATGCTGCGGTATGGCATGTTTTGCAATCCCTTTTTCCTCACCTTGGCCTTACAATTGAACATTAAAATGGCCATGACATGGACAAGGTAATTAGTTTATCAGTAAATAATATTTGGGCACGGCTTGAAATAAAAGGAATGTTTTCCGCACTGCATGTATAACAAAATAAGACCATGTGAATTCCCAAACACATACAGGCCAGGCCAGGCCCAGCCCACCTGAAATCCGAAAGCAAAAAAACATATGAGAGCACGTCTCAAGATGTGACGTCACTGGCAGCACAGTCGTTGCACTACATTCTGTACTAGGTAGCTCATCCATCCTTCTACAGTACACACCCAATCATGTGCATGTGAACTGGTGAATGGGCATTAGCTGGCAAAACATTGCAAACACCTGTGCTACCATACTACAGCAGAGGGCGTCATGACCAGTGAGCAGATTGTGAATGACAGGTTGTGTGCTACATGGTGACAGCTTAGGCAAGCTTATTATGGAGTGTCCATACTGTACATGTGCATAGCAGCTGTTTTGAACAGTGAGCAGACTTTGTGCACAAAAAACAGACCTGAGGCCTAAGCAGATAAGCTAAAAATTACACACTCATATGCACACATAGGTTACAAGATTTCTTCCAAAGGGTGCTGGTGTTCCTGTCCCTTTGGACAAAGCCAATTTTAAAGGCCCAGTTCTCTCAACCCAAACAGTACCAATTCTCCTTACCTTCTTACTTAAGCCCCTCCCACATTTGTCTGAAATTCATCCTCATCCAGATACAATCTCAGTTTATTGCCTCAGGGTGAGTATAGAAAAAAACTAATCAAAACACGCTCAATACTGTTAATGCTGTGTAATATAAGCTTTGGTACTCTGCATTGTTTGAACTTGCTGTCAATCAAAGAGCTGAGCTAATTGAGAATGTTGGTACCCCCGGACCAAAATTGTAGTTTGGGGTGAGAGGTTTGGCACTTTAAGAAACACAGTACTATACTTGAAAACTAGAATTGAAACAATCAGTTTAAAATTCCACACAGAGTCTGTACGGGTAGCACTTTGCATCCATCCCCTTCACATAATTTTCCCTGACCCAAGATGACAGGTGACAAAGCAAATTCTGCCATGGTGCACACATCAAAGGTATGCCAGTGCAGTTGAAAGATGACCTAGATTTTTGAACAAGATGGCTACAATAGTTTCAGCATGCCATGATGGTCGACTTGTGTTGTTTTGAAGGAAATGACATACAGTATTAAGAAGCTGATAGATCTAATGTGCATAACTTCAATATTATTTAGCCCATTACCCCATTGAAAACCTTCCATTAAAAAAACCCATTTACATAAAGACCTACTGGACTCTGGCTCTCCTCTCACTTGGCCTACAGTAGACTTGCCATTAAAATGGGTTGCCCAGCCGACAGTCGGTTGCATGCTGGACAGAAGCGCCTTCCGCAGTTTGGGTGGACAAGTTACACTAGCCGACTTTGCTTTGTTTTGAGGCATACTGGAAGAGGGATTTATAGGACACTATTGGAAAAAACTGCACATTGAATTACACAGATGGCAGAAATTCAGGCAAACCTTTTCATTCAATTACCTATTGAAAGACCATTTCATGAAGGATAATCTATGGGTAGAATTGTTAGTATCCTCAGGGAGCTGTTACAAAGGTAGTAATCCCCTTCAAAGAAGAAAGCTTTGAAGAAACTTATACCACAAATATCTCATGCTTGCAACAAAGGTAAACACATGGTACTGTCAGACCATGCATATTCAGTCTTATTGTACAGGTCTTTTCTCATCTTGTGACTACTAATGTTTTTTTCTTAAGCAAATGATCTCATTCAAAAAAAAATATTTCCAGATGTTGGCAGGTAAGGCTGTTCACATAACTGGTTTTGATTTGACAACCAGTCAAAACCGGTTTCCCTTTTTTTTTTTTTTTTCAAGTTTTTCCACAACTGAAAAACTGGTTGCTAAAAATACTGTAACCCAGCACAGTTTGACTTCCCTTTCAAAATTTACTCTTGCTCATTGTCTAAAACAAATAAACTTTAAGCAGACAATCACAACCATGTATAATTGTTACCTACATACAAATGCACACACCTCCATCAGCCCAAAGTAGGTCAACATAATCATACAATGCCCAGTATTGTGGCTAGATCTCAACATTTTGTAAGGCCATTGCTTGATTCAAAAACCACTTTTAGCTGCCAAAGAAACCGGTTGCTGAGTTTAGCCCAACTGTCATAGCCTTGTTAGCAGGACAATACCTTGGCTACACGTAACTACAAATAATTGATAACATAACTGAAACCTGAATTTTGAATATTTATGTTGCAAATACCATAGAATGTCCCTTAAATTATTATTTAAACATTACTTTCATTAAATTGATTTAAATTTAATCTAATTAAATTTATTGACATTTGGATGTTGCATTTTGATATTATTTAATTATGTGTTTAATACAGTATAAAGTCAACCAGGTGTGTATACAAACCAGGATGTGTTCAGGTTAAGGGAGCTGAGTGAACAATTTGGAAGTATGCAATTATTAAGTAATACACCAAATACATGATTGTACCAACAACAGAACCAAATCTTCCCAAAGTGGAGATCATTGAACCCCCTGCACTTCCCACTCGGGTAGGCTGGATCATCCAAGAGGGCTGGAAACCTAACAATAGTCACTCCAACAGAATGAACAATGATCAATGTTAAAGGAAGCCACTGGAGTACATTACTTGAAAAACTCATCACTCAAAGCATTCTGCGTACCCCTTTTTTTGGTAGACAATATTATTCAACTGAACATTCATTCCAGATGAGGACAGAGCTGATCGACTGATGCAAACTAGGTTGCAAGGAAATTCTGGTGATTGTGATATGCCCATGGGTTTACTGGGCAGAATAATTGACATGCCTTTAAATACCTGGTACATGGATACTACCTTATGATTCCTCAACTGAATACTGTAGTAATAAGAACAACAATAAAACTTAAAATGATAATTTCAAATGAGTAATTGCTTTCATCATGTCTTTGCTATAGTAAACAAACATTCATTTAGATTCTTATGCCTTCTGATAATCTTTTTCAATTTTCTTATGTTTCACTGATAAATAACAGTCAAGACCATCATCTCAATACCACTTCTTAAGAGGTTTTTTTTTTTTTTTATATGACCTACTTTCTTGCTGACGTAGAGAACTATTCAATGCAAACAAAATCTACTTGTCCATCTGATATGCTCAGAGAGAGGGTGGGTGGTTGTCCGAAGCAGTTTTCACTCATCTCGGACGATTGGACAAGTGTTAAATTTCAGCCCTGGGTAGCCCCACCAGCACTAAAACTTCCATCCAGCACTAAAATATTGTAAATCCCATTCAGAACTTTATTTCTGTTTGGCATCCAATTCTATTCCAGGCAAAAGCCAAAAGGTTCAAAATTCTGCATGCACAAAGCAGATACCCTCTCCTGTTACTGTAGACTCTTTCCCAGGACAGCCCCAATTATGCATCCGGAGCTCTAAAAATACTGGGCACATCCCTGTGAGGGAGGTGTATCTCACCAGTACACCCTTTCACACTGGTTACTCTTTCAGTCAAATTGTAACAATACATCAGCGTACAGTAAGAGTCTAAGCAAAATTGCTGTAGACTACAGTCAACAGTACTAGCCCAGTATCCTACATCAATGTACGATCCTTGCTTATGCTACAACAAAATTAATCAAATGGAATCATTACAACATTACATTATTAATTATTACAACACTTTCGAAATTTGGTTCTTCAGAAAATAAAAAAGAAAACTTTGAAAATGTTTCTTGATACAGTTGTGTAACAGACACCTTACAGTACCTCAATCAACAATACAATACAGTACATGAGATGAAAGTCAAAGTACCCCCTGCAAAATTCAGCTGTTAAATGCATGTTAAGTTCTTGCTCTGAAAATTGAACCCATATACAGTAGAAATTTTAAACCTATTGTACCTTGTACTGTATGCTATCCTGTACAATACACTATACTGTACTACAGTACCCTACAGTAAGTACTGTACAGGTGTACAGGTACTTTACAGTATAAATGTTCCATCTCTGTTCTGAAACTTATGTAAATTATACCTCAAAATTGCCTGTTAAGGTAATATGACAGTACAATATGTATTTGCTTCTAGGTATGGGTATTATTATTACTGGAATTTAAATTGGGACTATAGTACAATAATACTGTAGGCATGTAAAATAATGTTTGGTGATTGGGACAGTACAGTTATTGGCTTTAGCCCTGTTGCTCAATTTTCAACAAGTGCTGTCAGTTTCAATATTGTTGGGAGAAACTGTCTCCATGTTTTCCCTCTCAACATGTTCCTTAATTTCTTCAAAAAAGAACAGAAAGTCTTCCTTCTTCTTCTTCTGAACAGAACACCATGAATCATAGAAATCATCTTTCACTGCTTCATCCTGAATTTGTGAAATAAGAGCAACAATTTTGCTAGCTATAACTGCTTTGGTCTGGTTCTTAATATCATGGTAGGATTCTCTTTCTTGGGGGACAACAAACACAGGATCTGGGGTATTCTCACTACTCATACTCTTGAAGAGAGTCTGAAAAATGGACCTTCTTCGAATCCAAGCAGTCTCTGTGAAGTCAACCAGTTGGTTGTCAAGGGGTTCTCCACTGACTGACTCCATTAACTGGTCTGTTGTTGGATTGCTTAGAAAGTCACTGGCTCCAAGTCTTGCTCTCCACTCCAGAATTTCCATTTCCTGGGGCATATGGCTTGAGGTAGCAGGTGTTACACCTTTCGGATCGTTGCATCCTATTCTTTCCAGTGTCTTCAACCGCAGCTGTAAATTTCAAATGAATTAAATTCATAATTAACACCATACTTCGGCTTTGATGAGGTTACATATAATTTGTGATTGCAGATTGGGGGAATTTGCAGGGTTCTGCCAGAGGAAAACATTACTAAAATCAATCAGTACATTTGAAAAGAAAAAATGAGAGGCAAAATGAAATCTGGTATTGTGTTAGGAGGCACACACCTACCTCCCTCTCCTTGATATTGTACACCAGACTGCACATTTCATTTTGAGATTAAAGCAAATACTTTAGAAATGTACCACAAGATACTGTGCAAAAGGTTAATATCAGAACAGGTTTACTGTATCAGAAAAAACAAGTGCAATACTGTACAGTACAGCACAGTATCTGATAAAAGTTTTGCAGTACAAAGTCTTAACAGAGCTGTGAACCAAAGGCAATACTGATATTAAAGTGCAGTAAGTATTGTGCACAATGCATGTAAACACTACGCTACATACAGTACTAGAACTGTACCCCTCAGTCTAGAACTCTGGAGATGACACTTTCCAGCCAGGGGCATACAGTATACATGAATTTGCATGGTGTGAACTACTGTATATTTGGACCAACATTTCTTGGAGACCGACTCCTGCCGACATTGTTGTATGACACAAACTTTCAAAGATTATTTTTTTCTCTTTTGCACTTCAAATGCTGCTTTTGCGATGAACTTTGTCTTTTTTTTTTCTTTTTTGCACTTTCATGGTGGTGTGCAAATATTGTTCATGTCTTGACTTCTGGTAAAAAGGCACACTGAACTGGATTTGAGACTGGCTCATTGGTGTTCAGAGAGCAAAAATTCATTTTTCTCAGGGAAAACTACTGTATGTTCAATGTGAGAAGTTTTTTTAAGGAGGGGTATTCAGACATGTAAGCAGGTGACTTGGCAGGCTTTACATACTGTAATCTGCCAGCTGAAAATAAAACGGACTATGAAATGCACTAAACTACTTTAGCTACCGCAATAAGTCAGGGCTCCATTTTCGTGGTTGTCCAATTGTCCAGGACAACTAAAATTCCATCTAGGGACAACCAAAATGTGGAAGTTGGTTGTCCGATGGACGACCGTTTTTCTCTCACAATGAATTATATTCCAGCAGCTTGCTTTTATCTCAATGAAGAAGTATGCTGTATATGCTGACTGATAAACTCGTTGCAAAATTTTCCATCGTTTAAGACTTCAAGTGTTTTTGTCTTGCAAAATTGATATCTTTTCATTCTTCCAGACCAATTATACGTAAACAAAATTAATTTTTGTGCTGTAATTGTTCACAAAATGTTTTGGACAGCCAAATTTTCTTTAGGACAACTAAAAATATGGAATTGGTTGCCCAAGGACAACCGCAAATTTTTCTGAAAATCTAGGCCTGGTAGTACTGTAAAGCTGGTGCAATACTTACTTTATCTAGTTTCTCCAAATTACGAAATGTCCTCATCCAGTCTGATTCACTAGGCAAGCCTTTAGGGGTCCAGACTTTACTTCTTTTGTTGAGGTTCTCTAATTGGAAGTCCATGTCTTCACATCTGTCCATTTCTCCACTTTGAGATACAGCTTGGAACTTGTGTACAAATTGCTTGACTTTTGGAAGCATGAGGATGTCATTTCTACCCTCTATCAGCTCAATTTGCTGATACTTTGGGTGGTTTCTGCCGTGAAATATAGGGGAGTGCTTAAACTTTCCAGCCATAATTAATTCTTTCTTGTTGTGCCTCACACCTTTCCCAAAATTAAGAATGCTCTGTGCATATGTTAGGATTTGTTCCTGTGCGTACTGGTATTTAGGACTTTTGACAGCTTTTGTCCAGTTGAGGTAACCTGTTGGTGTTGGGTCCAGGTTTTTGGCTTTGCACATACGTACATAAGGGACAAGAAGCTCTTCAATTGTTCCGTGGTACAATATGCACAACAACTCCCAACTCTTGTGGTGTTCACTGCCTTTCTTGGCGTATTTTTGGGCAGCTTCGCTACGAAACCCCATTGCAAATGCAAGGTCTTTCATGAAAACCTCCCAATTTAGTTCAAAATATGACCTCACCATGTTCATCTCATAGTGCCCATACCCTATTCGAAGATGAATCCAGTCAAATTCAGTGGGCAGCTTAATGTCATCTTCCTTGAGTTCATTTGAGGATTTACAATGCTAGATGAACACATCTTTTCCAAAGAGACAAAGACCACATTGTAGGCACCGAAATGTTTCGCAGACCACCTTTTGACCAAGGGTGTACGGAACCCCATCACACACAACCAGCACCCATTCCCTGCAACTTTGACAATCCTGCCCAGCTTCACAGTACTTCTTAATGTGACAGTCTTTCCCAATTTGTAGGAAAACTTCTTTAACACTTTCATAAGAATTTGGGTTGGTGAAAATGGGGTCTCTTGGTATCACACGAACCGCTGATGAAACTGGTGTTTCAGGACCTTTAAATACACTTTCACTCCCTTCACAAACAAAGTCAACCTCTGTAAATTTTTCTTTGTGAACTCTCTTAGGGAAATGAGAACCATCATCAGGCTTTTCTTGCTGCTCCTTCGACTTAAGCGAAGCTTTACAGCCCTCACACAGTCGCTTTGATTTGGGGTTCCTCCTGTTACAATTCTGACAAACTTTCCATTCTTTGGCAAATTTGTTGTCAGCTACTAGTTTATCAACTTTGTCAGATGATGTCCCATCCTCCCCAACATCAGTTTCTCTGTAGACCTTATCAATGTGGTATGCTAAAGACTCACACAACTCCTGATAATGCACATCACTTAAAGATCGATGATGCTGACTCTCATAGTCTAATATTTCTGCAGTTTGAAACTCAGCAAGAGATGTCCAGACTGATGGTTTCAATGTTTTGTCTTTTTGCAAAGTCCCAGTTGGCTCTACTTCTGCCATACACACACTAGTAATAACACTTGTTTTAAGCTTCTTGTTATCTCTTACATGGTAGCTTTTCCCTATGACCTGATCATTGTCAAAAGCATAAATAAGGTCACCAACTGGTGCTGACATTTCATTACAAGCTTGGTTCTCAAGCCAGCTTTTAATCGTCCAATATGACCCTGCAGATGAACACAAGCCATTAATAGCTGCATTCAGTTTGCTGTTCACTACAGAATGTGCTACAATATTTTCTGAAAAGCTCAGAGGGAACACATACTTCGATGACTGAGTGCTGTAGATATGTTCAACTGCTTTGGCAATTGCATACAGGGTTTTTTTTTTTTTTTTTTTTTTTTTTTTTTGAGAACAAGCTGACTGACCAGCAACTCCTTTTAAAAAATTAACAATTACAGGACTGCGCTCATTAAGCCATTGTTCAACTTTGATTCCTGTAAGGTTATCAAAATTTGCGTAACTTTTGTTCAAATGAGCACTGTCCTTTGAAATTTCTGCTGCTTGGCTCTCTCCAATATACTTTGCAACTTTAGCAAGTTCCTCTTGTGACAACTGTTTCAACTGGCTTATGATATTGTCTGATGAATAAGAAGAAGCCTCAGATTTAGAAGGCCTGGAAATAACCTGTGTGTTGTCAGTGTCACTGGGCTTTGCCCTACCACTGGCACTAGTACTACTATTCAGTGGAAGCCTACGCCTAATATTGGCTTCACGCATACAAGGTGTGCTTGAAGGTACTGGGATGGAACCGGGGTCTGACCCAGTGCCCTTTTCCGCATCACTCGAGGCAGCTGGCCTAGCAATACAAGTTATTGGGCTAATGTTTGGCCCTAACCTGGAAAAGGTGCTTTCAGTTTCACTCTCACAGTCACTAGAATTAGAGATATTATCACTAGCAGACAATGACACATAACTGTGGTCCTCTAGGAATGATGCATGAGAGTCATTACTGCTGCTAGCACTAACAGTATCACTTTCTGAATCACTCACTTCATAATTTCTAACGTTAGTACTCTCTCTTAGTCTTACAACATTACCAAGACTGACGCTGATACTGTTATCATTCCTTGCGACGTTAGGCCTATCAAAGTTTCCAAACCTGGCTGATGTTAGTTTCAGTAAACAATGTTCACAAATTTTACGGGCTTTTTTCCGCTGAATCTTGTCAGTAGGATAAAGCTGCTCAACTTTTCGCCTTAAATGTACTGGAAGCCTGTGAAATACGGAAAGTTTATTCCTCGCTTGCTCACACTTAGAGTTAGGCCCTTGGCCTTGGTCACAACAATCTGTAACGTTACAGGGTATGTCGTGAAAATCGGTTCTTGTTGAAAATAAACACTGGGCTATGTAGCGCTTTTTCTCTCCACCTCTAACACGTTGCGTCATGTCACATTAAACGAATCCATAGCTTTCCAGGCAAACACACAGAATTATCTTTGAAAAATGTGTACCCAAAAAGTGTTTACGAATCATATTTTGAAGGCGATATGGTAAGTACTGTAAAATACGCGTTTATACAGTAGCCTAACATAAACGAAAGCACCACAGTATACTAGGCTAGGCTATCTACGTACTCATATACGTGAAATGCATAGCAAACAAAGATACGCACATTCATAGGCAGATAACACTTAACATGTAGAAGAATTACACATAATATGAACGACTGTATGAAGTCTACTAATGAGATAAAGGGTAAAGGCTATTTGCAAATTAGGATTGTTCTCGAAAGTGTTACGGCAAACTACCTTTAGCGTTACGGGTTTTTGGTAGCCTTAGCAACAAAGACTATGAATAATCATTAACAGCTCCACCAAAGGAACAGCGGAAATTACGCAGGGGTTCTGTAAGTTGACCGCCATTGAAAGTTTACGGTAGGCTACACTTGCAATGTGCGTAAAACGCTAGTATGGCGCCTCCCTGTGCAAAACTGTCTCCAATTTAAGTGATTTTTTTTTTCACTAAAAAGCGGCTTTCTCCCGAACTGTTGCATTAAATCCACTAAAAGAGTACAAAAAGTTCTTTTTTTCTAATTTCCGTGACATATGATGGCCCAGGGGTCTTACAACAAAATCAGTGGCCCTGTTGACAGAGCAGAGAAACGAAGTTCAAGAACCTGAAGTACCGAATCATCATTGGGTCTATTGGCGACGGGTAGGCCTGGACATTAACTGGACATGATAAATTGAAGTATTAAGGGTCAAAATAAATTGCAGCATGGTAGTAGATCGAAAATAATGGGCCGAGGGCTCCATTGTGGGCAACAAAGATACAGAACACTAAAAGAAACGTTGAAGTGTCACTCAGTGACCACTGCGTTCTTATTTCTTGTTCTTATACAGATGAAATGTAACAGCTGGTATGAAAACTAGTATAGCCTAAACGTTTTAGGTCCCTGGGTCCAGGTCCCGCAGATCCCGCAGATCCCGCAGATCCTTCAGCATTGCCAAGTATTGCATGCGTGGGGTAAAGCATATGAGAAAGAAAACGAAACTGTTGTTCATTTTCACGTTAATGGCAAGAATTATAACTTCATTTTAAATTTCCCAATACACGACCCTGGGCCCACTTTCAAATACGCCTGCTGACTTTAGTCTCCTAAATCTTCTTGGTGGGAAATGACTTCACCCTAGGTTATATTCTCATATAGTATACTTTAGGGTTCCATATAATTTACCCTATGGGGAATGTGAATTTGCACCGAATATTCATTAGGACTTCATATTAACCTCTTCATATGTCCTTTATGGGATATGTGGTACATGTGGGCAACTGGTTTTAGGGATTTGTGGGTTGAACATAGTGACACAGATTTTCCTAGTTGGTATCTTTTTTGGTCAACCCCGTAAAAATCAACGAACAGCTGACTAGTGGCCCAGGTTTGCTACCAAATGATTTCCTCATGGGTCCAGGCTTTCTGGGACCTAAATAATTAGGCTATAGGGGTTTCCATACTAGTTGGTACACCATATCTGTATAATGATAAGAAATAAGAACGCAGTGGTCACTGAGTGTCACCTCAATGTTTTTTTTTTTTTTTTTTGGTATTCTGTGCCTTTGTTGCCCACAATGGGGCCCTGGGCCCAAAACTTTCGATCTACTACCATGCTGCAATTCATTTTGACCGTTAATACTTCAACTTATCATATCAAGTGAATGTCCAGGCCTACCCGTCGCCAATAGACCCAATGATGATTCGGTACTTCAGGTTCTTCAACTAAGTTTCTCTATCAGCAGGGCCAATGATTTTGCTGTAAGGCCCCTGGGCTATCTTATTTCACGGAAGCTAGAAAAAGAACTTTTTATTCTCTTTAGTGGATTTAATGACTACATCGCATGAGTTTAGATGATCATCGTATGTCGGTGAGCCTTTCGGCGGACTTCTGGTACGTCGAAAGGTTCTCTCAGTATGGCATGCGGAAGAGACAACAATAACATGATGATCGTACGTTTTTACATTCACAACATGTGTTTTTAGATGTACAACGTGTGATTTTACATGTACATCGTAACATTTAACATGATGAACTTATGGTTTTAGTACATGATGGTGTAAATTTACATCATGATCGTATGAAGTTAGTACGTCATCGTATATTTTTGGTACATTAACGTATAATTTTAGTATATCATCATATAGGGTGAGCCTTTTGGCGTGCCATACAGTTCAACCCATTTGGGAATTGAACTGGGTTTGAACCAGAATTTCTACCGGGGTGAGCACGGATTTCCTTGACGAGATACTGTTAAATGTTAACCGACCCCTCAATTTAAAGACGCACAAGTAGAATGGAAGTTGTAAATTTGCAGAATCCAAACATGCTATGGTATACTCATTTTTGAATGTATAAAGGTAAGAGGACAATGAAGAATTCATGAGGAGAGCAATAAAAGTTTGTCACCCCACACACAAAATATGATTAATGGGTCTCACATATTTGTGATCAAGTTGTAGCTAAGTTTTTTATCCGGTGAAACCCTAGGAAACCTTTTTGTTGGAAGTGACTCGATCGCTCAAAAACGTCGCTTATTTTAATTTTCACTCAGATTTCACTTAATTTGCCAGGCAATGAAATTTACAAAGTGGAAAGATGCTTGTAAGTGAAACTTTTACGCTCATTGACAGAGGTCATTTCTAAAGAGTTTATTTTTTCCGTCTAGCGTAAAAGACTTAAGTGCTGTTAAAGCTGTATGATTAATAATAGATGAAGTACTTTCATTAATAAGTGAAAGTGAAGTGATTTGTAAACTGTTACTTTTCAATTAGCAACTTTGGCAGCTATTACATACTTCTTTCTTTATTATTTCAGTCATATTCGGTACATCAGCAGAGCTTTTAATATACCGTTGGAACATGTATTTAGCTGAAGATGAACGTACCAGGAAGCAATGCTGTGGTAGTGTTGGTAACAATTATATTGCAAATCATTTTTTGTGAGTATAACCAATTGATTGACTTCAGTAAAAGGATTCATTAGGTAAAGAAAAAATTGTATTTAGTTGCAGTGTGGTAAATTTTGTGTTTTTTTCTTTATTTCTAACTGTTAATTTGAACTGTAATCTAGGATTAGTGCTCTCAAAGCTTTCATCCATTTACTGCTATGAATGATACATGTAATAACTAGTTGAGGGCATCCGCGTTGGATAGTTTTCCTTCTTGACCTGAAACACCGATTCTTAAACGACGAAATGTGTTTAATATATCTCGTTTGCATATGTTACTTTGCACGTATATCTGATTTACAGGCTATAATGTTTCTACGACCGTCCTCGTCACTTTTGGTGAAACCGTGAGCCTTAAATGTCTAATAAATACTTCAAATATACTTGCTTTCGAGTGGAGTCATAAGGGTGAAACAATATTTCTTCACGATAGAAACTTCGTCGGTGAGAAACGCAAAGGGGCCTATACAGCAAATTTGGTGTCTGAAAGAAATATTTACCAGTTAGATATATTTGTCCATGGCTCTGGAAATCTAGGGACATTTGATTGTATACAATATTCATCAACGGAAAAATCAGCGGTATCCTGGAATCTTAAAGAAAGAGTAAAACGTAAGATATTTATTTGATTTGGGAATATTTTAAACCACAAAACTATATTCATAATATGAAGCAAAGCCAAGATGTTAAAAAAGGGAAGCGAAACGGGTAATGCACAATCACAAAAATTTTGCATCTTTAAGTAAATTTTAAGAGACGGTTTGCAGCCTTACACTGCTGTGACCAATAAACTGCAAATGCCCATTTGACCATGCTCTTGTTAAACACCCATTCGCCCTAGAACACGCCTTTTTGCAAAAAAAAAAAAAAAACAACAACAAACAAACAAACAAAACAAAACAAAAAACTGTGTTGTCGTTGATGCTTTTAATTCATTTTTTATTGTGCTTTCAAATTATGCATCTCTTATGGTAATTGTATGTACGCTACACGGAAATGTGAATTCTGTTAAGGCGTATTGCTATTAATTTCACAACTAAGCCACTTACTTTCAACGGCAAGAGCAGTAGTGGTCCTGGAAATTTAGTAAAGTATGATACTCACTAAATAGCCCATGTTCTTTAGTCCATTCCAAAGAATTTGAATGATTAGTGATGAATAAGAGAGAATCAGTGAAAAAAGAGAGAAGGCGGGTGCATGGAAAAGTATAAAGGAACTAACACGGCAGAGACAGTTTAAAATTATTATGTTCAAGCACAGTGACATTCATAATGTTTCCCGTATTATTAATGCTGAGTTGAGTTGCGTTTCTACATGGTTTAGAGCAAACAAGCTATCATTAAATACAAGTAAAACAAATTTCATGGTATTTCGTCCCATCCAACGTAAAGTTGATACGATTCACATCTATATCGATAACAATGAAATTAATTTAGTTGACAAAACTAAGTTTCTCGGTATTTACTTAGATTCCAAACTATCTTGGAAAAATATCACTGACTTTCTTTGTTGTAACATCTCTAAAGTTATTGGTATCTTCCATAAAATTCGCTATTTTGTGCCTTCCCATACTCTAAAAACATTATATGATTCCCTTATACACTCTAAATTGTTTTATTGCAATATTATCTGGAGAAATGCTTTTCCCTCTTATTTAAACCGTCTACAAGTTCTTCAAAAGAAAGCTGTTCGTATTATTACGAACTCTAGTTTTTGTGCCCACAGTGCCATCCTTTTTTCAAACCTAAAAATTCAAACTATTTTCGATACCCTCAAATTCCAAGCCGGTGTTTTTATGTATAAATATGTTAACAGATTGTTACCCCACAGTTTTGATGAATACTTTAAGTTTAACAGTAATGTTCATACCCATTACACACGTTTCTCTCAACATCTGCGTACACGTTTTTCCTATACAGAAATATCACGCCGTCTTTTCATAAATACGGGGGTCAGTGTATGGAATTCACTACACAGAACCTTAAAAGATGCTAAATCTGTATTTTCCTTCAAGATTAAATTAAAATCCCATTTGCTTAGCGATTATTCTTCTTAGGTGGTTTTGGCTTTCTTTGTTTCTTTATTGTCCTATTTTTTCTTGAATTGTTTTTTGTTTTGTTCTTGTTTTTTTCTTTCTTGTAAAGGGGGACTGCCCGCATAAGCTTTGCTTTTTCAGTCCTCCTCCACCACCTTGTTTAAATGTTGTATCATTTTGTATTTAAACTATGGAAATAAACTCAAACTCAAAGAAAACGAAGGATTGACTGATGGTTATCCTGATCTGAGTTTGTACGTGCTTTTTCAAAAGATTTTTTGATATTATATCGAGTTTGAAATAGTGGTATCTTAAGAAAAACGCTATATATTATTCCGTTGGGATGTTTTATTGCCTAACTGGAAGGGAAAGACTCACGAGGAGGCAGGAATATGAGACTAATACAAAGATTTGAGGTAAGGATAACGCCAGAAAATATTTCGTAGCGAGGATTTATTGCCTAATTGGCAGGGAAAGTTCACCCGGAGGAAGAATCATGAGATTAACACAAAGCTGTGAGGTAACTATAACGTCAGACAATATTCCGAAGGGAGGGTTTATTGCCTGACGAGAAAGAAAAACTTTGCCAGGAGGAAGATTCATTGGACTAAGACAAAGCTTGAAGGTACGTTGACGATTCATGGAAGAAGCATCAACTGGAAAACAAATCGGTTGTACGGAAAATGACGAGTGTAAGAACATCTGTCCTGGTGGTACTTTAATACCAAATCCTACATCAGCTCTAATTTTTCTGTGAGCCCCATGTCTTCGAAAAAAATTAAAAACATTTCTAAGCTCATATTAGCAACACATAACGGGACAAAAAAATGCTGTGTGTGCAACTGAGTTTTTTTTATTTCATTGAAACATTTGGAACATTTCTCAAAACGATGATGCCACATAACAGCTGTTTATGCAGGTGCTTACAGATACGTTAGCATATAGAAGAGCATCTTATCTAGGTGCAAAGAAAAAACTTACAATCCAGTTGTAATTATAATTATAATAGAATTAGTGTTAAACTATGTGTTTATTTCCTAGATAATGAACCGGATGAATACACAGTGACCGCTTCTCTTGGAAATTCTGTTAACATCACATGTGAATTGGACCAATCAAAAGGTAACCTTGCCGCTGTCAATTGGAATCATGGTTCTAACGAAATACTGCACCACGATGCATCCCAAACAGAAGTGACCAAAGACAAGTACACGTCAAAAATAGCCAGCAACTATTCAATTGTACAGTTGAACATATTAATTGTTGGTTATGCCGACTATGGTGAATATTCATGTATATCTTTCCTTAAAAGTGGGGCAAGCACAAAGAAAACCTGGATTTTACATCTTAAAGGTAAGTTGCCACTCACTCAAAGAAAAGTGAAAACCAGCAGAGTAGCGAAGCACCAAGTATATTCTACACTATCCAAAGAATATTACAACCCTAATCGAATTTCACTTTACGGTGTATTTCATTATTTTTTAAATAACAATATTGAATACGTACGTCAACGTGTTAAGTTTCTCTGCATGAAATAGATAATCTGGTAACAAAGAAGAATGTTGCCTTATTAAAATTATTATTATCAGACGCACTTATTCGCATTATCATGACTCCATTGGACTTTGTATCCCTGCAATTATTACTATAATAAGCCATGATTACAGGGGATGTCCACTTCCAAAAATTGTGCACATTGCTTAGAGTAAGCATCTGTAAGTCCGTTATCAAATTATTAAATTTTGTTACCAGTTTATGTGCTAATTAACAAGAAATGAATCAATATAACGCTCATGTAAATTGTTTAATTGTTTAATTTAATAAACTAAAATATGTCCAAACATTTAAAAAATACGCCTCAATTGAATCTCCACGATTTGATTATGTCAGATGTGGAAAACAATGTTTAAAGTGTTAACAACTTTGGCATAATGGGTGGTAATACATTTATTTTTACCAAACGTATTTGACTTTATATATTAACTGAAATGATCAGACGGTGGTCAAATAAGAAACATGTTCTTACTTTTGCATTATGTCTGACAACGAGTAAGCACCAGTGTAAAATACAAATTATGTCTTCTCATTGTTATCGTAAAAGTATGCAACTGATTCTAGTTGATCTGGAAAAAAAAGATAAGAAGTTTGAAGTTTAAAAGCGATTATTGTCGGAACGGAGCATCGTTTTTGAACAGCCAATAGACCAATGGGTCTCCTTCTTAACATTCCGCCTAGTGGTATTAAAGAGATATTGGTTGAAACTACATCTGACACGTAGTAATGCTGTAGCAATATCCATAATGTTAACGTATTTCTCTTAAAGGAAAACGAAACGCTGCTAGAGAAAGATTACTGCCGGTTCATGGATCTACTGAATTAAATTGCTACTCAGATAATCCCAGGGATGTGACTGCCGTTAAATGGATTCGAAATCGAAAAGTTATAAAGGATACAAAAATAACAGGTTATAATATTGAAAAGACATTCAACGATGATCCACATACGTCATACAACATTACAAACGCTAGTTTTAAAGAGGCGGGAAATTACTTTTGTTTTTCGTACTACAAAAATCATTCCAGCCAAGAAACAGCTTGGACAGTCCAAGTTCAAGGTAAAACTACTATTTGCAATACCATACGAACTAAAAAGTAACATCGAAGATATCTGACATAAGATTTCAAATCAGGTTAAACAAAATCTTTTAAATTTCAGTCACTCCTTATGGTTATAGTAAAATGAATTGCTAAGACTTTTACTTTTCAGCTATAAAGGAAATTCTTAATTGACATTTGGAAAAGACGTTTACCAATTCTGTCTGACTTAATTATGGATTTGAAATACTTTTGACTGAAAACATTTGTTTCTACCATTTTGAAGGATGTAGAGTGAAAGACATACCCAAACGTGTCGATAGCATTAATACCAATATATATTTTTTTTATATTGCACTCAGGAAATACTACATTAACTTTAAGCACAAATACCCTGAATGAAAGGGAAACTGTAGCTACTTTATGCTGTGTTGAATTCGGAATGACGCCTATGAGTTACGAAATTTACTGGCTACTAGATGGAAGGAACTTTAATTTTGACGGAAAGAACACAAACTTTGGAAATAAAAACACGACATATTGCAACAGGTTGGAATTTCCTCTTGAACGAAGATTCCATGGAAAGTCGTTGGATTGCTTGGTTCAAAATGAGCTGAACAGAACTGCTTCTATCATCCTAGCTGTTTTTTGTAAGTCATTAAGACTTTATTTTAAAAATGCCTATATTGACTCCATCCCGGAAGCTCTCTCTAAAATATATTAAAAAATGAATAACATCAGAAAGGTAGTGAAATCGGGTTCTCATATTTTACGGTTAAGTGATGTTCCATTTGCACAGCATTCAGATCGAAACCATTTTTTCCAGAATTCAACAGAGGGCGAACGTGATAGCGTTAACCGAAAAGTACACGTTATCAGCCGTTGGTTACTCCCTTTATGTCCTCCATCACTCAAAATTGAAAAAAATGTCATCTGAAATTGTGGTTTTCAAAACATTATCACAGGGATTTTTAATCCACAGATCCTCCAAGAATACTGAACATACAGCACCGTACAACCTTTTCTATGAGCTCCAACGAGGAGGTTTATATAACCTGTACAGTAGATGCGCATCCTGATCCTGTAGTTATACTGGAGAAAAAATCGACGAAAGGTAGTTGGGAAGAACAATCGCGAAGTCCAGTCCTTAAATCTAGAAATAATACCATTGTGGAATGGAGGTTTTCATTGTCCGAAAGAGGGAAACATTCTTACAGATGCATAGCATACAACACAAATAGCAGTACAGCTACCAGTCAGGAAATATTAACAAACGGTGAGTTAGCAACAAAAACAAGCACGATACTTAGTATATGTCTCTCAAATGTAGAAACCTAACAATTACAGACTTAAGGCATAATCTTTTTCTTAATGTTTTCTTAAGTCAAAATGGCTTACGTTAAAGTTTGGGTATTATATATATATATACATATATATATATATATGTATATATATATATATATATATATATATATATATATATATATAAATATATCTATATATATATATATATGTATATATACATATATATGAAAAGTCTACCTTATGGGGAAAAAATTTGGGGGCGAAATATGAGTTTCGCCTTAACGTTTCTACACGCCCTTTCTAAAAGAATACGTAAACGGACAAAGGCGCTCTCGTAGATTTACAAGCTAGATACAATTACTTCAATGTTGTCAAATTTACGGACACAAAACTGTTAACACGAACGGATGCCTGGCCATTGAAATAAAGTTGCTTACTTGTTTAGACGTTAGGGCGAATTCTTTTTCTTATATATTTTATTGTTATATTTTTTAGCCCTATGTTCAAGCAGATATAACAATTTTCTCCTAACGCTAATTCCCACCTAAGGGGGAAATTGTTATATCTGCGCGTACATAGGGTGAAAAAATAACAATGAAATATGTAAGAAAACGAATTCGCCCTAACGTCTAAACATGTAAACAAATTTAACCCTAATGTTATATATATATATATATTTATATAGCATTAATTAATTGCGTGTGTTGGACGTAATAAATAAGGAAAAATGGAAAACAGAGTGTGCATAGATCCAACGAATAATTTATTTCAATAAATCATTCGTTGGATCTATATGCACACTCTGTTTTCCATTTTCCCTTATATATATATATATATATAAATATAAATATATAAATATATATATATATTATTTTTCCATTACTAGTGATAAATAGCGGATAATAATTTGCAACACAACAAAAGCGAAAACAAAAATGAAAATAAATTCGAACATTTACGAAAGATAGATTTTGACCACATTTATTTGTGTTCATAGTATCATTCAGTAACAAATATGTGCAACTGAGATCAATTCAAGAAAGGGATAATGTATCTTTGCGAAAAAAAAAGAAAGAAAAAAGAAGAAAAAAAAAACCTTACAAATACAAGAATAGAATCAGTAATTGACGAAATTGCCTTCCGATTCATTCTCAAGAGGGGCGATAATCTTTCCAGACATGTTGATAGCAAATTACTTTTGAATCATCTCTCAAGGTGAAACTTAAATTGAAAGTAAATTTATTTTGCCCTACTTTACGTTTTTATCTAGCTCAATTCGAAAAAAACCAGGAATTGCTTCAGCAGGAAATTCATCATATGCAGTAATGGTTGGGGTTCCTCCATAAGGTTCCCAACCAACAACAGGTGAGTTCCCAACACATATTGTCCTTCTGTGATGAACTTTCCCTGTGGAAAGCCGAATTAAAAATTAAATTAAAAATTAAAAATTTATCCACCAGTGGCCTGACGCGCAGTTAAAATAATTAATACCAACAGAATGCATTTCATCACACCTATTTGATCTTTAAAATGCATACCAAATTTTGGTCTTAAATGTTGCGATCTTTTTCGTTTGTACATTTTTGTGATATATCCCTATGCCAAACAGAAATACACATATCCTCAAACTATATGTTCGTTGGGTAGGGCTTAACCTTAACCACAAGAAACAACAAATGATAGCTACTCAATCTACAAATGAAAAGATGGAGTACATGCAATTTAAATCGCAACGGAAAAGGAAATGCCAAAAATATCATTCCGGGAAGAAAAATAGAATTAAAATTTCAAACGTTGAAGTTCTCCTCTTCAGTCACCAAAAACGATGAAAACCAGGGGGAATAACTCGCAACCTTCATATCACAGGAACTTCAGCCGGTCATGAAAAGGTTTGCTGTAGAAGATGACCCAAGGCACATTGAAGTTTTTAGATGACTTGTTTGAATTTAAGAATCAATTTTGAAATTATCAACTTTATTTTAAAATGTTTTGTTCGTACTTAACTAGTTCGGAATTTATTATGACAATTGTGCCGGTATAAATTCGGCACCTGGAGTCGAAGGAGGACTTGTAGTCGCAGGAATAAAATTTGAAATGCGAGTTATTGCTTACGTTTAAGATACACTCTTTTTAACTCAAGATGACGAAATCGACGCAAAAAATTGTCTTTTTTCAGATGTGCTAAGTGTCAAATGTCCCGATGAACAGCATGAAGATTACACCATGTAAGTTTTAAATGTTTTCAACTACAGAAGCTTTGTTTTGGAACACATATGAATATACATCATCTCGCTAAAAGGGAACGATTTTAAGATTAACATTATTTTTTTTATTTAATTTAAGTATGGCTGACAAAGAAAACACAGAAGAAGATATTGACACTTACTACATTCATGAAGGGTGTAATACAAGAAAAAGTCGTTCAAAGGTAAGGCATCCTGCGGACGGGTCTAATATAAGTTTTGGTAGCCATGAATGCAAATCCATTGACAAAATATGATGAGCATATTTAGATTTCATTGGTGAATACATTTAGAATTATGCAGGGCGAATTCCCGTTATTCAAATGCGGAGTCATTTTCTAGGGAATATTAGGCGGAATACATAATTTTTGATACAATGCCTCAACGAAAGTTGCAAATCGTTCTCCTTTTTTTAGACATATCTATGATCATATGTGGGATAGAGAGGTAACTACTAAGTTTAGAGTTTGTGTATTGTATAAAACATAAAAATCATCTTTTGTCTGTAGTATCTTTACAGGCAGCGCAATAATTCTTTTTCGTGTAATGCATTTATAGGTTAGCAAAAGTGGAACCTCTTCAGGGCTCTGTGACTACGAAATTTTCTTGGCCTCTGATCTACCCTGTACCTGATGTTCTGAAAAGGTGGTTGTTTGTTGCATCTACAATCTGTAATCAAAAGAGTGAACCTGATCACTATCTAATAGATTGAGGAGCGTGAATTCACTACATTAGAGTGTTAATTCACCCCCAGAAGAGTGAAATCCACTGCAGAAAGAGGGAAAATTCACTCTTCCACTAGTGACTGCAATGATTACTTTTTTCAAAAAGTGATCACTATGAGCATTCCGTCAAGAGTGAAACTTCGTTCGTTTGGAGGGAACTTCACTCTTTTTGGAGTATGTTATAACTCTAATGAAGCGAATTCACTCTTTTACCTCTGTAAAAGAGTGACTGAGTTCACTCTTTAGATTTTAGAGTATAACAGATGTGGTCAGCAAAGCACTTCACTTCTGACCTGTTCCAGACGAATTACGCACCGATTGTATACCAAGCGACTGCAATAAGAACATATCTGAGGGTATAAGTTATCAATAAATTAAATCTTTCGTCAAGCAACAGTTTACCTGGGACTACGAAATGACTTTGGAATGCGATACATATCCATTAGTGGTAGATTTCCAGTAACAACACTCTTTCAATTTATACTCGTCAAGTTTATTTAAGTGTTGTTTTCATTCTGTTCAATTGATGGTAAGTTAAGAATAATCAGGTATAGTTACAACCACTTCAGACATGAACGTTTATCGAAGGTGTTTCTTGGTTCCAATGAGGGCTTTGCCTTTTTTAAGGGCTGCTAATGTGTATTTATTTTAGTTGAAAACAAGTACGGCACTTCACATAATCACGCATTTACAAAAGGAAGGACAAGTGTTATTCATGTATGCATTTTCAGAGAGCTTTATAGCCTTGCAATTTTGATCGTTCTGAAGTGATAGCCTACAGGCTTTTATCATTTGTATCGATCCTAACGGCACCGTTTTCTTTCATGTACATTATGCACAAAATTACTTACATCATAGAAATATATTGTTGTACTGTGAGATACGACAAAGAATCCGCCGCCATAAATTTACTGTCTTGATACAAAAATCAATAGTGTTTTTTTCATGAAGCTTTTTAATATCCGAACAACGTTTGCTAAATGGTTATTGACCATGTGAAATGCTTAAAAAAATGCGTAAAAAATACGATCACGTAATTCTCCTATCTATAGTAATAACTATATTTTGAGGATTAAATAAAAAAGTTTGAAACATCTCAGTTCATTTTCTTCAGAATATTATTTTTCCTTACGGAAGAGAGGTAATCATCCGATTTTACACCAAAATAAGACTAAAATTCTAACATATTACCAGAAAAAAACTGGTAGATTTAGTATTACCACCATTATTTTCTACTGTAAACAAATCTTTTCAGTTTTTTCACCTTCGTGAACGCGTTATGTAAATTACCATTTTCCTTTTTTGAAAAAATGAGGGTGCTTCAAAATGATGAGAGCGAGGAACATCATATTTTTGAACGATTTCTCATTCCATGCACATGGAATGTACTTGATACATATAACCTCTTTTCACAACAGGGGTTTTGAGCCTGCCCCCCCCCCCCCCAACGGATGTCATTTTTTAATCCCTAAAATACTTCAAAAGGTAGCATGTGTGGCACACCCTTTTTCTATAAAAAAAAAAAAAAAATCAAAGGTGAGGAATTGTCTCCGCCAGACACCTTCACTAATGTCATTTTTTTACTCCCAAACACACGCAATTTTTGCCAAATTCCAAATTCGCCATATTGCGTGTAAATACCCCTTTTCCGAAATATTTAAAGAAGTGGGCTCATTCTTTAGATTCCTTCCCGGCTGCAACAGGCGTGTGAGAGGGGAAAGATGAGCGGAAGGTGTTCAGTGCGGTGTAAAATTATTATAATATTACCAGTTCCGTTGTATAGCTTTCCCCCGAACATATTTTAGATTTCATATAATGGTAGGCACATTTTATGTGGTTATTTTCACTTTGCACATTGCCATTTTTTTTAAAATTGCAAAGTGAAATAAAGACTGTTCAGGTTCTTCTTTAAAAGTTTGACGACATTCCAATTGTCCCCCAATGTTTGAGACGTATGA
This sequence comes from Holothuria scabra, assembly GCA_037179385.1. Taxonomy (NCBI): domain Eukaryota; kingdom Metazoa; phylum Echinodermata; class Holothuroidea; order Aspidochirotida; family Holothuriidae; genus Holothuria; species Holothuria scabra. Next base: position 46,718,378 of record CM074181.1, on the reverse strand, counting down.
AAAAATGTATAGTTGATTTACCTTGTTATATTCAGTAGACTATTCAATATATTCTGAGACTGTTGTGACATGTCAATAGTTAATATCTGGAGTATTTTGTTCTTAAATTACCAAACATTTCTTACGCTGCGCGTCCTTTTTCCGCTGTTATATTTCAATTTGTTTAACCTGTAAAAACCGAGGTTCAGAGATGGTGACTAAGTAAAAGTTTAGTTTTCGTAATCAGCCCATTAGTAGTCGTAAACATCATAGTAAATCGATAAAAGTTCTCTTACTGTTTGGATCTTTATTCAGACTCAGCATCAAATTGTGTTAAAAATACTTAGTGCCTAAATGATAAGTTCTCTGTATTTGAATGTGATTGTATTTCTCTTGAATCCGGTGTCACGACTTTTCACCCCAAGTATATGTTTTAGAAGAAAGTGAACTTCTGAAATGATCGACTGAATTGTCAAATGGTTGACCTGCAGTCCGGAGGATAGGAGTTCAAGTGCTAGCCGGGTCATACCAAAGACTTTCCTCCAAAAAGCGATGAATGTATTATCAAAGTTGATATATCATGTAATTTTTACAGCGATGAACATGTGGCTTCACTACTGACTACACACATAACAGATCACCGGGTGATCACCCCATATTAGAGTTCCTGGTTGGCCGCCTGTTGTTCGTGAAAATATCCCCAGATTAAATACAGATCGCCGTTGTCTATTGATTGTTCCTAGTGTTAATCTCGGTGTCGTACTTCCTTTTTTGAATGAGGGGAGGAAAAGCTTTCCAAAAGGGTGGAACCCTACATCGTGTCATGGACTTCACTCGTCTGCAAGGACAAAAAAATAAATAAATAAATAAATAAATAAAATAAAATAAAATAAAAAATAAAAAAGTGACGACAAAAAAAACCCATAAACACTTACAAGCTTATACACTCATATTAATTGGCACATACACAAGACATAGATAGATGGCGCACTTTATAAATGCACTTTTGTTATTAATATTGGCTTCAATTGACGTTTTATCGAAGCCCTATTTAAGCACACCAAATTTTTTCATTGGTGGGGCAATTAATCTCCTCCACTGGATCGACGCCCCTTTTGTTAAGTTAAAGTACCTCTTGCTCACTAGTAAATCAACTAAAGGGCCAAACTGAAATATCTTCCGAAGGTGCCAAAAATAATTTATCAAGATAAAAACGCTTTGATAAAAATGAGGTTAAGCCATAAACAACAGAGTGAATACTTTGTATTTGTGTTCCGTGTCCCAATGATCGTGTCCCAATGGTGTGGGTGACAGATTATGAATGGCGTACTTCAAAACAATTGGATGTGGCGCTATGCACTTTGAAATGGAAACCTTAAATTGTAGTAATGACGGTGCAAAGGGCATTGTGTCATTGTAAGTGCCAATAACGCCAGCTAGATTCACAAGTTGCATTGCAATTAGAAGGACTTAATCGCAAATGTTCGAGCACCAAATCGTTGCCACTACTACATCAGCGAACCGCATTAACCAGCGCAACCTGGATGTCAGAAGTGAGGAGCGAGACAAATATAAGGTTCATGTACCTACAACAAAAATTCAATGTATGGACACTTTTCAAAGGTATCACTTCACCAGTGCACCATTTAGACCCCCATCTTTCCCTCCACCCACCCCACAGGTCCGTAGCAGGGAATTCTGATTTATTATGGAGCGGTAATGAAAAGGGAAACTAAACAAGTGTTATATTTGTAGTCCGTCTTCCAACAGTGACACCGTGTGATAACAGTTTGTTGGATGTTCATACTCAAACATAATAAAGATTGCTTAACCTGGGGTTTGTTAGTACTTACATATGCGTGTGAAGCCCGTCAAATTCTCTTTATTCTGTTAAGAAAGCACAGTCACTCCTTTTTCAACACAGAAAAGTCAAACGTCCCAACAGAAAATGGACCAAGACTATTATCACGATGCTGCTTCTTCATTAACGCAAGCACATGAGACAAGGGTCACCCGTTAGGAATGCTTGATGGAGCCCATAGTAATTTTGGAAACATACAAAGGCAAATTTCCTGAATGTTAGAGAAATGGGTACACCAGCCTAGAAATTCGTAGCGGGAAAATCAATTACAGAGATAATTCAGATGGTATTTTGAAATATTCACTTTCAAACAAATGTTCCATGGGGAGAAAAGCTTAAGTTCTTAATGATTAGGCAGTAAGAGTAACGCATGCTTGCTATTCATTTAAGCCCATGGTCATAGTGTTAATGTGTTAATAATGGATTTTGTGTATTTTAGGAATCCTCTTCATGAAATAGACAACAAACTGTAAGCTTTCCTTATCTTTGGTTAGTTTCCAGTGAAGATTTAGCAACTCGATGTCAGCCAGAACAAATAATTTTCCTGAAGTACTCCGAACTCAGGGTTCGGATGTGCTATATGCGAGCCAATAAAATTGAGGTTCCGTTGAAGTAAATCATTGTTCTTTCTACAAGGTTCTAACTATTTTAACCAACTTAGTCACCCCTAGTCCTCAAAACTGTAATGTGTACCTCCCTGTTCAGGAGCAATATACTCTATTACACTTCTAGTGTCCCAAGCTGTCATTGCATACATGGTTGTTATTTTGCAATGAGAACGATATGAATGCAGATACATTCGTTACGTATACTACTGTAGCGAGAAATTCTTGGAGTTAAATGAAAAGAAGACAAACGAAACGGTTATTGACTAAAGGAGGTCAAAGGAAGTGCAGTCACCCTAAATGGAAGCATAGTTAAAAGGGTAGATAAAAATAAGTCTTTCCTGGTATGATCACGTCGAGGTTTTCTTGAAAAAATAAAACCTGCAACGTAATTTATGCGTACTGTGAACAAATTTAATACTAACAAAAATATCCTTGCCATGTTTTATATTTTGTGATTAAAAAACGGGGTTTAGCAATATAATCTTCTGTCTTGGGGTGGCAATCCGAGCAATGTAGAAAAATATGCAATAAACACGATTATAATGCAAGCCAATCGTTTAATAGTGGTTTAATAGCAATGTTGCCTGATTAGGTTCCAAAATTAGGATATTTTACTCTGGAATCGTTTTTTCGTACAGTGTGGAAGATTCATAAGATCCAGACGAAAAACGATACTTACATATTTCAAACTTAACTTGTGATAACCTTAAGCAAAGTATACATTAAGGTAAAAGCTCGCGGTAAGCGGGGGGGGGGGGGGGGGGGGTTGGGGGAGTTCGTAATTATACTTGATAATTTCAGTGGACGACCATTTAGTGTGCAGTATTCCTATCGGAGTAGTTTTCCATACATCACGCAGACGGTTGTATCGATATAATCAGCTACCGTTCACACAAAACATTCAATAATCTCAAATCATTGTGCGGGCGGGCCCATGTCTTCATACTTTATGCTCTACGTATTCACTTTGTATAGTCACTGCCTTCAATTGTGCTGTTTTATATTAAATTGACTCGTATAGAAGGCTATTGTTCTAAGCATGGAATTGAAGTTTTTGGTAAGTGTCTGGGGTAAAGGTGAAATATCTGCTGATTTATTGTCACGGCTGAGCATGGATAGTTTTGCTAATAAATGTCGTAAAAACAAAAGACGAATACAACAAAGCTGTAATTAAAACTATATCTTGTACTTAATGAGAAGCCCTCAAAGTTTATTAAGGGTAGGTTTGAACTATTTACTTTCTCTTTTGCTTTCTATATCAAATCCAAATTTCTGCATTGACTGCATTTGTTTTTGATTTGTTCTTACATTACCCTTGCAATGTGTTTCTTCGTGTCCTTCATTTGCTTTGATTTTTACGTACAAACATAAATTAATCGGAGTTAATAGGCAGGGGCGTCGATGTGGTTTGTAAATTGGGGCAAAAACTTTTAAACAGGCAGCCCTTGAATCTTGACCGGACTCGTGTATTAGCAATGAACCAATGCGAACGCCGGCCTACACGGTAACAGGCACAAATCAGGGGCGGATCAAGGACTTGTGAGAAATGGGGAAATTGTAACCCCGTCTGAAAGACTATCTAATTGGAGCGATCAGTTTGCGCAAAACGTACGGAAAATTTGAAAAAAAAAAAAACTCTTTAACCTTCACATAGCCCGAGACGGCATTGGCAGAGAGAATAAGCGGAGCGTCGCTATCCACGGACGAAGACTGTTTAGAAAATTTCGGTAACCGCAACCTCTTAGACAGCTGGAAATGACATTGACCGTGGTTGTAAGCAGAATCTAAGCAACCGCTAGTTTAAAAGCCCGCCAGAAAGATTCAGGTGGACAGGGCACGATCGCCGGTAGGGCCAGAGCGAATAGCAAAATTTGTAAAATCGCAACCCTTCAGACAGGGAAATGCCATTTCCCAGGTACTTTAACAGAATTTTTAGTGGTTATTTTGAGATTACTATTTGCAATGACATGTTTAAATCAATAAAAAGATAAAAAGTGTAATGATCAGAAACTTGCTTAAAGACACAGTATCGTGGCGCGAAACGGGGGCGACATTTGGACAGCCTTCAAAAAAATTGTTATCCCACCCAAAATCCCGGATGTAGCCTATAGACACCGTATGATAACAGTTAATACGATTGCGTGGGATAGCGTACTGCTACATATGCTTGTTTGTGTGAGCGTTAACATGCGTAGTATCTGTGTAAATTTGTATGTAGCAGGGAGTTGTTTTCAGTGACAACAGAGAGACCCTTGGGAAATTTCCCAATATCTTGGGAATTTTGAACCGTTTCGATCACTCTTTTTCTTCCCACTTTGAAAAAAGAAATATTGTGTGATTGTTTCTTTTTTCTACTTTTTTAAGTCACTTATTAATTAGTTATGAAATACGTGAATAAGTTCTAATTAGAATGCCAAGGTGGCTAATTTGTATTAAATTTCTGGCTTAATTGTTTTGAGTTTTAATCATTATTTTGACTATAGACACCGTATGATAACAGTTAATACGATTGCGTGGGATAGCGTACTGCTACATATGCTTGTTTGTGTGAGCGTTAACATGCGTAGTATCTGTGTAAATTTGTATGTAGCAGGGAGTTGTTTTCAGTGACAACAGAGAGACCCTTGGGAAATTTCCCAATATCTTGGGAATTTTGAACCGTTTCGATCATTCTTTTTCTTCCCACTTTGAAAAAAGAAATATTGTGTGATTGTTTCTTTTTTCTACTTTTTTAAGTCACTTATTAATTAGTTATGAAATACGTGAATAAGTTCTAATTAGAATGCCAAGGTGGCTAATTTGTATTAAATTTCTGGCTTAATTGTTTTGAGTTTTAATCATTATTTTGACTTCGATGCTCTTATAGGCTATTATAACTGTAGTTCAACGTTGAGAGGCTATACGTTGTTATTCGAGACGTGATCTTGGGAATTTCTAAAAAGACGAACTGGCCTAGGAAACCTGCATTGAACTTGAGATATTGGTCGAAGCGAAGGGGCTAGTCTTAGTCTTACGACAGCAAAATGTCTTCCTGTTCAGAACTCCAGAAAGAAAAAATCTAAGGACAGCGTTTGCACACGTTGTCACGAGATGGAGAAATCAAACGAGAAAAATACAGTAGCAAACGAAAGACGGAGTTCCCTTTCTCATTCTCACGCGAAATAGGCCCTACCTAACGTTAGATCGCCGCAGAAAAAGCAGGTTGATTGTTTGGGGAATGGCAAGTCTCTTGTTTATAACGGCGATTTTGCGAAACATCATCTCACAGATCATGATCAAAGGTAAGTGAAATGTGTTTTTTCAGTTACTGATAGTGAAAAGTAAACAGGATTCCTGTCTCGTTAGTGATCCACATACCCACCCCACACGCGTGTTTAGCTTATGTACAGTGCAGAGTATACACAGGCCTAACGTTAGGACAATTTTATTCGTAGCTATATGCCTAGTAAAGCTTTTGACGAGCTAGCACAGGTTACAGCAGAAGTGATCAGCACTACATTTACCACTTCATCAAAATCGTAACCCCAGAATAAGCCGCACTACTCTTGAAAAATCTGACTAACCTATGTCCTCGGTTTGCTCATATACATGCCCCAAATAGTTTACACTTATGATCTCTCAGAGGGCCTGGCGCGGAGTTTGCACTTTCCCCAATATTGTCTTCTCAAAACTTTCTCATCAAGCATAGACCTACAATATGCTATCACTTAGATAATCCTAGGTGTTTCATTAGCCTACAGTCCACTTGGCAATGAGTAAGTCCTCAGCTTTGCTGGATCAGTAATTTGCCAAAGAGACTTGATGAGAACAACAGTTCTGTACTAAGCCTGAGCATGTTGGATTTACAGTATAATATAAATGAAGATTATCTGGTGCAATCAGGTGAGCAGGATCAAGGTGCCATTATCCAGTAATTGATTTCTGTAACTTTGCTTATGCTTGAGTGACATCCAGCTGCATAGTAATTGATACTAGTTATATGAATTGCAAAAAAAGGAAATGAAGGCTTTGATAAGCATTCATATATCATTCATGTCTGACTGCATTCCAACACATTAAAAAAACTAATGAATGCATTCAAACAGTAACTGAAGGCTTCAAAGGAAATTATGAAGGCTTATTCAGAATGCAAGGAAGACTTCATTTGAGGAAGAAAATAAGCATTCCAACTCACTGACAGTCCTTCGAATGCTAAATGATACATTCAGAAGGCAAAATGAATGCTTATTGAAAGCATTCAATAAGGGTGATGAGGGTCCCCATCCAAATGCCAGTAGTGGGTCGCCAGGTATGTGGTAAAAAAGAGTTATAAGGCAACTGCCTTCCTAATGTAAGGTAAGGCCCCATATATAGGCCTAGGCTTTCAAGTACGTACATCATAAATTTCCCCCCATGTGTGGAACAATGCTATATAGTATAGAATGTTAACTATAGGCCTTCATCAGTGGCCTAAGAAGACCTGAATCTGCAGATTTTGGGCTCAGTCGCAGATCCAGGATGTTGAGAAAGAGGGGAATTAACACACCGTCAACAAACCATACACTCAGACTGGGGCAAAAATTTGAATTCTGCTCATGCTCATATACGATTTGGCATAAATAATTACCAAATATTCAACAATTGGTTGTACCTGTATGCAACTGAAAACTGATGCTGATCTCCTTCCCCTCAATCACCACCACCCCACAATTACCCCCTCCTCACAAGGGAAATAAGAAATCTGCATTCTAAATTCAGTTCAAGCCAAAGTACTGTTGGCCTACTACCAGTAACCAGTTGGGCTACAGGAATCAATTTTCATGGTTGTCAGAATATCTGGGACAACAAAAATTCCATACGGACAACCAGGTTGGTTGCCCCAGGGACAACCATTTTCCTCTCGGACTGAAAAAGTATACTGCTGATTGATAAATTCTTTCACCTTTTTCCATAATAGTTTCATAACCATATTTCAGACTTGGAGTGTTCCTGTCTCTCAAACATCACATCTTTTTATTCTTCAAGACCAATAATACATACATCATCAAGGGAGGATCCAGCCCCTAGCTGAAGGAGGGGCAGTTTGAAAGAGGGGGCGCCAACATCATACAGGGGCCGCATACTCTTAAATTTGACCGACCTCACTTCTCAGACCAACTCCCATTGCCGCAGTTATATATAGCTATACGGTTCGAAATTCTGGGGACCTTTATTTTTTTTTTTTTACTTTTCGGGCAGTTTTTACTTTACTTTAAGGACACAGGGGGCACATTTTTCTTGTATTGAGGGGCGCTAGACTGGTCATGGGGGGGGGGGGGAGTTGACCCTAGTTGCCCCCACCCCCACCCCCCTCTCCCCTCCCCCGGATCCGCCCTTGATGAACATAATTAGCCTTCAGTTTTGTAATTAAGTGAAAAATATTTTGGACAACCAAATTCTGAACCAAAATGAGTGAAATGGTTGCCCCAAGACAACACTAAATGTTTTAAAAATGGAGGCCTGGGCTATGAGGGGTACTGTAAGGCAGGCTAAACATAGTATAGCTGCTGTACCTGTACATACAGTATTAAAAGTTGTTTTCCCCAAGATCTAGGCAGGAATGGCATATAAATGCTATTTCTGGGTTAAGTTTCCAACCAAGTACTTCAAGTCAAGCTAGTCTTGACCTTTTTTTCTGTTTTGGTTCACAGGCTTGTTTTCCCTACTCCATTGCTTTTGCAAGCACAATTGCAGTAGGTTCCATTTTTAAAGTCTTCAGTGAGACCGGGCTGGGAATCTGTACGTTGAGTGTACATGAAATGCCAAATGCAATAAAAATTAGGTCCTGAGCAAAATTTATGTCCTCGGTTATTGACAGTGGCATTACTAAACTTTTTCATTGGTAGAGGGAAATGTGCTGAAGTGGTGGGGCAAACGAAAATGCTCCTACTGTATATCGAGTGCCACTATTGACCAGCACATTGCGTACAGAGAACACTTTGCCTGAAATGAGGGACATGTGATTTGAAATCATGGAAGTCTTATATGCACTCTTCCCTGAGATAAAATACTGTTTCATTGCAAATAGTCTTAATTTACTTTTCAGGTGTTCTTCAAAGTACTGTACATGCAGTGGGCCACACAGACAGAGCCAAGTGAATGACCAACCTCACCTCAGTTGCTAGCTGTTACACCCATAGGTGAGTGAAAATAACTGCAGGATGTATTAAAACAAGTCTTTCAATTTCCAAAAGCATGTTTTCCTGGCTAACTTCCAGGTAGTACTTCCATGGTTCACAACACTATAGCACAGAACAGTCTACCTTGTGCTGTTCAGAATTGCTCGTAACGTTTTCGCGGCTTTAATTAGCACCATGAGTGGTGGCTCTATGTTGGGGCAAGAGGGGGAATTTGCCCTCCATAGATTTTGTCCTTGGCCCCCCTCACTTCCCCTCCCCCCTCGTAAATGTTAGCTGGTCAGAAAGTAGTTGGGTTTGGATTTACTGAAAAGAATTTAAATAACATACCTCTCCAGAGACTACATTTTTCATTCAGAGATACAGTATGCTAAAACCTCAGAGCTTCCAGGGGCGAGGCCTGTTTGATCCTGCCTACTGTAAGAGGTGACTATAGGGAAAACTGACTTGTACTTGAACTGTACTTGAAAGTAAATTTAAACTTTAAACTTTATATTGAGTTAACTGACACAATACTGTACATGACATCTTCATGTTGGGTATAGTTAAATCTCATCTTTGCTATCTAGAAACTTTATATCTATATTTACTAAAATATTGAAGGTTATGAGCATTGTTAGGCCTTTATCCAGTATCTTGTTTGATAATGATGCAGATCGACTTGCAGCATCAATTAATTGTCCACAAAGCCTGAGTGAATATTATTTTCTCCCAATTGAACAATACCCACTATGGCAATGTTTTGACGTTGCCAACATTTTCAGAATTATAATTGTAATGTGCTTGATTAGTTTACCTTTACAAATTGGGCCAGTTGCTATATTGATATGATGTGCTCTCTTCCTTGAAGACAAGAGCATTCACCCCAGTATACAGTACAGAAGTGTACAGTAGTTAGACTGCCCTGTTTCATGATTGGCTATAGAGTCAATTGACAATTTTCTTTCCTGAAATGTGCAATTTACTTAATTGCTTGGTTTGCCTGAATATCCAATATTATGGAATGAGAAGAAAATTGTGACATACCTCCTTAAAAACAAGCCTTGCCCTATTATCAAGTTTACAGTAGTTAGAAGTGTGGTTATAATAATTGAAAATCATCCATACAGTTCATCCTGTGCTGCAAACTTGCATCACCAGCTGTAAATATGATATTCCATTGAATTGCAGCAATGACATCTACTCCTGTCAAGGGCCACTATGACAGTATATTAGAGCCAGTTTGTCCCTCATCAGCAACTACAGGTAATTATGGAAGCCAAACACAGGGAGGATTTCAAATGGCTGTTCAACTTTAAACCAATACTGTAGTTATTGCCCAAGACTAGCTGAACTTTCATTGAGTTCAGACAAACATCATACATGTCCTATATGCACGATATTCCCTTATACAACATGTATTACACAGACGGTGTGTTTGGTCTAACGGTACTCCTTTAGAGCATCCACCTCTCACGCAGAAGGCTCACTTCCTAGGTCGAGTCATACCAAAGACTCTAAAAAAGGAACCTACTGTCATTTTGCATGATCGCTGCTCTGTATAAGCAGTGGGGTAGGGAAAACAAGCCAGTGAGCCACAACTGGAAAAAAGGCAGTGGTCGGTTCGACTTGAACCAATTAATAGGTTGGAAACTGGGCCGTAAAACTCCATCTAACTACAACATGTATTACAGCCAGGGCTGGAAAAAATATTTATTTTCCAGGAAGGGAGTTGCATGATTTCCCAGGAAGAGAGTAAAAGTTTCCACAATTCTCCCTGCATTTTCATGAAAAAGGGAAATTTTCCTCCAGATGTCCAAATTTTCTTGGAAGGAGCTTCTCAGCTTCACAACTCTTTTCACCCATGATTATAGCATTGTAGTACGTGCAGTAATAAGTCACAACATCCGGCATGGTGCCATGCAGTCTCTTTCCAAGGGAATGATGAAATCCTTCATAATACTGTAGGCACAAGCAACCCAAATCTGTGGCCAAAACCCAGAGATTTGTCTGGGAATCATTTTGAATAAAATGTTATGAAAGAAAAATTGAAAATTTGGATTTTAAATTCAATGTTGATTTGGGTTTGAATATTAAATTTCAAGTTTTGTGATTTTTAAAGGACAATTGCATTTCCTTCAAGAATTAGAAGGAAGTACACAATTGGAATGTACACTTGTCACTTTCTGGACAATAAATAACATACCCATCTATGCTCCCTTGAAAAGAATGGAAAATTTTTCCTAAAATGTTTCCCATATACAGTGGGGACCATCCATCATAACTGGGAGATGAATCCCCTGTCCCACCTCACTCCCCTTAGTACCTCTCTGGCACTCCTGGTTTACTGAACACTTATGGCAAAATAAATTGCCAAAACACAAAGGGTCATTCAAGATTTAAGCATGGAGTTGTTTCGCCCTCTACCTAAACAAAAAGGGATGGGGGTATTGCCAGTCTTCCCTTGTCTTTCTGCAGTGGAAGTGTGATGTCTTTGTCACAGTGTGGGAGGAGGGTGATATATTTACTGTAATTGTTCATAAAGTTCTAAAGCTTTGACTATTTTCATGACAGTAAGCATTTCTTCTGGAGTACTGCGGTACCGTAGCTTGACTGTCAGATATGCATCTCTCTTCTTCTCACAGTTGTTGTATTTCCTATTATTTTTTAACCTAGCTAGGCTACTCGCATCATTTCAAAATGGATTTATGAAGTCAGAAGTCCTATGTTTTTTATTATTACTTATTTTATCTATTATTCCAACAATATATACTACTCAATCTGTTTCATTGAGTGTTAATTCTGAAAATGCAAGGTTTTTTTTCTAGTGATAACTGATTGACCATTTCCAAATGCAGTCACATGCTTGCAAACATATATACCTGCTTTCCAACATGCTTTTGAAATGTCGGATATTAACATCAAAAAGCTGACCAGGAAAGAAAAAAATCCTTTGTTAAACAGAATTTGTTTTGTAATTTTTTAATGTGCTGTATAGGCTCAGTCCTGGCAGATCTGCAATCACTGGGTCTTCCCATTTTAACCATACTACTTCAAGGTACATGACTGCTGTTGTCATTTTTCTACATTGAAAGGCAAAAACAGTCATCCAAAACTTACTGTATTTCGAAGCAAAGGCTTAAGCTCACAATTTTCTTTTCACTTTTCTTAATTTCTTAAAAGTGTCTTTAATAACTTTTTAGGACATCAATATTACATATTCTAGGAAAACCAAGCAGTGACTCCCCCCAAAATGGCACATAACCGTTAAGAGCCAATCATGAAACAGGGAAGGTGTTCTACACTTCTTCAAGTTGGGGAGACTGCTCTTGCCCTTAAAGCTTTTCATTAATCATGCTTTGATATTAAAGGGCAGAAAAGAAGATCTGAGATTTCCCTAGATTGAAACAGTATCATGAAACTGCATGGTAGGAACATTCACCATTTGCATTTGGCATGAACACATCCATGGATAAAAAATACCTTTACCCAAGTTGCAAATTTTTTGCCATTTGTCAGTTTGTTAGTTTTTTCTTCATTCATTTATCTTCAAAATATGATATAAAGGATAAAATGTAGTTTTCAAACTTTGCTAATTGCTCCATTATTATTGCCTGCTTGGACAAGAGGTGACTTGAAGTACAGGTCTAAATGCAGTACAATCTATTTTGTCAACAGTTCAGTTGAAGATTTCCTGGATTGCCACAATGAAAATGACACTGATGAGGTAGAGGCAGACAATATAATGTGGGAGGAAGCAGTCAAGTCTAAACATGAAAGTAGACTATCTAGGTAAATTCACTATGCATTGGTTTCAGTTTCTTTGAAAAGAGAATCCTTGTACCTGATGGAAAAATATCAAGTTTTTGTTAATCTTTTGAATTTCCATTTTGATCTGGATTCTGCTCAAAATATTTCTGGAATGGTAGTATTGCCTATCCCCAGTTCCAAGACCTACTGACAGTAATACCAACCTCACCTCTGAAGCTCTGGCCTTGTCCAGTTAATCAAGTTTTGGCACCACAAGTTTGAAAGAAATCTTTTATGAGTAGCTCTCTCTTCAAGAAAGTGAGAAATATGAGAACAATTTCATCTTTTTGGAATTTGTGACAAGGAGAATAAAGAAAAAAATTTTAAGTGTTTTTCATACATTTCTAGCTCCAGCTGAGCCTGCTTATTATATTTAATTTGAAGAAGTACCAATGCAGATTACTAAGCAATCCAGAAAAATTTCAAGTAAGCAAGGAAACAAAACTCACATAGAGCAAAAATATTTCTGTGGGCATTTCATATATTATTCTGTTTTTTTTATTGGCACAGGAGGACCAGCCCAAGGATCCACCCAAAGTTGTCAAGTTCACCTCTGCATATGCTAGTCATGTACAGTGTCACGTTCAACTGGACTGAAGATTCAAAATCTCAGCTACAATTGGGGTGTAAAAGGCACCTGGTTGATGCTTCACAACCAGGATGGATTTATGCATGATTTTGAGTAACCTGGCAGAACCCAGAAAACCACATCAGTACTGGAAAGATTGCTTGCCTTGCTTGCCATTTAATGGTTTACACGTGTATGAAGTTTTGTGAATAGGAAGATGGTGTGATACCTGAACAGTATTGCCAACCAGCTTGTAACTGTATTGAAGCCTTTCATTTATATGTTATAACATCAGCTATACCTGAAAATTTAGGTCTGAATTTTATTCCAGTTACTAAAAAGCATGAAAGGAATAATGGGACTATCATATCATGCACAATTAAGACAACAAGAATATAGGAACAATTTTTGGTGCACCCAGTGGAGCATGTGTCTTTTGTAAGCTTCAAATGAATCATAAGTTGAAGCAGGGTTCCTACATTTCTTGAAACTAAATTTTCACTTTTCCAGGACCAAATATTGAAAGAATTTGCAGAATTTTTTGGGGTTTTTTTTTTGGGGGGGGGGGGGGAGCTGTTACATCAAATTATGAAAATTTGTGAAAATTTTCATGAATTTTTCATGACTTGGTTAACACAATTTTTTAAATTGGAAAACTTTACCAGGCCCTGGAAAATATTTTTTTCAAATTTCATGACTTTTTAGGTTTTCAATGATGGCAGGAACCCTCCTAAAGGTGTTTAAGTCATTTGCTTAATAGAGACATTGGTATGCCAAAGGAAGTGGAAGTTTGAAACTGCATGTTCAGGATATTCAGACTGATAATTATAGATTATTTATTGGTAGTAACTGTACTGTGTAAGAAATACCCATGCATCATCCTGATCTGTGATATCAAATTCAAGAATGCAGAGTGGCTCATATTCCGACAGAGAGTGCAGTCTGATTCAACAGGGTTTTGTGTGCTCACTTTGATGATATACCCTTCAAACAGTAGACCAGGATTGTGTCTGTGCAATGAAAAGTTTTAAACAGCTGTGGGTGGCTAGAATTAAAAAGGTTGGGAGAATGTATGAAATATTGAGAGGACTTGGCCTAGCTTGAATATTCTACCTCCAGAAGTAGACCCTAATTCACATTTAAAAGATATCCTGTAAAAAAATGTTTCAAATAAATTTATGTTTAATACGGTGAAGTAGAATGTTGTGATAAAATTCTTAACTCAATTCTTCAGATGCTCAAAATATATGCAATTAAAGTTACCAGATTTTTAATTCAATTTTTGTGAACTTGGAGCAAGCTTGTGTTACATATCCTACACTTGCACTGATCAAATGTGTTTTCTTAAACTTCTTGTGCAAATGATCGAAATATTTCTTTTCCTAGATTTGAATATGCCATGAGCAAGGGTTCCAGTGGAAAAACCAGCAAAATGGGAAGCTCCTTGCCAAGAATTGTTGAATATTTGGAAGAATATATATTTTTTTTTTTATAGACGAACATTTAATTTCCAGTGTAAATTTTATTTGTGCTGAAAATACACATTTCCTACCTATCATCATATTTAGAGCCCTTGCCATGGTTGGGACACAGAAATTTTGCAATCTTGAAATTTTCTATGAATGGGTTAAACCAAATCCCTATGGTTCATTTTGAATAAGAGCAATTGTAAAATCAGGACTTGATACTGTAAGCATTGCCCATCTGTGCTGAAACATTGATATCACTCCTTGAACAGTATTTCCTTCAGGTTCAGTACCTCATGACGTGCTTTGGGTCTGTGTTGCCACATTCATGTACCTTATGCCAACATCCCAAGGACCAAATATGACTTTAATAAAACTTTTGATTACATTTACTTCAAGCATTGAGCAATCCATGAGAACTCTTTTATCAGCTCTCTTCCACTAATTTTGTTTAATCCTACACCTGATCAACAAGCTTGTTTATATGTGATATTTTGCAGTAGTACTTTATGTGCCCCCACCTGAGTGCCATTTAGAAACCAGTCTGGTAGTAAATGGTGCATGCTGGTGCATGCATGGTGCCTCTTAAATTGGAGACGGTGGCACTGCTTCGATGGGTCTCATATATGTCCTAGCATCCATCATTGTTTGCTCTTAGTTATGGAGGGATGATGCAGAATTAAGTTGTTGCCATAAGCAGGAGAAAATATATTTGTGCAAATTGCATGCATACAGTATGTACACTTGCTTACTGTACAAACAGCACTGCTACACTTGAAGGGAATGTACTGAGCATATCCACAAAGATAGTTAGGAATATATAGCACCTTTACATACATGAGGATCAGTACCAATTGGTTAAATTTTGATATGAATTGAAACAATTGCTCCACTCTTTTGATCAATGTTTTTTGGGTACTGGAAGTTGTGTACTCAATCAATGGCATAAAAAAGCCTTCTAGATGCATGGGGAAGCTAGACAACAAGGGGGTACCCAAATTAATTTTTCTAAAAGCCTCTAGCTCCAATATTCATGGGTGAGGGTGGGGGTGGGGGTATGGGATAGGAATGAAACCTTCCACACACAATGCTAATAAAATACGCTAGGTGCATGCTTGATTCTATCTGAGAATGAACAGCTCATTAATTGCAAACTCAAAATCATCAAAACAGCCACTGTTATTCTCATTCAAAAGAAATGGTAGGTAGGCTATACATCTGTGCTACAGGTCCTTGCTCCAGTGAATGCAATTTACAACACTACCATAACTGCTGTAAACCACTGGAAATAGATTCCTCTATATCCTGTAAATACCCCATCATTTTTCTGATCTACCTCTGTAAGTGAATAGCCTGACCCAACTAGTCTTCAAGACATATGTAAAGGTATAGGAAATATTTAATTCACCCATATCTCATAGTAATATTAAATGATTTTTGACAAAATTATAATAATTACTGGAATTCCTAAAAAGTCAATTGACAGAAATATTACATAAAAGAAAAGATGAAAATCAGGTAGAGTACCATAATCTTACTGGAATCTTGTACCAGCTGTTTCACTTTATTGTTTTACACTTAAAATTTCCCATCAACATGCCATAATACATTTCTTGATCAACAATCATGACTGTGGAAAGCTCTTATTTTTTACAATAGTAGACACTATGATTAATTCTTAAACAAAACGTAACTCTTCTATTTTGCATGTTGTTATGAATTCACTTCAAAAATGATACAAAAACTTGTTTTTTCCTAAAAAAAGTTTATATTTCAAGTGATATGAAAACTACTACCATCTTTGTAAATGAAGTTTCTAAAATGTAGGAATTTGAGGCTTTCATGCAATTACTTTCATGATATATCTTACATCATAGTTTGGGTCTACAAGTTCATTTTTTGTCACTGATATCATGATATGCAATTCCCATCTCAATGTACTTCTGGGTGGCCTTTCCACTCCTATACTTGCACTCCTGTCACTGTATCCTAACATGATGACACCGGCCGTCTTCCCCAGTCTCGGAATATTGCATTAAGTAAGTATTGACAGTCATACGAAGCAAGTTTGAATAGTTGAATTCTCTAGGCAATCAGCTTGCAGTGGAGAGTTCTCAAAGCCACCATACAGACCTGGCCTGCACTTTCTTCTTTAAGGAGCAGACATCAATTTTCCTTCCAGCCTAACAAGAAGATAATGGTAGGTTCCCATGCATGAGTTCTGCCATATAGTAGGTATTGTAGGTGATTTTTTTCCAGAAAAGTTGATGCAGTTCCTGTAGTGCTAGTGCCTTCAAGGGTAAAAAGAAGAGCATAATATAAATAAGTAATATGTCACATGCAGTTATAACCTTTTAGTTTGAGTAAACTGTTGAAAATGTATTCTTGAAGGTTAGATTACTCTGGTATGATATTTGAATTTACTGCAGAGGCTACTGAGCTGTAACTTACATGAATGACACATAAGCCTGGATTAATATGATGTTTATTTCATATGATGCTGATTAAAATGCAAAAAAATTCGCATATGAAACATGTGAGATGTACGCTAGCTTGTGAAGGGAATCTGTTTCAAAAAATATGGATACTCATGTGGATTAGTTATGAGAGAGTAACCTTTGTTATAAGTGACTGCTCTTCCATTGACCAATTCAGAAGATGCAGTAGGGAGCTAATGCTTTCATTACAACGGGCAGTTGCATGCACTGCAAATGTTCTGATTTATTAAACATGACAGCTACTTGACAGGGTTAGTCTCTTAGCAACAAAAGTTTGTGTGCTTTTTGAGAAGCTAAAGATGTTAGCCATTTTACCAGAACTGGCTGGAACCATCTGGAATGAAGAGATTTACCCTTTAAAGAAGCCTAGAAGTGGCAAACATAGTTTGACAAAAAAAAAACTTTGTCATGTGGGGTAGCTATGAACCTTTTTTTCCTAATTTGGAGGGTAAGGGGGGAGGGCTTTAAATGATTGATAGACTTATATTCAGTTACACTTCGGGTATCAGCCGAGAGGTTCTAATTGCCACCCCCCCCCCCCATTACCTAGTTAACAGGACTGCATCATGTGTATTCTGTTACATGTAGAGTATTTCATTAGGCCATTTAACTGACGACATAGACCTGTTTGAGGGCTATTTAATACCCTGATGTTTTAAAATGAGGTTAGGTAATGGATTATAGCAAGCACCCTGAAAAGTCTTAAAATCTTTGGTCTAGTAAACTAAGTTCTCCAGAGGTTGGGTGTGGAAGAACTGTTTCAGACAACCATCATGGCCAGACTATCCCAAGATGCAATTTGCTGTCACATGTCAATTAAGCATTCAGTAGAAATTGTTGTCATTATTACCACAGTATTGATCTGGTTGGATAGCATTCTTATCCTTTGAACATGGTCAGTCCAATTTATTTCTAATCAAACTGTATATAATGCTTTCATCAAGCAAACCCTTACTAAACTTTTGTGCAACGACACACTAGTCTTTTTTGATTTTGTCCTAATTTAGGGGGTGAAAAGCCAATTGTCGAGCCAGCTAGGCCATCATATGTGATCAGAGTGTAGTCTGAAATCTGTCAATTCACACAAGTCTTTCTAATTGTGGGATATATTTTACTAAAACACTATGTAACTCAATTGTAGGACAAAGAGTGTTGTGCTTGAAGTAATTTCATACTGGCAATGACTAAAGTTTTGTCCCTTTCACAGCTGTTTAAGATATATCAGCCTTAATTTGAAGGTGTATCCCGGTAGAAACTACTGTAGCATTAATTATACACTCAATAAAATAACAAAGATCCACATGCAACGTGATGGAAGTTGAATTTGTTTCTTGCTGTATTGTATCGGACCTTGAGAATTTGTGCCCATAATCTTGGGAAAATTTCTCCCTTGTTCAATTTTGTATGGCATATACACGTAAGTAATACTACACATCGCCAAGCGTAGGATTTTTCGCAGAATTACTGTCAATGTCTACTAAGTGCCATCGTATTTGTTCTTATCTCTTTTCCTTACCTTCTCGCAGCTCTAAACATCACAAATTACTCGTTAATTAAAGCTGATAAAGCGTTCCCTGGATGTCGTGCCGTCAATCTCATGTTAATTTTGGGAAAAGTTGCCCTCGCCGACTTCTCTTGCTATTGCCGACGATTGTTCGTTGTATGTGGTATTTGCAAATGTCTTGCAGAAATCCACATCACCCGAATGAGTACCGTCTACTACTTCCATGCTTCAACTTCCCTCCGTCGATTGCACGAACATTTTTCACGGCCAACGAGGGTGATGGCGCTGTAACAGTTTTTAATGCGCGAAGGAGAAAAGAACAATTCTAAAAACATGCTGCCGCCCCCGTTTCGCTCCACGATACAGTGTCTTTAATTAACTGCAGGGGTAACCATACAAAGTGTGAAGGAGAGACTAAGTCGAGAAGTATAAAGAAAGGGGCGTCATTTATATGACACAACACGTAAGTCTATTTTAAGTTTTAAAAGGGCCTTATTATTGTTTTATGAAGTAGAAAGAATCACAATTTTGGGAAAGTAGGCATCGAAATCCCTATACACCCTTCTTCCTACACACACATTCACACAAAATACCACAATGTTATATTTTATCTACTTGCACTGTTTTTTTTTTTTCATCTGCCAGAATTATTGGGGTCAAATTATATTTATGCCCCCTTGCCCCTAAGGTCGATACCTCTATCACTGCGTTCAAGTGATAATGTAAGAGCAGGGAGCTGTAAGGAAAGGAGAAAAATCGACTTAATCTGTCAAACAAAATGTACTTGAAAATAATTGAATCCTCTATAAACACCGAAATTTGATTGACAGTTCACTTTGTTTTTATTGTTGACTTTCGTTGACTTCCCTACTTAATGATGAACTCCTTCTTTTCAAGTGCAGTAATCCGGTAACAAAGACAATGGTCAAGATGCTATTTTAAAGATATCTGCTCAGCCTACACAGGATTTTCACAGTTTTTTCAGT
Organism: Holothuria scabra; assembly: GCA_037179385.1. Classification (NCBI taxonomy): domain Eukaryota; kingdom Metazoa; phylum Echinodermata; class Holothuroidea; order Aspidochirotida; family Holothuriidae; genus Holothuria; species Holothuria scabra. The sequence continues at coordinate 46,698,964 of CM074181.1, read as the reverse complement.
CTTTGATAAACGGAACCTCAGTCATGTTTAAATTGCACAATTCCATTATTATTTTAATGTCTTTATTGAAAAAGGAATGAACCTGTTTGTAAACCAAGGGGAGTCTAAATTTCAAAAACGTAATTTCAAAAAAATTTCTCTTGATTCCTGAAATAGCGAATAATGTATCTTTTCTTAAAAAGTAATAAAGAAATGCACTGTACCCTTTTAAAAAGTGGGAATTTGCGACACTAGTTGAAATAAATTTTGCTTTCTTTGACGGCTGGCAATGTAATGCAAATGGAGGAAAATCATCCTTAGAGCTCTTTCAGATGTAGAAGACGACGAAAACAATTGTCGTCAATGCCAAATGCCTGTTAGTTGAGAAGAATTTCAGGAATCAGACAATGCAAAACTTTTGTGGCGGCTACGCACATAGGACAAAAAAGGAACATGCGTTGTTTCTCCTTTCCTTTGCAGCTCCCTGGTAAGAGTGATAGGGAATGGAGGAATATTCCTTTTTCATGTTTCATATCATCCTGCCGAGAGGGAACATGTCTTGCATTTCAAAAATTTTTCACCAACGCTATGACAGGTTTGACCTAGACTATGTGTGACAACGTATTCTTGTAAAGTGGTGAAGTGTATGTACGGAATGCATCTTTCTGGTAAAAGTGACACTAGTCATGCAGGCCAGGTTAGAATGTTTGAGGGGGGAAGGGTCGTGGCAAAAGTATCACCCCTTTATTTCCAATCTCGCAAGCACCTTAAAACATAGCTTTGTCTCCCCTAAGGACGATCCATCTCTTTCGGGTATATTCTCTGAGCCCCCTCCTAGCATGGCCCCAGTTCAGGGGCGTAAGCTGGTCTGAGCCTAGGTTGGTGCGTTTTTGGAGAAGGTGGAACTCAATTCCAAAGAGGCCTGCACAAGCGTGTTAATAGGCGGAATAACAAGGTCACCTCAATCGATCTCGACGTCTGCGTAAATTGCATGAGGTCGTTAATAATGATCTCGGGCCTTTCCTAAAAAAATACAAGGTTCACCGACTTATAGGAACTTCAGATGGCGCACCGCCCACCCTTATTTTACTTTTATCTGATGGCTGTCTTCTGCAGTACGCTTAACTTATTCAATGAAGTATTACTTGAGCTAGACCAGGAAAGGCTACAGTAGGAAAAATGGGGATAAACTAAAGCTAGATACAATGAACGGAGGACATCTTTAGGAAGTATGTGTTTAAGTCTACCGATTATACCAACTCCCTTGGCAACTTGTGAACAGAGATATGAAATATGGCCATTCCAGGTAAACTAAGAATAGATAAGAACTACAAATTTAACACTTGAAGCAGCATGGAGTTCAGCATTATTGATGACAATATTGAAATCACGCTTTTGACTAAGTGGCATATTGAACACTATAAAGTTTGTTTTATTTTCGTTTAGAGAAAGTTTATTAGAGGCCAGCTAGTTAAAATATAATTTGAGGTCATTGCTCACAGTTTGCTAAGAAGTTTAATGTTTGTATCTGGAAAAATATGTTGGTATCCATCGGCGAACATTACTACTGAGGATTTTCTGGAAACAGATGTTACATCATTTACACAAATAATAAGGAGTACGGGACTAAGAATAGAGCCCTGAGGAACGCCGCAAACAATTGATTGCAAGTCGGAATTTTCATTTTTGAAAAAGGTGAACTGATATCGGTGAGTGTAATAGCTTTTAAGCCAGTAATATGAGGTGCCACGAAATCTATAAGTAGATAATCTTTCTAGAAAGATAGATTGATCAATCGTGTCACACGCCTTTGAAAGATCAAGGAAGACCCTCAATGAATTTCATTGTTAACTGCCGCGTTGCTTAATTTGTCCATACTATCAATAAGAGCTAGTTCGGTGGAATGACCTGAAGCCAAACTGCCTGTTAGAGAGAATATGGTGTTTGTTGAGAAAGAACTGCATTTTATTAAACATAAGCCTCTCTAAAATTTTGAAAATGCAGGGAAGTGCAGAGGTTGGTCGATTATAAATGAAGTGACAGTGATAACCTTTTTTTAAAATAACAATTACTTTTGCAATTTTTAATTTATTAGGGAAACAACCATGTAAAATATGAGAGATTAAAGATATGACATAAAGGCTTAGAGATGAGATGAAAAACTTGTTAAACTATAGCTGGGCGAATTTCATCGTAATCAGCTGCCGACTTCGGCTTTAAATAATCAAGTGCTACCTTTACAACATCGTTGTTGCTTATGTGTGATAAGAATATCGTGTGAGTGTTATAACCCGCAGTCAGTTTTGTGGGATTTTGATAGGGTATGTTTTGGGCTAAGTTTGGGCCAATGTTAGTAAAAGAGGTATTAAATGCATTTGCAATTTCCAGCGGGTCATTTTAATCGAGACATCATTATCGATGAAGGCGTCAGGATAGATGTGGCTTTGTTTTCCTTTTTTAAAAATGGTGTTAATGTTTTCCCATGTTTTTTTTTTTTTTTTTTGCTATCATGTTTCGTATTTTCAAATATTTTAGTATAATAATTTTTGGGGATTTTCAAAAAGTGATTCAGTTTATTACGATAGGCCTTGTAATTATCCCCGTGGTCATCAGATGGTGACCCCAAATAAGTTTGTGCAGGCGATTCTTAACCCAAGGCTGTTGATTTCTTTGTCTCAAACGGTTTATGAAAGCGGAAAACTTCCGAATAAAGATGACAGAATTTATTATTGAAAGCATTGAAAGAGAGCAACATTTACTTCGTTTGCCTCAAATATTTCGACAAACTCGATCTGTGATGAAGAAATGATAAAGTTTTCAATCTTTGAGAATAATTCCTAAAATACCCAGTGGTGTTATCAGAGGATGAGGCTTAATTTGAAATTTAGTAAAAATGTAAGAAGATGGGAAAAATGATTAATTATATCAGTTAAAAAATTCCTGCTAAATTCACCATAAGACTAACACTCACATTTCCGAAAGTTGTAGATATGTTGTCGATAAAAAATTACAGTTACCTGTTACTCTAGTAGGCTTACTGATAGTTGCGTAGTTACCACAAACAGCAAGAGTTTGAATAAAATAGCTTGACGATGGCTTAAAGAAATCTACATGAAGTCGCTCATAACAAAACAGTAATTTCCCCTAGCAGATACTTCATTTAATATACCATATAGTTGTTCAGTAAAACTGTCTAAATTACAATTTGGGGGACGATATACAACACCTACAATTATCTTATCTTTTAAAGATGGGACACTTATTTCCACAAAAATACTCTCAATGTCGTCGTTGAAAGGAGAGACGTTATTACGTCTCTGGAATAGGGTATCATTTTTAACAAAAAGGCAAACACCAGCCCCTTTTTTGGATTGTCTGTGACTCCCAACTAGAAATGAAAAATGGATAAGAGAGGAGAAATCGTCTTTCAACCAAATTTCAGCATAACCGATTGCAGTAAAATCGTGTTCTAAATGAAAAAGGTAATCTACAATACTGCCGATATTTTTATTTAAGCTTCTGCTGTTGAAGTGAATTTATTTAAAATCATTCCGTTTTTGTAGTACGTTGGATGAGTTAATGTCAAAATAGCAAGACTCCTCTTCACATAAGTCACTGAATGCATAACTGAAAGATTTTCCAGAAAAAGGTCTGATATCGTCATCAACTAGATCGTATAAGTTAAGTGGATCAATCTCAGCACCGTTTTACTGAAAGGTAAGTAGCTCACATAAAAAAAAGTTACATATAAAAGAATCTGAGTGAGCTGTATCCACTATAGTACACGCATCGTGGTAGTACTCTAAGCATTGTTTGCATTGAACAATATTGGTATTGTCCCCTAAACCCTCTTCGTATACAGCACTTTCAACTATGAAAAGTAACAAAAAATAGGAACAAAATAAAGGTACAAACCTGGCGAGCTTTTTGACCACCAGTGAGGGAGTAGACGGGTTACCCACACGAGACATGAATAGTGTAATATACCTTACAAACGGTATGTAAGAAGAAATAACTAAGCTATATATGATTATCGTGTGTAGCTATTGGCCCATGGCGACGATGATTAGACGTCATTTTGAATTACAGGTCCTTTAGGTCTTTGATTGTTTTTATGTTTGTTATGAGGTCCTTACCATCCTTCATGTGCAGGACACATGTAGATGTCGCCATCCTTAGTCCAGGCAGAGGATACTTTAAGGTGGTTAGAGGCAGTTTTGGGAGCTTCTGGTTTTCCAAAGTAAGGTCTTCTTTGATGAAAATTCCGGTCCCCTTCAGTTTTCTTCGATTTTCGATGACGGATTCCCTTGCCTGGTAGGACGTATACTTTGCAATGACAGTTCGGGGTTTACCATTTCCAGGAATTGGGCCAATTCTGTGTGATCGGTCGATATCGTTTCGACCAATGTTGACTTCGAGGTTTGTGTTAACAAGATTAAGGATTAATTCTGAGGCATCCTCGTTGTTTTGGGATTTTATTCCATAGAATCGTACACAGTACTCATTGGAGTACTGCTCCAATGAATTAAGATTATGCTGAAGACCAATACATGCCGTTTATAGTTTTGCCATTGAAGTTTAAAGTTTAAGAATCTCACCTTCACTTTTGTCAAGGGCTTGCTCCAGATCAAATATTTTTTTAACATGCTTTTCCTGTTGATCTTGTTTTTTTCTTTATTGTTCTTTTAACAACTATATCTATACAGTTAGACAGCATAGCTTCAAAATTGGCATTAGCAAATAATTCCTTTAAAACATCTTTAATAATATCCTTCACTTCGATTGTAATGTCAACCTCTTTGGCAGACAGAATTTCGAAGCATAGCGGAACTCGTCAAGTTAAATAGCCTTGATCGTACAACAAATGGCTTTGTGCTTCATGGAACCAGAGAATGAGACCCAAAAGACCCATCTATTCCACAAATATATTAATATCTTTCTATAATAAGTAGTTGGCCTTGAAGATGAACGTTTTCAGGTGGTCGTTGGCCGTAAAATAAACAAATGCAGGCTTACATATTCACTAGATCTCACAAGGAAAAAACATTAGTTGGGTCGACTTTAGGGGGGAAAAGGTGGGGGCGAAATATTAGTTTCGCTCTCACGTTTCCACACACTTTTTCTGTAGAAATACGTAAACGGACAAGGTTGCTCTCCTAGATTCACAAACTAGATGCAATTCCTTCACAGTTGTCAAATTTACGGCCACCTAGCGGTTCACGAACGGATGGTTGCCCTTGAAATAACGCTAGTTATACGTTTAGACGTTAGGGAGAATTCTTTTTCCGAAGATATTTTTCGTTATTTCTTCGCCCTACGTACAAGCAGATGTAACGGTATCCACATAAGGCGGGTATTAGCGATATATATATATATATATATATATATATATATATATATATATATATATATATATATATATATATATATATATATATATGTATATCTATATATATATATATATTTATATATATATATTTATATATATATATATTTATACCACTAGACTGAACATTAGGGGGAAATTTGTATATCTGGATACGCTAAGGTGATGATACAATGAAATACATAACTGTATATTTCGCCTTTAGGGAAAATTAAATACATGTACGTAAATTTAATAGTCCATTAGTTGAACGTGGTAACAGATAGGCGTCCGTAATTTGGTCATCATTGAAGTAATAAGGTATATTACGTACCCCCATATGTATTTTACTATACACTAACGTAGTCCCATTAAAATAGTCGGTGAAAACTTAAAGGGGAACGTGAATTTTCCCCCTAACGGTAATTTCCTCCTAACGTTGATATTTTGCCCAAAAATTTCCCCTCATTCCACCATTAGGTATATATATATATATATATATATATATATATATATAACGCTAATTCCCACCTTAAGGGGAAATTGTTATATCTGCTGGTACATAGGGCGAAAAAATAACAATAAAATACATAAGCAAAAGAATTCGCCCTAACGTCTAAGCGTATAACTAACGTTATTTCAATGGCCAGCCATCCATTCGTGTTAACAGCTAGGTGTCCGTAAATTTGACAACTTTGAAGTAATTGTATCTAGTTTGCAAATCTAGGAGGGCGCCCGTGTCCGTTTACGTATTCCTATAGAAAAAGTGTGTGGAAACGTTAAGGCGAAAGTAATATTTCACCCACAAATTTTTTTCCCCCTAAGGTTGACTTTTTAACACATACTGGCATTTCCTCTAATGTAGTTTATATTTTAGCTTGTGGGAGATGTAACTCGTTGTATGTGGGAGAGACCAAGCTCCGCCTCGTGGATCGAGTCACCGAGCACCTTAGGTCCATCAAACAGAATCTCCATGGAAACCCGGTGGCTGCACGTTTTAATCCCCCTTCACCTTGTTCTATACAGCATTTAACTGTTACGGCAGCTGTAATGTGCCGAGGCTCCGATCGTGACCGCCTTAGTGCTGAAAACCGACTGATCATGAGGCTAGGTACTCTCGCTCTACACGGCCTCAACGTTACAATTGACCTTTTGTAATATTTACCCCTTTTTTGAGCCAGTTTTTACTCCTTTAACACTTACCCGTTCGTGCTCGTTTTTCACTGTGTAGCCCTTATTATTTTTTGTGGCCCTAGTTTTTGTCTACTTTTTCCCCCTTTCTTCCGACCATATTCGATTTGAAGGTGCACTTTTTCATCCAGGACGCTCTTTTTCTTTTTTTTGATTTGTGTTTCATCCTTCGCACTCATGTTTTCTGACAGTCACTTTCGTCCGATTCTGTTTTTACAGCGATCGCTTCAGATTTGATGTTTGTCGTGTCCAATTGTTACTGTTGGTTGTTCAGTTTGGTTTTTGCCACCTGATGAAGGATTTTTACCCGAAACGTCCTGGAGTTTTCCGCAAACTTTAAAGCACTTTTTACTACCTCTTTTCGACCTACACATTTCAACAGTGCTTCGCAGCATTTCGACCTTTTATATATATATATTTATATTTATATATGTATGTATATTTATATGTATATATATAAATATATATATATATATATAAATATATATATATATATATATATATATATATATATATATATATATATATATATATATATATATATATATATATATATATACATTTACTTACTGTTACGCTTGGACGAGGCCGCGCCGAGCGCCTCAAGATTGAGTGGAGATCGTGGGATTATGTTGGGTTGCTCCACAAAGTTTTTCTCTATTCTTCGGGGCCTATTCGTGTTTTGTGTTAGGATTTAGGTATTTATTCACATCCCTGTGGATCATTGTCCCTACACGAAGATTTTTCGTGGCTTACCGTAATCCACTTTTTCATATTACCTCATGTTGTGTAACATTACGAAACTTGCCCACTTTTCCATAAAAACAAGGATGGGGTCAGATTTTTTTCGAATCATAATTTCACTGTCAAAATACAAATGTGTTTATATTTACCTTCACTTAAGCACTCGTAAGACTTGTATAAATAATATGATTATTTTAAGCCAATTGTATTAAGCCTGTTATTAAAAGTATGAATTATTAACGTCCAGGCAGATACATCCAGATAGTACCCAGTTAGGATTTTTTCTTGAGTGTTCTGCCAACGCCTTTAAGCCGGGAAAGCTTCAACTGTGTTTGCACACCGCTGTTTGTAAAGAAGTTACTTTTCGCTTGGTATTCAAGGTAGTCACTAAGTCAAAGTTGCTTATTTTTAACTGGGAGAAGAAGCTTCCTTTTTTTGGATCCTGTATGAAATTATTTTCGAACTTTAAGCTTGTTTTACGTGCCGTTTTTCAAGTTGTGAACTGTCGTTGGCCAATCAAAAACACCAACTTACACCAAGACTTCCAACTGCTGCAGGCCAGGTCGCTACCACGCCCGGGACTAACAAAACACCCAAGAAAAGGACAAAACAGTTACATTTGAGGGCAGCGGTTGGATCAACGACTAATATTTGGCAAGGAAAGTGGCAAGTAAACCATCTTCTACTTGTTTTATTGACCAGGGTAGTGATTCTTTAGTTAATGCTGAACTTTTCATGAACGATATACAAGCCTTGCACGAACGTTACGAAAAGGTGTTATCTAGTGAAGTGACAAATCCGAAGAGGGAAGAAAGTTTTACTAGGAAGGATAACAAAGGCTACCACGAAGAAGACTATCTTAACTTCTCTCCCCATGAGTGGTCAAGTAGGAGACACCATTCGGATGTCTCTACACCTGTAAGTGGAGAAAGCAGTAAGCCTCGAGTTAGCTTCGACCTTTCAGAGCACGTTACGACGAGACGAGGAAGGAGTGAACCTGCATCTGGGAGGCAACACCAGCCGGATGTTGCCTCCAGCTTAAAAAAAATCTCCCATTAGAGGAAGAGTTTGTCGACAAGAGGAGCCTACGTTAGGCAGGCGGAACGATTTGCAGAAGCCGCTCATGCTACCGGAAAAAACCGACGGTTCGGGTTCGTGGGAAAACTACCGTGTTCACTTTGACAGTGTTGCCGATTAAAAGACAAGGCGGGGTCTTTAACCCTTTACCGTTGAGCTCCGATCGGGGCATATTTGCGCGCCTCGGGAGTGGGCGGAAAAGCGGACGTAGCCGGCCCCGCATCGGCTTCCGTGGGTCATTGACCCCGTGACCTTAAACTATTTTCTCTCTCAAAGACATTAGAAGGATCTAGATGGTTTTCTACCCTTGACTTAGCAAGTGGCTACTGCAAGTCAAAGTGAATGATCAGGACAAGGGGAGATTGCTTTTGTGATTAGAAGGGATCTTTATGAATTGACGGTGATGCCTTCTGGGCTGTTTAACGCCCCAGCTACTTTTCAACGCCTGATGGAACGAGGTTTGAATGGCTTACAATGGGAAATCGCTGTACTATACATAGACCATAGTACATGGTCCAACCTTTGAGGAACATCTCGATCGACTGAGAGCAGTTTTTAAAAGACTTGAAGAGCAAAACCGTACTCTGAAGACTACGGAATGCTCTTTGTTACAGAGACGAATAGAATTCCTAAGGCACATCGTCTCTGAGTAGGGGATAAGTCCTAATCCTGGGAAGGTAGCCAAGGTTGTCAACTGGCCTGCGCCGGCAATGTTGAACGACTTCAGAAGCAACCTTAGCCTGGCAACTTACTATGGCCGCTTTATAAGGGGGTTTGCCAACATTGCACGTCCCTTACATGCTTAAAAAAAACAGGGGAAAGGCTTTTATTTGAACCGAAAAGTGTGAGGAGGCATTTGCCATTTTGAAGGAAAATCTAACATTCGTTCCGATATTAACGTACCCAACGAAAGAAGAGGACTTTATTTTTGATACAGACGAGAGTCAGTAGGGAATCGGGGCCGTCTTATCTCAGAATCAATCAGGCAAGGAACTCGTCATCGCATATGGTAGCAGGCTACTGACGAAGAGGGAGCGAAATTACTGTGCCACAAGAAAAGAAAAGCTGCCAGTTGTTTATTTCACCAAATACTTCAGACATTTCCTGTTATGGCGTAAATTTCTTCTCCGAACCGATCATGGCAGCCTGAAGTGGTTATTCTCTTTCAAGGAACCCGAAGGTCAGGTAGCGAGATGGCTGGAAAGCTTGGCATCCTTTGACTTCCTCATAGAGCACAGGGCCGGAACCAAACATTCGAACGCGGACGCCTTATCTAGAGTATCTTGTAGCCAATGCGGTAATGACCCTCCAGTAAAACCACCACTAACTGAGAACACTAATGGACCTGGAACTGACCAACAGTATGAGGATGAAGGAGGAATTTTAAAGAGAATCACTCAAGAGGGTGACCTACCAGAATCGGTCTTGGATGAAGGCTGGATGTCGAGTGAAAGCCTCCGAAAGTATCAGCTTGACGACCAAGAACTACAATTCTCCAAAGACCTCCTGGAGAACGGCTCAAAAAAAATATCAAGGAGCGAGATTTCCGGTGATATCAAATTCTGGTGGTTTCTTATTCAACAGTTACGTCTCATCAACAACGTTCTCTATTTGAGGTGGGAAGGCGCAAAAGAAGATTACATCACCTCCAAATTAATAGTGCCAAGGTCCCTGAGGAGTCAAGTGATGTCACAGCAACATGATATTAACACGGCAGGACACCTTGGGTTTGCCAAAACGTGGAGCAGGGCAAGGAACTCCCCTGTCTACGGGCGAAATATGAGGCAGGACCTCCACGGGCACTGTTCTCAATGTCATCAATGTGGGCCCCGAAAGAATCCTACAAGGCAGAACCGTGCTCCGATGCAGAAGTACCAGCTGGGATTGCCTTTGGAGCCAGTGGCAATGGACATAGCTGGGCCATTACCAGAGACACACCGGGGCAATAGATTTATTCTGGTTGTTGGTGGCTATTTTAGCAAGTAGACCGAGGCGTACGCTATCCCAAACCATCAGGCGGAAACCGTTGCCAACACTTTCGTGCAACAGTTTATTTCAAGGTTTGGCATTCCCCGTGAGGTGTTCACTGACTAAGGGAAGGATTTCGAGGCACGGCTATTCCAGAGTATGTGCAAACTTTCAGGCATGCAGAAGACACGCACATCTCCCTTTCACCCCCCAGTCTGATGGAATGGTTTAACGACTTAATTGCACCATGGAGTGCATGTTGACCCATTTTGTTTCATCCAATCAAAAGGACTGGGACAATCACCTCCCGTTTGTCACCATGGCATATCGAGCAACCGTTCAAGATATAACAAAGTACACCCTAACATGTTAATGTTAGGAAAGGAGGTAGAGATGCCCGTTGATCTAATCGCGGGTCTTCCACCAAACCAGAACAAGGATTGGTCAACGAAGCTGCTGGGTTAACCTAGGGCTATAGGACTCACACGGACTATGAGCAATGCCTACGGGAAAAGATGAATGTGAGTTTTGAGGTGGTGCGTAGCAATCTACGAAAGGAAATGACCCGGCAAAAGAAACACTACGATAAAGCCAGTAAAGGTCACCACTTGTACAAGGAAGGCGATGCTGTATGGCATAACGCACCAACCAGGAAAATCGGCCTTAACTCCAAACTACGACCAACCTGGGATGGACCGTACATTGTTACTACGAAACTAAATGGCGTGAACTATCGAAAACAAAAGAACGCAAAATGTAAACCGAATGTAGTGCATGCGGACCGTCTCAATCTCTATATAGCGCCAGTTGGAGGTGGCCGGCCCTATGACAGCACCATCCGGCAGCTTCCCCCCCCCCCCTCTGATGTCAGAGGAGAATACATATAAAAGTTTTAGAAAAAATTTAAACCGGGGAACGAAATGAAAAGAAATGTGACCTTTCCTTTAAACTTCATGGTAAGAATTTTTTTTATATTTGTTCATTTTTAATTTGCATTGATGTATGTTTAGCGCGAGTTACGAGAAACAACGTAACAACATAACAAGTGTTTTTAACCCTACTAATTTAGTTATTTTAGTTTATCGCATACATGCATGAGTTAAATCTATATGCAGGTATATATCGAATTTTATGAAGTATATGACAATGTTCCACAGGGGCACTGAAATTAATTGAAACTTTTATCATATGTGGTGATATGATGTTGTCAAAGTAGGAGAGTGTAACGCTTGAGAAAAGTCGTCCGGGGCGCCTCGGAAATTAAGTGGAGCTCCTGGGATTATGTGGGGCTGCTCCGCAAAGCTTCTCCCTATTCTACGGGGCTTAGACGTGTATTGAGTTAGGATGTAGGGATTTATTCCCATCCCTGTGGATCATTGTCACTTCACGAAGCCGGTGTGACCAAAAAAGAACAATACGGTTTCCGATCGACAAAGGCTCCGCCCCAGAAACTCGAACTAAAAAAGTCTGAGGCCGACATGATGAGCCTTGAACAGACTTTTAAGTTAAACAACTATTGCAAGCCCTTCAGCACTTTCAAAAACCGACACGACCAATATTAAAGCGGACACGAAAGTATATGTTGCGGATGACAAAACTAATAACTTTACAAATTAGAACCTGAACACTTCAACAACTGGTAAAACAAAACGTAAACAAAGCATATAAAGAAGCACCGCCCAACACACGCAATCACTGCATCTGAAAAAATTATATCTTCAAAGCCTGAAATCAGTGACAGAGTCGATATCACAATTAAAAAACAAGCATTTATGCACTAAAAGACCACAAACCGAACTTCAGCAACAAACCCACATGCAGATTAGTCAACCCATCAAAATCAGAACTGGTGAAGATTAGTAAACAAATACTTGAAAGAAAAAACTCAAAAATCAAACAACCTACAGGTTACAACCAATGGAAGAGCACAAGTGAAGTCATAGACTGGTTTCGTGAAATACACGATAAACACCAACAACCGTTTACTGCTTTTGACAACTGTGAGTTTTACCCCTCAATTACTGACGACCTCCTCATTTGGACTTTGGACTTTGCATCAAATTACACAGACATACCAGCATTCGAAAAACATATTATGTTCTACACAAAGAAAACTATGCTATTCAACGTTGAAACATCTAGGTGCAAGCTAACCGAATCTTTATTCGATGTCATCATGGGTAGTTTCGACGGTGCTGAAACTTGCGAACTAACAGGATTGTACCTTTTATCACAACTTCAGCACATTAACATGAATGTCGGCCTATACAGAGACGACGGTTTGGCTGTTTGCAAAGCAACACCAAGGCAAACAGAAAAAATAAAGAAAGAAATATGCAAGATATTCTCAAATAACAAGCTGAGAATAGAAATCCAAACAAACAAAAAAATAGTGAATTTGTTAGACCTAACCATCGATCTCAGCACAAGCACATACAAGCCATAAATGAAACCCAACAATACCCCTCTCGCGCACAAACAGAGCAACCAACCCTCACTCATCATAAAGAATATTCCAGAAAGCATCTACAGGAGACTATGCAACATCTCTTCCGACGAAAACACATTCAACACATTATCGCCCGTATACCAAGAAGCACTACAAAAAAGTGGATATGGGTACAACCTACAGTACAAAACCCAATCACCCAAAGTCATTCCAAGGGAGCCTCGAAACGAAGGCGTAACAGGAACGTAACCTGGCTCAACCTTCCGTTTATGGTTGGTCACAGTGGACATAATTACTTATTTAATGCTGACATTTAATCGATTTAATGTCAGCATTAATTCGATTTAATGTAAGCATTAATTCGATTTAATGTCAGCATTAAATATGTTTCATTATAAGCAAATCAGGGAACAGTTTTTCATGCCGGCATTAAATCATTTAATGCTGGCATTAAATCGATATAATGCTGACATTAAATCAATTTATCGTCTACATTGATTATTTAATGCTAGCATTTAATCAATTAAATGCCAGCATTAAATCGATTTTATGTCAGCATTTAATCGATATAATGCTGGCATCAATTCGATTTAATGTCAGCACTAAATCGTCTGCATTAATTATTTGATGCTATCATTAAATTGATTTAATGCTCTCATTAAATCGACCAATCAGGAGGCGATATTTGCCATCAATGTACTCTAACCGATCAAGTTCGCTTTTAGTAAGGGTGAATGGAAAGGGCGTGCATATAATCGTACGTCCTCAACAAGCTGCTTCGAGATTGCGGAACACATGTAGACTACCCCGACACGACACCCGTGCTACACCTGAGCGAAATCTCTCGAGATGTTAGTCCCTCTCAGGTATGAATCTCCCCTGTCACAACTCCTTCTCTAAAAGTGTCACCACTTTTTCCTCTCCAATTGCACCGCTGCAGACAAAACAACTCACAATCTCCCCTTTCCACTTCGGCTCGTTACTGTATAACGCCAATACAGACTTTGCTAAAAACCCACAAAGACCAACACATCTCGACTGATAATGCCCGCTAACAAGTTCTCACACTCACCGATTCGAACATTTCTGCACTGATTCATTTTAACGATCGTGTATGGCAGTTTCCTGTTTATACGCTTCGCCCATATCAACAAGCGGAGATCTGGCTGACCCTTACTAGAAGCAAAATTGATTGGTTAAAGTTTATTGATGGCAAATATCGCCTCCTGATTGGTCGATTTAATGTCAGCAATTAATCAGTTTAATGCTGAAATTTAACCGATTTAATGCTAGCATTAAATAATTAATGTAGACATTAATTCGATTTAATGTCAGCATTAAATGGAAATAATGTCAGCATTAAAAGAATTAAAACCTGCATTAAAAACTGTGCCCTGATTGGCTCATAATGAAAAATATTTAATGCTGACATTAAATCGATTTAATGTCAGCATTAAATAGGTAATTATGTCCACTATGGCCAACCATACCCGTTCAGTGACAGTGTCACCACCAACATTGGCAAGAAATTCTTTAACCACTTGGACAGCTGCTTCCCACCTTGACACAAACTAGAAGCACAACCAGCAACGCAAAGCAACTGCAATTGCAAAAAGCAATGCGAGTGCCCATTGGAAGTTAACTGCCTCACCAACAACATTGTGTACCAAGCAACTGTAACACGCCACGGCAACCACAATGAAGAAAAAAAAAATTGGTATAACAGCGAACACATTTAGAACAAGATACACAGCCTATAAGTCTAGCTTCAAACGCAGAGACAAGAGAAACGCAACTGCACTCAGTGATTACATCTGGAAACCAAAGGATTCAAATGTAGAACACTTCGTAAAATGGAAACTCATGAACAAAGTTCGAGCATACTCCACATCATCTAAAACTTGTAATCCCTGTCTAGAAGAAAAGTTTTTCATCATACTCGAACCTTCCTTAGAAACTCTAAATAAAAGGAACGAACTCATAAGCTCTTGTAGACACAGTAACAAACATCTGCTGTGTTCTTATTCTGGTAAGCAATATTTCTGGGTTCGCTATATACCGTTCGTGCCCGTTCAAAACGAACCCGGCCAGAACACGTGCTTTAAAATGGACACGACCAAAAGCAGCGAACGCATACGTATTCAATGTTATTAACGCCATTCTACTTCAGGCTTCTGAGGAGGGAGGACTTACATTATTGGCCCTTACGAAACAGTTCTGTAAAGCTATGTTGTAAAAGCCTATTGCAACCTTTTCAATTTTTTTAGCTCCCTTCACAGGGTTGAGCACTTTACCATTGCCTGGTTGACGTTATTTAATCTTTACTTTTTGCTGTTACTGTAACTAACTCGTGACGCGCGCATCAATGTATTAACTTTGAACAATAACTTAAAAACGTTAACAGTTATCATTTACTTTTTCAATTGTAATCGCTGTACATTCTCCGTCTAATCGGCTGAGGAAGATCCCAGGTGGGATTGAAGTATATTCGGATATTTGTAGATCTTGTTGGTCATCAGTATTAATTTCTCAATCTTGTATATATATATATATATATATATATATATATATATATATATATATATATATATATATATATATATATATATATATATATATATATATATATTGTCTATGCTAAACCTACCGATAGTCATCTTTACCTTCCACATAGTAGCTCTCACCCAATCCACACAAAAAATGCAATACCTTACAGTGTTGGATTACGTTTACGTAGAATTTGTTCTATGAACGAAACCCTTACCGAGAGATGTAAAGAGTATAAACATTACCTCTTATGTCAAAATTATAACCCTAAACTTATCGACAAACAATTTCGTCGTGCTTCTAATCTAACTCAAGACGATCTACTCAAACCCAAACCCAAAACCACCAGAAAGGTATATCCCCTCGTGCTCGATTATAACCCCACCCTCCCTAATATTTCCAAAATACTTCGGAGACACAGAAAGTTACTTTCTACCCATCCCACCCTTAGAGAAATTTTCCCAGATGATTCCATTCTACCAGCGTATAGAAGAACTAAAAACTTAAAAGAATTAGTGGCGCCCTCCAAATTCAAGACTGGTGGTTCTTTGACTAATCTTCCCTCCCCTGGCTTTTTCACATGCAGAAAGAAGTGTGACCTTTGTCACAACTATTCTTCAAGTTCTCGCACTTTTTTCTGCACAGCCACCGGGCGTACTTATTCAATTAAGCAGAACATGTCTTGTATTACTAAGAACGTTATTTATTTGTTAACTTGTACGAGATGTAATGTTCAATATGTTGGTTCTACCTCTACCCAATTTAAGGTAAGATTCCGTAACCATAAATCTCACATGCTAACTAATAAGCAAACTTGCGTTGTAGCTACCCATTACAATCAAAGTCCCCATCAATTGACCGATTTTGCCTTCCTTCCCATTGAAAGCATCACTGATACCATGGAAACCAACAAAAAACTCCTCATCCGTGAAATCTACTGGACTGCTCAATTACGCACAATATACCCTTACGGCCTTAACAAAAGAAATGAGCTTGCTTCCAAAAAGCGTATAAATTTTGCCCCTTAGACGGTTAGGTATGGTACAAGTAGTTTTATGTGTTCATTGTTGTAGCTGTTAGATTCAACTGAGGAAGGTCGAAGACCGAAACGTTTTGAATTATTATCTAGCGGAGCTGCAAAAGTTGTGTTTCTTGCTATTTGTGTTTTTTGTTTATACTTTCTTTACATTATGAGAGAAACACCACCGCATCCTAATTTTTGGATCCTTTTGCGGAGAGCTTATTGTTTGGGTATGTTGAACTTTTTTATTCTTGCTATATACATATATATATATATATATATATATATATATAAATATACGGAAGTGTAGATGTCACGTTGCGACTTTTAAATATAGAAACTGAAGAAATGGTGGGATGTGGGAAGTGGGATGCGACTGTGTCCGCATCCCACCATTTCTTCAGTTTATATATATATATATAGATATATATCGCTAATTCACACCTTAAGGGGGTATTGTTAAATCTGCTTGTACATAGGGAGAAAAAATAACAATAAAATACTTAAGAAAAAGAATTCGCCCTGACGACTAAAGATATAAACAACGTCAGAGAGGTTGTTGCTATTTTTCTTTTGCCAGTGTGTGGTGCCGCTGTTTTAACGACAAAAAAAAATGACAAATACAAACAAATATCGGCCAAAAATTCCTACAGATTGTCAACAAATGTTTCCCCAAGGACCACCCACTTCATAAAACATGCAACAGAAACACTATCAAAATATCAAACAGCTGCATGCCGAACATCAAAACCATCATCCAGGGAGAAAACAAAAGGAAAATCAACAAAGAGAAAGAAGAAGAAGTAAAGAAATGCAACTGCAGAATCAAACAAAATTGCCCCCTCAACGGAGACTGCCTACAGTCAGGAATTATATACAAGGCTGAAGTAACAAGTGAAAATAACAGAGAAACATACATCGGGCTCACGGCAACCGAATTCAAAAAAAAAAAAGATAAAGCAACCACAAAACCTCATTTAACAACGAAAAAAAAAAATCAGCAACAGAATTAAGCAAACACATCTGGGATTTGAAGAATGCCAAAAAAGACTTCAGCATCAAATGGAGGATTATCACAAAAGCAAACCCATACAACCCCGCAACAAAAAGATATAACCTGTGCATAGCCGAGAAATACTTTATCCTATTAAAGCCGGACCTTTGCACCCCGAACAAAAGAAACGAAATAATGACAAAATGTAGACACCAAAATAACCATCTATTAAGAGCAGTGACCTAAAACAAAGTATGGTTTCCCAGAATGCATTTCACCACGAGTGCTGAGGGTGTAAAGATTGGGAAAAAACTATATCATCGGTCCCACATGAATAATGAAGGAAGCATTTCCCGAACGCTACGACAACGTTCCTCGTTGAATAATATCAGCATTCCACAATGTAATATTAAGTTAACTTGTTTCCAATTAAGTGGTCAATTGTCATTGCGTTCCTGTTTAAGTGAACATGATTTGTCTTTGAAAGTAGTTTCATGAATGAACGACTAATTCTTGTTATAAAGCGAAACTGATTTATGCGAGCGTTAATCATTTCATTTTATTTTCACTTTCAACAAAGCTTGAAATTCTCTACAATAGGAAAGACACTTCCTCCTCTAAAACCTTTCTTAGAATATGTACAGAATATGTACTGGATAATTAGCTATACCTCTTAAGGACATTATGATCACTTCTTCAAGCTGGGACGTTGTGACATTTTCGATGGTTTTAACTTTTTTTTGTCGTGAGTATAATCAGTACTACTGCATGAACTGTTCTAACTGTTGCACATTGGACAAGGAAAAGTCAAACATTTCTTAAAAGTGTACGTGTAAATGTTTTAACCTTAATGGTCATATTGGTAAGAGAAAGAGTATTTGCAAACGAACCTGTAGGTTTTTTATTTGAGTTTTTCACAGAAAATTCCACGAGAGTTGTTGTACAATAGCTTTTCAGGTTTGTGTCTTTCATTATAGCAGAAAATGTTAACGTCAATACAATGAAATGCATTACCTATTTTTCAGTGTGATTTTTTTTTTTTTTGTCAGATTGTGCTGCCCTCAAACCAATTGAAGTAAATATGGGGAAAGCGGTGTACTTGCACTGTTCTTGCAACCTCTCTGAGGTACATGTTGTGGAATGGAAACATGGCGAGGAACGTATCATGATTCACGATTATTCAGAAGTTGAAAAAACCGAAAAAGGCTACAGATCAAGACGTTTGAGTGAAAATAACATCTATCAATTGGAAATTTATTTGAATAAAACAAAGGATCTTGGAAGTTACATTTGTTTGCAATACACAAGCTCAGGGAAACCAGAAAAGATGGCTTGGATCCTTCAACTTGAAATGGAATGTAGGTAGTGTATTTGAAAATAAGATAACCTAATTGGAATAATTGAATATTGCTTTTTCTCTTTTTACAGCGCACAACTAGTACAGTGTGTGGGGTAGGATTCACAACAAATATTTGTATGTGCGAAATATAGAAGAAACCTAAAAATATAAAAGTTTCGAAAGTGGATACTAACGTAACAATATAAGCCTACACAAAAATATGTTTTTTGTATATAAGAAAAACTATCATGTTGTAAAGAAGACACCTGTGTGAGAACTTTAGGTTCGCAAACACCAATTTTACTAAGATTATATAGAGAGAGCTGCGACATGCTGTGTCCCAAACATTTCGAGTTAGGTGATACTTGGAGCCATTTTGCATCTGACAGCCTATCAGCCGTAATGTTCGCGTAACCCATACCACCGTAAAAGATATGATGGTACGTCATGCCAAGCAACTAAACTGATGACCAAATTGTCCTGATATTGAGCCAAAATATTGTCAGAAAAATGTCAAAATTTTGTTAAACTGTATATGGGTAGTAATCGTCTAAAATATGTTGGAAACTATTCAGTTTTCCCAAAAAGTAAAATAAGATAAAAGTTAAATATGGGAGGTTTAAATCAGCACGAAATTTTGGACACTGTAGCTTTCGTCCTATAGGATAAACGTTTGGCTCCTGCATCAGTGTAGATAACTATATACAAGGTGCCGTGCGGAGGTGTCCTTGCTTAGCTATCTTCTGAGGTAGCCTTCCATGACGAGTATGAGTAATTACTTTTGCGTCAATGAACCAGGAGCAGGGTGTTGTCCTGAATGAATGAGTTGGGTGAATAACACAAAGTTGGCCTATTCAGATCTCTTTTTAAGTTCAAGAATCATGAGCTTGTAGCTTCCGAACAAGACACATTTACTTTTTATTGTTAACCGCAAAATATATCACAAGAAACAAAATTGCATTATTTGTAAAATAAAAGGAAAGAAACGAGAGTGTCTATTTATACCCGATACTGATTTTTTGTTTAAGCAATGAAAACTTTAAAAGTTTGTTTTTCCTTTCATTTTCACTGAAGCTGTGGGTTGAAAATTGTCAATTTAAAAGGTTTATGGACTTGGGAAAGGAGATGGACATATTCTTTGTACTTGTACTTGTCAAAAAATGTTCCAGTGGAAAAGTTACAATTAGTCTAATTTGCCAGTCATAACCCCCAATGACATATATTTGATGGCTTTTCATTGGTTCTTCATTACTTTTCTTGTATCTAACTTCCACTACAACATAAATCTAGCCTACTTATGCAACTTGAAACAGCGAGATTTGAAGTTTCATGTCAACCACCTTTTGATTGTTTAAACTACATAGCATCTACATTTGGAGATTTTGTTTTATTTCCAGAAAATGCA
Source organism: Holothuria scabra (assembly GCA_037179385.1). Lineage (NCBI taxonomy): Eukaryota > Metazoa > Echinodermata > Holothuroidea > Aspidochirotida > Holothuriidae > Holothuria > Holothuria scabra. Next base: position 46,678,885 of record CM074181.1, on the reverse strand, counting down.
TTTAGATACAGCATTGTATCCCCATATGCCCCATATAAAAGTAGCCTAAGGTCCATCACACTCTCTATATGGCCGATGACTACCTTCTTTTGGGCCTACGGGACTATTACTTTGTTCTGGTTTATTTATATTTAATCGCTATCCACTTGCCGCCTTACAAAACAGCTTGCCTGAAAAAGAGAACTTACCCAAAAGAGTGTGAACCTCCAGCTTGGGTTTTATATCTGTAAATATTTCCATATAGGGACATCGAAGCAGGATTATGAGAGGTTGCAATAATGTGTTGGTTGCTATTTAATGAAAATGCCAGTGCCGTTATTTAAAATAAAAAACTGTGCTAAACTTTGGTCCAAATTCGATCGCAGGTAAAAATTGATATCACTGCGTACCTCAGCGCTCCAGTCCCCTAGTTTCCCCACCTTTGCAACCCGTTGTAACTCATGTTTATGTTTTGCGAGACATAGAAACTAATATAATTTTCGTTACTTGATTTATTTAATGAACATAAATTTATCGAAGCTTTGCGGATCAGCGTCAACATTTAACTAACCAATAAGCACACTCATGTAATGTTACCGCAGCTGGAGGCAAAAATGCGTCAAATCACCAGTTTTCGCAACTCTCTCTATACAGGAAACCTAACTAAGATTTGCGTAAAACGTCCTCCCACCAAGGTTGGTAAGGTGGTCGCAATGGCCCATAACAAATGTCCTAGAATGGTTTAATTCTCACTGTGATATGTATGCACTACTATCATAATAATAAACTTTAACTTTAAACTACATAGGGAGCAAGTTTGCAGGAAACTAAAACAACCATGTGAATGCATTTGTTGCGTTTGTAATACAGTGTGTTTGAATAGCACAAATTTAAGGTACATATCGATGGACCATGAAACAAGAAGACAAAATTTTTAAATGTAATGCAGGAACAATTCCTTCACAGGGTCATTGTTTCATTATTTATGTAGTGATGCTGCAGAGTATTTGTAGGCTTGAATTATTTTTTTTAAGATTTTTGTTATGCTGCTTTGGCTGCATTTTGCTTTTGATCCAAGTAATATTCCACTTTAAAAGGCCCCTTACATTCATGTTCATTGTAAATATTTTTGTTTTCGTTTGCAAATGTTTGTTTCCAAGCTGCCAGTGCTGTCAATGAATTAACAGCTACGGTTGGAGAAACAATACGTTTGGAGTGTTCATCAAATGAAAGTTACTTAGCAAGCGTGGATTGGAAGCGAAATGGTGTCAGTGTCATTAAACACGATGCAGATCATATAGGTGAACTTAATGATGGACGTTACACCTCCAGAATATTTCAAAGCAATGCAACGGCCCGACTAGAGATATCTGATTTCCGTAAGGGATATGACGGAAACTACTCTTGCCTTTTGTTCCAAACGAGTGGAAGACACATAGGAGATTCCTGGAAAGTTCATATAAAAGGTTTCTGTTTTAGAAATTAGTATTTATTTGTTTAAAGTATTTCTCTCTGTAGTCTCCGTAACTGAGACCCAGATTTAAGATGTTAACAAAGGTATGGGTCCAAGAAGAGCATGATTAAAATGCGTGAAGAATTTTTAAACTTACTAATGTCAAGAGGATTACCACAAAACTTCTAAACACCCAGCAACAACACAGCAAAAACCGTTCTTCCATCGTTTTCATCGTTACTCAAGCTTAAAGATGAAGAGCAGTCCCCCCAAACTTATTTTGAAGAAAAAGCTAAATAACACAATATTCTACCTGTTTCTCTTCAAAATATCTTTGATAACATTTTATGACTTTACTATAGCATATACAAGGTAATCCAAGCAGTTATTTGTAGTACATTCCACATCTGAAGAGATAAAACATTGTCACATGACTCCCAACAGCAAATCATGAAACTGGACAGTCTACTACATTTCTTCAATTTGGGGTCGCTGCTCTTGCCCTTTAAGTGGAAAGGACTACATTCCAAAACTAGGTTCCATCCATTTTCTTTAAAAACTGTGTTCTTACCACAACACAGAAGCGTCGATTTGATTTTCAAAGTGGGGGGAGGGGCATTTGGCCTAATTTTTTTCTCCTGTCCTGGAAAGGTATCTACAGCGGCGTAGCTAGACATTTTTGAGGGAAGGGGGATGATGGACAGGCATCCAAATTTTGCTGTTACTTTTACGTGTGATCACCACTGTACTGGGACTTCATCTGCGGCCCTTTTTCAAATCTTTTAAAAATATGGAGATGGTATTGCAGAAAAGTTTTAATTCTGGGTTTTCTGCAAGGAAATTTAAAACGCTTGGAGGATTTGTATTTCCTATTGGTTAATCTGAGATTGATCGTCGACCAAAGATCGTCGTTGCTACATAATGTAAACCAAAGCCTACGAAATGAGCTCTCCGCCAAAACGTAATGAGTCAAAAGTTTATATTGGAGAAAATTTGGAATTTTATGACAGAAAATGAAATAAAAAAGCACTTTAGCTACTGGTGTCACTTGGTGATTTGGTGTCACATAGCAAATTTCCGATTTTTCAATTTCAGACCTGGTAAAAGTTTACCAAGTGGACGGTACAAGCGAGCGGACTGCATTTGCGGCGCGCGAAAATTTTGCCTTTTTTGAAGCAAATAATGACAAATTTGGAGCCTTTATTGGAGAGATTTCGGAATTTCATGAGTTGCCAATAGAACACAGTAGACTGGTTTTTCAACTGGCAAATTTCGAACTCTTCATTTTTCAGACCCGCTTGTCCCCTATAGCTACGCCATTGCTTGTCTATGAGAAGGGAGCCCAGATGCAAAATGGTGCTAAATGTTTCAATATTTTAAGTTATAAGGAAAATACAAAGTTTTCAAAACATGTTCTTGAAAGTGTGGGTTATTACTTCCATGGATTATAAGGTCCATGTGAATTTGAATACCGGGTTTACTCTATAAGTAACTAGAATCACAACAAAATTTTTTTTTATAGTTTGCGAAGGATTTGGGCAAAGTTCTTATAACAGGGAACAATTTGTGACGAAAAGAAGGTATAAAATAAATCCATAAATTGATAAAAAGCACCCATCAATCTGCTGCGGGAAAATCACAGATGGGGAGGTGGTACGCACTGATGCTACTGAGACATTGTTGCATAGGCCTACTGGTGTAAGATTATTAATACAAAAACCACAAAAATATGTTCTAACGAACGACACCTCATCATACACTATCTGCAGACAGAGGATGGAGGTGTACCTCTTATTCCAAATTAAAGTCAGTCTCTCATCTATCAAGCGTCAGTGTGATGTTACTTCTCTCTTAATGATCTTCGTCGAAATGGACGAATCGCTTTACGAATGTGTTATGTGAAATCGAAATTTTGCATTAAAAATCATTTATTTTCTTGAAAACGTTGTATGCAGACTGTGCAACGAGAAATTTTTAGTTCAAATGTGTTTGCCAATTTTTGCCTGTCCGGCTTGTTATTCACTGAAGACTTCAGATGTCATTAAAACATAGTACGGGACAATTCCTCTTCTTCCAATTCCTAAATGTTGTGTTCCTTCCTAACCAAACCTGCTGCCCTAGGCACACGAACAATCGACATAATCATAGAGACCGATGAATAACGAGCATGTTTGACATGCAAGTGAAAAAAGGACATCAATGAGACTGGAAGTGTCCGGAGAGCGCCAAAAGTTTCGGGATTTGCAAAGTCAACATGGAATTATGTATACAGAAAATCGGTTGTAATCGGTAGTGGACACCTTTCATACCCTACGTGTATAGTGTTTTTTGTAGGACCTAACTTTAACGTAAGTGTCCCCTCCACTCAAAAAAAATCATCCTCATTCCTCATCCAAACACAATATTAGTTTATTTATTTTGGGTGGGCATACAAGACCCAATGTGTAATCAGAACGATACTACTCACCAATTGGATCTGAGAAAGGCAGAAATTTATTTCGATTTTACATGCCATTGTGTTTCAACGTGCTGAAATTTGTTCAATATAACGATTGCCTTATTACAAAATGTTGCATGGATATTTAATCATGTTACGATGTGTTACAAATTTTCCCCTATTTCAGAAAATGGCAAGTTGAATGAAGAGACTACTACAGCCGTCCTCGGTGAATCTGTAACTTTCACATGTATTGTGGACACACCGAAAAGTAACCTGGTAGCGATATTTTGGTATCATGAATCTGAACAAATACTGCATCACAATGTCAACGTCAAAATGAAAACCAATGGAAAATATATTTCAACTATTGATGATGATTTTGATGATCAGTCGATCGTCTGGTTAAAGATATCATGGGTCGGTCACGATGACAGTGGAAAGTACTCATGTGCACCTTACCTTACTGCGGGGAACAGAGAAAGAAGTCACTGGAATTTATACGTGAAGGGTAACTACAAAATCCCTACGGTATCTGTAGCTTAAAGATAGTTGCTCATCAACTCAGATAGTCACAATTTTCCTAGCATCCTTCCATCTGGCCCATCCCATATGCAGCTACCTTAAAGAAATCTTTACCTAGGGAAAAACAGCTTATATCTTCTGAGCATACTCTGATAACCATGCAAGGTCCGCAAGATTAAAGGAAAATATTGCGTTTGTTTTACAAGAAAATTTCATCCTTTTTAAACCAATATTCATTGGCAAAGAGTGATAAATGATTAAAAATAATGCATTATGGTGGTCTTTTTTCAAGAATTAAGTTTTCCCCAGATCGAAAGTCTGCACCTTGTTGCTCAAAATTTAGTTGTTCACCCAAACTATTAACATTTCAAATGATGCGATTTCCATAGCTCTTCTTGTTCATAATATTTTGAGGAGATGAAGCTATTGCTGGGGTGTATGGTTAACAATGAATGGTTTGATGATGTATTGAGCTATTTTCTTTGAACACCATGTTGGAATATTTTAAACGCAGCAATCAATTCCCTTTAAGATCGCTTTCATTACATGCAGTGTAAAATGAACTTCTCTTTATGTTTTGAATTAGAAGTCAGCCAAGGAGCTGTGTCAGTTGAGGATTTCTGTAGACTACCGGTCAAACTGGAGCGTAGCATGATGAAACTTTCCTTCGTACTTATTTTGAGACTACGTTCTTCTTTCTTCTCTGACTTGTCTTATCTTATCTCAAGGAGGAAATGAAGCACACTACATAAACACTTCATACAGACACCTTTTCACATGTGATTAATTTATTGAGTTCCAGATATACCAAAAGCACAAAAAAGTTATGTAACATTTAGGATTAGCTAACAGGCTAGTTGAATATGTGTTCAATGCTTTTCAGGCAATGTCAACACATTGAAAGCATAGATCACCTGAGGACACAGATCATACAAAAACTAAGATAGCAGGTATACCCCACGCCTCCTTTGATCTATTGAGGGTGTCTAATTTGCATTCTGAAGAAGAACCGTCACGGTCTGGAGCTACCAATTGATGTCTTTAAAACGATTGGGTAGCTTTTACTGCTGCTAAGTCGGTATTGCAACAATAAAGAAATAAAAACCATTTTAAAAAAAGACATGTGGGTAAAAGGTCTCTGCCGGTGTTTGAATGTACTTAAAATTGTGTTACATGCTTTAAGTTAGCTTTTTCTTAAACATCAAAAAGAAGTCACGATGTGTTATTTTAATTTTACTCTCTATTGAAAGGTCCAGGTAGTTAATTGGATGATCTTTTTTCAATATTATTTTATCATCAATGGTATAATTGTAAATAAGGGCATGTTTAACCATTGCATTATTTATCTTGTTCTAGGTGACCAACGAAAAGAAATGACAAAACTTGTTTCCCTTTATGATTTTACTGAGCTTGACTGTTCCTCGGATCTTCCCGATGTTTCTGTTTTTCAATGGACTCGTCGGTCAATCGGTCAGGTATCGCCAAATGCATTGACAACAATGAATTACGATGACAAAGGAGAAAAAAATAATTCGTCACTTCAAATTTTTCATGCCAAGTTTGAGGATGCAGGGAAATACTCTTGTTTTTCTTTTTCTAAAAATAATAAAACCCAAGAAACTTCTTGGACACTTCAAATTCAAGGTATGAGAGCTTATTTTCCTAATAGATAAGAATGAAATATGTAAGTGATCCAGATTGAATAATAAAGTACCACAGACTGAATGCAATCCTATCTTTCGATTTTATTCCGGCCATTCTTGGTTCTGAGTCTTTAGATATTTTTGTCACAAACAGTTTTAAAATGCAATAAAGTTGTCGTTATTTTTACATTCATCTATAATCATTTCAAACATATTCTACCACTAATGTACAGAGATTTGATTGCATCAAGAACTAATTTTTCAACCATAATCTACACCATTTCACCTACGTGCAAGATCGGTTAATGTTTATTTGAAGCGTTAAATATTTGTATGCATTAACGCACGCCTTCGTCATGCAATTAACCTAATATTTCATAGGTTTTAATCCATGTTTGCAAAATATTCTAGGCTAGCCCAGAGCACCGATGCCGCACATGATTGTTCCGCCCGCAACAATTGAAGAACTTTTGCACAACCCTACGTCGCAACCCGAACGAATATCATGTTACCATGAGCCCACATTGATACTTGCACGTTACATTCTGGGGCAGCGTTACATTCTGGGACAAAAGCAAATTAAGTTAAGAAAGCGGGCTTGCAACCTCCTCCTTTTGTGTTTGTGTGTTATTATTTGTGTGTTACACATTCACCACAACACGTTAACAAATGATAACGTATCTCTTTAATCGAGGGAGTGCAGAATGTGAAAGAGTGCAACCATTTCCTATGTTTATTACGGCTGGTGAAGTGAATCAAGGTTTATGAGTGCAATGGTGCTTGGAAGGATATTTCCACGCAGACATCTGAATCGTCTTTTATGATGACACTCATTTGAATGAATGAATGAATGAATGAATGAATGAATGAATGAATGAATGAATGAATGAATGAATGAATGAATGAATGAATGAAACAATTTATTTCCAGCAAAATATCCAATAAAAACAGTACAAAATATACAGATAAAGTAAATGCCAGAAAAGGAGAAAACAGAAGTTTCCTACTTATAAAATGTTTCCCCTTTAACACAGAAAAAAAAAAAGAAAAAAAAGGAGTGAAATAAATATTCACTGAAATATGTCCGCATTCCAGCGGGTGCGTCCTACAACTGTTGATTGAGTAAATAAACTTGTAATAACTTGATATGTTGTCAATCAAAATTAATAAGTTTAATGAACAAAATTTGGGGAATACGTTCGGAAAATTCTTGTTAATGTTGCGAATGCCGAACGCTTTATTGTGCTGCTTTTCACATAAAAATATACAACAGATTTGATATAGACAGTGAAAGGTGTTTAACGTTAGGCCTACTTAAAAAAATCTTGTTGTTATTTTGATACAGGATATCCACAACTTACTGCCACAGCAAATGCTTTTCGGGAAAACGACACTGTTAATAGCAAGTGCTGTGTAAAATTTGGCATTGTCTCTGTGACGAGTTACAAAATAGAATGGCTAATGAATGGAAGAAAACATACTTTCGACAAACGCGATGAAAATGCTACAGAAGCCAACGTAAACTACAATTTATGCAGCAGTTTACAGTTTTCTGTAACACGTGCCTACCACGGGCAGTCATTAGACTGTTTGGTCCAAAATGAACTCAATAGAACATCATCTTTAACCCTAAACGTGTTTTGTGAGTAACGTAGTTTAAAGCCGTTATTAAAGGCTGTTTGTAATGGAAGATTGAAAGCAGTATAAACGTAGCATGGTTTTTAGTTCACATAACAAAAGTATTCCATGCAAAAACGATAACCACAAATTAGTCAAAGGGGCTTCTGAATTGACCTATCACGTTAGTCTCTCATATTTGACTAGTTTTTTTTTATTATTACATCTGACTTATTTCGTAGTGATAGACTAAACAATATCAGTCAAAACTTAGTCAAGAAAACTTGGTATTTCTAAAAAAACTTATTTAACTGTGTAAAGTATGAGTCAATATTGTTGACTAACATGGTTAGCCAGTTCAGAAACTGTGTTGCCTAAATTGTGATAACAATGTAGAATTGCAATTCATGATAAGCCACTTTTTCTTAACTCAGGATAAGGAACCTTTTCATAAATTGACCTTATTTCTATGTACAATAAAATACAGACCTAACATAGACATCGACGTGCTTTTCTTAATTTTACTACTACAGGCAAACGCTTTTTATGGCTTTAAGCCCAATTTTTTAAGCTTTTGAACAATTAATACCCGTAGAAAATAACAAAAAGTATGGAAAATGAACACATTTCACGGAGGTATTTTAGTTTTCTGCGAATCGGCTTCTAAATAGCACGTTTTAGTTATGTCTAAACGTTAGGTCTTTATGTCTTACACTTAAAAAGTCAGTTGAAGGTGGGCACAGGGCAATGCACGCTTCATCATTTTGTTTGAAATCAACGGAGGCATATGGTCTTCACAACTAAAAGTTTGGTGACTTTTTTAGTGCAGTATTCTGTCTGAGCAGTCTTTTGCCGTATTGGCACTGCCGTTGACTCTTTTGTCTCTTTCTTTCTTTCGTTATCGGTGTTTGGGCCCTTTGCTCTTCTATCGGGCTGCTTCCGCAAAGTAGATGCTTCCAAATGTTTAGAAAACAGCCTGCCATATCTTTCCGAAATCGGAGTCATACGCTGTTACATTACGTTTTGTAGCAATCGGGACATGTGCATATGCGCATGTTCTGATAGCGTTGTGAACGTAAACAATATGATCGAATTTTGTACTAAATATTCATACCTTGTATCCTTCAATGTTTGTTCAGGTAGGGGTCTAGTGTACGTCAAAAAAAAAACCAATGGAGTGAACAACTTGATTTTCATACTTTGAGAATTTCTTATTGACTTTATTTTTTTTTTAATTTTGAGGTTTACGTCGGAACGGTACTCATGCGCCATCCTGAAATTCTGTTTTAATTGCACCTGATGGCGTGATTGAACAACAACGCAAATTTTTGGTCATACAATCTCTATGTGTTTCATTGTAAGAACACGCAGAGTCACTTAAAATGACAGTGCAGAGCCAAGTTTACCCTTGTTCCTCCTATTTCTCTCCATAGAATCTTTCATAATATTTTATAACTTCAATATTCCATATACAAGGTGAACCAAGCTAATTTCACATTTAAGCAGAAGAAACGTTGTCACATGACTCTCAACAGACAACCATAATACAGGACAGTCTACTACACCACTTCAAGTTGGTGTTGTCGCTCTTGCCCTTTAGAGAGGGAAATATTCTGAGCTTTCTAGAAAAGGTTTTCTTCATTGGCCATTATAGGTTCAAGAGATATCATGGAAATTACTTTGTTGGCAACGCTTTTTTTTTTCTATATTTTTCATCTTATGAAGTTGACATTGGATTGGCTTGGGATAGTGCCTTTCCCGTAATACATATGAAGTTTTTGAAATTTCATTGCTTAGGATGCACCTATGCTATCAATTCAACGGCCACAACAGTAGTTTTAGAAATGAAAACAAGAGAAATGCTACTATCCTCAGCCAATATATCTGGACATTAAAGGACAATAACGTACCATTCCCAATCTAATGGAAAATTCTAGCACACGGAAATTCTTATTCCACATCTAGCAAGAGGTGCAATCTTTGTGTTACTGAGAAGTATTTCATCATCCAAAAACCTTATATGTCTTCCTTGAATAATAGGAATGAACTTGTTAGTAGCTGTAGGCACCGTAAAAAGAAGTTGTTATCTTATAATAACTTTTTATAGTGACGCATAGAGTGCTCCGTTTGCTTACCGTACTGATCTGTAAAACACCTAGATTTTGTGCACATTTTAATAACCCGCGCACTCTTAAGCTATTTTGCACGTTCTAGTTCGCAATAAAATACTTAACACATCGCTTATATAGACCTCTACGATGTGTCTATAACACGCCCATCTCATTTCCATTTTGTTATTGTATAACCGTTATACTTCGCATTTGTAAACTGAGGAGTGAAGGCTACAAACGTAAGCCTACACAAAGCAAGCTTGTATCTTAAAATGCAATAGCGTTTACTTTCTTACTTATCTATACTCGCTCCCATCGGTTGAGCACTGTGTCCAGTGTTGTTTCGCTATCTTTAACCATGTATAATATATACGTATGTATATATTTGTCAGTAGAAGGGCCGACAGAGATCGTACTTACTTGATAAAGTACCACTCATTTCTCGCTTTTGTGTTTGTGCATTGTCATTAACATACAAACCCATGCGCAAGCCTTGTAACAAACAAATTTAAGCGTCAAATACTTAATTATCTTATCCCAGACAGGTTCAATTCTGATAACTAAATAATTTAAGTCCCAACCACAATATTTCTAAAACTTTTTCCCATTCACACAATATCCAAGTTCATTGCTTCGGGTGAGTATACAAGACCCTTATATGAAGTCAAAACACTCTCAGTACATGACATCAAATGTGAGCTACAGTACTTCCCATGTTTTGATACTTTGTCAATCAAAGAGCTTCGTCAATTGAGTCATTATGTAAAAAAGTAAATACCACGGTTGTTAGATTTAATAAAGGTTTATAATGGAATAACTTCGGGATCCCTCGAGACTAAAATTCATGACAATGTTATAGCTAGGAATAGTGCTCATTTGGTTGCGTCTTTGTTACAGAATTGCATAAGCAAGAGCTGACGAAAATGACATTAATTACGGATTCCAAAACTTTACTTTTGATAAGAGTGCCCATTTTTCCAAAGTTCTCACTTTCTTGCAGGGACGCCAGAGCTAACCTTTGTAACAAATGACACAACTGAGTGTCATACTCTTCATATAATTTACTATGCTAAATTTGGAATGACGCCTGCAACTTTTGAAATCAATTGGTTTTGCAAAAGAAATGAACATAACTTTAGCGGGAGCTCTGAAAGCCTTTCGAGAACGAATGCGCTATGCAAAACTTTAGAATTTTTTGATACGCGAAAACATCTTTCTAAGTCTCTGGATTGATTAGTGCATATTGAGCTCAATAAAACGACATCCGCCATCCTCAACGGAGCGTGTGATTCTTATAATTTGCTCCATAAAACTTCGAAAATAATGCCTTAATAGTCAAGAATGTAATGAAAACTTCCTTAAGTTTATGTAGACTTCCTGAAGAAGCTTCAGAGGTTAAATTCGCTCCATTTAATTCATTTAATATAAAAAGCTTTAGAAGAGACCACTTCATCTTAAAATTCTTGATTCAATGATATATGGATTCTAATTAACATTGTTTTCTTGGTATACAAATGTCCTTTTTTACAATTAAAGGTACCCTGCTAAAACCGCCCTAACCCTTAATGTTGCATTTAAATGCATGGTTGCTCTTAACAATTTCCTATGCATGGTAAAAAAGAATGCATTACATACGAAAGAACAAAAAATACCAAATTCTTACTTATCAATGTCCAGGTAGTCCATATTTATTTTTTAATCTTCTTATTTAGAGGGAAATATATATAACTTATGTCGTTGAAACTATGCGAGAATGAAGTAAATTAGACCTCTTGAGGTAATCCTTTTTCAATAAACTGCAACAAAATTACTCTCTGTGTTGAACATATTATCATGACCTTTGCAATTTTACAGATTCTCCAAACATAATAAACGTACGATCCTACTCATCGGCACATTTTTTCAACAACGAAGAGGTGTTCATAACTTGTACAGTCGACGCTAATCCATTTCCTTCAGTGGCACTGGAGAAGGAGTTGAAAAATGGCACTTGGGAGATATTGTCAAGCAAGTCAAATCTTAAGTCCGAAAAGGGAACTATAACAAGTTGGAAGTTCCTTTTGTTACACAGTCAAGGGACTTCATTTAGGTGCATAGCATTTAATGGATATGGTAGCACAGCTGTTAGCTACGAAATAAAAACAACGGGTGTGTTGACAATTATTTCCTTAATTTATGATTGAACTTTAAAGTACACAAATTTCCACTGATTCACCATCATAGTGTTCTATCTAGCGCTATGAAAAATGATTTTCTCATTTAAATTCAAAGACATTTTATTGATGTTTGCTTGATTTTTAGGTTGTTCGGTATGCATTTTCGACGGAGCACGAGGAGTGGTTTTCATGATAATAGTAGCTTTTATATGTGTCATCTGTTTTGCATTATTAATCCTCAAGATTACTGCTTGTTCTAAAGGTAACTTTTCCTTGCTGATATGATTCCATAGTTTTTGTATTACTTTCAAATTAAGCTTCACACAATTTTCTCGCAAGATAAAGACAAATCATCTTCTACAGTACCGTTCCAATGAACACAAGTCCGGTTGCATCTTAATCAGTTAAAAGTGAAGCCTATTATAAAGATGGTGAGCTCACCCTTATCTTCAGTGACAATTGGAATCTACAATTTGACTAAGACAACAACCACGGGCCAAATTTCTTGAAATAGACTTAACTCTTAGCTGATATATGTGAGACTGAACTTGCTTTCATCTATTAACGTTGCTTTCGTTACTTTAGAAGATTTTTTTCGAAAAGTTGCCACCTGCCTTGGTTGAAAGTTTTTGGAATAAAACAAATGTGCCCTTTATATTTTCTCAGTGTCAGGCTCAATATGCTCCTATTTGAAAAAGAGAGAAAGGTAATTTGCGTTTTTGAAAGAAGACTTCCCTTTAAGACATTTAGTCCATCGTATATTCATAAATTAAATGTTCGAACATATAATTTAAATTATGTCATAAAAACTGAATTAGGAATTATTTAACGAAAGAGATCTATGTTGAGCATTGAAATTGTTTACATATCTGCATTCTACGTAATTTCAAACAGGTTACTAAGTGTAATTACATATCACACGACACTGCCCCAAATAACATGAATTTTCTCGTTTTACATAACATGCATATGTAGGAAAGCGACAGTATGTGAGAGGAGTTATAGTAAAGGACCGGCTATATATGGAACAGTGGCTGATGTTTGCAGTTTTGACCTTCCGGTCCCAACGGGTAATATTTTAGTACTTTTCTACAATTAAAATAGTTTGTTGAAATTCAAGTTTAAATTTAAATTTCCTTCAAATGAAACTGGACAGTTAACTCCATTTAGGCTGAGTTCACCTTAAATATTAATTTCGATTTATTAATTAGACCCACAAATATAAAGGGGGATCGACTAGATGATTCACACGACTCAAAGTGAATGGCATAAATAAAGGGGACATGTCTGAGAAACCTAGCTTAAACACCTTCATAATATATATAAATTTGCGTGGGAAATCTAAAAAGAAAACATAGAGTGTACTCATTCAAATGCTCCTTCCTCAATATTTATTTTGCTTTAACGACTCTTGCCGACGGGTTTGAAATCTGACCAGCAGGATTAAATGAAGGATAATATTAATTAAGCCTTAGCGACCCATAAACTAAGGGTAAAACCCAGGTGCATAACGCAAGTAGCACGATGCAGTTTTACTGCAAGGTAGACACCGAGGGAGAACTACAATTGGGATTTATTGCTTTGAAACCAATGAAGTAGATATTACCAATGACCAGTACAAGATTTTAATTGCAGATTTTAAAATAGGGGGCTACAACTCATTTAATGAGTGTCGAAGTTAAGATGTGAAAAAGGTCTCAGGCTAAGATTACGATTAGAATTTCAAAATGGACTGTTTCTATAAGGTGCAATTGCATTTTAGAGTAAAAAGTTTACTTACACAGTTCATAAATGGGTGAAAAATGTGAAAGAAGTGACATGCCTGGTGTACTAGCCACATTAATAACACTCGAGCTACATTTTGTTTTACTATTACGATAGGGATTGAGACAGCTTACTCTAATGCCGTTGATTTCGAATTTATAACCGTTTAAATTGAAGCGTTTTTTATTAAATTAGATTCGAAAGGAAACGAGCCTTTTTATGCACCAATGGATGGTTACATCAGGTAAATATTATTGTGTGTGAGCTTTACATGTTATTATTGGTACGTCGTGCCATGTTCCTAAGAATGGCATTAGCTCGATAATCTGGTTTTGATTGGACAATGATTTTACATTTCTTTCAAGGGTAATATCCGTTTTCAAAGTTCATCCTGGATCCACTTATTACAATGACAAAATTTTAACTCACCAACTACATTTGTCTGTATAGTCAGAGTTTTTAATATGTGTGCAGCTTGCCATCGAAAAAAGTTGATCTCTTAGTAGGTGCAGTCTTTAAATCTAATAAATATCCATCAAACTCTAATCCAACCAGTCATAAATGTATTCCAGCAGGTGTAAATTATTGTGATTTAATGCTGACTTAAACTTTTATTTAAAAACGTCCCTGAGCTTGAGTTTGACACAATTTGCATCGAGAAAGTCTTTAATTTCCTCAAGAGTTTTTTGGGCGGAATCTTGATGTTAAATGGTTGTACACCAAAAGAAGAACACTGCAACCTTTCTAAAAAGGTTATCAACTTAGTTGTGATCTTTGTAATGAACAACCTATACATACTCCGAAGGTTTGAAACACATATTTTACCAGTCTTATGAGGGCAGAACATGTTACGTTTCTGTACAACGAATGTGGCTTTAAGGCATGGAATGGGAATGTTTACTCCAGTACACTTAACTTTATATATAACTTGCCAAACTGTTAACAATCCTTAATGGAATTTTGAATTTTCTCTTTAGAATGGCTGTCAAGTACGAAGATCATATGACAAGTGATACTTACTATATACAAGAGAAATCAGCCTCTTTGAAACCAAAATCAAAGGTAAGGAAAAACAAACACAAATTTTCAAACCCTTTTGTATTATGTTAGGAGCTTACAAGTGCTACTAACACAGGCTTTCACTTTGAGTGAAGCCTTTAATCAGGTAAACTTGAAATTCGTCCCACTAAAATTAAAAGCTTTAAAAATGAGTAACATTTTAAAATTAATGAAAAAAAAGAGGCAAGTCACGCCTTCTATGAATATATTAAGCGTATATTCCATCTCTAATGCCCCATCGTCGTTAGTATTGCGAGTGACATGAATCGTTTCTTCGCAGCACCTGAAATGGCGCGGAGATTGGGAATAAAAAATACATTGTTAGCAAATTGTTTGCGGTTACAGTTTATTGAACGTGAAGATATGTGTAGTTTCATGAAACTAAACTTTCCTTTTGCGATACTTCTTTACTGAGCCTGCTTTGTTCATTAATCGAAGCCACAGCTTCGATTGTAGGAATTGCTCGTTCAGTCACGTGATTTCGTGCCTTCGTACGCGGTCGGTGCGGATGAATATTAAATCATGTTCAAAGGTATTGTTCTGCATTGAAGGCTTCCTCTCTGGTTGAAAAAAGGTGTAAATATAGTTTGAAAACAATTTATACCGTTCAGGGATTTCAAAATAAATTTCAAAGGTTGCATTTTCCAACATTTGCCACTTTGTTTTGTCGGAACTGCTCCATCAAGCAACTTCGTCGACCGTACTCATTTCAATGTAAGCAAGTCCACTAACTTACGTTCATGCATAAACGCATGCAGCTAGCTATATAGTGTACGTACTGTGTCGTTAACGTGATGGCGACAGTATTACCAAGGCCAGGGAACGATCCACCAATTGTAAGGTATTCAATTTGTCGTTCATTTCATCACCCTGTGTGGGTTGTTAATGGCTTCTCTATTGTATTTTCAATGTTTGAAACAAAGGAAAAGACTGTCTACCCACGGTTGTCGTAGTTCTCAGTAAAGGACTAACGTTATGCATCGACGGTCGCGTAGTTGCTCCCAATACATTTGTATAGGAAGCAATTACGCGACTCTCCATACATACTCTAGTCCTTTAGGCTTCACTGAGGACAAAAGTTGTCGTAGTCTTACCCAAACACAGTTACGAAGGCCTAAAGCCAAACGTTGCAGAACAAAACAACTCTAACATTAACACTTAGTCTTGTCCTAGTGCAAAAGGTGCGCTCAGCGTATATAGGCCTAGATACTGCAGATACAATCTTGGACAAAATAATTCTATTCCATTGTTGGTTGACCACTGTTATGCAGTTCATGGCAAAGAAACATTCTTCTTGACACAACACTGGGAGGAGAAAGGGGGGTTGCATGTTAGGCTACTTCAGGCAGTTTCATGTTAGCCTACTTCAACTAAAATTTACGGATAACATGTGAAGTGTCCCAACTGGCAACGGTTCTGTCCAAGATTGTCCGAGAATTACGAGAAGTCAGATAGGTGCGCTGCCACCAGTAAGAAGTTACGCTTTGCTTGTGGTTATTTGGTTATTTTAAGACAGGTACATGATATGCTGGTCATTACATGGAAATATTTCCTGGACTGGATTTAGCTTGTGGAGTCCTGGACCCAGATTATTTTGGACCCTTTTCACAAATGTTGGGAGGGACCTACATGAGAGGACCCTGGGACTAAGCCCAAGCAAATACCACCAAAAATGGCCTGAATACTTCAATTTTTCTGCCACATCCTTTCTTTTGAGCAAGGGGACATTAATGATATTGTCTCACTTGCTTGCAACTAAAAATGTTAAGAAACTGCTTCGGTTGAAAGGAGGCATAACAAATTTGTTACCAGTTGTAATACAACATGAAAAATACAGCCTGAGATGCAAAATTGGCTGCAAAATGTGTTCCAAACCAGCCGTACCTAACAATCTACCAAAGTTATGAAAGAAAGTCTGGCTTGCAAAGTTACTTTAACAATCTTATGGTAGATCGTGACCCCTTTTCAATAAATTTCTCGTCTCCAACTATCAGTTTGAAAAAGAATGACTCATCTATCCAGGAAGAGAATTATTCCACCCGTTGCGATTGTTGATTTGTGCGTCTAAAAAATGCATACTTTTTGTTTGTAAGGAAATTTATCCTACGGTCACCCCTTAATTAGTTAAAAATCCTCAAGAGTATAGTTGGCTTCTGGAAAAGGTCTTAAACAACCTTAGAACACTAAAAAAAATTAAACGTTTTTATTGAATTCGGTCTCAAAAATGTATCTCTTGGGACCCAGACAATCTTGGACAATAACTTGTTGGGACACCCTGCTCTCCCTTCCAGTGTTGACCACTGTTATGCTGTTCAGGGCAAAGAGTCTCTTCTTGACACAACATTGGGAGGGGTAAAGGGAGTTTTATGTTGGCCTACTTCAACTAAAATTGACAAATAAAATGTAAAGTGTCCCAACAGTTTTGTCCAAGATTGTAGTCTACTGCTTGGTAGGAAAGTCAAGTTAGTCTTGGGTCAATACTTTTGCATAGCGCTAGGCCTGTGTCACCACCAATAGTGTATCACACAGTCTCAGGCAAAGTGTAACTAGGTACAAAGATTTTGGGGCAACTTTACATCCAAGATGGGCAACTGATAAAAATAATAGCTTATCGATATTGTTACATCCAGGTGAATACTTTCATTTAAACATCAGTGTTTAGTAGAATATATAATGTTACTGCTTTGTCTCACATAGATCTCCCCAAACAAGTTGCAAGGAACAATGCCCCCTTTCCCCTCCCCCCCCCCGGCATATGTGGGAAATATTCCACTTTTGTTGGGGAACCAGTTCCAACAATATGCTTCATTTTGTTTATAAGAAAGCCCCAAGTGTGCACATTTTCAAGGCTTCGATTAGTACTTGCCATGCAAGTACAATTGTCTAGTTATATATAGTGGCTGCACATATGGTTTTATTATTACAGGGAAAAGAATCGGAAAACGAAGAATACATCTATGACACAACGTGCCCAATTTGACTCACAGAAAGTAAAACTCTGGTTCTGGATTGTGTTCAGAAGAAGGAGAAAAATGTTTCAGATTTTGTGTTCATTGTTTTCTGTGCTAGTAAAGTATGGCAGTCCAAAAATGTCTAGTGAAATTTTGATGTGAGGAAATGCTATTTGAAATAGTCAAGACTTCCACGAAGGAAGTTTTTAGAACTGGAGTACCAGGAGTTTGATAAATGCACCAATTATTGGTATGGTTTATAGGAAAGTTAGATGAGCTTTTACAAATACCTTCTAGTAATTCTTACTCATTTTTATCTGTCTGTGAGAAAGGCGTTCTGCATCATTTTCGTCGACGGAATCCGTCAAAAACTGTGTAACCAGATAAACTTTCTCAACGTATTTTAATTTTGTACATATTTTAAGTTGTGTTTTAGTAATCAAGTATCACCACACATTTAAAAACAGTTTTTCATTATTCCCTTACCGAAAGAGTCAATAGTTGCTTTACTAAATGACTTGCTAGCAGTAGCTTGAACTGATTTGTTGCAAAGAAGATTATTTACAAGAATTATTTTAGGTTCACTCAAGGAATTGGTTTGTAGATAATTACATCCCTTGTAAGTTTCTCATCCGAAAAGGCTGAACACTGAGGTACGCAATTTTATTTTCTCTAGATAAATTGTACTCTCAATTAGAAAGATCCGAATTTGGTCAAGTTCCAGCGCGTCTAAAGTGTTTTGACTTTTCATCTGCCTTTAACAGAATTCAGTTAAACCTTCTTTCCAGTAAATTTGAAGCTGCTCCACTTTCTCTGGTCACATGAATTCCAAAATTTTTGGCAAGTCGATGATATTATGTTACAATATGTAGCAACGTTATCTCTGATGTTATTATTTCTATCACCGGTGGTCCTTAGGGTACGGTTTTAGCCTCTTTTCTCTTAGTGTGAGTACTTCTTATATCCGTTCTACCTATATCAGCTGCCCTCCTTATGTAATGTGCTGATGAGACTGCCCTTGCTGGCCATATTTCAAATTACCTCTATACGCTTTCTCTTGGTCAGATTTATAAGTTTGTCGACTAATGTAAAGAGAATTTCCTTTAATTAAATGTTAAGATAACAAAGGAGATGATTACTGATTGAATAACTAATCACAAGATTATACCACAAATAGTACTACTTACACACTGTGTCGTAGAACGGATAGAGTTGGCAATGAGTTTTAAAACGAAATGGCCATGCTGCTTATAAATAGATGAGTTTAAAACCCAAATTGCATTGTTTCACGAAGCTTAATTCTTTTAGTGTTAACCAAGGTGGACTCACTGTCTCTTATGTTGGGTGGCTAATAGTGACAAAAGATATATATAAGTACTAGATGACATTATCATATGTGTGGGTAGAATACTAGGGGTGAATCTTCCATTCGTCAGAACAGTTAATGTGAAACATGCTAATGTAAAACTGAAACCTCCATGGAAAGACTCTTACCATCCTTTGGATCACAGGCTAAGCAGTCGTATGATCTAAAGCAGAAGTAGATCGATGTCTCTCGATTCCAAATAAGAATTTTACTAGATAGTTCTTACTCGGTACTGGGTGTACTTTTGACTCTTCTGTTTATTTATCTTTTGATGTCCTTTATGGTATCAAACTGTTATTCACATTTATACGCCATTTTAGTTTTTTTTCTTTCGTTTTCTCGTTTTGCTGCAGTAATCTTTTTAATGTGTTGTTACACCAATTTTTGCTGTTTTGTTTTGTTGTTAGTCTGTTTTTAAATTTTTTTAATGTCTTTTACTCACCGGACTCTTTTGGTTAACTTGACCCTAGTTTCCTGATAAAATGAAAAACCAACATTAAGTAGGTTCTAAATAAATGCGGAACTGGTGAAATTTCGCTTCACATTTTGTAATTTAAGTAATTGTAAGATGAGTGCAGAGGACCTCGGTTCGCAAGACTCCAAATGAAGTCTTTAAAGGGACGCTTAGAATGAAAGTCATACTACACAAAACTTTACTGTAACTTAGAACTCAATGTTAAGGTTTACATAAAATGGGCAATTGTTTCCTCCCGCAAAGTTCGTTTTAAGAATTGACGGACAAAGACAGCTCAAAACACAAATGCAAATCAAAAGGAAACAACAATTCAAAAGTCTACATCCAAGGTTGTTTTTTTCACCGATTTATAATTCTTTCATATTCCGATGCCGCCCGCAGGAGAAAAAGAGAAAAACCGTTTTAAAACGTAGACGTAATAACATTCTATGGCAAAGCAAAATGAATGCAATTCATACCACTTGGCAGAGGCGCAAATTTGCAAAGCGTGCAAAAAGACACCAAGTAATTAATGTCTCTTTTTTATCAGTAGCTATTATGCCATATGTGTCATGCATACCCTAGGCCTATATATGTGTGTTGCTTTACAGCCAAATGTTTTTATAAATTTTATGGGGTGTGTTCTGTAATTATCTTTATCTTTTTGCGTGCATCATGTATTTTCATAATATTTAACCACTTCAATATTGCATATTCTAGATAGAACAAGTAGTTTCTCGTTATAAATTTCATATTTGAGGAAGAAAGGTACCCAGTCTTATAGCATTCCAGTTCCAATCACGACACACGACATTGTACTACACTATACTTGGAGTTGGGGCGACTGATAATTAGCGTACTCCAAATTTATTCCAGATATTGATTTAAAACCAAGTGTAATGCTAAATTAAGTTTACCTGGGGATCAATGGAAGAGAATCAATAAAATTCCTATGTTAACACTTTCTAAATTTGAAGTAAACAAAATCCAGTTCGGTCACCCTGTTTTCTTCACAGAATTTCTAGTACCAATCGGTTCCTTTGGTCAATGAAAAAGCTCAAAAACCCTTAATGAACTTTGGATAATGTTGATCTATAAACCTTAAACATTTTTGGCACTGTTCGTTATATCTTTGTTCCTGCTAGATGTTGAGAAAACTTTATTTAGTAGAAAATTTATTCTTTCCAAAAGTGACTGTTTCCATGAATAATTTATTATTAGATGGTACCATAACTTTTTCGTTCTCTTTTCAAACTTCCCCTTCTCACCTGCCTTGGAAAATGTATCAACAATCGGAAATTATCACATGTGACAAGGACATGCAAGGTAGGTAAGTGACACCCCGGTTTACTACACTGCAGTTTTTCCTAAATTTTATTTCTAAAAATTTTAAAAATTGTCACAAATTTAAACCCGTGTTGTCAAATATTCTTCTGAAAAAACTGAAACAGTCTCTGACTTGAATATTTTAAACTTTCGTTGTCGGAGATTTTCAATCCATGGGACTCAAATCAAACGGTATTAAGACTTTATAAAATCATGCGGTATTGCCTAATAGGTCACCTCCATGGTACAGCGTCGGAACTTGCAAATAGGTACTGGAAAGATAACGCTCTAATATTATTTAAATGGTTCAAACTACACGAAACCAAACTTTCAGTTGCAAAGATATCTGGGAACTTTAAAGTGGAAGTTTCAGCAGAAATTTAATTGTTATAAGTGGAAGAAGAACCAAATCTCGACATTGTGTTGGAATTTCCAATTTAAATCGGACATTTATTTTTCGAGATATCGGCAAATAAAGTTACTAGAATTGTGTTTCAAAGTGAGCTTGAGGGCAGCAGAAATTCCATCACTTCCTTACATTGCTACTAACTAAATAACGTTTTAATAATATGGCTACTGAGAAGAAAAAAAGCTGTAAAGTTTCAAGAAAACAATAGACTGTCCCTTAATATCGAGATATGATTTCATTTGTGCCTGCTTCAAGTTCACTGTTTGTTAAAAATGTGATAACATTACTTGCTCATATCCTGAGAATCACACATCAGATTTGAATGCAAATTTCACCAAAATGGTTAAAATAACTACCCCTTTAACAAAGTAGAACTTTGTTCTTACAGCCATTCGAACATTAAAGGGCGATCATTTTCTGTTCATATCCCATCAGCCAGAGGTATCTTAAACTAGCCACCTCCCTCCAAAATTCTCTGAAGAAGTATTTTGGGAAAAACCCATAAAAACTTGAAAACTGATAAATGAACTGTATGGAGTCAAGTTCTTCACAATATCCCTTTTAAGTGTAGTCCAGTAAAACAGTAATGAAAAATGTCACTTAAAATTCAATGTTCTGTGTTCATACCTTCATTTCCTTTGTGTATAGTGTCTGCTCCTTAGTTTAATTCAACACCTATTAGAACTGAACGGAAACAATTTGCATTCAACCAAGGATTCATTCCATTCATAGAACTTTCGTGTACGTTCCTGTATATGGTGTTCATACACCCTATATTCCTCTTTGAAATTTGATGTACCTCTTACTGCATTCATCAAAATCTTGCTTTCATCTCTCGTTACATTGCGTAATTATTCTTTATATTTAGATAATGGATATTCATTACGTGTTGAAGCCTAACACTGGGAGAGGAACAAAGGAAAGAAAATCACCGTCTTACCAACGGTTTAATTATTTAGCCTATCGTTATATCGTTATATAAAGCGAACCATCGCAAGTACTCAAGCCGATTGAAAACTACCGATTATCATTTCTAATATTTTACTGTCATAGCATAAAGTTAATCTTTCAGATGAAGGAGTTTCCTGCTTTCAAGCAAATCTTATTTTTCCCATACTACTGTTAACCAAAAGAATGGCCTTATGTCGTCAAAATATAACCCAGTTTCTGTCAACCACCTTGGAGACGCAACCTTCTCAAGTGTTAGCGCCATTCTCATACTAACAAATGTGAATAAAGGTCTGTTGTGGAAACGTATTTGGCTTTCATGTTCCAAACCTTTGTCCTCCAACGGCTGTAACTGTTCCTTTTACTGCTCCTATGTGCACTCATTGCCCCTTTTTTCAGCTATGAGGCCTGGATTGTTTTCCTTACCCATTTGCATACGTACAACGACAGTAGATCACCGTAGCATTCGGTATGACAAGACTTGGAAATCGAACAACAGACCACTGAAAAACGAATGTGCTAGATGAAACAGCTATTAGTGCTTTGAAAATTGTTCTAACAGACACCAATTGTTTTCTTACATAAAAATTATTACGGAATTAAAAAAAAAATATGACGGGACACCAAGTAACACAGTCGAAATGAAAAGGAAACAGCTTTGATGCTTGTTAATCTAATGAAACCACTATCAGAATAACAGTTTAAACAAACTTTGTTCTCACTCGTAAATTTAAACACATCCATTTTTCGTCCAGCTAAACACTTTCAAACAATATCGGATCTTTCAAGGGACTTTTGGAGCCCACATTTATCCTTAAGTTTAATAGCTATTTTCACTTCGTCATATCTGTAAGGGACTGGGACTTTACTGGAGGGGGAAACGATAGAAATTAATTCGGCGGACGTCCTTTTATTTACTAGTCTATAATCACGTTATATTATATACTACATCAAAAAGCTTATGATACTGAAAATGGTAAGAAAGAACTCTTCAGGTACAGCGGCCATCAGACCTGATGAAAATTTCGTAGTCATCGAGCCCTGGAGAGATGCTAGTTTTGGATATCTAAAAAAGACATTTGGTATGAAGACAGCAGATCCGATAATCAATTTCAAAAGCAAGAAACTGAAGCTTTAATTGACGGTAATACTAAGTTCATATATCGTTAGAATCATTTAAATTTTAAACCTTTTTGATCTTATTGTGCTAAGCAAACATCCTTGTGACTGAAAAATAAGGGTCTACTAAAATTGAAGCTTTCAATAGTTGAACTTTTCAAAAAGACAACGTAACCACGTTCAATCTACGAGTGCACTTGCTGGGCGTTCCAGTGAGCTCGTGAACTCATGCGGTGAGAAGCGTTCCATCGCAACTCTTGAACTGGTGAACTGATGCGGAGAACTGGGATTTTTTTTCAAGATGGCCGATGTAGCGATAGACAATAAAGCAAGTCACCTTCGTATATGGCCTCTCTACATGGTCTCTCATCTTACAAAAATGATACTCAGCCCGTGTAAGTTGTAAATGCGAACAAAAGCATGTGTTAAAGATTACTCATAGAGACTGTTTCGAGTCAAAATTTGATGGTCGATTTGCCTATTCGTCGAAAAGTCTCATTTTACGTATACGTCTAACAAGCAGGCTACGTATAATTGCTACTGTTCAAAAGTGTATAGCCATCCGTTGTTACCAATGGAAAGCCTCTCATCAGTTCCGATCTCAGTGGAAAGCAAAATTTGTTGTCTCTAACTACTCTTTGATGAGAGATGCTCGTGCAGTAATCAGCATAAAATAATTATTTACCTTTGCATCAACGTTTTTTGTAATATATCCTTCCTGAAAGTAGTAAGTGTCATTTTGTTTATCTTTTAATTCTATGCCAGTCATTCTTGAAAAATAAAGCAGTGAAAACATTATTCTACAATCATTATTCCATTGAGGAACAATATTAATTTACCATGGTACAGCTACATGTTAGAGCTTAATAAGATGTAAAGGCTCACATTGTATACTCTTGGTTTTTATCTTGCATATCTGAAAAATAAGCATTGTATGTAGTTTGTAGTGATTTCAGAAGAAAGGGAAGAAACCAGCGTTAATGTCAATGAACATGACAACTTATTGTGTATCGGTACAATGTTCAAGACGGTCACCTTACAGCATGAGTTTATCTACCAGCTCAGTTAGCAAGCAGGACCAAAGGGGTTTATCTGTTTTCGATTTTGTCTAAAGACCTTATCATCAAGTACTAAAAATTCATAGATAAAGTTTTGCAAAGAACAAGGGAAAAGTTGTCTGAAATAAAATACTGTATCCACAGAACTCAACATATAGCAAGGGTAATCGTTCTCTCTAGGTGAACATGACACATTTCTGTTGGCAAAAATGTACTTTTATGCGTCATCTGAGTGGGCGCACTCCAGTGTATGTGGTTTTGTGGTATCACATGCTCACGGATTTTCTTGTTAAAAAGAGAACGTTACTTGAGGAACTATTACATAAACTACATCAAAAGTGATGCAAATTGAAAGTCACTTTGACCTGATATGAAATGGTGACGTCTGTTCCAGTGACTAAGTTCTGGAAATATGAAATGTAAATTAACCGTGCTTAATGTTGTTTTCATATTACCCTGGAAAACCCTTAACCTTTTAAAATGTACTGATTTCAAACCAAAGGTTAAATTTTAAAGTTAAATAAAATAAGCGCACCCTTTGCCGGTCAGGAGACAGAATGTCTGACTCCAAACATTGCTGCACATGCTGAATTATCCGGCACAGCAAGGACTAATGTGTTCCATGTTGTCCTAACGATATACGTAGAAAGGTTATCAGTTTATATATAATGAACTCATTGTAATATAAAAACAAACATTACTCATTTACTTCATTTGTGAACACAACGCATGGGTAGCATTTCAAACATTTACATCCTATGCATGAGTACATTTTCAAATAAAGTAAAAGTAACGCGCGTTTCAATGTTTTGCCATTTTTCCAGGGAAAATAATATCAATATACAGTTAATTCAGTGATCATTGTAGTTACCTAGCTGTTACCGTTGACTTGCAGAACTGTCAACCTTTGTCTGAAGAACGGCAAAGTAAATTCGTCAGTGACTGTATCCAGCATTTTGATATTACCTGCACCACAAGTAATAGCAGTAAATCTAACGAAAAGTTAGATGAAACGACCACAAATCACCACATAACGAAGAACGTCACAGGTCTGTTCTGTACTAGGTAAGATTGCAATGTCAGAAATCAGAATATTAACCCTAAAAATGCAGTATAACATAATATAAACCCCTTTTGTGAGTAAGGAAATAATTCTTCCCTCTTCAATCGATAAAAATTTGAAAAGGTTTTTAACTGAATGATTTGCCTTTTCGTAAATTAATAGCTGTATGCAATGATTGCATAAAATATAATTGCTACTTACCTTTGTGTCGGATGTAAAGAACCAGTGTTAAAACGGATACCACAGCAACGCATATATATACATGACACTATCGTCACCTTTGCTGCATTCCAACGTGAGAGTTTTGAAGAATTTAAAAGGCCAACTAATTATCATGGCTACATCAAGGTGGATATTAATCATACCATACGGTAACGATTAATGAGTATTACCAAAAATATTGGAACCAATAGCACCTCCATTATAGGTACTAAATGTCTTAGGTATTGTTACGAGACGACATCAACCAGATTGAATCCACGGACGAGCGAGTGAAAAGTTCTAGAAAGTGCTAGCTTCGGTATTGTCTCTCTAGCATATTCAACTGGTAACCCCAGAGAACATTCGCACAGTTACGAGAATGTACGATCACCTACTGGAAACTACTGTATGATGTAATGGCCTAATAATAGCCAACTATGGCAACTGTCGGCTATTGTAAATTTCTCTCGAGAACTATCTGTCTCACTTGTGTTTATGGGTTACTGAGCCGAGAACTTTCGCTGTTTGTTTTGTACGAGATCAAACGAGACGTTTCCATAAGAGTAAGTTCCGGACTTTTCTGGAAGAACTACCAAGCGTATAAAAGGTCATGCAAGAACTGTGACAGTGGAGAGAGGAGAACAGAAGATACACAGATAATACAGAGACCAGACGCCTGCTTCGCCGCTTAACGCTGTAATTGTGTCGCCATTTACCGATCACTGTAGTCTTCATCCTGCCTTCGCGGAACCGAGTCCTACGCTGTGCTGCTGTACAATCGACGCTAACAACACTACCCCTTGGACAAGGAGTGAAACCTTAAGCTTTAAAAGATTGTAAGTAGATTTAAGATTAATTGTTGTAAATTTAAGGAAATAAGAGGTGAATAATAATTAAGTTGTTGATTTTAATCTCGCTCTTCTGTGGTCTTTCGCTGTTATTCGTTTGAATTGAGACCAAGCCGTAACAGAATTTGGGGCCTATCATCCGGGAAAGCATTATACTACAAGGTTGAAAATTCGAGAAATTTCTTTGTAATTTGCAACTGCATTGTCCAGACTTCTTAGTTGTTTGTGAGTGCTTGGCCCAACCTCAAAATGCCATTCGATTTAGATAAATTTGTGGCTAGCCCCTCAATTGAGGAGCTTAACTCACTAAAAAAGTCTGAGATTGTAAAAGTCGCAAAACACTATGGGGTTGAATTTCAGCCATTAATGCGGAAGGACGAGATTAAGAGATACATTGTAGAGTATCTGGTAGACGAAAGTATTCTGCCAATTACAGTGCTTGAGACAATCATGAACGTGCCAACTGACAATGCATTTGAATTGAAATAGCTCGAACTGAAATGAATAAGGAGGTTTGATTGAAAGAACTGGAAAGAGAAAGAAAAAGAGGAAAGAGAGATGCAAAAGGAAAAAGAAGAAAGAGAAATGCAAAGGGAGAAAGTGGCTAGAGAGCATGAATTTAGGTTGAAACAACTGGAGTTATGGGTCATAAATGGCCCAGAACCTAAAATAGGCACGGATACTGGGGGCTTTGATGTCTCTAAGCACGTAAAATTTGTGCCCAAATTTCAGGAGGATAATGTGGAGAAATTTTTCAACCACTTTGAAAAACTGGGTGAACAATTAAAGTGGCCCAGAGATAAATGGTCGATACTCATTCAGAGTAATTTTACTGGCAAGGTCCAGGAAGTGCATTCCGCTCTGTCAAACGAGGACAGCATGGATTACGATAAAGTTAAAAGGGCCATATTACAAGCCTATGAATTAGTACCCGAGGCGTATCGCCAAAAATTTAGAAAATATCGTAAGGCGGATGCACAAGCATATGTAGAGTTTGCCAATCAAAAAGAAAGGCATTTCGATATATGGTGTGATTCTAAAAAGGTCTCCACATTTGAAGCCTTACGATAACTGATGCTGGTCGAGGAATTTAAACGGTGTGTGAGTGATGACATAAAGACTCACCTTGAAGAACAAAAGGCAGACGAATTGAAAGAAGTGGCAAATTTGGCTGATCAGTTTGCACTTACCCATAAGTTTGGTAAAGTAGGTCAGACTCAAAACAAGAGCCAGTTTAATAGGCCAAATAAAAAATATGGCAATGGTACTAGTGGTGACACAGCAGGTAAAATTAGTGGATCTCAGTCTGGTTCCCTCTCTCCAACAAATTCTGGTAAAAAACAGCCAGATTCTAGTCGTCAAAAGAACGACCAGGTCAGCTCAAATAAAGCTGCCTTTAAAGACTTGGTTTTTGGTTTCTGTCACAAAAAGGGCCACATAATGGCAAATAGCTTTCAATTGGCAAAATTGAAGGAGACTGAAACAGCTCCAAATGCCTTAGTCAATGCAGAAAATTCTCCAGAGTTAGTCGTGACTTTACGGCCTAATTCTAATGACCATATTAAGGAAGAATACCTTCCATTCGTGTCAGAGGGTTTTATTTCCCTAGATGGGGATTCAGCTCATCCACCCGTCAAAATTAAGATTTTGCGTGACACAGGCGCAATTCAGTCGTTGCTTCTTGATGGAGTTTTGCCATTAACGGACTCTACTTCCACAGGGGCAAATGTACTAATTCAGGGGGTTGAGTGTGGATTTATTTCTGTCCCTCTTCACAAAATTAATTTGAAGTCAGATCTAGTTTCTGGGTCGGTCATAGTAGGGGTCAGACCTACTCTACCTGTAAAGGGGTCATCTATGTGACTAGGCAATGGCCTAGATGGTGGAAAGGTAGTCGCCAATGCAATTTTGACAGATAAACCATGTGACTATAACAACACAGAGCAATTAGAAAAGGAATTTCCAGATTTATTCCCAGTCTGTGCTGTCACGAGAGCTATGTCACAAAAGCTTGCTATGGATGATAATCTTAAACATCCAGCCTCCAAAAGTGAGGATACAGTTTCCAAAAGTGAAACAAGTAGGGAATCATGTAAGGATTATAATCTTGATCATCCACTCTCTAAAAGTGAGGGTATGATTTCTGAAAAGAAGGATGGTACATTTAAGCCTCCTCCCTCTTAAATTGAGGAATTAGTTCCTAAAAATGGAACAACACTCCCAAAAGTGGAGTCAGAGTCCAAAGGGGACTCTAATAAGAATATTGATGAAAGTGAAGATTCCTGATTTGATCTCAGCCAAACTTTTATGGCTAATCTTCAGGATTGTGAGTCTCCTGTCCCACACATGGTGAGGGGATAGAACAGGAAAAAAACATGTCTGACACACTCCAACGAGACCAGTTGTCAGTCCAACAAGAACATGATGAAGAGCTTCAGCCACTAATTGCTGGTGATTTCACTTAGGATGAGTCGAAAGACGTCCCAGTGTGTTTTTACCTTAAGACCGGTGTCTTCATGCGTAAATGGCGACCACCTGATGCACCATTAGATGAAGAGTGGCGCATTTACCATCAAATCGTGGTACCTAGGGGGTATCGAAAGGAAATACTGAGTATTGCTCATGAAATGCCATTTGCAGGGCACCTAGGGCTCAATAAGACTAACCACAAAATTCTAAATCACTTTTATTGGCCTAAGCTTAAGAGTGATGTGGCCAAATTTTGTAAGACTTGTCATTCATTTCAAATGGTTGGGAAGCCGAATCAGAATATTCCGGCTGCACCCTTAAAGCCAATTCCTGCTTTTGAAGAGCCATTTAGTAGAGTCATTATTGATTGTGTAGGTCCTCTACCTAAGAGTAGGGCAGGAAATCAGTATATATTAACCATAATGTGTGCTTCGACAAGGTTTCCAGAGGCAATACCTCTAAGAAATATTAAGGCTCGGACAGTCTTACAAGCTTAACTTAAATTTTTCACATTGTTTGGGTTACCTAAGGATATCCAATCAGATCAAGGGTCTAATTTCATGTCAACTGTATTCCAACAGATGTTGTATGAATAAGGCATAGACCAACTTAAGTCTTCGGCTTATCATCCCGAAAGCCAAGGGGCCTTAGAAAGGTTTCACCAAACATTGAAAAATATGTTAAAGACATATTGCCATGACAATGAGAAAGATTGGGATAAAGGCATTCCATTTATAATGTTTGCTGTCAGGGAGTCTGTACAGGAGTCACTTGGGTTCAGTCCATTTGAACTCGTCTTCGGACACACAGTTCGTGGACCATTGAAATTATTAACGGAGAAGTGGTTATCAGATCCAGGTGAAAACATGCACCTGCTTGATTATGTATCCCGCTTTAAAGGTCAGCCGCAGTCCCCCAAAAGGATTATGCTGCCACCACTGAAAAGTTTTTGAATCTCCTCCCCACTTTGATCGGGGAAACCCACTTGGTAAACTAAGCTCACTACACAGATCATAGAAGCTATAAAAAGCCTAGGATCATGTGTCCTTGGATCGCCCTGAGGCGGACCAGCTAATTACATCTGCTTTGGTCCTTGGTTGCCCAGTTTACAACTGTGCCACACGCGTCTGGTCATGAAGTTACAATTCATGTCATTTGAAACCCAAATCAAAACATCTTCGTCTGCCTAATAACCTTCTCTTCAGCAGTGGTCAGCATTGACTGTTGTAAAGCAGTGCTATATTATGAGAAACCAGTGTAAAAGTATTGTGTGCTTGTTTACACCAAAGACCTGTATGTACACTCAGCAAAGCTATTATGTTTTTATACCTTGTCACTATAAAACGCACTGAGGAGGAATGGTAACGCTCTGTTTAGATTTAGATGAGTGTCTGGTAATACAACAGCCTAGCTGCATGCACAGAGGCAATACAGTTGTTTCTCCTCACTTCTCCCACGTTTTCACTCCTTTCACTGGTAAGGCAGTCAGCATTATTCTGTATTATCCAAAGCATAACTTTACCAGCGATAGTCGGTCAATGCACTATAAAGGACTGTAATTCGAAAGAGCTATTATTATACAAGTAAACTTTATAATTTTTTGGCTAGCCTGTACGACAACAATTGCTGCAAGCTCATACATAAGGCTTCTGAAGGAAAAATTATCTCCCCGAAAACCCCACTGACAAAATACCAGAAATGTTTTCATCGGTTGAAGCTACAGGATTTGAAAATTATTGTTTGGGTGGTGTGTGTGTTGTGCGGGACCGTAAAATGAGGACAAGAAATGGTGGAGATAACAAAACCGTCTAAGGGACACTATAGTGGGTCAAGGGACAAGTCGCCCCCCCCCGCAGAGATTATGCCCTGGTGGGGATCTGGCGTCGAGCAAGAAGTCACCCCCCCCCCCAGAAAAAGATGTCCCGTTAGGCCATGGGCGGGTCCGGGGAAGAAATCAGTGAGAGCTCAGAGCATGAATTCATGGAGGCTAAGACGTTGATATCGAGGTGAGAAAATAATTCGCCAGATATTATTATTTGGGTTCTGGGACTGTGTATAGGCAACAGTTAAGCTAAAAGGCTAACAGGGAAATACCTCCAGTCCAAACCTACCCGCCCCTTCAAGTTTATGCTGTTTCTAGGAATTTTTCCTCTCTTTGTTCACTTTATGTCTTTGCTGGCGCATCTGGAATTTTAGCAGGGACCTATGGGAGGTACATCAAACCTTTTCTAAGGAGGCATAAAGTTTGAAATCTATTTACACTGATCCACGGTACGAAACTAAATTTCCTTCAATATAGGCTTAATGATGAAATACTTTGTCTACAAAAGGCAACAAAGTTTGAATGCCCCCAGGAAGCCCCAATCCGCACTAATTAGATAAAATTATAATGTAACAACGACAATCTTCAGGCCACATGCTATCTCAGATATATGCTAACAGGAAACGCAGATTCCTCAATAGTCCCAAAAATTTTCAAATTTGTCAGTCTTCACAGGAAACCCAGAATCTAAATTATGTTCTGCAATACAAGCTCCATATTTACAAATATTTGTTTGAAAGAACACAAATTTTAGGCGCACTCTACTCGACGGAAATTACTTTCTAATTCCGTTGTGTTCACACTTTAGGAAAAATCGGAAAATTTTGGTGCTTGCCCCTCTTGAGAGAAGTTTAGGTACACCACTGCCGTGGGGCTCATGTATCTTTATGCACCCCCCCCCCCCTTAAGATGAGGCATTGTATTTGTCTACAGGTTTGGATTGCTCGTAAAAAAAAGTTATTTGCAATAGCTCTCCGAGGTACATTGGGCGCGTGACAGTGAAAAATGGGTTTTGAATGGTTTTAATATGTGGGCATTGGTATCGCAAGACATGCACTTGTCATGATGACATGCGAAAGTTCCTTACGCAAACTCAATCACGGAATTGATAAGCAGGAAATGCCGGCCCTTATCCAGACTACTTTTGGAGCAATTGGCTGGGGCCAACCGGCCGACAGCGGCAATAGTGGTTGGCAAAGATGTACGAGGCGGGGAAGCGGACACTGAGGGGACAGGCTAGCCCCAGAAATTTTGCAAAGGATCTGAAATCCGGACATGGATATGGAAAAATCGGCAAGCTATTTCAGTCTCAAAAATCTGCCATGCATTCTTAAAACACCTAAGACCTTTTAACTCTAAACATGTATAGAAATTAAACACTAAACGTTCAACAATTGAATGCGCTTAAAACTGACTCGGAAATCCGGGAAACGTCTTGGAATAAACACGACGGTGTGTGTAACATCTAAACGTGTTAACAAAGTCAGGAAAAAAAGTGTGTGAACGATTAATTTCTGAACACATTCAGGCATTTTTAAGAGTATGTTAAAACGACACGATAAACTCGTAATTTCGCCCGAATTCTCTTATTAATTTGCCAGATGAAAGAGCCGTCATAGAGATTTTTTATGACAACTAAAGAATAAAGAAAGTGTTACATATTTGAAGAGCTCATAAAACAGTCATCATTCTCTTCTCCAAGTCGTTCCCAGCATTTTTCGGAAGTGGCCGAATAGCCTCCGAATTTGAAAAGGTTGCAAAAATTCGCAACATTTTGGGGAAGCTTTTAAAAAACAGTTATTCCATAGACTCTAAGTCTTTTCCACGTTTTTCCAGATTTTGGAAACCGAATAAACAAATACTTTCATACATTTGGCAGGAAAACAAGAAGCGCCGTAATTAGGTAATGCAAGTATGGCAATCTTTACGAAGAATAAAAAATATTTCAAAAATTTTCGACACATGTGGGCAGATTATTTCTTAGCCAGACTTTACATTTCTGCGCGTCAACTTCGCCCGAAATGGCAGAATCTCAGGCGAATTTTTCCATTGCCAGACGTGAAGGTGCCCTAAGTTATCACCTAAAGATCAATGACATGTCATCGTGTGAATGACGGTACCAATAGTCACAAGAAGGCTGAGAGTGACGGAATGTTTTGGCAGCCTGTGGTCAGTTGGTTAGGTTGTTGCAGTTTCAATTTGAAGAATGGATGAAAACTGCTAAGATACCTTACAGTGCTGTGGACTCAAAATTCGCGCAACGGACCCTTTTATCGGTTTAAACTGACCCCTTCTCCTTGGCAAAAAAAATTGGACCTTGAATTTGGGTTGCAGCGTCGCATACACAAACATGTTTCAATTCCATTGTGTATTGTTTTCTACTGAGACGATACATGACCATTTCACCGAATGGTAAATATAATTTTAGCCCAAGCATTGCCAGCAGAGTTTAGAGGAATAGAGGATAATAAGCCAGTTCGGTAATTCACTTTGGTGGCTAAACACGTGCGCACATCCTCCAAATTGTCGGGATAAACCAATCCCGCACCTACAGCATGTATTTCGAAATTTGAGTTTACATGAAAACGTCGTGAAATCATTCTTTCTCAATCCATCCATAACATAAAGAGGAGAATCTAGTGTGGCTTTGTGCAGTATATTGTGTCTAAATTGTCTTTTTGGGTGTAAAAATTTGCATTTAAACCTGCCTTAAAGCAGGACTGAGACCCCTATTTTCGTTTGAGTTCACTCGATACTTAGTGTTGCATGCACATACTGACAAAATAAGGCAACAATGTACGCTACGTGCTGAGCTCGGTTTTTATATCCCGCACGGTTCCCCACAATTCCATGCGGCAACGAATGAATTGCCAAACTCGCCAATTGTGGAACAGTTGGTCCACGGTATTTTCTTTTTGTGATATTAAGAACTGAAATGAATGGTAGTTACAGAACAATGTAGGTTTTCACATGTTTTTTCTTTAACATGGGGTACAACTTCTCACTGAAGGGCGACTGATCAGGACATATCCAGCATAAGGATTGTGCATAAAAAACAAACAAAGTATAGCACCATTTTGCACCTAAGCCCTTAGAGACAGCTAGAAATTTCAAACAGGGCAGGAAAACATCCCTCCTTATAAATACATACTCGAAGGGCGGTAAAGAGTTGTTACAATACGTCGAATTTGCCCAATCGTCATCACTCTCTTTGTCAGCAAGAAACAGATTAACAAAAAGAAGTATAAATGAGCAATGCGACACCAACAGGCAATGAAACAAGCGATCCTAGATGGCCCAAAATGTGGTCAGCATTGTGCTTGACAAATACACTTCGGATAGACCGTGGCCTAGATAAAATTATTTGGGAATATGTTTATCTGCGAAAATATTGGGGGAAACATATCGTTCCCTCCGGCAAAATAGCCTAGTATGCGGGGCAAAGTAAAAAGGAAATTCTCAAACGCCAAGTTTGTTTAGAAGAAATCGTGAAATTTGGGAAATTTTTAGTCGGAGCAGGTAGAATCTACATGACCACCAGATGTCACTTTATAACTACGACTGCAAATGCTAAATGAGCAAAAATAACGCATGCCATGGACTTGACAAAAAGTTCTATACGGGTAATATAAGCCAAGTGCAAACAACCACTCGGCATTGTTAACAGAAGTATCTCTTCTAGACACCAACAAATTGGGTCACCCCTATTGAAAATTTCTGGAAACAATCCGGTTCCAATGATTAATTGCTGCACATGCAGTCGTTCCCCGCACACCTTATGCATCACATTACCATACTGTACACATGGCCTACCTTTATTCCCCAGAAAATGCACACTTGTTAAGTTGTTTTACACAAAATCTAGGAGTTGCAATAAATGAGCTAAACCTTGATGTGTGGTGATGCAGTAACTTTTCCAAGGGGGAGGAGGAGACACCATCCTCACCCCTAAAGTTTTCACAGCTATCCGCCATTCTGGGAAATCAATCGGAAGCAATGTACAGTAACCATGACTTTTTGGTTGTACAGTATACTGTAAGTACAAATGTGCTTACGAATGTTTCAAATTTAGCACCATTTTGCGTTTCAATATCTTGAGCATCCTGGTCAAATTTTTATTTATTTCTCATGTTCAGTTTTCAAGATATTAGGTGTTGAATGAGACAAACTTTCCTACACAGAATAAATTCAAATCAAGGGGACGTCATGGATTCACATTGTTGGTCAATGCTTTGTTTTTAGTTATAATTTACCATAACAATAATATGCAACTAAATTTTGACACAGCACCATACGTGCATCTGAAGCAATGGAATTTTAAAAACTTCATATGGCTGCGGGACAAGATAGCATCCCTAGTCAACTCAAGGTCAAACAAATAGGATGAAAAATAAAGAAAAACAAAACATTGGCCAACAACTACATGTATCCATGACATCACACATGCTTGCTTCAAGTTTACATAAATACAGCAAATGTGCTAACTTCAATTGCTACAGTAATATCTCAAGAACCAAACATGGGAAATGAATACAGCTTTCACTAGAATGCTTAGAATGTGTTCCTCTTTAACATATCAAAAATAAATTTGACTCTGGACTATCCTTTTTAAGCATCACAAACACACCAAAATATACATGCTACCATGGGTGCATTGGCTTCTCTTATCATTGAAACCAAAAAGCAATGATTTTCTAAACTGAATGGAACATACATCCCTTAGACCCCTCCCTAACAATAGAACAATCACACCCTGCACCATCTCTATTTTTAAAGGTGTCTTCCATTGAACTGGGCATTGGAAGGCACCATTTTACATCTTAGTTCCCCCGAAAGGCAAACATTTTTTAATGGTGAGAGGGCGTCTCCCCTTTTAAGAATGGAGATTTTACACTCTGCCCACTCCTCAATGCCTGCAAAGTTCAGAAAGGGGATTGTTGATGTTCATCTCACTTGTTCATCCTTTCTCACAAAAAGAACAAAAAACACAAGATGCACACTGCATCATAGGAGAAAAGCCCATTTAGACTGGTTCAAACACACCCAGATTTCATTGCAGAGGAGGTGCTGATGGACAACAGCTTCTGTATGCCCAGAATGCTGTCCATGTTCAGTAAGTGGGGTAGCATGCACAAAGGAGGTTTGTACTTTAACTAAGCCTTCAACTGCTTGTATAGAAGATATGATTGAACTAAACCACACTGCTACTATTAATATATCATACAGTATGGGTAGGATTTAAAATCCACACTGTAAGAATTAATTCCAATAATTGACTGATTTGTACTAAACTGCTCAATAACAGACTGGCAGAATATTGATGATCATCAAGTTGAGAAATTAATTTGTCCCCACCATGTACAGTTCAGCCCTCTACCTTCACATAACACGGAAAAATCACAACACACTTACATTACTATGTTATGCATATTGAGATTGTAAGAACAAACTGAAAGCCCGAAGGCTCAGTGATTTCTTGATGTGAGGAAAATTTGGGAAATTCATGCAACTACTGTATACCCCTGGAGAAACCCCTTCTTGATCTTACTTTACTGCATCTACATGTTGAATTTAAAGTGTATCCAACTTTCCAGTCTAAAGGTTTCTTTTTTAAAAATTTTTTGACCACTGGTGACCTACAGGACTGTAACCTTTCTCTTTAATGACTTGACATAACCTCTGATCTTCACTGCAAGCTATAAAAGCTTTTCCTTCAATTACGATAAAAACATGCACCATTTTTACAGTAAACAGCCTCTTTTGACCTCAAAAATAAAGACCTTTTTATTCCACCAAAAACAATATATCAGCTTCCTCTTTACATAGCAAGTCAACATATACCAAATGTGAAAAGTGTTTTTCATTGCTGTCATTTACAGGTACAAGATTTTCAGTTTTACCTCTGTTGAATACAGTTGTGTTATCATTTCAACATGAAAAATCTACAGTGTCCACTAAATACAACAAGTGTCAGTCATTTGTATGAACAAAAGACCATAAAATAATTACGATTCCAATAGAAAGAAGGCCTATTTTAAGTCATTCCTATGGCTGCTGTACTATTGCCCTGGCTGTCACATATCAGTCTTCATCCTTCTTGATTTATGAAGGAATACCTACTATAGAAAGTGTGAAAGTTGGTCAACTAGCCCATTGCCTTTAGCTGTTACAGAGACATCCCAAGGAATCGACAAGGTTGCAAGAAAATGAATGTGATAGTTCTGATGAACCTGAAGGAAACCAACCAGAATGGTGTCACTGTGGCAACTGAGTAGAGATGCGCACTAAAGTTGAGAATGTTTGCTGCTGCCTTCACATAAAGTAAAGCAATGTGTCACCAACCAATTTGGGAACCTTATACTGGATCCTGAGTCTCTAGACCTCGGCCATCACCTAGAAGTGTAGCTGTTACTCTGCAATGACAGACTAAACATTAACACACATGCGAGCTACTGTACAGGCACAACATGTTTTGGAAATGATGAAATCCACTCCAGGTACTGTAGGAAGAATTACTGTATGACAAAATTCCTCTTTGTGCTTTTTGGGCAATGCAAAAACCGGAATCTTACTCCAAATGGCCATTACACTGGATTTGTTCCATCTGTTTTAGCGACCAGCAGTCCACTTGTTCTTGGTACAGTTTCACTCGGTGTCTGATTCTATTACAGGTGTCATTCTGATGCATTCTTGTACATGATTATAATCCTTTGGCTGCTTTCTAAATTTTTGCAAAAAACCTATCCAGAAGAGAAGAAAGAAACATTGCTGAAGGAAATTACTCTCCCAACACAATAACAAGAATGCAAAAATGCATTGAGTTTTGATGATACATACAGTCCATGTTCTTTTCAAAAAATGCTACATTTATTGTAAAACAAGGTGACCGAAAGTGACCTTTGACTCCACCAGTGAGTAACTGGTTTTTCTTTTAACCATTTACACTTCTACATTCAAAAAAGCCAAATTTCAAGCTGTGCCTTAAGATACCTGGATATTCTGCAAACAAGGTTTTCAGAGTTTGGTGCCAGGTGATACTACTGTAGAAAAACCATTGACCTCAGTCCACTGAAAACAACTGGGACTTTCAACTCACCATAACGCATCCACACTAATTATGCAATCCATCCAGTTTTTGTATGTTTGAGCTATCCTATTAACAATGTTTCCATAGTTTGACTTAGAACTGATGACCCCAAATAACCTTCAACTTCCACCAAGGACTACAGATGCCATCTCACGTCGCGTACAACTTTAACATCGCGTTGAATGTATTGTTTACGTTTGGCTAGCTGGAAAGCACTCGATATCAGATATTTGTCTCATATGCGATTCAGGCGATCAACCAGCCACAACATAACAGCATTGTCCTCATCTTTTCCCTTGACATTTCCTGGCAATTCAGATGAGGGAATGCTCGCACCTAGGCCTACGCCCGAAGATACAGATTGTAAGTACAAGAACGTGAGAAGGAGGTAAGTCACGTTGAATGATAATACTATAAAACCCTTAGGTCATTGAACCACCTAACCGGGGTAACATTTTGGAGGCACCACCCGGATGATTTGATTGTGATTGCAGTTTAGTGGCATATACCGAAGTTTAAAATTTATACAGAGTAGTGAAGCTGATTACATTAGGCTGAGATGAAGCAGACTGAGAAAATAGAACTGCTTATTGAAGAAGTGTGTAGAGCTATTTCAACATTAAGTGTGGCTCATCTTGAAGAGGTCTGCAAGTACTTAAAGATAGAGGGTGAATCACCCCCAGAAGGGCAGACAAAATCAGCAAAGAAAAGACAGGTTCTACGGTATGTGTGTAGCAAAGAACTAGAAGCAAGTGAGGACAATGGTCTAGACACCTTGCAAGAACTACAAAAAAAGATGGCTGAATTGACAGGGAGTGGTGAAAATGAGCCAGCAGTGCCAACAGACCAATGCAAAACATTGCCAAGCGTGTCGATTGCCAGTGTCATGTCTCTGGACAGTGAGCGAGGGGTCTATTATCGCAAAGATTTCAGGATTTCGGGACAAATAAGGGAGCCAGGACATAAGGACAAATTGTCTTTTTCAAGTCTTGTTCATCAGTTGGATGATGCTTTAGAGAGAAAGAGATAATTGGAGCAGTTATCCGTGCTATACAGTCTGGCCTCAGTCTACGGGGTTACCTGGAAAGTCGTAGAGGGTTGACGATGGCAGCATTACGGAAGATCCTTCGCTCCCATTTTAGAGAAGGAAATGCCACGGACTTGTATCAACAGCTAACTAATGGTACCCAGGACACCAAAGAGAGTGCCCCACACTTTTTGGTCCGTATGATGGAACTTAGACAAAAGGTCTTGTTTGCATCACAGGAGGCAGATTCAGATCTCAGGTATGACCCCACCCTTGTGCAAAATATGATGCTTCGTTCCTTGTTGACGGGTTTATGTAGTGATAGTGTTGGATCTGAAGTAACATCAGCTGTAAAAACACCTGAGATAACAGATGAAGAGTTACTAGAAGCATTTAATGCAGCAGCAAGCCAGGAAGAAGAAAGACAGAAAAATCAACAGTTCTCCAGAAAACAAGTGAAAGTCAACGCACTTCAAAGTGACACGGACGAAAGAGAAAAGAGAAACCAGAGCCAAAACAAAGCAATTTTAAACAGGAGTTAAGCCCAACGCCATCGAGACGGGTACCGATACAGATTTGGGTTGTTAACCACAGTCAGCATGACCTGACACTTACTCAGAGGGCTGTGTTAGGAAGACTGAACCAGGTGAGGACTGTGTGTCCAGTAGAAAGTCATCAGGACATAGGGCTTTCATTGATAACTGTTCAGAACAACACAGTTGAAGCTGTAGTTCCAGACATGAAAGCGTTCCTGGATTTGAGTCACCTAGATCAACGCCAGCAAGATTGTGTTGAAGAAATACAGGGAGAAGATGACACAGGCTGTATCCAGAGCTTGAAGATGAAAATTGACCTAAAAGATGAGACACCTGTTCAACAAACATATAGGTCAGTGCCTAAAGCCCTCTACCAAGAAGTCAGAGAGTACCTCACCGATTTGTTACGACGAAGATGGATTCAGAAGTCAACTTCGTCATATTCTTCTCCAACAGTATGTGTCAGGAAGAAGGATGGTTCGTTACGACTATGTATAGACTACCGAGAACTTAACCGTAAAACCATACCAGACAGATAGCCGATCCCTCGAGTGCATGATATTTTAGAGAGC
Source organism: Holothuria scabra (assembly GCA_037179385.1). Classification (NCBI taxonomy): domain Eukaryota; kingdom Metazoa; phylum Echinodermata; class Holothuroidea; order Aspidochirotida; family Holothuriidae; genus Holothuria; species Holothuria scabra. The sequence continues at coordinate 46,638,885 of CM074181.1, read as the reverse complement.
TTGGGTGGAAACAAGTGGTTTACGACATTAGATTTGGGTAAAGCGTATCATCAAGGTTTCATGTAGGAGGAAAGCAGACCACTGACGGCTTTTGTCTCTCCTTGGGGATTGTATGAGTGGAACCGTATTCTCTTTGGCCTTATGAACGCGCCTGCGTGCTTTCAAAGAGGAATGGAAACCTGTTTAGAAGGACTTATAGGTGACATTTGTGCCGTTTATCTAGACGATGTACTTATATACAGTCCCACTTTTGAAGAACACATAGGTCATGTTAGCCAGGTGCTGGAACGCATCGAAAAATTTGGTGCAAAACTAAGACCCGACAAATGTGAACTTCTCAGGAAAGAAGTGCGGTATTTGGGAAAGATAGTGACTGCAGAAGGTTACATGGTTGACCCAGCTGACACGGTGGCAGTCACTGCCCTCAAACAGAAGACTCCGAAGAATGTCGGTGAGTTGAGGAAAGTCTTGGGTCTACTAGGGTATTACAGGCAATTCATCCCAAATTTTTCGAGAATCGCAACACCGCTGTATAATCTACTTTCAAATCCCAATCCAGATGCAGATCAGAAGAAGCCAGGCATGAAAGGGTAACAAACAACCAAACAAGGTCGTAAAGCTAAGGGACAACTGCCATCTCGTACACCCATAGAATGGACTGAAGTGCACCAAAATATCCTTGTCCAATTGGTAGATAGACTTACAAGTCCACCAGTTATGGCCTACCCTGATTTCAACAAGGAATTCATTCTTCACACCGATGCATCCAACGAGGGACTGGGAGCTGTCCTCTATCAGCATCAGAATGAGAAACTAAGAGTCATCGCCTACGGTTCACGAACCCTAACCCCCCCGGAAAAGAACTACCACATGCACTCAGGCAAACTGGAGTTTTTAGCATTGAAGTGGGCAGTATGCGACAAGTTCAGGGACTACCTGTATTATGCTCCCTCATTCACAGTTTTTAGTGACAACAATCCCCTGACTTATCTACTCTCTTCTGCAAAGTTAAATGCGACGGGATACCGTTGGGTGGCAGAACTAGCTGATTTCAATGTTGACATACGGTACAGGCCAGGTAAGCAGAACATTGATGCCGATTCCTCATCTAGACTTCCAGTGAATCCAGAGACATATCTGAAGGGTTGCAGCACCAAGATAGCCAATGGAGAAGTGAATGCCTTGATGGAAGGAGCTACTGCTCAGAGTCAAGAGAATGTAACTTGGGTCACTGCAATTGTGAGAACTGAAGCAAATCTGGAAGAAATTTTCAGTTGTCCAAAACCAACTATTGAACCAGTTTCAAGACCTGAAATAAGAAGACTACAACTGGAAGACGAAACCATAGGTACAGTACTCCAATGGAAGCTACAGGGAAAAAGACCTTTCAGGAGAGTGAGACAGAAACAGACCCCTGAGGTAAAGGCCTTACTACGAGAATGGAATCGTCTCTTCGTTAGTGACGATGGGATTTTGTGGAGAAAGACTACCAGCAAGAAGCAGATAGTGCTTCCGTTATTGTAAGGGAAGTGGCCCTTCAGGAATTACACTGTGAGATGGGACATTTAGGTGCCGAGCGAGTAATCTCTGCAATGAGGGACAGGTTTTACTGGCCATTCTTACAGAGGGATGTGGATCACTTCGTGACAAAGGTTTGCAAATGCATCACTTCGAAGAAACCACAGAAGAGGAGTAGGGCACCCATGAACTCCATAACAACAACAGAACCTTTTGAACTGGTATCAATTGACTTCTTGCACTTGGAAAGGAGTGTCGGAGGATATGAATATATTTTAGTAGTAGTTGATCACTTCACCAGGTTTGCTCAAGCTTATGCTACAAGAAACAAATCTGGAACAACAGCAGCTGACGAAATTTTTAATGATTTTGTTCTCAAGTTTGGATTCCCGCGGCGTATCCACCATGACCAGGGAGGAGAATTTGAAAACAAATTATTCCAGCGACTTCAGAAACTGTCTAGTATGGCATCATCCCGCACAACACCCTATCACCCTGAAGGAAACGGGCAAGTAGAACGCTTCATCAGGACTCTACTTCAGATGTTAAGGACACTCCCTGAGAACCAGAAATCGAATTGGAAGGAATCCCTCAATAAAGTAGTGCATGCTTATAACTGCACGAGACATGAGACAACTGGGTACGCTCCTTTCTTCCTTTTGTTCGGCAGAAATCCAAGACTGCCCATCGACTTAGCATTTTCCTTAGATGACTCAGATGGCAACTCCCCAGTCTCGTATCCAGAATTTGTAAAGCGCTGGAAGGAACAGATGAAAGAAACGTATGCAACAGCTTCAAGGAATGCCAACAACTCTGCTATGAACAGTAAAGAACAGTATGACAAGAAGGCCTGTGCAACCGTTTTGCATGCTGGAGACAGAGTTCTCCTCAGGAATGTTGGACCATCAGAGGGACCAGACAAGCTGAGGTCATACTGGCAAGAACATCCTTATGTGGTCATTGAACGTAAAGGTGATTCACCAGTCTATAAGATTCGGAGAGAAGATGGTGAGGGTAAATCCAAAATTATCCACAGAACACTTCTACTTCCGTGTGATTATTTGAAGTTGGAGGAAATTAAACCAATTGACCTACCTCGTGAAGCAGAGCATGAAGAAAGTTCTCAGTTGGAAAGCAATTCTCATGAAGACCGAGGAAGTGATGACGAGGATGAAAGTTTTATCATCCTAAACAATGCTGATTTAGATCAACCGCTAAATGCTGTGAGAATGAAGAAAGTGATTCTTCCTATCCACATGATGATCAACTAAGTGAAGAGCCATTGTTACCTGAGTCAAGCAGGACTGATGAATTCAGTTCGCCACAGGAAGTGATTGACTATACATATCAGATCCAAGATGGAGAGCATTCAGAAATTGATGAGCATCAGAATACAGAAAGGGGACGTCAATTTCCTACGAGAGAAAGACTGGCTCCATTAGACTTAGATTATGCCAGATTAGGGTCACCAAGTGTAGTCAGAAGAAATACTCATGTCCATATGATAAATGCACCCATAATGGGACCTGGACATTACCTGGTGCATGGAAATTCATTTCTTCCTATTTACAATTTGAATTATTCTGAACTACAGTATCCACAACCATTCTATTTTTAACCCATTTATGACTGACAATTATTTGCTTTAATTGACTATTATTTGTTGTTATAGTTACAGGACAATTGGACACAAGCTTTTAATGATGTAAGTAACAAGGTCAAAGAAGAGAGGATACAGGTATGCAAAAAAAGTTAGGACATTGGAAGTGGAACTATAGGGTAGCTGGAGCAGACGCATACAAATTTTGAAGTTCTTGACAGTTCAGTAACTGTGATCCTGTTTGCAGTATACCACCTTAATGGTTTGATTATAGTATTTGCCAGGTCTGGCCAACCAGGTAAACTTAATCTTGGGTATAGGCAGGTATTCAATTCCTGTTTAGCTATGCACAGTACATAGGGATCCAAACATGGGGACTTGGAACTTAAACTGTTGACCACAGTTATACAATGGGTTTGAAATATTTCAGAATATTTGACTTGTCTTTTTTATAGCAGAAACTGCTTTAGATTTTAGCTTAAATGGATCCTTGATGTGGTAGCAAGAGGATGAGGAGGCAGCTCATCAGTTTGAGAAATGTTGTGTTTAAATGACTTTATTTTTCTTACAGGAAATTTGTACTTTCAAGGTTCCAATTGCTTATTTGAATTTGTTTTAATATTTTACTTTGTTGTTGATATTTTTACCTTTATTATACTTATAGAGCTCAGTGGCAAATGTTGAGGACAACATTAATTAAAGGAGGGGAGTGTGTTGGATAGCGACTTTGAACATTCATTGTGAAATGGCGCCCCCACTTTTTTGAAACGGTCGCGTACAACTTTAACATCGCGTCGAATGTATTGTTTACGTTTGGCTGGCTGGAATGCGCTCGATATCAGATATTTGTCTCATATGCGATTCAGGCGATCAACCAGCCACAACATAACAGCATCGTCCTCATCTTTTCCCTTGATATTTCCTGGCAATTCAGATGAGGGAATGCTCACACCTAGGCCTACGCCTGAAGATACAGATTGTAAGTACAAGAACGTGAGAAGGAGGTAAGTCACGTTGAATGATAATACTATAAAACCCTTAGGTCATTGCATCACCTAACCGGGGTAACAAGTATGCTTAGGTAAACCTCAAGAGGTGGGGTGAAGGACCTGTGTTAGGACCCCTGGAGGGATGTAGTGGGCAAAGCACTGGATTTTGAGTAGTTAAGTGTTTGTATGGAAGACTTTTTGAGCCCTCAATAACAGATTAATTCCATGCCAAAGTCTACAATGCCTACATTCAGCCTGTCAGATTTCAAAACCCAACTTAACATTAATATTGTACATGATCATGATTCAAGTGATATTGAAAATCAGAACATGACATTGGAAAATCAGAACAGAATTATGCAGAAAAGCGGAACTGTTCCTCCTAAATCGGAATAGTTGGCAGCTCTGCACGTCTTCTCTGTTAAACCCGTTTAAACCAACCTTGTTCTATTGAGCAAATAGTCTTTGTAGAGGGAGAACACCTTCAACTAATATTGATCTCAAAATACCTGAACAGGAAGTTCTCTAATAACAGTTGGGACTCTCACCATTTCACTGTGAGACTTCACAGTTTCAGACGTCCGCTCACAGTCACATAATTTGTCAGATCTCACAGTGAATTTCTTATGCATACAGGTACAATATATACAGTACCCTATGGAGCATAAACAAATCGTTGCAATAGGTCTACTTAATTCATCTTCGGGACTTTTGTATGTCATCCCCAAACGGTTTTTCAACAGAGAGTCGGGAGAACTCAGAATTATATAGAGCCACTGACTTTCTACAGTCTACAGAAGAATAATACTGTAGTTCAATACAGATATTCCGTTCTTCTGCCACCTCCGCCTAAAATTCAGCCCGACCCTTATACAAATAATGTGCCCTACAATATTTAGTTTCCAGGTTATGATACCATTGTTAGGTAAAAAAAAAATGTGTATTTGACCAGGGCATATTTCTCTGGACAATGTAGTCACATTACATTTTTTCATGTTAATTCAATCATACAGTATTCAATAAGTAGATTTGGCCAGTGTTGCACCATCAGCAGAGTGAACAGGGTGGGGGCATCTGTCGAATGCATGGTCATAGGGGAATTTTTCTCTGGAGGGGGGGGGGTGATTTTTTGCCTGCCACACCAGATCTCATCCCATTGTCTATTCTCTGGCAGAACTTCAAGATGCTGTCGTGGAGCTTAACCAACCTGCGGGGCAAACCTTGGGCCCACCCCTCGATTTGGCAACTCTGGTATGCAAATGCAAGTTGGGTAGTTCCAAGCCGGTACTAAAAAGATTTAAAAAAACCTCAAGGTTTGAGAAACCAATCTCCATCTTTCTAAGTTCATGTACTGCGGTAAATCTCAATGTTTGTTATTTGGAGGTTGGCAGGTCTAGCTGAACACTGGATAACTGAATTTTGTACGTTACTAGTCGTACCGTAGGTGTTTGGCTACAAACATAAGTGAACAAAAAATTAGTTGTTACGTGTAATTTTGTGTCTCGTGTGCCCTATACTGTAGGTATGTAAGCAAACAAAAGTAAGTAGAGTTACTCTGTCTAGCTTTGGCTAGGCTTAGGCTTTATCATGACCAAAATGCTATTGTAACAACACTACTAGTACTGGCTACTAGGCATACTTGATAGTTGATACTGTTGGCCTAACTTACTGTACGAGTATGATATTTTGGTAACAGGTAACCTCTGACCTAAGCTTATGCTCATACTTGGAACCCCCTAAAATATGAAAACTTGTTTAGACAAGTAAAGGCTTACTCACCCTTAACAGCTCGGTTCTGTGGCCACAATTTCGTCGATGTACACCCAATACTGTAGATAGGCAGCAAATTGAGGGAATTCGCCGCTACCGCCGTCTTCCTTCCACGCACGCTTCGAACGATTCGGAGATCTTGCAACTTGGTCAACCTGCACTTCTTTTCGGTTGTCTTTCTATGCCTTTTCCGAGCAGAGAGTGTAAATGTCCTTCTGTCACTAACAATTTTAGTAATACTAGTAAGTACAGAATATGAAAGTTTCTCTTTTCGATAGCCTATTTGCAGTATGTTATTTCACGTTTGTTTGTGGGGTACTTAGCTTTCCTTCTTCGAATGGGCTCAATGAATACAGTATATACTGTACAGTAGATAATTGCCCACTGTAATACAACAACGTACCGTTGAGATTGTGTGTGTTGTGTATACCACCACGCGTTTGAACATTTGTAAACAAAACCCTTTGACCAATATCCACCAATCAGCATAGCCTTTGTTTTGAATTGAGACGGAAACAAACTGTCAATCATGAATGACGTCAAAAAATTGTTCGTACAATCAAAAAATCGATCAGACTACTAGAGACGTTCATTTTGGGGGGACTGCTGCTTCCCTTTAAGGATCGTTTTCACAGAGCATGTCTTCTGGCTCAAGAAAATCTGAGGAATTCTCAGAAGAAAATGAAGGCGTGGTATGATAAGACCACTGTAGCCACTTCAAGCCCGCTTTCAAGGACCTTATGTCATTGAAAGAAAGGTCAGTGACACAGACTATGTCATCTTGACACCTGACAAGCGTAAATCGAAGAGAGTTTGTCACATTAATATGATGAAAAAATATTATGAAAGAGAGGATTGTGACATTTCTAAGGATGAAAGTGTACATGATGTGAATGTCAATGTTAATAATGCATGTGATCAAGTGTGTATCGTCAGTGTTGATCATGAATTCAATGATAATGATGAGATCAATGCTGGTGATGTTCCTGACATGTGTATTAAGTTAAAAAAAAACTCTGATGTATTGAGAAATCTTGATCAGAAGTTTAGTCATCTAGATGACAAAGAAAGATCAGAAATGAAATCATTAATCAATGAATATGTATGCTTTTTCTCAGATGATCATACTAGGATAGATTTGATTGAACATGATGTTGATGTGGGAGATGCTGCACCAATCAAGCAGCATCCTTATCGAGTTAACCCTCGAAAACGACAACATCTCAGGGATGAGGTTCGTTACATGTTAGACCATGATATTATGGAACCTAGTAAAAGTGAATGGTCTTCCCCATGTATATTGGTCCCAAAGCCAGACGGTGGGTACAGATTTTGTACTGATTACCGGAAGGTGAATGCGGTAACAAGAACGGATTCCTATCCGATACCCCTATCGATGATTGTATTGATAGGATTGGGAATGCTACTTACGTATCAAAGTTTGACTTGTTAAAGGGGTACTGGGAGATACCACTCACTGAGAGGGCTCGAAAAATCTCAGCATTCGTGACCCCAGATGGGTTATTTCAGTATAAGGTTATGCCGTTTGATATGAAAAATTCACCGATTACCTTTCAACGTTTAGTAAATGACCTTACGTCAGATTAAGAGAATTGTGAAGTATATGTAACCCTAACCCTAACCCTGCCCCAGCTGACAAAAAGCAGATCATGCGCTTCCTAGGCATGGCTGGTTACTACAGACGTTTTTGTCCAAATTTTTCTGACATTGCTGCACTATTGACAAGATTATTAAAGAAAAATGAAAAGTTTGTTTGGACAGATAATTGGCAGGCAACATTTGAATCATTGAAAAGAGCACTAATGAGTTCACCAGTGTTGATTGCTCCAGATTTTGAAAAAACAGTTTAAGCTGGCAGTTGATGCCAGTGACAATGGTACAGGAACAGTTTTGCTTCAAGCTGATGAGCATGGTGTAGATCACCCTGTGTGTGATTATTCAAAGAAATTTGACAGACATCAGAAAAATTATTCTACAATTGAGAAAGAAACACTAGCTTTGATATTTGGTCTTCAGCACTTTGATGTTTATTTGGGGACTACTAGTTTCCCTGTTGTTGTATATACTGATCATAGTCCTCTGACATTTCTGTCTAAGCTGAAGAACAAGAAACAGAGATTGATGAGATGGAGTTTATTTCTACAATCATATAATGTAGATATTAGGCACATTAAAGGGAAAGACAATGTTGTGCCTGATGCTTTGTCAAGAACTTAATCTGATGGAGTAGATTAAAAGTCTTACTCTAATTTTGAAATTTTGATGTTGCCTGCAGCACAGTATGTGTTAATGATGTTACTACTCATGTATTATCATATTGTAAGACAAGTTGTATGTTATGATAGCACCTTCCACTTGATGTTGGAATGCATACTGTAATACTAAAGTTATTACTATAAAGTTATATTGTAGATATTGCAACCTAAGTTTTGTCCTAGACGTCCAAAACTCTTTCAAGGGGGGGGGGGGTGTTACAGGAATACATCAACCAGATTGAATCCACGGACGAGCGAGTGAAAAGTTCTAGAAAGTGCTAGCTTCGGTATTGTCTCTCTAGCATATTCAACAGGTAACCCCAGAGAACATTCGCACAGTTACGAGAATGTACGATCACCTACTGGAAACTGCTGTATGATGTAATGAACTAATAATAGCCAACTATGGCAACTGTCGGCTACTGTAAATTTCTCTCGAGAACTATCTGTCTCACTTGTGTTTATGGATTACTGAGCCGAGAACTTTCGCTGTTTGTTTTGTACGAGATCAAACGAGACGTTTCCATAAAAGTACGTTCCGGACTTTTCTGGAAGAACAACCAAGCTTATAAAAGGTCATGCAAGAACTGTGACAGGAGAGAGAAGAAAACAGAAGGTCCACAGATAATACAGAGACCAGACGCCTGCTTCGCTGATTAACGCTGTAATTGTGTCGCCATCTACCGATCACTGTAGTCTTCATCCTGCCTTCGCGGAACCGAGTCCTACGCTGTGCTGCTGTACAATCGACGCTTACAACACTACCCCTTGGACAAGGAGTGAAACCTTAAGCTTTAAACGATTGCAAGTAGATTTAAGATTAATTGTTGTAAATTTAAGGAAATAAGAGGTGAATAATAATTAAGTTGTTGATTTTAATCTCCCTTTTCTGTGGTCTTTCGCTGTTATTGGTTTGAATTGCGACCAAGCCGTAACAGAATGGATTAGTACGTTCTTTGAATACGATTAAATTCTTTTTGTAAACCTGACATTTAGCCAAAATCAAAATCAACGTAAGCCAAATCGATCAAAGAGATAACACTTGTACCAGTTAGTAGTGTTATTTTAAGACAAAAATAAATGAATTCCGAAACAACTTAAAAACTTTAAAAAATGTCTTGTCTTTTCATTCATCACTATGTTTTCTGCAACAATTAATTCTCATGGCACTTATTATATAGAGTACGTATCATATTTAGTTATTGTAGTTATTGCGTGCGCGCTACAATCTTGGCGTTACAAGACAGGCAGGAATACCTACATGAGTGAACGTTGAAACTGGAAGATCCACACTGCTCTGGTTCCGTTTTTACTATTGATACAATCACTGTGCAGGCAGCTAATGTTAAGCCTGTCCATGACTGTTCACCGTTTCCTTGCACACATACCAAATTAGTCCCGACGAAGAACTCATTCGTAATTAGAAGCTTAGATCGCTGACTGTACTGATTGATTGGATATCGACAGTCTTTATTTCAGAAATAGTTTCAGTTGAATTTGCGCTTGCTTTCTCTTTGACACGATAAGAATACATCACTTGCAATTCGCAAAAAAAGTAATCAGCGGATAAGTTTGTTGTAAAGTTTAGTGTGATGAGAGCACATGCGTCGTCAGCTATACACGAATCCGGACAGCAAGTGGTAGTTTGATATCAGTCGGCCCTAACTGGGGTCTATCAATTTTTAATTTTTCAATTTCTTGGTTAACGTGCACTATGGATGGTTGTACAATGAATTGTACTTTGATTCCTTCAATTTCACTGAATATGAGCACTTGATATTCACGTAGACAATAAATGAACACACCTAACTAACTAATTGATCAAAAGCAGCTGGCTGTATGGCTGCACGTATGAAACGTGCAGAATTAACGACCTACCAACACCAATCAGTTATGTATTCATTTTCAAGTATGTTTCAAGTTCAAATTTAGTTTCCCGGGCGTCTCTTTCGACAGGCGGGAAATACCGTAGACATATTGAACCTCCAGCCTACAGGGGGCGTACTGCCGTTTGGACAAAACAATAGCATACAAAGTACACGCACAGCTAGAAATCAAACCACAGTGTATTATATTCCGAAGTAGACAAAATGAAAGATATGACTGTGTGAAATAGAACTGGCACTGGGAGCGGGATTAAGCTCTTTCGAAGAACTGAATGAAGCAATAGGCATACGGAATCAGTTTATTGCTTCAGGGTGGGTATAAAAACTTAAAAAGCCCAATGTGTATAATCAAAACACTCTTAGTACAGTTAATGTTGTGTAAAATTAGCTTTGGTATTGTACATTCGTGTTTGAATTAGCTGTCAATTAGAGAGCTAAGCCCATTGAGAATTGCTGTTAACCTCTACAAGAACTGCAGTCTGGGCAGTCTGGGGTGAGATGATAATTGGCCCTTAACGCTGCAAATAAAAGTTACGTCCGGATCATATGACGAAGAACCTGAATAATATAGCCGGTCGTCCCGGTCAATAGTCCGACCCAGGTTATACAGGCCTATCTTGGAAACGTTTCACACTCAAATTTACAGTGTGATCCAGCCTAGTAGCTAAGCGTTAGGTTAGCTTACGATAGTACTACCCAGGCCATCCGTGTTGTTTATCAGAGTTTTCCGTTGACCGAGCTTTCATTTAGGCTAGGACCGCCACCAGTTGAAGACATTTTATAAGCCCCCACCAGCCTCAAACCCGCCCACACACTGACACTACAATTCTGCGTATTTGCCACAGGCAAATGCAGTTTTAGTTAAGTCCGGGGTTTTCAACAATAAATTATGTCACCAATGATTTGCGTTATTTATGCAGTCAAAATAGGAGAAAACATGTTACTTTCTGTTTAAGGATGCTCATTTGGCAGTTCGGGAGATACCCGCCTTATGGGGAAATCAATTTTCACCTAGTCGGGAGAACATTTAGAGCCATTGGCGCCATTTTCAAATTTCTCCAATTTTGCAATGCGACTCTACTGCGCAAATTCAACTGATATAACGTTCAAAACAAGGCTTGCAGTTTTTATCGATTTAAGGAAATTAATATTTCGGCATATTGAAAATCTCTGTCAAAAGGGGAATAAAAAGCATTGTTTATTTGATTGTTCAGGGCTCCGATTGTGAGATATCGAGTGATTTTGCTACCGTCTTTTTTATCCTAAGCTTAATTACAGACTGGTCATATCCGTACGTTTTATGCCCTTTTGTCCGAATGAAGGTGAACAAATGGATTGTACCAGTATTTGTGTTTGTTAATGTGTTGTTGGAGGTCCCTTGTAGTTTCACCCTTTGTGTGTTAACTATCTTGTCACATTAAAATATATACGCATTTGTTAAACAAATCAACTACTGTGAAAAGGTAGAAACAAAGTGCTCATTAATATCCATATCGTCTTGAGACAGTCAAATTACCCCCAATCTGGGGAAAATTAATTTTCTCCCCCAAGTGGTTATCTCCCAAACTGTTTGGGAAGGAGTCCAGTCATTATCAACTTATGTGCAGGGAATAAAAAAACCAGGGCTGTATTCGAGTCCGGATTCAGACTCGAGATTTTAGCATTGGAGGACTCGGGCAGAGAGGTTGATTTTCCCCATGAGAAAGTACGGCCGAGTGCGGACACGAGTCCTTGAAAGTTGAAAATTGCCTGTCTCGTGACTCGGACTCTCGGCACTAAACTACATCACTGCTATGTACTAATTGGTAATATATTTCTCAAGACAAATGTAAACATTAGATTGTTTGTAAATAATATCGGTAAGTTACAATTTACACCTTATAATTGTAAAATCTGGGTAGTATTAGCTGTTTTGCCTCTTAGGCTGGAGAAAAGTTACGCAAAAATACCCTCCTGAATCATTGAATTCAACTTTCGATATTTTCATTGAAATGTAAAAAGCGATATTCAATAATGTTGAGCAAACAAGAATAATTTCTAGCATCCTTCGGAGTTGCATCTAGTATTTCCTAAATTTTTCTTAAATCTTTGTACGCAGCCTTCAATTCTTTGTTCCAATCCTTTGTTGATGTCGTGGAGCATAATTCGCTTATCTTCATGTTTCCACTCGACAGCTACAGTGTCTGTTGCATTAAGGTGACATTCTAAACTTGCGTAATGGCCAAATGTAACGACTTCATTGTTGGGAGGAACATTCTGACCCAAAGACAGTGACACGTTCGTTTCAATGATATTAACACTTGAATTATTGTATTTTCAACAAAAATCCTCATACCTTATTCACTATTAATAAAACATCCAAGAAAGCGACAGCCACAAATGTGCTTACCAGAAAGGTAGCAAACAAAACCAAGGGCGGTAAGTTCTTTATGCAAAACTTCATGATCTTAGTTTATGCCACGAATCTTGGGTGAAGGTTTTAGTAAATGCTAACATTTTCTTATTACCCTTGACAATATATTAATGTATTCTCTTTCTAGTAAGATATGAACACTAAAGAATTAAACTGCAAAATATAAGATGAGAAATATTAATATTGGAAAGTTTAAGACGACACGGTGTCATGGAGCTCCATTGAAGTGAAACGTTCTTTACGCCACAAAGGGCGAAAATTAGTTAATGCCAAAAGACGCGCTTACAAAATTAAGTAGAAATAGTTAATGATAAAGGAGTAGCACCCAAGTACTTGAAACTATAGTAATATCTCAGCTTTAAAAGTAATTTGTCATGCATTGACTTGAACGCAGTAGCTTGAATAAATCATTAAACATTGCGTCGAGTTGACGACGATTACCGAAGACGATAAACAATTACACCTTAGGGCAGACACTGTTTGTCAAATTACGCTAGACTAAACCTATTTGTTAGTTCATAAAAAAGTTGGCCTCTTTCATCAATCTTTTTTTAACAAATTCACATACATATTTATAAAGATATTCCTAATTTACGAGAAAAAGGGATTTTGCATGAAAAATTGAAATCACCAAACAAGCAAACAATTATTTTCGTCATCCCCCTATATCAATTTAAAACTTCTGTGTGCTCGTTCTTGTAATAAGGATGTTACTCTGTAACAAAATAATTCTTTCCACCTGAAATTCTCTAAAAGATGCAACCATAAGTAACGCGGAAACAAGAAAATGACAGAAAAATATACATATAATTTTATTAATAAACACTATTAGCGACAACTTTCCAGTTGTTGACACCTTCAAAACATTCAAAATATTTTTTCCAGACAGTTACTTTTACATTTAAGACACGTCTTACGAACGAAAACTGTAAACGATATTTGTCATGGATCTCTTTTTATTACGTTTTTTGTACTGAAACAACTGGAGGCTAACTGAAATTAGGTTTGTTTTTTTGGAGTTAGGGCGAAGCCTACCGTAGTCCCTCATCTATCCCTAACCCTGCCTATAACCCCTTAGTAACCCCTGACTGCTGAAACTAAACCTTACCCAGTGATGGAGCTGGAAAGTTTGGTCTAAGTGGGGCCAGGATATCCTACAGGTTCGCGTAAAAGCATCGTGTTGAAAACCTGAGAAGTACACCGGCAGGCAACTTCACTCTAACGAATTAATTTTTCCTTTACCTCTCAACGCACATTCAGATGAAAAGCATTAAATTGGTGCTATAAATGTTTGCTTTACTATCTAATAAATCGTGTCGATAGTTTTGTCGGCAGAATGTGTTCCTTTTATTCAGACTGGCTTTGCCTTTCTGTATCTTCCTGCATCGCCACCATCCTCTAAGGTCAACAAAACTATACACAGATAGCATCCAATTGATTCAAGGTTTTGCTAGAAGTCAGTTATAGAAGGGATAGTTCAGATTACAAAAAAAACTATACTGGGGGTCCACTTTGCATGAAAAGCTAACTGCAAATTCGCAGAATCGATGTAACGAATAACATTATGATATTGCCGAAAATGGCACGTTTGCTATGTAATGTTGTTAACATACATTGATCACAATTTCCTGGTTGCGTCCCTGCATGTTTGATTGAGGTTAATGTTCACAAATCACATGACCACGTTGAAGTGAGTACTGTAAATTTGCTTTGCATAAACGAAATTGAAACAATTTGTTAAAAACTATCGATTTAAATAGTGTGCTGCTTTAAGAAGGACATTCCATATAACACTTCTTATATACATCTAATTGCAAGGAGAGTATCAAAGCATGACTTTTATGATAGTGAATATAAATCAATATTAAGGATTAGTTAATAGGGTACCCATCTCGTTTGTATAGTAATTTTCAGTCAAAACAGCAACGACTCCCAAATCAACCTTGCTCAAAGCTTCTTAAACTGTATGTATAAGAGTAGCAGGAATAAACCTTGATTCAAACGCAGTCGCTAATAGAAATATGAATAAGAAATTTTGTCATATAAATCAAATCAACTCTTTTTAAAGTAAAAGTCTGGAAAACCAGAAATGTAAGAAGTTGTAGCTGTAAGTTAAACCTGTAACATTCAATTCAAACCGAACTCTATGATTAGCGTTGAGTTGCGTCGTAGCTGCAGGGACAAAAAATTCGTAGACATTTTCCAAAGTAGCCGATGACATAAGCTTTTTTTATTACTTCCTTCAATTTTTTTGTAGGTGAAATTTAATTAATTATTTAATTTAATTAACTAAGTAAACCAATTTACAATATGTGGGTTTACAATATGTGGGTGAAACTGGGAATGATGCAAGGCAGAGGATAAATAACCACCGCTCCACAATTAAACATTTTTGTAGGCGTAACGACAAGCCTGTTGCAGTCCACTTTTCTTCTAAAGGCCATTTAGTTATGGACTTCGGGCTTGTTGCTATTGAGGAATTGGTCAAAGAGTCCAAGTTCCGTCGCCAACTAAAAGAGCGTTTTGGGGTAAAAACCGTCCAACCCCGTGTGTGTGTTTGTATGTGTGCGTATTACATGTAACTACCAAAGCTGCAACCGTAGCTTTTGTAGTTTTTGTGTCTATAACAACTAAATGGCCTTTCATTAATCATGAAAATAGGAACTGCTGCTATAGCATTTTCTCTTAAATGATCTGAACGTTTGTAAAAGAGAGTACTTTTGACTTCATTACCCGACTGACAGTTACACTCGTCAAGTTATTTGTTATGATAAGCAACGGAATGGACAATCTCATTAAAAGTGAAAGAGAAAGGTGTTTAATCATTAGAAACGGATAATAATGCAGAACTATGAAGTTATATAATTAAAACACAATGTACACTTCCTGATTTGATATTTCAGCCACAAACTGAGAGAAAAAATTTCCATTTGTATCATATAGTTGATTAAGATTTCACAAAGCAGAGGTACCATGGTTTCTGTTGTCAGTCACCCATTCATTGCCATCTTTACGTTACTGATGAGCGCTATTTGTAAGTGGATCATATTTCTAAACTTTCAGTGCGGCATGAAAAACCGCATGAGTCGTATAAGGAAAGGTTTTCTATTCTCTGTCTTCATGGTTCAACTTTTTAGAGAGGTCTAAAGACAGGTCTTATCAACTTTAATATCTATATAACAATATTAAGGTTTATACCTGAAAAAACTGCATTCTAAGGAAAATATTCCAAATGAGTGGACACTTCAATGCTGTGGCGCTTTCTCTCCTGATATTTGTACTTTGTTTCACGTAATTTGCATATGTTTTTACGTTTACAGATAGCAATGTAACTGCTACAAACGTCCTGGTCGATTTCGGAGAAGTGATGGAACTAGAGTGTATTGTTAGCACCTTAGATTCATCTTATACTATTCTTTGGACGCATGGCAACAAGACAATCATGACGCACAAATTAAAAGAAGGTACCATAAAACAATCAAAAAACTATACTTCAAAATTTTTAAATGAACAAAACATCTACCAGTTGCAAAAATTAATCCAAGGCACAGAAGATCTTGGAATTTACGTTTGCTTGCAAGTTCCATCTTCGGGGACACCGATAAGAACAGCATGGATACTTCGTTCTAGAGATCAATGTAAGCACTACTTACTTTATCCATGTAGGTTTATTACGAATATAAGTAGTACCTGGAAAGTTCAACTTGGGAAGCAAAGAATATTTATCCTTAGAATACAATTTAGTAACTGTTATATTTTCGTACTTTTTCTTCGACGTCAAATTATATATCTTGGCCTCAGTAGATCTGAAATGCTTTTAAAACCTTACCCTGACAAATCAAAATATACGTTTTAAGGGAAACAAAACAAAATTGTTTTTAAATGTGCTTCAATAGAAGATCAATTGTGAAGTGCAAGCACGAATCTACTAAGCCAGTAATTTAGAACTAAGTAACTCAGTAACAAAATTTATGCAGAGATTTAAGCATATCGGCTTTTCCTAGTCACTTTTTCAGGTGACTTCTTGAATGTAACTTCCGCTTGAAAAGATTATTCATCTTTTAAATGAAACGTATACACTTTATATGGCGACCATTTTTCCACAAATCACCGCAAATTAAGAAAACAGTGTAACAATTTTACCCACACAGTCAAACCCACATACGAAAAAATGTAAGTAGTATGCACCAATTCACGGCATTTAGGTGCTTTTTAAGGACGACCTAGCGATTAAGATGTTGTAAAAAATGTTACATTTGGATGTAAGCTTTAAGCAGCGTGCATGGATACATGCTTGAGAGAAATTGGCAGGTAAAAAGTCACATCTTACAGTGGCTTAAATTGTGTCTATTTAATGGCTGTGTTTTATTAATTTTTGGTGTAGGAATTCAATCAGGTTGCATATATATTAACAGACCTCAGGGAGGGTTTAGCTGATATTTAACTTCTGAAACAATATATAGAGGCTCATTCGGCTTATTTATTGAAAACTTTATGGACTCCTTATTAATGAATTACTTCAAAAATGCCGGATATAGTGCAATATTTCGATTAAAATTCTTTGATGTGTCTTAACGACCGATAATTTTAGACCCTTGTAGTTACGTTCAGTTATAATATAATACACCCCCAAAAACACACAAATAAAAACGTTTGGCTTAGTTATTTTACTGACATAAATGCATTACTGTTGATAAGAGCTCATCACGATTGAAAATATATAATTATAGATAAAAATCGATAATATATTTTGTTAATCCCTCCATTACAAAGCTCGCTTTACCGAAAAAGGTCCCGCAGGAACTGAGGTTGGAGGTATCGTCACTTTAGAGTGTTCGTTCAAGACAACAGTCCCAGTTAATATACACTGGAGGCACAACGGTACACAAATTTTGATATACATGGCAGATGAAACATATCAAGAGGTGGAATCAAAATATATTTACAGAATGGTCAGTGACAGTAGGGCAACTCAACTAGAAATTCGTAACGTCACTTTTGCAGATGCTGGAAACTATTCTTGTCTCTTGTTTGATGCAAATGGAACCTCTTTGAGTACTTCTTGGACGCTCTATGTAAAAGGTATTTTTTGGTATTAAACAAAAAAAGTAACTACAGAGAATGTAATTAACCATGAGAATTTCAGACCTAAGCATCTTGGTAATTCCTTCCCCAGTGTCACCTGACAATGTCAACTGAACTGATTTACATTTAATGTGTAACACTTATCAAACTACCTACATCAGCTTAGGCTATACATAGGATTGAAAGATTTTTCCTTGGTTGAGGATGCAATCGATTTGGGAAGAAATTCCTACTTTTGGAAATGGAGATACCCATTCTTGAGTATTTCACGTGATAATTTCGTACAAAGGTAATACGGTAAACATGATTCCATCGAAAGAATTGATTAAAATTGTTAAATATTATGCCCCTAGCTTTGTTGACTTTAGGAATTTCACCTCCATATCTTCCGCAAGTTGTGTAAGAGTAACAAAATTGTTCAGAATATACATGAAATATACATGATTTTATAGAGAATATCAGCTTTTATTGTAATAATTTAAACGAGGGAATTCCATTCAAGATAAACAGATATTAAATTGAAGAACTGAAGAAATCCCAACAGAAGAACACTGTCATGATTTTCCAAATCACTGCTGTAAAAGGAAATAAAAACATATTTAACCCACTTGAAAGATCGTTTTTTAGTGGGTGAATAACTTTAAACCTAGAAACTACAATCTGGTTGTGACTAAGTCAACCACATCAATATACTCTCCTTAAGCAAAGTGGGCAAAATGCAACGATACTTGAAACATTAAAGAAATCTTTTACAAAGACAAAATGTGAACACAACATCTAAGGTGATTAGCAATGCATTACATCGTGCATTGAAAAGAATTGTTCTTATAATATGAAACTTTCCTTACAGAAATGGGTCTTCATTATGGTGAGGTGTCAGCACCGGTCGGCACATCAGTAAGCCTGTTATGTAATTTGACGTCAACAGCAACTACCATTACAGCTGTTAGGTGGTACCGAGGAAGCAATATTATATTACATTACGAAGGAGAGAATCCAAGCAAGAGAAAGAAATATAAGTCATATAAAAACAGTAATAAACCAATCTTTACATTAGAAATACAGCTCGTTGGATTTGATGATGCTGGCATATATTCCTGTTCGGCTTTTTTGGAAGAAGGAAAACCAATAACGCAAAAATGGGAACTAAAAGTTGAAGGCAAGTTTTCATTCTACATTTAAAGAGTGAACGTTGCATTACAACTTATACCTAAGTTATTAAGAATGTATATCGTCGTTCTGGTTCATTTTTAGGCTATGTGTAGGGACGTGGATCATGGCGGACGCGTGTCCATCACTTTTTTGAAGGGGGTCATGTCTAAAAATCCCTTTCCCCATCTATTCAAAAAATGATGAAAGTGAAGACTGCGAGCGTACAAACGTAGTAGCGATAGGGGAATGGGCTAATACCTTTTTGTGTGCCTAGATGGACTTGTAAGTAAATGATCTCACCAACACATTTTCAAATAACAATTCTATAGTATTATGAACTGTCTTTTGAGTATTTGAGTGCATATGAAACATAATGAGATATTCATTCGATTGAACACAGCAAAGAACGATGAACATTTTACGGCATGTTTCATAGTCACACGTTTTGGTTATACTTACTAAACATCAGCCGATCTGTGATATCGGATTAAGACATGACGATGGGAGGTTCTCAACGCCTTTTACTTAAAAGGTTTAAATTAGATCAAACATAGATACGAATTGACAAAAGTTACATCGCGCCCAACTGTGGCACTATATGTAAGACAGACACGTCAGTTTCTATTACCTTTATTTCAAAAAAGGGGACGATTTGCCAATCGGATGTGTAGTTTAGTGGTGAATGGTGAAGGGACAAAATTGTTGAACAAAATTTTAATATTTTATATGTTCCTTTGTTATCAATAATCTAGTGTTTTCACTCTCTATATGCGGAAGATAGGTAGAAGAAGTCACATTCCCGGCGTTCTGGGGCCCTCATATTTATAGGCCACAGTTTTCTAGAGAGAGTGATAAACTCATGTCTTAGCAATAGTACCTTAGTGCATATGAAAGTACTTGCCAACTCTGGTGCAGAGGACAATGTGTAAACCTATCTTTTAATTTATATTTTTATATTTATCTAGCCGAAGGCCTTTGTGCAAAATTGTTCACTTACATTCAATTGTTTGACGCTATTAATGTGATTCTGCACTGACACTTGTAGAATGATAAATCATTTGTCGGCAATAATTGTGGGGAGTAATTCTACATAGTTTTTCCTGTTATGTACTTAATTATTTTTTATAGAAGCAACGCTTCTTATACAAAGGCCAGTTATTATTTACCAGGTTCATTTCACGTGACAGTTTCCTTGTGCCTGGTATCGGGATAAGTTCTTCAGTATTAGAAATTCATTTGCATAATTTGTTTGCTACAAAACGTCGATCAGAAGATAACAAGTACATTCAGAATAGAGGATAACGTACCAAAAAACGGGGAAATAGAAGCGTATGAATGTTGTGTGCTTATTTGAAGAGCACTCACGCTACATTTTAAAAATAGCTCAAATGATAAATGTTTATTTACAGGTAAAATAATGACAGAAATATTAACCAGATAACAGGAAAATTCTGGTAATATTTCGAAAACTTTTCTGTAATCCCTATTTAATTCACTGCACTGCAATATTGTAATTACTTGGCCTCTGGATAAATTATTTCATTAAGCTTTGAATGGCCGATGACGCCTTCCATCCTGCGCGTATCTAACAAGCAAAAATGTTGATCGTTGGCCTTTCTGGCAGAAGTAAGTCGATGTGGATTCGTATTTGAATAAAAACACTTCCCAGACAAGAAAATACAACAAATATAAGACGTATTTACAGCGTTAATTGGACGAAAAAGCTCTGCAGATGAATAAAATCCATGAAATGTGGTTCTATCAATTACCAATGAGTTGAAAAAGTCTGAAATACCAGTCTCTGTATTTTAGTTGGAACGCAACATGACACCATTTTACAGTTTCTGAGAATTATCTAGATGCGGATTGACCCCCTCGAAACTGTTTGTTATGCCCCTTTCATCTTTCAGTTCAGTTAAATTTGTAATAATCATGAACTTCTAACGATACCAGTACATTTTCACATTAAAATGAAGTAAATCAAATTTTTTAACACACAAAATCTTAAATTACTTTGAATTTCGTTTGATAATTATG
Source organism: Holothuria scabra (assembly GCA_037179385.1). Taxonomy (NCBI): domain Eukaryota; kingdom Metazoa; phylum Echinodermata; class Holothuroidea; order Aspidochirotida; family Holothuriidae; genus Holothuria; species Holothuria scabra. The sequence continues at coordinate 46,618,159 of CM074181.1, read as the reverse complement.
CGGCAGTCTGATTGAATTTTTGCTTTGTGAAGGAGAAGAAGTAATTGAAGAGAAGATAGTCCTGTCCGTTGGTGAAACTGCAAGATTAAAATGCTTCATGGACAACACTGTATATGAGATTTTCAAGTGGACTTTTGACGATTTACTAATCAACGATGGTGTTAAATATGAGAGAATTTTAATGAACGTCGGTTTCGAAGATGCTGGCATTTATTCCTGTTTCTCTGAATCGAGCTCGAAAGGAAACATTCAAACACTGTGGCAGGTTCAAGTTCAAGGTGTTTAATGTTTTATTAGCACACAACTGCTTAAAGAAAGAAAGCGAGACAAATTCATCAATATATTTACATTGACATAAACAAATATGATTTCTTAAACTTTCAGTATGTTTCAGACAAAATATCTTAGAATTCAGTTTAAAACTAAATTTTATTTCAAATCTTTCTTAATATTATCTTTTCCATTGAAAACCCGATTAATGAAAACTAACTGTACCTATAACAAATCGTTCATAAATGCACAAAAAATTAGTAATCTCAAACACAGCTGCATTTGGAATTTACAACTCGTCATCTTCGTTTTCTGTTTTTTAAATTTAACTTTAAACTTCAGTCAAAACATTATTAATTAATCTTGCAAAATTTCTTTAATAACTATTTAAAATATGATTTCAATATTCTAATGCTGTGAGAACTGAAGATGATCCTGGTAAGGTAAGAACTTGAAAGAACGTTTGGAAGAAAGTTTGTACACAGGACGGCAACTTAGATGTTACATTGTTCATGCCATGCAATAAAGATTGTGTTATTTCAAGGGTTTGCACTGACTATATTTTTCACATGCAAATAATTTTTTCGTTAATGAAGAATCTTTCTTTTTTCCAAAAGATTTTGTTCACAAGTATTCCATGCGGACTGTTTACAGTACATTAGATGTTACACCCACCTAATAAGATTGATACAAACATTCTTTTAATTAAATGTCAATTGGTAAACCTTTTGATTATATTTTACGCCTTTTTCAGGGGATGTGAATCTCACCTTAAACCAAAGCGTGTCTTTGGAAAACGACACTCTCTTATCAAAGTGCTGTGCTGCTTTTGGCATGACACCCGACAGTTTGAAAATAGAATGGCTACTGAATAGTAAAACTATCGATGGCAATCACTCTACTTACAATATCGATGAGGAAGATGAGCAGAGGACGTCTTGTAGTGATTTAATGCTTCGAATAAACCGATTTCATCATAGACAGTCTTTGGACTGTTTGATTCAATCCCAGCGGAACAAATCAGCTTCTGCCACTTTGTTTGTGCTTTGTAAGCCGAGTTCAAATATTTCAAAGAATTATCATATACGTGGGTCTATGTTCATAATGAAGTGTAAATACTTTTTTAACGTTCATGCTATGAGTTAAAATTAAACATTTCAAATAATAGACCTCCTGCTATTTGCTTTTCACGTGGTCGCCTTATAGAAGTAGAGGTCATTGTATGAAGTTTTAAAATATCCCCATGGCATTAAAATGGAGAATTAAGGACACTTTCGATTTACATTGTGGTCATCCCTAATAGTAAAGAAGTGGATTACTTTGTTCTACGGAATTTTAACTGCTCACTTCGGACATAAAATTAAAATTAGTCTTCAATCACGAGTCTCAAATAGGTTTTAATGAGACTACTATCACAGTTATCGTGTCTCTTCTCAGCAGGGCCTATTACCGTTGTGAGTGATGCTCCTCATAAGCAATGGAGTAGGGAACAAGCCAGTGAGCCACAACTGGGAAAAGGCCTAGGCCGGCTCGATTTGAACCAATAGGTCGGAGACTGGGCCGTAAAACTCTAAAGCAGGGCATGAAACGTTCAGCCTAAAAAGGTTATTCAACAATTGTTTAAGATTATTACTCTCAGGTGTTAACCCTTTACCATTGTTTGGGTCCTTTTCGACCCATACGGAGAGCGCGCCTGTCACCCATCTTTACTGTTTCACGCGGAGCTCGAAACTGCAAGTAGCTACTAGAAAATTCGGCCACAACAACGATAGAGACAATAGTTTAAGGTCACAGGGTCAATAGCCTACGGAAGTTGATGCAAAGCGTGCTACGTCCGCTTTTCCGCCTACTCCTGAGGCGCGCAAATATGCCTCGGTTGGAGCACAACGGTAAAGGGTTAAAATATGAAGTGGATTTCAAGGGATTTCATTTTTAAGAAGGCAGAAGCCATTACTGTTGATCAGAATGCATTGTTTTTAATACTCCAAAACCACGATAAAGTACTGTATTAAATTTGTGTCACAGATCCACCAAACACAGTTACGATAGAACGTCATTCTTCGAGTCGTCCATTCTCCTTTTCACTACTAAGCAACAAAGATGATCTCTTAACATGTGTAGTAGATGCAAATCCAAGACCAGAAGTAAGGCTGGAAAAGAAATCAGTCAGCGAAAGTTGGGGAGAATTGCTTTTTTATCCAACCGTTCAGTCTTCCAGTGGAACCATCTCTTATTGGAGTTTACCCCTGTCGTCAATTGGTAAAGGCTCCTACAGGTGTTCAGCAGAGAACGAGTACGGTATTGCAGCACCTAGTCAGGAAATTAAAATCAATTGTAAGTTGACCATTTACAAAAATGTCTCTGGTAATGGATGATACCTACATAGTATGAGTTTTCATATATATTGCAACCACTGCAAAGTAGTATCTTCATGCGATCGCACCTTTGGAATAGTTCGTTACCTGACCAGTTAAAAACAAGTTGAGAAAAATGTGTTTCCTGGAAAATTTCCGCTAACGTTAGTTCGTCTTCGGAAATTATCTTTTTTTAAAATTGGGTAAAAACTACAATATTAAGTGGATATTTACTTGAAATGCACACTCTCTTGGTCGACAGAACCAGCAATATTTAATGAAATAAATAACCCTGATTGTGTAATTGGTATATCAACAGAAACGTAAAACTTAATTAAATGTCCTTAGAGTACGTTTGAAAAAGGGTTTGAGGTCACATCAAGTTTTGATGTGTTTAGGGGTACTTGTTCTAAGCATTTCTATCAAATTTGCTTTGAAATCCGATGTGTGGTTCTCAAGATATGAACAGGTAAAGTTGTAACATTTCCAAAACAAGTGAACTTGAACAGGCACATATGGAACCATATCCCCATATTAATTGACATTTGTTTCGTTTTTCTTTAGGATTTACATATATCTCCTCAACAATCGAATATAATCAGAATATAATTGTATAAGTGACATCTGAATGTAACAAACTTTGCATTTCACACAAGCAGGTCATATTATTATTCACTTCAAGGTGTACACAACAGTGTGAAAAAACAAAGAGAAACAAAATATTCTTGTCAATGTGTGGACCTGATAAAAACTCTTTTGCCCTCACGCTCGATGCTGAACACAAATCTGGTAACTACGTTTACTCGAGAAATACATTTTCGGTTTGCACACTGTGTAGGTTTTGTTTCTCTCTCACCTTGAAAATTAAATTTTTGCCTCATCTTGTTCCTACAACATCACCCAGTGTTGAAGCATGGAGACACAAAACATTTTCAACTTGTAAAATAACTTTATGTTTTCCTATGCCTCTTTCCATTGAGCGATCGCTCGACATCAATGAGATCACTAATAATTCCATCCTTTCTTTACATGGAAGGTGTCTGGGTGTGCTTTTTCGATAGTTTTCAAGGTTTTGTGCTAACAATGATTTTATTCTGTGCTGGACTTCTCGTTGTCTTCACTATCATCCTCAAGGTCAAGGTCGTGGTCAAAGGTACGGTTTTATTTACATGTTTGTCTAAGCGTGCTTAGAATGTAACGTTTGTAAAATAACGGCAATAAAAAGGAAAAAGTTTCTTACAGCGGTTATAACAGCCTTCCACATTTATTTCAGGTGTATATGTAAATAATGTGTGTCTCACATAGGAAGTTTTTAAAGAATATTGTACCCATGAAGTGTTTAGAAGGACATGCCTCCAACGTACCTTTTTAAGGAACATTTGTTCACGACCGTTATCGTGGTTCTTCGCAAGGATGAGGAACCACGCTCCCTAAGTTCAACTTTTTAACCAGCCAAAAATATACAAATAAGGACGCTTAAGATTTGCTCGATATTCTTCGCACTAAACATAATAAACATAATGAAGTTTGAAGTCAGTTTACTCGTCACTAAATGGTTTCTTTATGATGAGGAACTTTGCTGTAATAAGTCAAGAAACATATAGATGAGATAATTTTCTCAGCAAATGAATGAAGTTTTACAATTGGTACAAACGATACCTGTCAATAAAATGTATTTACTTGAAAAATTCAGTAGTTTAGTTCAGTAGTTTCTAGGTGAGGTCTAAAAATTGTCTCAAATAGTTGTTTTTTGAATCTCCTTCGTAACAACTCCATAATTGTACTTTAAAATTTCCTACAATAAGTACATTTTTTATGATTTTTTTTTTTATTTCTATCAAAGTCTTCATCACCTTGGTGACTCATAGGGTGAATTTTTAAAGTAAAATTAAATGCACTTGCATTTATCTTTAATGAATGCTATTTTAAACTTGCTCTAAAGTACATGATATTTTTTTCTTCAGAGAAACGTGCGAAAAATAAAAAGACTTCCAAGATTGTACGGTAACTTATTTATTTCCATATTGCAAGGTCAGTTAGTGTAATAATGCTGTAAATTGGCTAGTTTCACGAAGTTTTACGTCACAGTTTCCATCCAATTAGTCGAAGTCGGGCCGGCCAAGATATTTTCACAAATGTAAACACAATGTAATTTTTCTGTTGCATGAACGACATTTCCTTGACATCGGTAAACGTATCTAGTTGCAAAGTTACAAAGCAGAATCCACTTCAACCACGTTTCCTTTTTTTACTGGTGGTCTCTCAAAGTTCCCGGGCATTAGCTCTTTGTTTGACATTGAAAATATAACAACTGGCCACGGCAGGAAGAACACACAATAAAACCTTTTCAAGAAAGTGAGGTAATTTAAGTCAGTTTTCATCATAGCTGAAGTTTGCTTCGTTTTGTTGGAGAAATGAAAATTATTTTTGTCATACTTCTGATAGGAAAAACTTTAGGAAACATCCTGTTAGAAAGTTCTTATATTTACCTTAACATAAAAACTGAAATTGTCAGAAATGCCCCCTATTTGCCTAAATATATAAAAAAAAAAATCAGATTGATGGGACGCTCTTTTACCGTCATTAATCGAAACCCACGGCTTCGAATGAAGGATTTCCAGACTTGATGAGGTTGTTTTCGCCTACTTATTTGGCTCGTCCACAAGTACATTTTCTTATCTGTCATATACATTAGCACGCGATCAGGGCGGACGTATCCACACCATTTAGAAAACTACGCAGGGCAAATTTCCACCTTGTTTTGCAGTGTTTCCATGACCAGGTGGAATTTTCAATATCATGGTTTCATATTGCCTTAAATTTTTATATTTATTGCCTTGATGAAATAACCTTCCCGTAGCTTTTAGCTTTTGTTCCTTTAGTAGACTAACTCACATAAGAAGAATGAAAAACATCCAGATCATATTTGCCAAATAATTCAGTCCTGAAAATGTGGAATCACTGATCGCGGATGAAAAGGCCTAGTGAAAAGAAGTTCTGAATTGTTTCTCCAGTGTTTCCATATTTAAAAACAATGTTATAAGATTATCGTTCCAATTTTCGTAGCTTTTCAATGCCTGTATTATATAAAATACATCTTTTTCTACATATTTTTGTTCTTCATCAGGCCTTAAACACATGTAAAGAATAACAAAACATCCGGTTTACTTTCTCCAAATTACTGTTTTTGAAAATTCACCCGACAGTGTTAATCGAAGTGGAAGTGCTGTTCAATTATTTTTTAATTCCCTCTTTCGTGTACATGTAGGCTACATATTATTTTGACACTGTCTTCTCTCCTGCTCATTTCGATCAGATATCAAAACACGTGTAAACAAAACGAAACGGTGCTTGATATAGTTTACGACAATCCATCTGATCTATATCCCAAACGCCAATTAGACGAAAGACAGATTGCAGGTATGTAATAGGCTTCAAAGAGAACCATAACAGTATTTCGGTATGATTGCTAATCTGTTCGATATGTTTTGATAAAGTTATAAACGGGAACATTTGAAAAAATGTATGCAGATTTAACTTTACTGTGATTTATGTTTATGTACCTTTCATCTTATAATGAGATGTTAAAAACGGTGTACATTGGAATTCATAGTACTTCAAATAAGTTTCACAAAGTAGAGCAGTAAACGAGCAGGTAACGACATGAGGATAATGCATTTTCATTCATTTAAATACCAATCTTTTTCAGATGGAACAGGCGTTGAACTGATCGGTGACGACTATAGTTTTGTGACGTGAGGAATGTTTATGATAAATATGTTTCCAATCGAAAAAGTAGCATTTTCGTATTAAAAGCAGTACGTTTCATCAATATTGACGAGGAAAACTTTTAATAACAATATCAAAATAATCTTTTCAAGTCTTACGTCTGTTGATTACGAGCTAATAACAAGTTGAAAACCATATATTTGCTCAAGTTAAAAAGAAGTACCTGTGTACTTTCAACTCATTAATTTCCTTCTTAAGAAACATCTGTAAAAAGAGGAGCAAAAAAAAATGTAGGTGAATAAAGCTGTCAACATTTATTTGACAGAGGTAGGACAAATATGAAAGTAATCAACCATTTAACAAACGCTTTTGATAACGTAAAGAAAATTCGTCTAATAAGAACAAATTGGCAATAGCCTAATGAGTTACCGTTTGCAAGTTTGTTTGAAGGATGTTTTGGATGAAAATTCAGCTGATGATAACTGTTTAACAAGGAACTCCTGGATTGGTTGTTTCTTTTTTTTTTTAATTGATCGTACCCATAGTTAGACTTAGGGATTAGCTCAATCTTTAGCCATTTAGGAAACCTTTTCCTAACAGTGTACAGTAAAAATTAGGTTACAAAAAAATAAAATTTTACTTTTCGGGGAAATAGGTCTCTTTACAAGGTTTATCTAGAGTATACAGATTTCCTTCTCGCACATAATCTGACTTTAGGATAGAAGAACACAGGGACCTAAAAACGCAGAAGGAAACCAACAAGATAAGAAGAAAACCAACACCAAAGGTCAAAGGAAAACGAAGGTATTTCTAGTTGTAAAGGAAGTAATAAATCATAAGTAAAAATTTCTCAGATACTTTTAATCAAAGAACCACATAGTACCGGTACCACATTTTTAGGAAAATGTAATGAACATACACTTTAAAATGATCAAATCTTTCTTGTATTCCGATGAAGGAGAGAAAAAAGAAATTTTCCGTGGCAAACTGTGGACGCAATTCCTGTTAATGACCATAACAAGATGAATCCGGTTTATGCAGCTGCGCAGAAGAAGAAACTTGATACTCAGCACCTGTACGCAACCGTACAGAAAGATAAAAAGTAATATACATGTTTTAGTAGCTTTTTGTCATATTTGTCACCATGCTTATGCAACATTTGTGTGTTGGTTGGTAGCCAAATGTCTCTTTAATCAATTTTATGGCATATCTTCCATATCAGCTGACCAGAAAATGGGTATTCTCCAGATAGGGGTAACATTTGTCTGTCTCTACGGTATGAACATTTATGAGCGTACGCTTCACAGTCGACTACTTACTGAATAAATTTGTGTGTATTCATGAGAAATTGAAACTTTGAAACAAAGTGACAAACCACAACGTATTCACAAATAACGGCGCTGTCACAACCTACCTACAAACCTTTATATGGACAAAGTACGAAACGTGTCGTTCCGTCGTACCCATAAATTAAGCATGGGATAACGAACAGACTTTAATTCACGATTTCTCAAAACTGAGGTAGTGAACAACTTTTTACCAAAGCGAAGAAGTCGTCCTGTTTCCCTAGCAAAAAAGACTTTTAAAATTGAACGATTTTTTCGTTGCAAGGTTTTTTTCGAAAGTCCGACTCAGTTGAATTTGCGTCGTAGGATCGAAATGCATCGTAGGAGGTATTTGAAAATGCCGCCATCTAAATAGTCCTCCGATCAGGTTAAAATCGATTTTTTGATTAATGTGGTTATTTCTCGGACTGTTAAAAAAACCAAGCCATACACCTTTTTCACCACAGCACTACAAATAAACCTTCTCCCAACGGAGACGTACAGGCGTCTACAAACCCGACCAAAGCAGAATTGATGTATGCAAAAGTAAAGAAAAACAAAATATGGTAAGGATACTGTTTTATCAAGTGCTTCAAAATATTGATGGATACATAGATCTTTGCAAAAATATAAAACAAAATAATTTATAAATATACTTTGATGGTAGTGGCGCGACCTAACCTTCTTCACATGTTATATTTTCTTCCAGGAGAAGCGAACTGTAATTCGCCATCCTTGTTTCTTGAGGAGACGTTGCAACTTAAATGGAACTTTGAATAGTATGTTTCTTGAACAAAGATATACACAATTAGATTTAGACTTAAAATAGCTTTTACAAGCAGACCACTTTTTTATTGATCCCTCAAGGGTACAAAAGAAGAACACTCGTCAAAAGGAAAACTTACAAAAAATAAAACAAGAGCAATAAAGAAAAAGAAGAAAAACAGAAAAATGCTTCATACCATACTACATGATGTATGTAACAACGTCTCATTAATGTGATCAGTGACCGTGTTAGAAAGACATTAAATCACTTCTCACATTAACGGGTTGATGAACACAGTTTCAACGTGCGTGGGTGGGAGACCATTCTAACAAGTAGCATCAGTGAATCAAACTTGAGGGTTTTGATTTCAAATCATGAATAAAGTATGGCTTCTAGTAGGACAGGTGTGTAAAATTACAGTAAGGACAAAAGTTGAGGCAAAAAATGTCTAGAATCAACTGATTCGGGTACACGAAACTAGCAAGCTGATACTTAATAATACATGAATTACAATAACTGGTATGAAAGTAATTGTAATTACTGGTGCTAAGAGTTTAGTAACATTAAATCAATCACACACAACTGTCATATCTTTATTAATAATTTTTGCAGAGTACGTTGGATCATCAGTTTAAAATAGAATACTAACCTTGCACATCCAACAAAAAAAAAAAAAAAACTTTTACACACTTGTAAATTTGGAGGTTGTACATTGCAAGAAATAGTCATAGTATATAATTGTAATAGTAAAGATCGAAGAATCTGAGTTTCCTGTAAGCATACATCTGAGATAGCATGTCGAATGAAGATAGCTGTTGTTACATAATGTTATCTAAAGAGGGCGGAATGAGGCTTCTCGGAGACATTCAACAAGCTCCCGAAACTTTGTTATCTTTTTAGATAAAATATTTAAAAATGAAAAGCGTTTATTGAGGAAAAGTTGAGGGAAACGGCACTGGAGCGGAAGGGAACAGTTTACCACTAACTGCTTTATAAGCGACCACTTACTGTACTGTAGGGATGTAGGTTAGGGCCCGCGGAGGTAACGCGAGGAAAAGTTTGCCTTTTTAAAACTCACAATTACAAATGTGAAGTTTTTATTAGGACGAATTCTGAATTTTATGAAAGAAAAGTTGGGAAAACGCACTGTATTTGACTGTAATAAAAAAGCCGGTGTCTCTTGATGGTGTGGCATTACATCTGGTAATATCCGATTTTGTCATTTACAGAGCTCGGAAAAGTTTACCAAACTGAATTATGAGCGAAGAACGATGTATTCTATATTGTGTTGTGCGGAGCGCCACACGCGCCTTTTTTTTTTTTCTTTTTTTTTTTTATTCTTTTTGAGATTTGGGAAATGAAAAAAAGGGGCTTCCTTTCCAGGGAAGTGAGGGACGGAAGCGTACTTCCACCTCCTAATTTTAATGGAGGAGATCTACACCGGCCGCATGCTTCTTACGCCTATTAAATATCTAATTCCGCCCGAAAGACCACTATTTGTTGGAGCGGAGCGTACAGAAAATTTAAAAATATCAAGGTCACTCAGACAGCCGCCGAATACGGCATGTCCCACCGGCTTGTAAGTAGAATCTAAGAAATCATTAATGTGAACTTACGTGTGCAATACAATTAATAATAATAAGTTAGTTATAAAATTGTCAGAAAATTACCAAAATGAAATGGTAATTTAAAGAAATTTTATGTCGGAAAATTACCTGGTAACGGCATTTTACAAAGTATTTGACTACCTTGCGACATAAGATTATGATGAGTATAAATTCAAGCAACTTCATTGTGTAGACAAAGATAATTTAAACTCATAAGAAATACCGAAATAACATAACACAGATCACACTTCCTGTTATACATAGATAGTGGTAATATCAACACCATAAGATGATAAAAATTCCACATCCTCTATTACTTCAAGACTCTTAAAGGCATAAATTAGATACAAAAAGGAGGAGTTTAACTGAAATTTTCTTTGAAGAAAATATTGAAACGAACACGACCCAGCAGATATACTGTCTGCAAGCTCGGATGCGACCGTTGAATAATATCTTGAGAATGTCTGTATAATATCCGTGTCATCGCTATTACTTTCAAGAGAGTTACATTGAATTTTAGGGTTAATAATTGCACCAATAATTTGTCACGTTTTTGTTATGTTTGATTTACAGCTTACAATTTGGGGCTAATACACAATGCAAACATCATCTGTCTTATACTTGTGAGCTTACTTTTGTAGACTGAATACTTTTGCTTTCAATGTTCATTAGGGTTACTAATGTGTGATCTCAGTCTATTTTTGGTGTTCAGCTGAGCAGTTCGAAAGATACCCGTTCTGGGGGAAAATCAATTTTCTCTAAATTGGGAGAATAGCTGGCGCCATGTTCAAATATCTCCTTTATTGCGTTGCCATCATACCGCTTGAACATTTAAAGGGGATTACTGTCAAAACAACTTTGCAGCTTTTGTCCGTTTTAGGAAAGAGAAATTTTGGCATATTTAAAATCTCTGTTTATAGGGGAATAAAACGCTCTGCCATCTTTGTTTTTTCACTCCGCCGATTTTAAGAAATCGAGTATTTTACCAAGTATTTTGTCTGAAGTGTAATTTATAGACTCGGCATAGCCGAAAGTTTTGTGCAGAATTTTCCGAATGAAGTTGTACAAATGGATTGTACCAGCATTTGTGTTTGCAAATGCGTTGTTCAAGTCCCTTAAGTTTCACAGTTTGTGCCTCAACTTTGACTTTTCATATTAGAACAAACAAAGCAATTTGATGTCGCCACTGCATGGTCCTCTTGCGGGAGTACACTCTTTACCATACTCATCAAGGCTGAAAGGCAAAACCTACCTAATTGTTACAAAACATCCTTTAAATGCTTGCCAATATGAACAGGGAGGATAGAAATTTTAAACGTTCCATTTTCCTGTATCACAAGACTCACAACTTTAACGTTGAGTTTATTCAAAGGTTTTTTGAGCTATAGAAAAAATTTGGAAGAAAAAGCTGGCTCTGCACTGAAAATGAACCATGCTACAAAGGGGGAGGTGCATTTTCATGCACAGTTATGAAAGAATTTAGATAAGCGGTTTGAGTGCTTCTCAAGTGGTGATTTGATGCTTTTAATTTTGCGGAAAGAAGAGAATTTTTATCCCTTTGTTTTCCTTTGAGGGATTAGTTCATTGACCTACGGACGGTGTACTTCTGAGGTTGCTTGTAAGCCCGTTTACCAATATCTCTCAAACAGTGCAAGGCTATTGATAAGATTGCGGGCTTTTTGTACGCATTGGAAGGTTGGAAAATTTAATCAACAGTTGCAAACTAGTCTTTACAACACAATAAATACTTCAAGTAGCTCAGTTATGACTGTGTATGACTGTTTTGAAAGCGCAATTCAGGCTGTTTGTTACAACGACCTTTTCCTCATTAGCAGTCACGTAAAACACTTGTAACCTCAAGCGGAGTGACGAATTTTCACTTCTCTGTAATGCGGTGAAACAGGATCAGTAGTGTTCCATAGAGTTTTTTGTGTGTCATGACCCTTTTCATCACGACAATAGGCTACCGTTAAGGTAATGAGCATCTAGGAAGACTACGCATAGCCAAGACTTCTTCCTTTGGAAGCTATGAGATCTTTGCATGTCCGTGAAATGACTTTCTCCAGTCGGGAAAACATGCGTCTCTTAATAGACTGGTTTGAAAGTTATTTACTATAGATATTCCACCTTAATCAGTTGTATGCATTTGACAGGATTCTCTCTGTAGCTTGGATAAATCAATTCCTGGTCGGATGAATGGTTTTTAGACTGGAAATGACAAATTAGACAACTGTAAGAATCCCTCTTGTCATTTAAATGTGCACCTGTTAATTTGCATAGAACTATTATTGTGAACATTATGTCAAGCCGTAGTAGAATAGATTGAGTCTGCACTCCGGCTGATAAACATCTAAACAAGGTCTCTCTCTCTCCTCTTTTACTTTTCCTGTATTTGCCAAGTTTGAGTCTTTAACGAAAATGGCGATAAACATGAAACACCGTGGAGTCCAAATCGCACAAAATGTTTCCCACAGATTGGTTAGTGCGACATACACAAGTTATTCCATGGAAAGATAAATAACCCTGACACAATAATTTTAACATGCACTCCCATACTTTCAAATTCTACAAATAGGAAGCTCAAGAGGAGTGGAAAAAAACTTGAAAATGTCAGCCTAGGATAATTAGTCAACTATCTTCACAGGCTACCACGTGAACGTCATAATTCCTTCGGCTTGGTCACTTTGCGGGTACAGCAACATTGGTAGAACAATAATTTCAAATAGTACAAACTAGATAGTGTGTCACCAGTTGCTTCGCTATAGCTACCGTGACGTCGAATTCCTCTGTAAAATTTAAATAAATTCCCCTGCGATCACACACTGTAAAGTAGTATACTAGAAACACAAGTAACACGTGGTGATTATATAAGCGTTGTGGCCTTTGAGGATCAAATTATAGAGCACATTAATGAACGAATCCTTTCAATAAATTATTCCAAAATTTTCCATCTTATTTGATACAATAACTTCCACGTGAGCTTAATGAGTTGTCTGTGAAAGCTAGCGGGTGTGGCTCCAGACAGATTGGTACCGCAGGGCGGCTCGAACAAAAAATACATTTGATAGGTTTTCAACTAATTGCTCCCTCAACATACCAGACAAAATTGTTGTAACGAAAGTTTCATCATTGCCACTTGCGAAGTTTTAAAATAACTTTCCGCACGTTTGTTCAGCCGTACCGTTAGTGAATAAATATCGAGAATCACAGGGTCCTCAGAACATAACAGAGGCATTGAATGTAAATCTGTGAAGCATTTTTTTCAAAGAGGTATGTCACTCGATCTAACTTTAATAGAGACTTCATAGACTTACACGAGCTGGTGAAAATGCAACACAGGTAATACAAAATATCGAGAGTGTTTCTAAAAGAGTTTAAGCGCTAAAAAACATCATATAAAGTTAATTTTTCGGATCCAGTCTCGGCAGAATTTCAACCTGATGTGATGAAAAGTGCTAAAGTAAGTTCAGGATGCTAACGAAGGTGAAAAAACTTTACTCTTCAAATCCGGTACGACAAAACAATGTAATATTTCCAATTCCTTCAACACGTGAAAAGTTTAGTGTATATCACGTGATTACAGTTGCCGCGAAGCTAATAAAACGACAGTCAAGCTTCAATCAGATGCTTTCCTCTTTTAAGAAAATTTTTGGATGATATCCAATTCAATATTAATTAGGAAGGGAGTGTGCGAGCAAAATGTATTCAACAAAAGTTTACTTGATCACAGGTTTCGATGTAGCCTTAATGACAAGGCCACGCCCAAAGCGGCGATGCATGTAAGTTTTCACACTATGTATATAGAAAAAAAAGTTACTCACTGTTTTAGAAATTATGGGTGTGCAAAATTCAACGAAATAAGTGGTAAAATAGTCCCAATGAATAGAAAAACTACGAAATTCTGCTTTCCAAACACCGCTGCCATCACTGTAAAAGGCGCGAGCCGGCAAAACTTTTAAAATAATAATAAGTCTTAAACAGCGAAGAATCCAGAGAAGAACAATGCTCAATGCGCTTTACAGATGCCGAAAAAGTAGAGAAGTTAGAAACAATGAGAGAAAAGGAAGGTTTTGAGGGACCCTTTAAACTGGTCAAGAGAATTTAAAGACCTGAGCTTCAGCGGAAGCGAATTCCAAAGGGAGGGCGCCGCGTGATGGAACGTACGATCCCCAAAGGTCTTTTTACCAGAAGCCGGAACGTTTAACTGGAATAGCTAGCGCGATCGGGAGGATCTAATCCTAGTTGTTGGATGTTAGACATCAGATATATAGACTGGGGTACCAAGTTTGAGACCTCGAAAGGCTAGGAGGAATAATTTGTAGTTCATGCGCTGTTTAACAGGCAAGTGGTGTAGCACATTCAAAAGCGGAGTAATGTGGGAGTGACGGTTTTCCCTGAGGACAATTCTAAGCGGCAGTATCCTGGAGAGTTTGAAGCCTAGAGAAATGATTGAAGCATACACCGAACAGTAAAGAGTTAGCATAATCAAGGCGACTGGAAATTACTGCATGAATGAGTTTCTCCGTGGATGACTTATCATGATACTTACGAAGAAGGCCTACTTGTCTAATGTGGTACAAAGTCGTTTTACCGAGGTAAATTACATGATAATCCATGGATAGATAACAATCCATATACACACCGAGATTACGTACAGCAGTGTTAACAGTATTATCACCAACACGCAGTGACCCCGACTCAAGAGCTGGGTTGACTACCAAAGGGCTTCTGAAAATAATTACTTCAGTTTTGTCGTTATTTAGCTTGAGAAAGTTTCTACTCATCCACAACCTAACATCACGAATACACGCCTCCATCTTAGTAACAGCATAGTCAAGGTCAGTAGGGTGGAAAGTGTGTGATATACAATTGTGTTTCATCGGCGTAAAACATATACTTAATATGATGGGAACCTATCAATTTACCAAGAGCTGAGGTATATAAAGTAAAAAGGACAGGGCCAAGAATTGATCCTTTAGGTACCCAGTGGCGGAGCACATGGGTACAGGAGCTTGTCTGAGATATGTGGAATGCCTACGACCGGTGCTCTAAGTATGACTTAAACCAATCCAGCACTGTTCAACGTAAATTGAACTCTGACTCCAATTTGTGTGTAGTAATAACTCATGGTCGACTGTGTCGAACGCTGCAGACAGATCAAGAAATACCTATAACACGCATTTCCTATTGTCGATAGCAGAGAGAATATCACTCTTTAGCAGGGCCGACTCTATACTAAAACCAGTATTTATTTATTCACCTTTCTTACTGTATGATGTCGTTAATATTAGTATTTTCCAGACATTTGTACACGTGTTACGTGCAGTTTTGGGCGTTGCTATTACCGTGTAGGCTTTTTTACCTTGGCAGGGTATAGTATGCAATAGCGCTATCAAGGTTCAGCTCTTAATAGAGGGCGTATTTTCAGCGAATCGAGTCTGGTATAGGGAACATCTAATAGAGCTTGGGTATTTCTTTTTCTTGAATTGAATCGATCTGATTTGTTCAGCACAGGTATTTTGCCCCATATTATTTTGTCTTTATGTTAGTTGTTGCATGCGTCAATACTTATACAATTTACTAGTAATAGTAAGTCAATTAACTTATTGCTTCGTCACAAATATTAGTATTAGCGAAATATTCTTCCATAACCAGGGGTCAAATTTAACGTCTTTGGATACGATTTTTGAATTTCACGAGTGATGCATACATTGACATTTCATCATTCTGATATATCTAACATCATCATAGCCTTTATTATCGTGTATTGTGTCAATTGTACTGGGGATTCGGTAAGGCTAAAAGAAAAGCTAGGTAAAACACATACAAACACAATGCCTCCGCTATCGGCAGATTACAATAAGAAATCATCCAATTTTTATCTTAAAATTGACCTCCCCAAACCATTTAGTGATGATGGTACTGACAATTTTGGGCAATGGTCTAGAAGATTAGACTGCGGCTAAGGCTTCACCAGAATTTCAAGAGGCTCATTTAAAGGATATCTTACCAACAAGGTTGACAGGGGCTGCATTTAATTATTGGGACTCATTGGCGGACCCCATAAAGGAAGATTTTGAGAAAGCAAAGGAGAGTTTAAAGTCAACTTTTGGAAAATGGCAATTTATCATGACATTTCAAAGCCAAATTGCAGCCATACTGAGATAACCTGGCATACCCCTTGGTGTGTTTGCTGCTGAAATTTCAAAATTAGTAGAGGAAGCAATTCGTACATATGGTAAAAATTCACGAAGAGGCGAGTGTTTTAGACGATTCTTGGCTGGAATCGACCCATATTTGCAGTTAAAAGTACACGAACGTGGGGCAACAACATTTAAGCAGGCTATAGAATATGCCGGAAGAATTGAGAGGGTTCATCAAGCCAGTAAAATTTCAACCCCTCACACTTTTCCTGCTAAAGTTCAGGTAGCTCCACCACCTTCAGCTACACCTGAACCAGAAACACCTGAGCAAAGTACCCCTGTAGAAGCCGTTAAATCCATATCGAAGAATAAATTGAGCAAGCTTCAAAGGACAATATACAATTTGGTTGAAAAAGTAGATGAAATGGAAATTAAACTAAGGTGCCGTTCATTTCATAGGAATTTTCGGCGCAATCGGAGCCCTTCGTACTCACCCTAGAGACAATACGAGTCCCATATATCAAATTTCCCAAGCAGATACCATAACACTAGGGATATACGTGCAGGTTATCGATCACCTTCACCTCGTAGAGGGAAAGATTCGTGGTACTACCAAGACCGACGGTATCGTGATTATCGAATATACCAGGGCGACCGAAGATATTGAGATGACCGACGATGTGGCGATGATCGATATAATAGAAATTTTTCACCAAGGCGATTTTCACCCAACGGTCCCCCGGTTATGATGACCGTAAGCGTGCCAAAAAAATAGAGAGAGGCGGGAGTCATACTACGTAGAAAGCAATAGCCCGGGAAAAAAGTCTGTCCACTTTAGGACCGGGGAAACGAGAACTAGATGGGGAAGAGGGTCATTCCCAACTAGCATGTTTAATGAGACCCAACTTGCAAAAGATGTTCAAAGTCATGCCTCCGACGTCGGCGCTCCCGGAGCCGATGAATCCAACACTAATGCTTCTAAAGTTAATGTTGTACCAGAAAATGACACTATGCCGTACATCATGATGTTAGTTGAAGACTGTCCTTTTGATGCATTTATTGATACAGGCTCAGACTTAACTCTCATAAGTGAACAATTGAGAAATAAGATCTCTTTACTGAATAAGAGGCACAAGGAACCTCCTTACAATTTTGGCAAATCAGCTACCGGACATAATATTGATGCTGTTGAAACTATTGAAGCAACTCTCACCATAGGTACTAAACGTGTGCCCATAAATTCTATATTGTCCGAAACATTGAAATGCAGATCATACTTGGTTGGGATTTCCTTAAACAGCACAAAGGTGCCATCAATCCCCTGGAGAGAACACTTTCTCTTGCAGGTGATAAAATTCCTTTGATCAGAAAAATGGGCGAATGTCCCTACCTGCTGCAATCTGATCATGAAGAGTTCAGTTGAAATTCTTCCCGAGTCTGAAATGAGAGTTAAAACGAAAGTACAATTAACAGAACACAGACGACACCCAGTGGAGTATGATCCCAGGGTTAAAGTCCATTCGAAACCATTTGGAAAAGTTGAATGGTTCCGAACGGTTCTGAATGGACCCGAATGGTCTCAATTGGATTTCAAATGGTATATGAATGGAAATGTACATCTGAACGGTTTTCTGATCACATAGCTGAATGGAATGCAAATGGTTCGCGAATGGTTTGGTATTCGCAAATAGTTCCAAATGGTTCAAACTGGAAACCATTCAGTAAATGGTATATATTTTGTACATCAGTGGAACATGTCCAGTTCAAGATACATGTACATAATGCAAATGGTCAAGTTGTCTTTTGGTATAAGCCTACCTGTTGCAAATTCATTTGAAAGGATATGCATATCTCAATGAAACAAATTTATTACCAACTACATTTGATACATCTCTCACAATTTGTACAAGATACATTAAGGTGTAGACAGGAAAGTAAGAAACTTTGTATTAACCTTAACCAGTTTAGATTCTTCTCAGCCTGAATATTTCCCTGATTATTTCCCCAGGCATTTATAGGGATTTTGGAGGGGCGGAGCACACTTATCAAATTTTGTGGGGCTCGAATGAATTCGGGGGTTACTGTAAAACCATCCATAGCAACTCGAGTAGACCACAAACCGCACACCTGTATTTCCCTGAAAATTATAGCTTCAGTTTTCCCTAACAGTATAACCCCCCCCCTCCCCTACCGTGGAAAGGATACACAGAGATACAATTATGCGAAGCACGGATATCAGCTAGAATAGGAAATTCTTCCTGTCATTCCAATACCCAACCCACGCCCGATACCACTTGACTCCCTTCCCCACTCCACTTCCTGGCGCTTTCTTAGCCCGTACTTGATATCCTGGCATACCCCTACAAAACTTAAAGTTTTTGTTGTTGTAGCTTTCTTTCCTGGTCTCATCTGCAGTCCAGAGGCACAACCTCCTAAATTATTGTACTCATTTCTTCTCTCCATTTTCTCCATACAGAATTCCAATCCCCCTCTCCGCCCTATCATGTCTTTGTTGCCTTTCAAGTTGCTCATCTTTATGATAACCGGGATACTGAACAGGATCGAAGCACGATGCAACGCTTGTTTGAATGGAGCTTTTACGTAATAGCTTGGCATGTACACAACGCATGATACAGCACTGCACCATACAAAGCTCACAGATGTGTACACCCATGTGTACATCACATGTACAGTACAATGTAACATAATAGGCGCGGGCACAGCTATAACAATGGTACCAGAGCTACTGTACTTACAGAGAGTGCCATGCAGGGGTGTGCAGGTGTCATGAATTCAAGAAACGTGAAGTGAAAGGGCAAGACTGCTTTCCTTATAGGACGAAAGACTGCATCAATGAATGGTTGCTGCTGTGTTAACATTCAGGCCTAATGTTTATAGTAGCAGTTCCAAAAGACAACTCATAGCACTAGTACTGTAGTACTAAGACTAACGTTAATTTATGAAAGAGACCTTTTAAGGGGGGGTGGTGTGGTGGACATTTTATAGCCTACAAGGAAAAGAGGGACAGACATATTATATGCTATTAATATACGTAAAACCCTCTACCAAGAGAACCAAGCTTAATTTTATTGAATCCAAGTTCACCAAGGAAAGTTTACCAAATTTAGGGTTTTAAAAACCCATAGGCAATAGTATTTCTGGCCTCGGCTTAGTCATACTCAAATAGTTAACCCCAGATCATGGTAAAATTTATAGTTGGAGTAGAATGTTTTTCCTTTTTTTTTTTTTTTGAAGGGGTGGTTATTGAAAATATCTCTGTACTTTTGGGTGCTGACTCAAAAATAACAGGATGGAAAAGGAATTCCTTTTTGCATGTTTCCATCTTTATCTGTATGCATAGTTCTGTAGCTTTGGGCCTAAATAATAAACAGGTACACTATTTGTTGTAGGCGTCATATGGTAAATAATTAGTTTTCGAATTCAACTAAGTCTCCCTATATGCCCTCTAACAAAATTTGACTGCAGGCCTAGGCCTATACCACAGTCCCAAACAAACAGAGACACCGTCTTTAATAAAACAAAAGCAGTCACCCCAACTTGAAGTAGTGTAGTAGACTGTCCTGTTCCATGATTGGCTGTTTAGAGTTATGTGACAACATTGTTTCTCTTCAAATATGAAATTTACTGCTTGGCTTACACAGAATATGCAATACTGAAGTCTAAAATATGATGAAAGATACTTTGAAGAGAGATAAGAACAGAATTGTGATGCTTAGCTGTGGCTTTTAAATAAAATTTTGGGGGACTGTTCTTGACCTTAGGCTTAAAAGCGTAAGTTTCACACAGGACAGAGCACTTAGGAGGACAGGTGGTGTCACCTGGGTGTATTCTCCTATTACTGCAAGTTTCACTTTTTAAGGGGAGAATATGACTGGCAGAAGCATGAAAGTTATTTCTTTTTTGAAGAACATTTTACCCTTTAAAACCAAGCTAGTTGTACAACTTTTTATATACTTTTAAAATTTTATTTTACTTTTCACAAACAGAATGTCATCACAGTGAAACTGTCTCCTGCACAGCTAATGGAATTATTTGTCAGTGTGTCTTAAATACTTTTCATTTGTGTCTGGACTGCTGTGTACCATGTAGCAGAGTCAAGCATAATCATTTTAGTTAGTAAGGAAATTGTACTTCATACATGGAGCCATGGAGTGAACAAGTTTTCTTGCTATTGAACTGTGACCCCAATGTCCTGGTAACCTGCTTCCTTTTGAATAGCGATTTTCTTGTTTGAAACTATAAAGCCCGTTTTTGTTATCACATAATATGAGCAGTCCTGATTGTTGAATTATAACATATCCATGACATGCAGGCTACTGTACCTTTTGATGTTCTTGTTGTGGAGTGAGATAGCAGGTTGGAGAACTACAGAACAGTGTTGAAGTAGATACTGTAAAGCAGTTACAGGACAACTTATGAGAGGCATCTTTGAATTGACCACAACATCAGGACCAATTTACAAAGGAAATGCTGGTGTCCTAGTTTTTGTGCTTCGTTTATTGTAATCTGATAAATTGAACCGTCTTGTTAAAACTGTCAGGATGAGGTAATTAGGAATGACTTTTTCAACTTGGACATACATGAGAATATTTTTCACGGACCATACAGTCATCAAACTTCGTTTTATTTGGGAAATGTGAGAAGACTGAAGTCCACTCTATGATTTTTCATGAAATACATTTTCTCATGGAAATCCTCATTATTTTAACTGCAACTGTGAAATAACTGGTGCTTAAAGTTACAGTATAAATTACTTGGTGGAACATTTTAATATTTTGACCAAACTGTGATTTTAACTTGGAAGTCAGAAGTTTATCTTTTTTACTATGGACAAAACATTCTCTTCGATAATTTTTCTATTTTTTCTTCCTTGGAAAGAAAACCTACCGTGTGCTTTTTTCATTCCTTGAGTGAACTGAAAGGTGTACCTTATATTTGAATTACAATAAGCTATATTTTTTGTCTATATTGTGTTTGCATATGAGTGCGTCTTACATGATTTTGGACACCATGAACTGTTGTTACATGCGTTTAAGTTTGTAACCAACTTGCCCAGTATAAAGTGACTTTTGAATTTGAGTGAAGTTGTACTCATATGGACCTCATTTACCTTGTAAGTATCAGATCCCAACCATTACATGTAATATTCTTCAACTGGGTTGCCAGCTGCATGATCTGTGCTATCCATTATTACTGTTCTGTAATCTTAACAGAGTGCCCTCAGGAGATAATGAACGTTCACTCTGTTGCTACTATAATAACATTCTTATATTGACTTAATTAATTTTGGTTTTGCAGCAACTGCACAGTATTTTCCATCTCGAACTTGCACATAGAAACCATTGGCAGACCATTTGTGGGTGGTTTCGTATTTAAATTATTTGGAACTATTGAGATGCATAACATGATGAACCATTCACAAACCATTTGTGAATGGTTCCGGTTATTAAATTCAAAAACCATTTGCATGCCAGACCATTTGAAGACCATTTGCATGCCAGACCATTTGAAGACCATTCGCAAATGGTACTATTCAACACCATTTTGGACCAGTTAAAAATCATTTGCGTACCAGACCATTCGCAGACCATTTGCAAATGGAACCATTCAGGACCATTCACAACTGTCCAAAAATACAGTGTAGAAAATACCATTCGGAACCATTCAGACCATTCGTGAATGGTTTCAAATGGAGTATAACCCTGGGATGTCATATTAGAATTCCGCCAGTTTGAAGAGTCTGAAATCCTTATCCCGCGGTGGATAATTAAAGGGTGTACGTTGACAACCATTACTAATCCAACACACACACCATTCAAAGTAGAGGAAAAATTTTTCCTTGGCCAAGTTTATGCTGTGGCTGACTGCCCTGAAACACAGTATGAAATTGTGAAGGATATGGCTACAGAAGAGGATGCTACTCTAAAGAAACACAACCCTATTTGACTACCTGGTGTTCATATTGACCATAAGAACCTGACAAATCAGCAGTTAAGTAAAGTTAAACAGCTCCTATACTTTTTTTCAGATGTATTTAGTGACAAGCATGGAAGAACTGACTTGGTTCGTCACAAGATCTGGACCGGAGATATGCAACCAATTAGACAAAGGGCATACAGAACTTCTCCAAAGATGAAGGCTGAAGTTTAAAAGCAGGTGTTAAAACCTCTGAAAGATTACGTCATTGAATCCAGCTCAAGTCCATGGGCATTCCCTACAGAAATGGTAAGGGAAAAAATGGAACATATCGTTTTTGTGTCGATTACAGAAAACTAAATTTAGAAACTATTCGAGGTACCCTCCCCCTCCAAGAACAGACGAAGTCCTCGACGCTGGATCCCTTTACTTTACCACCATTAATTTCACAAGTGGACACTGGCAGATTCAGATGGACGAGGTGGACGAGGAAAAGACGGCTTCTACCACAGGTTTCGGGCTCTACCACTTCATAGTCGTTTAAGCTAGGGAATTTACAGAACATTACAAGAGCGTCATGGAAGTACTAACACGATTAAGAAAAGCTGGCCTAACTGTTAAGCCAGAAAAATGTCATCTCTTTCAGCGGGAAGTTCAATATCTTGGACACACTGTTAATGGCGAAGGAATATTTCCAGATCCAGAAAATTTCAGAAAGGCGAAAGAGCATCCAATCCCCCGAACAGTAGGAGAGTTGCGTTCTTTCCTCCTTTGGCGACGTATTACAAAAAATTCACAAAGAATTTTGCCGAAATAGCGTCACCACTTCACGAGTAAAAGTGATGACAAAATCAACCACCTTCTGTTCATATCGTGGTTCAGGAAAACGTTTGCAAAGTCCAAGAGAGTACAACGACATTACCAACCACACCTGCTATCGACACACAGTTGAAAAGCAAACCAAATGACGACAATGAAGATAGAAATCGGACAAGAATCGCCCCCGAAATGCTATCGTTTATTAGAGAACCGGATATTTCAAGGGAACGTCAACAAGCTGACAAACTAGGATGTGAGAAGACTTTAGAGGAAGTACGCACATGCTGCTACTGGCTTTTCATGCAAAAGACAGAGAATATTGTCTGCGTTGCACGGCATGTAACCTCAGGAGACATCCAACACCAAGAACCAAGGCACCGCTACAGAATATCATCGTCAGTCGACCGATGCAAATAGTTTGTGCTGATATCACAGAATCACCAGTAACACCAAGTGGAAATAGATACGTCCTCGTGGTTATGGATCATATCTCGAAATATGTAAATCTTTATCCGATCACTGATCAAAAAGCAACGACAGTGGTAAAATAACAAAAAAAAAAAAACATGGTATTCCGGAGCAGATTCATACAGACCAAGGCCGTGGATTTGAAGCAGATCTCGTAAAAATGTTATGGAAATCCTTAGGTGTTACAAAAAACCAGAACAACACTGAATCATCCGAAATCCGACGAACTAATCGAATGCTTCAACAGAACTTTAAAAGACAATCTGGCAAAGTTCATGGTAGAAAAAGGTGGATCCTGAGATGAGTACCTGGGACAGGTCGAATTTGCTTACAATACTGTCCAACATTCAACTACAGAAATTATTCCTTTTTT
Source organism: Holothuria scabra (assembly GCA_037179385.1). Taxonomy (NCBI): domain Eukaryota; kingdom Metazoa; phylum Echinodermata; class Holothuroidea; order Aspidochirotida; family Holothuriidae; genus Holothuria; species Holothuria scabra. Next base: position 46,594,368 of record CM074181.1, on the reverse strand, counting down.
CATTATACATGGCAGATACCCTAGGATTTGACATGAAATAATAGGAATGGGTATATGAATATATTTTTGTACCATTTTAAAATGAAAGTGGAATCCTCTTTTTGTACAAGTTGATAAAAGATTTTGGGAACAGTTTTTGAATGTCTATATGCAAAAAATAAGAAAAATTGTGGAAAATTAAATAGAAAGGGGGAGGTATGTAAGAATCATTTTTTCATTTAAATGTGCACCTGTTAATTTGCATAGCACTATCATTTTGAACATTATGTCAAACACAGTAGTAGTAGAATAGATTGAGTTTGCACTCCGGCCGATACACACCTAAACAATGTCTCTCTCTCCTCTTTTACCTTTCCTGTGTTTTATAAGTTTTGCCTACTCGCGCCTTTTACACAACCAGCGGGACCTTGCTCCTGGACCCTGCGAGGGGTCCTTACTCGGAACCATGGACCCAACGCTGTGAAACTCGCGCTTGGCGCCCTTGTACATTTTCAGTGCATATCGAAAACCCCGATCTCCCCTCCTTATAGCAATCGCCAGATCCGCCCTTGAACATTTTGCAAACAGACAGACACCTTGCAGGGAAACGTGATACAATAACAGTGTAACATAAATGCGACATCACCATGGGTCGAAGGTCGGGACATTTGTATAATTTTTACAGGATATGTTTCAAAACTTCTTTCTTGAATTATTCCTATTTTGTGTAATTCATTTCTTCTTCAAATTCCACTATATGTCCTATTAGTGTTCTTTTAAGCCCTAATGATTTTTCCCCTGACTCATATGCCAGCTGTAGTTAGTTATGCCTCGAAATTCTAGTTCAAAATTATACCATCTCTTCAAACGTTGAATGGACTTTCATCGTCTAAGGGTTATTCTTAAGAAAGTGGATACGGAAAAATTACATTGTAGCTTTTTGTGATCTGAATGCAACCGATCATGGAACCAAATACCAACGATCATGGTTCATGTTGATATACGTTGGCTCCAATAACTGACCAAATAATTACAATTTTCAACGTTTTCTGTAGTGCATCGTGCGTTACCATCATGACTTATCTGTATTGTTAGCACTAAAAAGGCATTCAGCAATCTCAATGAACAATGCAAGTATCTAAAAAACGTTTCTTTTCTATGAAGTGGAAAGGAAACTCTGATTGAAAACTAAGGAAAACGGGCGAAAGGGAAGGAAAGACGTTGGTCCGTCAGAGCATCTGTTTGTATACACCCTTTGTATTACAAATAGCTATTAGAATATGTTACAAATGTTGTTATCCCCGCTTTACCTGCTCGAGTACTGTAACACTAGCCTAAGTTTTACCTTTTAAGTAAACATTTCGTATCAATCCCCACACATCCCCACATAAAACTCTGGTAAACTAATGGCGCAATGAAGAAACGGCTTCTCCCGTTCCCTTCTGCTTGTTAAACAGACTGACTCTAACGTCAATTCAAAGGAAGTATCTTGATTTCACAAAAAAGGGTAAAAAACCGAAGATAGGGTGACAACCCAAAAAACATCGTTCGACGATGGCGCCGAAGATAAACTGGAAAATATAAAACCGAATAAAATCTGCTTAAAGTGTACCTCAAGTCAAAAACGTAAAAAAAATATATTTTAAAGTGCATGAAGAGTGAATTGTGCAGTCCAAGCCCCATCTTCAAAGAACACTCCTGATCTGAGATATAAATTGATGAATTGAATTCACTCACTTTGTTTTATGGGAAGTTACTGCACCTTGTGATAGGTGTGATAGCAATCTTTCTCTTACTGGGTGATGTAACTAATTAACCCTTTACCGTTGTGCTCCGATCGGGGCATATTTGCGCGCCTCGCGAGTGGGCGGAAAAGCGGACGTAGCCCGCCCCGCATCGGCTCACGTAGGCCATTGACCCCGTGACCTTAAACTATTGTCTCTCTCGTTGTTGTGGCCGAATTTTCGGGTAGCTACTCGCAGTTTCGAGCTCCGCGTGAAACAGTAAAGATGGGTGACAGCCGAGCTCTCCGCATGGGTCCAAAAGGACCCAAACAACAGTAAAGGGTTAAGGCCGTCCTGTGCAAAAAGTTATCCAGACAAACAGGAAGTATTCAAGGCCATAAAATATATTTTTTTTATTTTAAAGGAAAACAAAGCAGATTATGCGAGTTTTACAACAAGAAAGTCACAAGTAGTTGCGCGATGGACCAATTCGTTTTATTGAATAAATTTCAACATTTCATATCTCACTTCAGGAATGTCCTACGAAGATGAAATTTGAGTTGTTAGAATTCTGTTTCCATGCTGCATAAAATGTATCGTTGAATGCTTTGACTTGAGGTACATTTTAAATGACGAGGGCAGAGGTCAAATGGGGGAAGCCTCAAGCAAATCCGAGAACAGAACCAAAGATATAAAGACCTCCGATTTGTCCGAAATTTTCAAGTGAAGGAAGAGGTAGACACAACCTCAGGAGGGTGAGGGTGGTAAGTAAATAGGAGGTAGGTACTCGTGTTTTTCCAAATTTGACAGTTTTGTGGAATCTACATTTCCTTTCTTTTACCCCTTATTAACCTATGTAATCCGTATTGGTACGGTAAAGAAGGAAGAAGTTGCTTCATCTCTTGCAACCTTTCACGAAACCCCGTGAAAAAGACCCTTTTCATACATGTACTTCAGTTACTCCTATTAGACTGAGTTAGATAAAATCAACTCTCATATGACTGCACAGGCTCATTAGAAAGCAGGGGAGTAGGTCTGGTTTATGAATAGTGAGTGGGAAATAATGTTCCAACAGCTAGTCGAACCCTGGACCGGAATATTCTACAAAGCAATCCACCCATACAACCGCGAGGGCGTAAGTATACACACCTGTATTTGTAAGCGACGCCAAACGGGACTCTTTCATTTACCCATTCAGCCGTGGACGTCTGGTAGTTTGTACATTGATATGAGATGGATGGTGCTCAAAATATTAATATATATAATTGTAAGTGTAAATGTGACGTTACGTAATGCACGTGGGTACCTGCAAATGAGGATGGAAAATAGCACTGCCTCAACAGGCGCATCTCTTAGATTGCCTTTTATTAAGTAAATACCTTCATTGCAGCATCATATCACTAAGAGGCCACTGAAAAGTATGAATAAATTAAAACGGGGACTGTCCCCAGGTCTTGATGAGTCACCCATTGGTAGGTTTGTTTTCACAAAAACGTTCCCTACTGACAGCATTTGTCAACGCACACATACAAACACACATACGCACTAACACTGGCTCGCATATGACAATAAATTGACGTTCTCTGGAAGCCTTAAGGTGGCATGTAGATCGCACTGTCATATTTTATATATACTGCATTTTTTTTTTCCTTCAAGGTCCCTTTAGTTTTTCCTGAATTATTAGGGGTAAAGATATGGGAGTTCTTGGGAAAATGAACAGCAAAACTAATAAACAGCTGCACCTGTAAGCCAAAGAAGTACTATCTTCAAGGTAGTACTTCCATGGTCAAAAATACTGTAAACTTTGCATCAACTATTGCTGATAAAATAAATATATGACGTCACACGGAAACTACGGCGGTAGCTAGGTACTAGTTCTTGAAGGGTGTAAGCAATATGAATCTAACATACTGGTGGGGCAATTATTGATGCCTAACAGAAAGTGATTGGATAACTAAGCAAAAATTTAATTGAAGAGTAGTTTTTTGTCGAAGTGAACCAATCAATAGGCCTCAAACTCATGGTTGGACTGGTTGTTTTGTATAGCATTATATTGAGCTTACACCGAGCATATAAATTTATTCATAAGGTTGGAACACTGCAAGTGGTGAAGTTGAAAGGAGGCAATTACATTCTCCTTCATATATTGTGCTCTTCCAAATAGATTGATGTAATATCATTTTTTTTATGTAGGCACATTATTCACAATGATATCTACGTTGATCGAAATACGTCGAGACAAAACTTTTTAAGTAGCCCTGCAGAGACGTTTGTGGTAAAACGTATCTAAAACTGACTTCACCTTCTCTAGCATAAGCAGAGCCTTTATAAAATGAGACGATACAGACTAAATACACCCATTTTTTAGAGATCGGAGGGACAGTGTTAGCAAAACGGGGGCACGAGGGGGCATTGTTCCCAATTCTAGCCTGGCCGGCACTTGTCCACCGCCCCAACTTAAGTCAGTCGGGCGTTGGGTATATCGAAAAATTAAAAACTTAATAAACCTCTCCAAAAACTTGAATTTTCACCCAGAGATATGCTAAAATCGTCGAACTTCCGAGGGATTCGCCCTGGACCCTTACATCTCAGGAAGGGGTGCTTTGGGATCGGTTTCGCGCGGAGTCCGGAATTTTTTGCCCATCGTCACCCTTTGCCTTTAGTTCCCCTTCCCCCTCCCATTACCTTTGACATTCAAGATTCGCCACTGCGGAGAGCTGCTTGGGTGTGATGTGACAAAAGAAAATGTTCTGTTTCACTTTTTAAGGACGGATATAGATTCAGTGCGACACGGTTGGGCATTCTTGATATATCGCTGCCCCAAAAGGAAACTCCTTTGCTTTTGTTCAAAGCTTACCTCAAGTCAATAAAAAAAAAAATTTAACAGAGCACGAAAAATTTATTTTAACAGTCCAACGCACTTCTTCACAGGACATTCCTGAGATGAGTTATAAAATGTTGAAGTTTACTCACTAAGCTGGAAATGGGACATTGCGCAATAATTTTTGATGTCATTCTTGTACTAATCAAATTAAAATCTTTGTATTTCATTGTTTCTCTGAAAGTTGCCTAACCTTGTATCGATATGTGATAGAACTCGTACTCTTATGGGGTGGTGTAATGAATTAAGCTTTCTCTGAAGAACATGCTATGCATGCAAACAGGACGCTTACAAGGTCATGAAAATATGTTTAATTTCAAAGGGGAAGAAAACAGGTTATGGGAGTTTTACAAACAAGAAAGCCACAAGTTATTGACTAATTGACCAATTTGTTTTAAGTGAATAAACTTCAACAATTTATATCTTAGCTCATGAATGTCCTACGAACATTTTGCTGAACTGTTGGAATTAACTTTTCCAGCTCTTTAATATTTATTCTTATTTTTTACTTGAGGTGCGATTTAAATACTTTTTGTTCTTAGAGTTCAAACAATTTCCAAGTATAAAAAGGAACTCTTTACACATTCGCTTAATGAGATTTCTAGCCGGAGAAGAAGATGTTATTGAAATGGCGAGATAAGCCTTAGGGGAAATAGGAGGTTCCTGCTGCCATGCCCCCTTGACTGCACAGTTTACCGAATGATACACTATTAAAATAAAATGTGCGATATTTAAAGTCTACTCAAAAAAGCGCATATTTACTTCAGGGAGAGTTTGATTCAATCCAACAAGCGAAATTTCAATTTTGATAGAGTGACTGCGGAAAAAAAAGAGAAACTTTCACTCTTCGTGGAGCGTTTTAAACTATTCTTGGAGTGAATGTAACTATTCTTCAAGTGAATTAACATTCTAATGGGTTGAATTTACACTATTCACTCTAATAGAGTGTCATATTTAACTCTTTTGATTTAGGAGTGTATCTCGACAAACTAGCCTCTCCAAAAATGTTTCACTGCATGTTACGGTTATTTCTGCTGCTCGAAGAGCAATAGCAACTGCTAATCAGATTGCCAAAAAGGACCGATTTTCCGATGAATCAATTTAAGTTACATTCGAAATAATGCGAGGAAATTCATACAAGGAAGGGTTCCTAGTAAAATGCTATTTTTACATGTAGAAAAAGGATATATATTTTGGATCCTTCTCTGAACTCTTCAGTTAGCTAAATGGTTTGGTATGATGTGACCACCGACTGCAAGTGGGATGCTCTAACCACTTGACCATTTCAGTCATTCATAATGGTAAGAAAAACCAATTTGGTGGAAACTGGGAGGTAAAACTCCCTCTAACTAGCCTACAATCATTATACATCCTCATACCAGGTGAAAGATGGTTTGCCCTTCCCTGCCAATTTGTTGAATGAACTTCCGAAGGTTGCCTGTACTGGGTCTATTTGATAAAGGACCTTCTTCTTTACTATGCACTCAGCAATAACTTTGTCACCAAATTCAGATTCTATTTCAAATTTACACCTTTCTTGATGTTAATTTTGTGAAATTCAAGTTTTATATTTGTGAAAATTTCAAATGAAAGATTAAAATCAGGAAATGATCTCACATCATTGTTGACCTGTTGAATCAAATTTATCATTAGACATTTGGACTGTGTGGTTCCTGCAATCGAGCATTGCACGAGCACGAGCCTTTATAATAATCCAGATTTTTTTGTTATCGAAACCGAAAGCGAAACCACCTGCAACTCTATGGAATGTGTCCTGGTTGTAATACCAACCACTATGTCTCTTTATCATATGTTTACATATTAGATAAATTTCTGACAAGGACTATGATATTAAGTACAAAGTCCAACCATAGGGTGAAACACATGTGCTTAGCCGTTCAGTGTAGACAAGTTTCTACATTGGAACATATTTGAATGGAAGGAAAAGGTGGTGATCTTTTCTTCAGGTAAGAACCAATTGGCCTCCATCTGTACATGACATTGGTGTATTGGGATCTCCGATCCCTAAGAGGATGCATTTTAACTAAATTAAAGAATCTATAAGATTTGCTTCTGCACATTAGAGTTTGATGATTGTGCCAGGAATTTGACTATTTATTAATACAATGTTACAATTTGAGACTTTGCTAGTTTGCGAAATACATGTTCGACTACTTGATACATTGTGCGGAACATGCTCAGTGCGTTTTACCACCTAAGTGATACTATGAGTTTTCTGTGTCTTGAACGTCCATAACGGACCAGACAAGGTTTAATCCAAGTTGATGTCTGGTCTGGATCAGGAAGATTATGTTTATTTAGAAGCTCTTTTGCCTGGCAAGCATAAAATCAAAAATAAATCTGGTGCAAGCAACTCCATAATATTATCGACATGGTTTTGAGTGAAAACGACCGCATATTACCTTGCAACGCAGTTGCATGCTATGACTAGAACATGGCAGGGGTATTTCAGGCCGTGGATTCATCTGAGAAAGATCTAGAATAAGATGTAATGAGACTGATTTTTTATGAAATCGTCATAAATTAGTTTAAGTGATTTATTTTATTTAATTGGGGTGTAACTTGGTTACATCTCCACAGTAAACAATTTGCGTGTGATTTATCTACTTACATTCTATATGGTCAATCGATATAATAACATAATAATATAATAACATAAATGTGGTTTAATGTGCCTTCTTTCATCATCATGTCCTTGCGTATGATACTGAACAAGCTGAGCAAAATAATATTTATCTTCGTCATGACACGTACATACAAATGCATTGTGTATTGAAACCCCATATCGCAAAATTCCCTTTTCCGCCTTCAATTTTGGAATGTCTAGACTAAGAATTTCTCTTCGAAGAAGAAGGTTAATATTGGTGTTGAGCGAAAAGCATAGACTTGCACTGAGCACTCACTGACAAAATATGGTAATGAGTCGTTCATTACATTTGTAACCAATTGTTTTGGTAGCAGCACTGACGTCTTATCATGAAATTTATAGAGGATTATATCATATCTGGTGCTAATTACTTTACGTTTTGATACGAAAATTACCGAACTTCGTAATACAGCGAATAATGCTATGGTCATTTAATATACGTTACAGCTACATCAACTTAAATCTTGATTTCTTAATGGTTCAGAATGGCCGACGGGTATTGTTCATTGTTTCAGATTTTAAATGGGAAGCTGTGCAAACATGACGCAAGCAAAGTACCTAATTAGTGTGGTCATGGTTCTTTGTCAAGTATTTTGTAAGTATATATATCCTTCTTTTAACTCCTAAACTTTCTAAATACAGTTGGGTTAAGAGGCATTGGGCAAAATCCAAAGTGCTCAACATGGGCAATTTAATTGACCAAAAAGTAGGTAAACATCATATATACCCATATGGGTTGGGTACATGAAGGCTGTGTAAAATCCAAGTGCTAAGAAAAATGGTTGGGCAAATTTTAAAGTACCCCAAATTTGGATAAAATATAATTGACCAATCGGATGGTTAGTAAAAGATCAGTTAAGTGTAACATCTCATTATTTTAATAACAGTGGTTTATTAAGATCTCATGGTTAAATAAGACTGGATTTCGTAAATAAAAAGCTGGCAGTAGAATAGCAGTAAAATCTAAACTAAATTACTTAAAGAGGAATGGTCTTGTAGGAAAAAGTTTTCACCACTACGAAATCAATGGGAAAAGAAATACATAGGGCACGATTGGGAATATTACTTCATACTACACACTTAACTATACACTTTACTCTTTATTAACCAAGTGAGTTGTCACTGGAACCCCTACCACTCCTAGAAGGTAAAATGGTTTAAGTTCAAAGGTGCTTTGTTTAATTTCCTTCTTGCCCAAATCATGTTATTATATATGATTATTAATAATACAATTGTTGAGAAAATGTGTTGGGTACCAATTTTAACGATGTATTGGGCAAAATCAGTTAGGTGAAATGGTTAGGTAATTTCTTTTGTTCAACTAGTGAGTTAAACGCGGAATCAACTAAGGTGTGGGAATGTTTTACTCATTTCTGGTCAGGAGGCATACGAAACCAACGGTTGGGTATTTTATGTCCAGGATGGGTAATCATTTAGAGTATAAATTAACAACATAGGGCGTATTGTACAGTGAACGACAAAATTTGAACACACATTAATATATGTTTTAAAGGCTAAGTTACCTATTGTTGTTGGATTCAGACTCGTAAGTAGGTGTTAGTTGGTATCCATTTGGGGGGGGGGGGGGTGGGGGCCAATTTTAACTAAACTTCATCTCTTGCCCGGACATTGTCATAATGTTGCACTTGCACTTTTCAGTCAAATTACAAAAATGGCAATGATTAATGTACTAGTTTCACGATAAACAGGACTTATTATGAATAAGTGGAAACACAAAGTAACTTGTCTTCTTCCATGTCTATTTCAATTGATGTATACGATGAATTATATTCCTTTAATTCTTTTTATTTTTATTACGAGATGGCACTGCTGACCAATCAAGTTGGCCAATGCTGCTGTATTATCCTGGCGACAACGCTAATTTGCCATGCTTGCCACAGGGTGAAGCAACTGCATACTTCTGGCGAAAAGGCAATTCCTTTGGTGGGAGTGAACAAATTGCCTATAAATTTCAGGGACTGCCTAGTCAGACAGAAGACGGCTATGGAGGAAAGTTTACTATTCTGGAAAATGGAACACTCACTGTTTTTAAAGTTTCCCAAGAGGACGAAGGGAAATATTTTTGTAGAGTAGTTTCTGAATCATCGGAATACCACGCTAGTGTAACACTTCAATTGAAAGGTACACAGTAACAGAAAAAATGATAGAACATGCTATAATTCTCTCGTATCTCTTTCAACTCAATCGGTTTTTATTTAAAAGATGAAAATTATTCAAAGCGGTGGATCATCAGTTCGGGAAAAACCGCTCTCGGAGAAAATGAAGTTTCTCCAGATCGGTAGAAAATTTGCCTGTTTAAACGGTATGAACAATTATGAGCATTAAAATTCTAACTCTCCGCAGTCGTCAATTTGTTTAACAAATGTGTATGTATTCAGCAGAATGTCGTAGTTAAGAAACAAAGTGGGAAACCACAAGTGATCTTCAACAGCGTACTTACAAACACAAATGCTGACACGATCAACTTGCACGCAAAAAGGAAAATAGTGCAGAAAACTTAAAGCTGAGATGAGCTGAGTTAGAGCTTTTGTTTGTTTCAATTTTGCTACATTTGTTATAACGCAGTTGAAGGGCACAAGAGTGTCCGAAATATTCGTTTCAAATACAGACTATTGTGCTCTGAATACCGAATATGTCAACCAGGTACCTATTATTTGCCTTTATTACAATTATATATATATATATATATATATATATATATATATATATATATATATTGATGCTATTAATGAGTTATAATTCCTAATACTGTTGAAAAGGAAACATGATTTAGAAACCTACATTTTAATGTTCATTGATTTGTTCGACCGACACACTATCTAAGCGGAGCCTCTCTATCGGTTGACGAGGACTGTGTGGAAATTTGGAAAAATCGCAATCCTTCACATATCCACACTACAAATAGATTAAATTGTCTTGTAACCCTTCGGCTGGAGGGGGGCAATTCAACTTTTGACTGAACTTGATTGCAAAGTTCACTTGCTTTTATTAAACTTTCTGTCTAACGATCCGCAATTCAGCCAAAAAACTTGAAAATACGTCAAGTTATATGTTTTGTTCAAATAAATGTTCAGGCTGACAAATGGGAAGACATTTTCACAAATTTGTATTTGATTACATGTAATTCACAAACCGTCGCCTAAATTCGACTGCCTGGACAGGATAGATTACAAACTTTCGAGCTGAATGATGAAAAAATTTTTAAAGCCTAGTGCACACTCACTATTTTTCCGAGTGATTAGAATTTTTGAAACTGAAATTGTTGAAATACATTTTTCTAGATTCCTTACCGAGTTTTAAATCTTGCGTTAATTTTGAGGAAGGTTATTCACACCCTTTCCTCCTCTTCGTACTCTATATTCACACTATGACATCAAGTTAGTCGAGTTGAAATCTGAAATTACCTGGTTCTGCAAATGCTTGCATAATGCGATTTGTATGTTTATTTACACAGCTCCTTCACAAGCATATTCCCTGACGATTAGCCACTGCGGTTCTAAGGCAAAATGCAGTTTTGCTGCCGATGAGAAGGAAACATTGAATTTAACTTGCACAGCTAAGCCAGTGCCTCCCACTACTCGTGTTAGATGGTTGAATGGATCCGACGAAATAAAAGATGGGATCTTTGAAAGGAAGGTTGCTAGGGAAGATGAAAGTGTCGAAATATCTAACACTGTTAGTCTCCTACACATTCGGCCATCATTACTATCTTGTGAGGCTTCGGGTGAATCAATTCCTCAACAGACAGCACATATTTTTACAACTTTTACTCAAGTAGAAGGTAAGAACTGGTAACCAAGGAGAGGAGGATATGATGTACCGCATTTAATTAAGTTCCAATTGTTTTTAAGATATTACAGAAAAAACCTTCAATTAAGAAAATAATGTTGGAGGTATGGTTACCAACAAGACTATCTACGCTTAGAGCCACCATCAGGTGGCGGAGAACACGTAAGAGTTTTTAATTGCCAGGTAGCCGGAAACGAAACTTAAATGAGTTTTATAGCTACATGTGCCTACTTCTGGAATCGGCAAATTTGCAAATATTAGGGTACGAACAAACCTTTAGCCATCACGTTTTTCATTGGAAGCGTAGTTATCTCAATCTCCGGTTATACCGCCACTGTATGCTGAACACTTCAGTTGAAACTTTAACAAAATTACTATTCGCCTCAGTTGCAAGGGACTGGTGTTGGGTTTTTCCCCTTGCTCAAAAGAATCTATTATATTTAACATAGAGAAGATGCCTTTTTGTTTTTGTTGCAACCAAAAACGTTTTGATGTATAATGGTAGCAAATTAATGCTCTCAAAATGTACACTAAGATAAAATGCTAGGCAGCAATTATTGCAATGCCATTTAAGGTAAAGCCAATTTATGTTTTGATGGAGCTAGGTATAGAGGGCGTGATGATACAGCAAATTCTTCAGAATTTCAAGTTCCTTAAATTCAGTGCTACAGTTAAAGTGGCTGAGGCTAACCGAAAATAAATTCATTAAAAATTTCAACTAATCCTCAGTGTAACAATTCACGAAAAAGGCAAAGATTACGATTGCTTTCATACTCGCCCACTCAAAATGAACTTCGTAAAGTGTCTTCTTATGGGCTTGTTAGAGTAGAAAACCATAATATACACGTAATCTCCACAAAACAGCTCACGGCTGAACGAAATCTCGATCTTCAGTGCAACCTGACAATTATGTCGGACGGCAAAAATATTGTTATCAAGGTGAAAGAATCCCTCTGTAGCAACGCAATATTCTTTGAATTTTCAGTTGGAAAAATTGTGTACAACATACCGGTATGTCATTATATACTTTTTTTAGTCCTCATTGTTTTTAGGGACAGAAATTGGAAGTGCAAAAAGAAATAACATGAAAACTTACAGAGGTGTAAATAAGGGAATCATTCCACATTACAGTCAATGGTATTCGTACTGTCGAAGTTGTTGATGCTTTACGTAGTATAGATCTCTCCTATCCATGGGGGAAGTCAAAACCCCATCTGCAATTTGCTTTTCAGCTCCTTGTGACAAACGCAAAAGGAATTCTTTCCTAAGACTCTTTTAAGCTAAACCTTCTAGAATATGAAGCATAATCTGCCTACCTTATCGTTATGCGCACTCAGTCTGTACTTCTTTACCGCACTATTTAACGAGCCAACAAGTATATATCCAGGTATATTTCTCAAAAAAAAAAAAAAAAATTACCTACGTCGCCATTTGCGAAAGATGTCAGTGTTTATTCACTTTCAAAGCTGGTACTAATGGAATCTAAGCCAAAGTTAGCACATTCAAACCAGATCCTGAAAGTAGTCGCTATTCCATATAAACTCAGGCCAGTAAGAGTTAGGTTTTTTTCCTTTTTTCTTTTATTGAACAAATAATGAACAGAACCTGTGTTGTCAAATTTTAAAGGGAGCGGTTATGACTTGGCGGCATCATCCTACTAGTGTGATATCTAACGTTACTATTCGTAGTTTGTACACAAATAATGGAAATAAAACATTCAAATGTATCAGACTCCTCAGATTGTAAGTGTGTGATTCTAAGTATAGTCCACGACGGTGGAGTTGCCAGTCATGCAGATTATTTCGCCATGCCCTTGATAAAAAAAGTTCATTTCACTTGTAGGTTTAACCTAAATTAAAATAATTTTAATCAATAATTTGGAATATCACCCCTTTTACTCAAACTCCTGTCCTTGGAAAAGGGCATGTTATTTAATAGTATTCAGTCTTTTCTATTGATTGCAAATAGCCAGATCGACTTTCTTATCAACTAATTGTTACCAGGGAGCTGTAAGGGAGATCCCTGCTCTAACTTCCAACATGCTAAGCATACTTGTTTGTTTTGATTCACTTATCCTTCATTCCTAGGTTACTTTCTCACGGCACGAGCCGTAGTATATGTGACAACTTTCACAGCGCACTCGACCAGGTGGTTCAATTTTAACAAATTTTGTGGGTGTGGTAAGATTCAATTTTGCAGTATCCTCCTCGGTCGACTAAGAACGTGTCAGTCATTTCTGTTTATGTACTATGGTGCGTATCAACTACTGACCAATTAGGGGACTGAAGTTAATTTCTCAAATTTCCGATGCCACGCGGCAAGACATGCCCGATCTGCTGCAGACCTCGAAGCAAAGACATCAAACTTATAAAAAGTTGATTATTGAACTTCGCTATAATTTTTAGAAGAAGTTGACGTTGATAATAATCATGAACTGAAAAAAAGAAGCTGTTTTCATTTTTGCTCTGCCATCTTGGAACGTTACAAGTACAACCGCGATGTAGGCCGGATATGGATAATACGGGCATCGTAGAGTCGAAATATCTCCGTATTTGCTCGGTTTGTTTTGCTTACTGTCAGGTAGGTAGTAAGCACTGCACAATAACTTCCGATACCCAAAAAAGTGTCACGTTTCTTGTAAAGGTATATGGCGAGGACTTAGGAGTTTTGCATGCAGAAATAATGTCGAGCCCCACCCACACTTTGAGCCAAGTTGTAATATTCGTTAAGGTTTTTAGTAAGAGAAACTATGCTTTTCTTTTGCAGCAAAAGTTCACAAAACACATATTTTTTTTTTCGAAATGGGGGATCTGATGTTATTCACACAGCTGAGAATAGTGTTAAGAATTCCGTGAAGTTTGAACGGGGATAGATTTGAAAGAAACCCCTGGGCAATATGAAGGACCCAAATGCTTATCTACATTCAAAGGTAGAATCGGATCCATGCCTAAGTGAATGAACAAATATGCCTGGCTCCTTATAATATTTACGGATTATATTGTCAAGTAGATGATAGTCATAAGTGTAGAGTTCCTTCATGGGGAGGTTTTTGGATTAATGATATGTTGCCCATACATGGATTGCTATGAAGTCAGAAGATTTTCTTTGCCGAAAAATGCAACCCTACCCTAAAAAAATAAACTGAGAACCGCCGTCACAAAGACAAGTTTGAAAAATGTTCTACCTTTTAAGAAAGCCGAAAATGGACGTTCAATTGTTCGTAAGCATTACCGATCACTCGCTGTAGCCTTGTTAAAAAAGACCATTTTAGCAGAGAGCAACAATCAGTTAACGGGGAACGAAAATAATTAGAAAAAAAAATTCCCCTCAAAAAAAAAGTCCCCTCAGAGAGCTAGAAATGTTAATCCCCACGCTTGCAAGCAGAACTTGAGTAGTTGCTTTAAACTTTCCTTTTGCAATGTAATGTTAAAATGATAACTTAGCTGGGTTATTTAACCATTTCCCCAGATCAAACACAATTACTTGCTTTATAGTAAACCAGATATTGATATTTTGCTTGCAATTGCATTGATGTGCCGAAACATGATAAAAAAAAAACTCGCCATTTTCCCGGAATACACAATATTCCGACCTTTCATGGAAGACCGCGCAAGCGAAATCACCCCTGTTCACACAAAACCTATTCATTTTAGAATTTTCGTATTACTTTTTTCGATATAAAAGAACCCTGCACTCCTGGAAAAAATACCTTGTGCAGATCCCCAAGACCTTCTCGATGTTTGTTCCGTTCTCAAAGAAAACACCACAATTTTCTTAATACAATATTCGTATTGAACAAGGAGTGGGGGAATTCGAGGGAAAAACATGTCAAAAATATGTGACATGTCAAGAAGTTTAACAATAATTTTGTTCGTGTTTTGTCTTCTACAAACCCAATGCTCAAATCAAACATGTCACTGCAGTATATGTGTAACGTGTCGGTACAGGTTTCTGTTAAAAACAATAAATAAACCCTTCCATATTACAGAATTGGATATAATTGCGCAACGTTATTTTGCAGATTCCAATGATTCAACTTCGGCTGCGCCTATCGGATTTCTCATTCTGTTTATTGTGCTGTTTCTCATCGCGGTGTCATGCATCATCTACTTGAAATGGAAGAAAGGTAAGAAAAATTCCACAAGGAAAACTATTACAAAGGACGGAGAGAGAGAAAGGGGAGGGAGAGAAAGTGTCGTGCATCATTCCAACAATTTCTCTCATGTGAATGGCAAACACTGATCTGTGTGTGTGCGTGTGTGTGTGCGTGTTTTTACTACTACTCCATAATCGGCAAACAAAAATGCAATAGAATAATAAATATCATCTTATCTTTAATATACAGTGTCGGATCCAGAGAAAACAGAAGAAAAGGAGAAACCAGACACTTCGTAAGTTTTTTATGTGATGTTCTTTTCAACAACTCACACTTATAAAAGTTTACTCCTACTAACAAATGGTTACGTGCCAATCATCAGTGTTGAAAGTGATCGTAGTATAAGAAAACTGTTTCGGGAGTGCATCCTAGTTTTTAAATCAATTATACTTTACTGTGGCAATAATAAAACAATAAATATCCGCCACAGTTCATATATAATCACAACTGGAGATTAAAGGGTTAAAGATATGTGCTAAGATGTACGCAAAGAACATTTTTTAGAACAATGTAACATTTAAACAAGGAAGCGGTTTGAAAACTCCTTGCCTCAGCAATCGTTTGCCTCAACGGCAGTCCGGGTTGTAATTGTAAATTGTTATTCCGAATAATGAAAATATCTGGAGCGCTGATCTTGCCATATTGTCTTGATATTTTCACCAACACCTAAACAATAGGAGTGATCCCTTAACTGTGAACAACCCAATTAAAAGCTCATCATTCTATTAGAATAACACTCGCCCATATTTACATTAGGTAATTGCACTGTCTGTCTTTTTTATGTTGCGCATGTGCGTTCATTTCGAAATGGCAAGCTCTTTAGAGAACCCTGCAGAATTTTCGAATGAACTTGAAACTTTTTTAGAAGAAGGAAGATGTATGTCAGTACGAAGTGAGTTCCGTCGGGAGTAAGCAGCGGAAACGTTGATGGCAAGCAAACTATGCTCACCGGTTCGTCAGGAAGAGAACAGACAGGGATGCGTAAATTAGACCAAGCAGGCAAAACTTGTTTTTGACGATGGTATAACCAGCTAGCACCATCCGAATCTCTGTTGGGTTGCTGTGAAGACTCAAAAGTTAGTCTTCCATGTAAATAATCTTTACTCAAAATTGGTGGTATGTCTTGGGAAATCTAGCTATTATAAGGCTTTAAATGGCCATATGAAGCCGACATGAAACTTGTTGTATGTATTTTTTACATGTTGGGACAAGTGTCATACTGCTATCAATACCAGATATAACTTGAAAGAATGCCATGTATGATTATTACATATATAGTTTCACATGGTCATGACATGATACATGAATCTTGACAAAATAATATAAAATTCAACTACAAAGTTTGATATGATAAAATGTTGAATTACTTAGTCAGATTATTATACATCTTGATAAAAAAAAAAATGTACCATATAAGACATAGTTTGATGCGCCCATATAAATCCAGGTAGGGCTTGATGAATTATCATGATATATATTTATATCAAGTTTTGTATGGCCGTTTTAATTCTGATATTTTGATTGATGCATGGTGAATACTTTCAACGCTTTAGATGACTTAATTGGAGAAAGAAAACTTTTCGAACCAAGAACCAAGACAGGATTCTTCTTCAGCTGCAAGACCCCCCCCCCCGTCACCTTACAGAAGAATCCTGTCTGGGTTCCAAAGCTCTTTCTCCCCCAAGCAAGTCCTCTTTCGGGTTGGGAGTGGTGTCCATGAACCCGTCAAAGTTATCGTTTATGAAGCTGGCCGGAACTAGGTAATTGACTAAGTCAATCACCATCATCAATAATATAACTTAGATATTATTTAATAAAATGAATGTCAAAAATACAAAAGATTTCTTGAGGCCTTAACCACACTTTTTGGTTTAATTTGTGTTGTTCGCACAAACTTAGACCTCCTTGAGAAGCTATGGAAATATTAGCAAACCAAAGTCATAACAATTAAAACTTTATCTTAATTTTCAACCATATTTAACTTTTATGTATTTAAATGACACCCAATGTTAGTGTGGTCATGATTTAGGGCCTTGATTTTCATGTTTTTCTTTGCAAAAATCATCAAACATCTAACAAGATTAACGTTGGACTATTACCCCATACGGTAATAAGGACCCACAGTGAGGTGTAAACATTTGAAGTAGGATCTTAAAAGCAAATTTGCTGTTCACTATTAAGTAAGTTACCAACTTGAAGTACGTAAGTCATTTCAATGCAATGAAAGCAAGACATTGTAAGAGATGTTCAGATAGCCAATACATTTGTTGGTCATGCAAGGCCTTTCATGCTTGATACAAGGTGGTGCACTAAAATTTGGTGCATGCAGACTAGTGCTGTAGTGCTCGAGACAGGTCTCGGTTTCGAAACAGGTCTCAAGAACGGTTTTTGTGGGTCTCCGTCTCGACACCCTGTGGTCTCGGTCTCGGTCTCGGCAAAAAAATTGATGTTCTCTTTTTTTTTATTTAAGGAAGAAAATTAATGTCTAAAAATAGAAAATTGAAGTGTTATATACATTCTAAGATGAATGGATTAACTGTATTTGTTCATTTTATAAGTGAGCGCTTTTTGTCCATTGTTATTTTATGATGGATATCAATAAATTTTGTCTTACCCCACCAGTGAGAAGTACCCAGGGAAGGCATTGGGCAATGCCATCCAACCCCTTACCTCTCAAAAGGTAGCATATGTGGTACCAGATTGCATGTAAGGACACCAACTTTTACAAAAAAACCAAGGGTAAGGGACATCCCTCAGGTTCGTTCCGGAGCCGGTAAAGACATACGAGAAAGGGGCAGGGGAGTGTAGGATGGTCAGGTGCGCTGAGCAATAGTTTTTCATTTATCATGCAACAGGTGATTGGAGTAAAACCATTTATAGTCGGGAGTTCGGACAGTAACATATAACATTCAAAATTGCATCAATTCAGCTTATCTTGAGTTTAACCAAGAGTTATAATACGGAAACACCTTATTTCAATTACGTTGTAGTTTCCCCCTGGATATTAAATAGCCTACCATTTCATGTAATGTTATGGTACATTTTTGAGTTAATTTCTGGTTTCATAACAAATTCATTATTTTGGGGGTATTGCAAAAGCTTAAAATAAAGCAAGATATTACAATTTTCGGCCATCTGAGGAAAAGCGGTTTTTTGAAATTGTCTTTCCTCTCCACACTGATAAAGGCGCTCAACTTAGATAATATTGTATTTATGGATAAAAATTTCATTCATGCATTTAAAATAAAAAACGGACATGTTCCCATCCCCTTAGGCTTTTTGACTCCTAAAAGTATGAAAATTTAAAACCAAATTTTACTTCGAATAGGTACCAGTTCTGCTTGGCATCTGACTGCATGTTAAGACAAAATGTTCAGTGTTACAACATTAACCAACATAATTTAACTTTCAGGACTATTCTTGAAAAATTTAAAAGTTGTCGCCATTTTGCATTTCAGCTCCTCGAAAGATCAAGAAAATTCAAAGGGGGGAAGGGAATCCCTCTCCCTTAGACCCCTCTCCCTACCGGTAATCACTCAACATACTGCATCCCCCTAGAGAAAAATTGCCTTCTTCACTGAACCTCACCTTACTTTTATAAACTCATAGATTGAGTTAACTTTACGAAAACACAACTGCCTTGAGCGGTAGATAGAATTTTACGGCCTAGTTTCCAACCTAATGATTCAAGTCGAGCAGGCCATGGTATTTTTCCAGTTTTGAATGACTTCCTTGTTTTCCCTACCCCACTGCCTATGCGGGACATCACACACAACGGCAGTAGGTTCCACTTTTAGAGTCTTTGGTATGACTCAACCTGGGAATCAAAGTCGGGCCTCCAGCGTGAGAGGCGGATGCTCTCACCGTTACACCAAAAACGAGGTAATTTCTGTAGACTACTACAATCATTGTTCTAGTTTGGGGTGAGAGGACGCGCCCTTCATCTGTGGCACTCACTGGCTCTGATTTGATGAGTAGGACCACCTGGGCCGTACTGGACGGGGCTGGGTAGGGGCTGCCACCCCACAAATGGCCATTATCTTCCCGAGTCGGATGGACTTTGGTCCCTCAGTTGGGCAGAGATCATGCTCTGGTTGGGCACCTGGAGTCGTAAAAAAGTCACCAGCCCCTGTGAGAAAGAGTTCTGTATGGCAACTGGATTAGTGTTTCAAAGTTATTTATTCTGTGTTTGGTAAGGCAACTGGAAGATCTCTGTTTTGTCGTATGACCATAACCAAAATAGGCTCTTTTTCCTAAGGGCGGTGACCTTTTGCACTTTTCCAGATCCTAAATTAGGGCACAATTTCTGTCGCACTAAGACACTGTAGTCTGCCCTATTCAGCAAGCAAGGTCTTGGCCAATTCGGGGTGATGGCTATGGCCGCCTGTTGCGTGGAGTCATGTACATGGTAAAACATGTACAAAATCAATGATGATGCACTCGCTCCTACATGTCATTTTTGAGCAAAGAGTAACTAGCTATACAGTAGGCAAAAACGTTTTCAAAATTTTGGACAATATATTTTCCTTTGCTAAATGTACATTCGGTCTCGGTTTCGGTCTCCAATTTAACCCCTGGTCTCGGTATCGGTCTCGGACATGCCATTCTCGACTACAACACTGAGGCAGACGTCGCTTAGAAATGTATGATATTCCTGAAATATGCAAATGAGAAAAGCCAAGTACAAACGCCATATCTGGTGGGACGGTAAGGACAAAGGAGATTACTGTTTGAAAAGCCTGACTGCTTACTTTGTGTGACATCCAAGTATTGTAACAGGGAGTACAGAGCATTTGGTCGAAATGTTGCACATTTGTCACTCGTTTTAATTAATTTTTAAGAGATTTGGGTTCTTATGCAGATACTCAGAACCATTGGTTAATGAAATAGTACTATGAAAGAGACATTTTTCCACAAATGACCGTGCAGTACATTTTAAATTGATATATATTCCCAAAACTTACAGTAAGTTCAAGTTAATGAAACATAATAAACGCCTTAAAAATATCTTAGCGACTACCGAACGAGTGGGGTGACATTCTGCCACCCGAAACACATCGCAGTAAGAAACAGTTGGACTTAATCAATTAAGAAAAGATTTTGTTAAGAACTTTATGGTGCATCGTGGTGTCTTTCTATGAGAGACTCTGAAGGTTTACATTCCTCAGGAATTATTTTTTCCAAAAGGAATACTTGCGATACTGCACAAACACCATCAACTTCGGACAAAACTTACCACACGATGTACAGAGGGCCTATAGGTGAGTCTTTCTTGGCCTGGACAGTGTCTCGTTGCTCCCGCTTTTTTGAGTTGCTTCCCCTCCCCCAAAATATAACAAAAGGCTGATTAAGAGTTGTTTTAGAGGTAGCTAGGACGTGGATGCTTGGTCAGAATCTCACTTGTATCTAGAGTGTCAGCTTTCTGAAATATCTGAACAATATAGAGTGATTTATTTCTCATAAATATTTTGGGCATCATTTTGCAGTTTGATGATGTTCCACAACGTATTTTTGTAAGAAATGCATTACTCTTTTCCTGTTAGTGATGCTGGTTTGCTTTAAAGGGTACGGTTCTGAAGGCAGAAATAGCATATGCAAGTAACTGCATGGACAGCATGATGCGTGAAGACTGCACAGAGTGTGTAGCAATTTTGGTCTGAGGCTGCCCAGAATCCCTAGCTGGCAACTCAAAAAGGCTGACTGGTCTGAGTTAGTTACCTTTATAGAAACACGAACTTTAAGGACTTTTTTTACGGTACAGAAGACCAGATCTCCCATTTTGCATAAATTTTGGTGAATATTGCTACCCAAACCATCCCTTTTTCGTTTGCAAGTCCACTTGCACCTTGGTAGATCAAAGGCAGCGTGGGCTGTAACTGGTATTGAGTTAGTTACACGATATGTGCCCCCAGGTATTTCATGCTCTCATTGTGTTTACACTGCGTGGGAAGCATTACACACATGATTGACTAGTCTGTTTGTTAACCTCGACTGTTACGTAACTTTTTGTGTATCTTTGTACATCTGGTAATGTCAAGATATGTCAAGATAATCAGATATGAAATTGGCTATATAAATTGACTGTGAGTGGAAAGCTTTATTCCCTGAGGCGATAAGATTATAATCATGAAGAGAACACTGTAAAAATACCTTGCCCAGGAACATGAGTAAAATCCCAGCCGATTTTTAATGCATGTATTTAATAAACTTACTCAGGAGATAGCCTTGGATTATCCACTTTAGCGTGTGATCATACAATGGGTATTGAGTAAAACTACTCAGTATTTGAGTATGCCGTCTCATACCAAAATCCATGCACTGTGTGAGTAAAACTACTCACAAAAGCCTTGCTGCAGTTTTCACAGGTACAGGAAAAGAGGAAATGTAAATACACCAAATCTATTTTCCCTTTTATTCTTGACAAACATTGGGCAACAGTGTAACTCCTTAGAGAATCTTTTATACCAAACAATGTCTCATAACAAGAGTAAACTAACACATGTATGGTACATAATTATTTGAAGACCAGCCCAACCGTTTGGGGCTATTTCCTGGTGACTGACAAGTGAAATAAGGAACATCTTAAATTTCTAGACTGGATATGCCAATCTGAGCCACTAAGTTTAGTTTCTGCAACACATTTCATATTTTTCTCTTCCTTAACTTAGCTTTCACTGCCAGTGAAGCACTGCCAGTGAAGCAAAAACATTTTTTCAAATGACCTATATGTCCAACAAAGGGCTTTTAAAAAAGTCAATCTATTTCATGTCAAAACTACTTTCAGCCAAGAGTCTCCCTTTAGAGAGGTAGCTCTGAATGAGTACTAATACAACACCATACAACTTTCGTGAGCATATTGTCTATTGACAAGCAATTAAGCTCATGATAATGTCCTAAATAGACATCAAAACTTCTTTAATGTAGGAAGTTTTGAAACATGTCCTTGCGAACAGGCATGCGTTCCCTTCCATGAGGAAGGAATAATATTGGACTTGATGCCGAACAAACTATAGACATATAGAACGTCTGTGAGTGACCCTGTACAGTTCTTGGGGGCTCCATCATGCTTGTTATTTCCTTGCCATTTTCAAAAGTCTGATAGCGTCAGTATTTGAGCATCATAAAACAACTTTCAAAATGATTGTTAAGCACATGCTACACTACAGTCTACTTCTTTTGTTTCTTTAACAAACGAGTCATCATAAAACTAAACACAAATTCAAATATGCCTTTCATGTCAAAAGAAGACCCTTAAAAATTACTTTAATGAATGTCCAAACTAATCTTTTGGGGACACTTTTCACTCAACAAATCATATTAATGAACTTGTAGAAATCGAAAGGGTTGGTAGAATGTGGAAAATTAAGAGAATTAAGTTCTCAGGAAATCACTCTTCAAACTTTCAAGGTGGAGTGATGTTTAAACGAATTCGCTAGCACACTGCAAACTTGCCCAGTAGGCTTTCCGTCCATTTTTAAGAGGATGACTTCAACAAACTCTTAAAAACCCCTTTAAGGTCACTGGATACTCTACATCAAATGAGACAGCAAAATTCTTGGCATCAGGTATTAGTTGCTTCTAATGTGTTAACATCTCAGCATTACTAAAGAACTTCCACCATGACTTTAAACATGTGCAATGCTTCTTTTACAACTTTTAGAAACGAATAAAACTAAACAAAAATTCAAATATATGCCTTTTAGTCCAAAGAAGACCTTTAATAATTACTTATTGCAAACTAATCTTTTGGAGACACTTTTCATTCACCAAATCATATTAATGAACTTGTACAAATCAAAAGGGTAGACCTAGAATGTTGGAAAAAATGTATTTGCTAAGTTCTCAGGAAATCACTCTTTAAACTTTCAAGGTAGAGTGATGTTTAAACGAATTTTGCTAGCAAGCTTCAAACATGGCAATGCTTCTTTTACAACTGTAACAAACGAATAAAACTAAACACAAAAGAAGACCTTTAATAAGTACTTTAATCAATGTCCAAACTAATCTTCTTGGGACACTTTACATATACGCATATTCGTTTTGTTATCTTGAAATGTATTGTTCTTTATTGCTTGATTTCTATAGGGAGTAAGACACTCCGTCAAGCCTGCGAGGGTTTTTTGCCTTAATTACTTCCTTCACATCACATACGTTCTTTATGCTTAATTGTAGAACATAATACTATATTGTGTTGTGAGAAACAAATAAATGAAATGAAATGGGACCTACAGTAAGCAGACACTGGGTGACGTGCAGGAAGTATTTGAGACAAGTCTGTTCACTTCTTTATTCCTTTAGGAAAGTTGTTCGGCTAAATGCATTACTCAATTTATTTCTATAAGTAGTTGGGAAGGCCAGCTAGGTAAGATGCATATTCAAATGCCATATGGTCTTCCAACAATACTGTGTACTCTGTGTGTGAAATGTCCACAAAAGCTATACCTCAAATGTGGTGAAAAGGCAAGGATAGATGTTCTTCACATCTTTGACGAGAAGTTTCCCTTCTAACACTTTCCTTCTTCGAGCTGAAAACGTTAGGTCCATTAGTTCCCTCATTCTGCCTTCCACCAGTTTTTTCTTCTTCATCTCATCCACCATCCATCTGTGAAGGTACTACAAAATACTATTTAATGTAATTAATTACTGGCTAACATTGAACCGGATTGTAAATCATTGTTAAACACCAGTCCTTGGTTGCTTGGCAAACAATGCTGTAGATTCATGCACTGCAGCCTCTTCATTCTGCTCTGATTTGTGATAATTAAGCAAACCTGTGATAATAGGTCTTATTCCGATGCAAAATAGGGTCTTGCAATCGACTCCAGAGCATAATGCTAGGTAAATTAGATTTTACACTATTTTTTCTACAGCAAAAATAGAACAAAAAAATCGGTGTTATTTATTTTAAATCATTTTCTGAAAACTTCACTGTTTTTGACCGAAACTGAAACGATAAGGTCACATGATTTCATCGATAGGTCAACTTTGACGTTGCTGGCTGATATCCAGTCGAACTCGAAACTCTCTGTTCATAGCATACACCATAGCACTGCATATGCAGTGTTCTGTAGGCCACTATAAGCCTACTGCCACTCTGTAGTTCCCCCTGCATTGTAAAGGACTGCAGAGTCGGGGGTTGTAACGCCACAGAAAACACCCTTGGGATCACTTTTTCCAGCTTCCAAAGGACAGAGCCGTGAGAATAGGCAACAAAATCGTTTGCAGCAGCAACACTGAAAAATCTCAAGATGTGGGACCTCGCTATACACAAGTCTTCAGTTTGAACAGGTTTTGGCTGAATTTTACAAAGATAACCACACAGACAGATTTTAAATTTTGAATGACTTGAACCTGCAAGTGACATGGGTAGGATGTGATAATTCAAGTTGAAATATAGTTAGATTAGGATGATAAAAAATGGAAGGAAATTAACTGGCCCTACAGGTATACACATGAGACCGAACCACGTGCGTGTTGGACAGGAAGCACGATGTAGCTCTCACATGCCAAGCAAGAAAGAACAAAAAGCACATTTCCAAGTGTGATCTTAAGTTTATCCCGGTGATTCACTTAAACATTGACGAAAGTTGCTCTTTCAAGCTAAATTCACAATGGTTGTGCTACATGTCATCAACTTGTCAGTGTAGAAATATTGGCATTACCATCTCATGAACAAGCCTACAGCCTATATACACATTCATTTCTGAAACTGGTTAATCACAGTCTTTGAATACAATCGCTTACCATCTCCGCACCATGACAACAGTTGAGTAAACGCGATATTGTTAGCACCGACTTCAGTGATCTACGCCCTGATCTGATGACGATTTTTTGCTGCGCTTTGCCTTGGCCTGTATATCTTGATCGTCCATGTAATGTAGCTAAAGCTTACAAGTGTAGTTATAGCCATATCAGCTTTGCGTGTGAAGAAATGTGCTCCAACATAGAAGTATGGATTGCCACTGAATGACAGTCTAGAAGAGGGTGGAAAATATCACCGTTATTACTTTCCTCGTACAAACGATCCATATGACATATATCTGGGTTACAGTTGCCTTGCCGAATGCAGTGAAGCCATGGGTTGTATAGACGTGTATCTATAGAGTCATTCATCGATTCTTATAGTACGTAATTTCCATTGATTCTTTTCGGCATTTGCTGGATTATCTCTGCAGTCTATGTTATTCAGTGATCCTGCTAATCGTGTCTCTTTCAACAACTGCTGTTCATCTATCAATTTATCAAAGGATTACACTGAACGTATTAGTTCGTACACTGCTCAGGCTATGTAAACTTCTCATTTGGCACGACTCCGGCCAATGAAGTCTTGCGACTGACCTTAGACACACCCCATTTCCATGTCGTCTTTTGAAAGTGCGACTTTTATCCGTTTTGTCATATTTTCAGAATACATTCCCTCAGCAATGCCATTTAAGGGGCTTTTCCAAAGATTCAAGGTATATGTTAGACACAACAAACAGTAGTTTCTGCTCACTCCGAATGAGTTGAAAATGCATTTGCCTCTGAATAAGACCTTTAAAATCCAAGGAACTATTAAATGCCATTGAATGAGTCTGACTACCTACCACTTAATTTTAGTCTGCCAAATAAGCAAATGAATATTGCAACTACTTGATTTCTCTTCAAATTGCTTCACTGCTCTAATACAATCTTTGAATCAAAAGAAATGGAAATGTAGCAGAGCCCAAGTGTCTCTGAAAAATGCATTCTCTGCATTTTATAGTACAATCACTTTAATTTATTCCATGTCAATCTAAAAGTTTGGAGAACTTGGCCTTTTTAGGCAAGTAGGAGCTGGCTCAGCTGGGGGCACAGTAGAATTTGTGACCTTTGTACAGTAACATTTTTTACTGTTTGAACTCATTGACTACATCAATGAACACCATGATC
The DNA here is from genome assembly GCA_037179385.1 of Holothuria scabra. Lineage (NCBI taxonomy): Eukaryota > Metazoa > Echinodermata > Holothuroidea > Aspidochirotida > Holothuriidae > Holothuria > Holothuria scabra. The sequence continues at coordinate 46,568,239 of CM074181.1, read as the reverse complement.
CTAAGCCAGTCAGTATAGGTTCTTCATATTCCCTTCTAATTTACCAAATTGTGAAGTATTAGTAGTATTATAATATTTTAAGGTTTAAAGAGCTCAGAAAGTGACCACCAAACTGTTTACTTTTCAGGTGTGTGGAAAATTAAAATTAAGTACCTTAATGTGTGTTTAGTTTTCTTACTTTTCATGCATCTTTATACTCTCCTCATCCTCCTCTTCTGGAGGAGATGAACTGAAATTCAATAAGTGTCCACCTGGTGACAGCTTGAGTTTCTTCTTTGGAGGTTGGCCATATGTTTTCTTTCATTTCTGAATTTATCACTTAACTTTGTCTTCCAGTAGTCCTAGGAGGGAAAAAAGTAATTGTGGAACATATGAGGCTCCTTGATAACTAGTTAGGGTAACCCTGCAGTGAGGGGGCGTGCTCCTTCTTGGTCTTTTCACTTCCCCGTCGTTAGGGAGCCAAACGCGAAGAAATTTACTCCCCAACCAAGAAAACGTGGAGGGCCAATCAGAGCCTGTTCTGGTGCCTGTCTACTAAATATTCATGTCGCTAAGCACACAGCTTAATGAGTAACGGTTACATACTGTTACCCTGACTACTTGATAGCAAGCTTCATAATATGATGGACCTACATCATTACATGCAATATTAAATATATTTAGAATGACTGCTGGTGCACATTCCATCATTAGCACCTGAATTCTAGAATAGGTAAGACTTTAGGCATCCCTCAGTTTCTATAGAAACTGAGGGATGAATATGAAGGCTATTATAGCCTTCAAATACCATTCGAATGGTATAAAACTGATATTTTAGCATTCGATACCATTCACACTTAGTATAGCATTCGCTGCAAACTTTTGAAGACTATTGAATGTTATTTTGAATGCTGTCTGAAAGCTATAGCAGTCGAAATACCCTTCAACCCAATCTTTAGCATTCACATGATCAGTTTGGAGGTCAAATATTTATTTTGGAATTTGATGAATGCCACAGCTGCAACCAGCCAATCAAATGGTTTGATAAACAAGAAAGAAGTCATATGAGCCCTTTTGTAATTGGTTGTGCACCTTTAGGAAACTCAGTTTGAATTCAGTTGTGCTGCCATTTTGAAGAGCTAGTTGTGGCAGAATACTGTACATTATAGTTTGTGAGAACAGTTTCTGTTTGATTGGTAAAAGGTGAGTAATTGTTTAACAATAATCCTTCCACCCTAACAGTATATTGTGAGTCAGTAACATTTAGAGAAACTTATGGAGGGAATTAACCTTCAGATGATGCATAGCATTTACTTCTTTTATTTTGTAAGCTGTATGGACAGTGTGCTATAGCGTAGGCCTTCCCCCTACCATAGATGTGTATAGTAGAGCAGTCACACCCTTTGCATGCAACTACTACAGGTAATTGCCACTAGCTAGTGGTTTAGCATGCATTGCAACTAGAAGTTAATAATTGAAAGATATCTTTGAACCTATGCATGCCCTATTGAAATTAATTGCACATATAGGCCACTGCTGCATGAATGCACTGCTTAGTTCTAGTCATAAACTTAGTTCATATGCTCAGACTTCTGTGGGCGGGGATTACTAGGGCAAAAAAAAAACTTTATAGGGCAAATGTGCAGTCACCCCAATTTGAACAAGCTGGGATAATAATCAAAATTGTTACAGTATGGCTCTTGATAATCAAGTGACAGTGTGTTTTTCAGTGAAATTTACAAGTAGTAATACTCTGATTTACTTTGAATGTTGAATGTTTCAGCCTTAAAATATCTTAAAAGTTTCTTTGAAGAAAAATGACAGAAAAATAGCAAAATTTAGTAGCTGTTTCAAAATAATTTTAGGGCGACTGTGACTGCTCTAGAACTTTAATGTACTTGGTGTTGTTTGGATTTTGGAGTGGGAGAATTGGGCCTTTTATTTTTCAGTTCTGTACATATATACAGTAGTACTGTTATCTGTACAGGAACTGCGCCCACAGCAGGCCAGCTGCTGACTCCAAATGAGCAGTGTGAATTATGTTAACAGATTGCAGATATAAACATGTGTAGATGCCAACAAAACTGTCATCATCTGGCTTATTAAACTTTAAAGGGATTAAAGATACTGTTTCAATGCATAAATTCAGGTTTTTTTTTCAAAGTTGCATGGTTGCAGTTCATAAATTTATTTTTTAAATAAATTTAGCTTTAGATAAGGTTCAAGTCTCAGTTTCTTTCCCACTGGTTTAGGTTGGGCCAGCTGGCCGCAGCCTTTTTCCAGTTTGGTGTGTATGATCAGTCCTGCAGTAGATTCTGGAACCCATGCACACAACAATATGTTAGGGATTACTTGCCAGAAAAAATTGACAAAGCTTGACAGTGAATACAGTAGCTTCAACTAGTTGGTGGATTAAGTTTCTTTTCTTTTATATTTAAGTTGTCAGAATTTGCATTGCTTTCTTGTGGAAACAATAATGCTGAATATTTTTACGTTGTTCCTGAAACCCCCACAGCCCCCACACCCACAACTAACCACCCACAACCAACAATCTTGGTTGACCCATAGGTAATGGCGGGTTGAGGTGGTTGGGTGTTGCGTTTTAGTATAGTAACATTAATGCACGGTCATTAAAATAACCCTGCAACCCACATCCACTTACGTAAAACTTTTTTAAAGGCCTGATGGTTTAAACTGAAGGCCTGAGTTGTGCTAGTTTTATCATTAACCACCTTGCGCCAGGCCTTTAAGTTAAGCTGTGCGTAATTAGTTGTGGGTTGCATGGTTTTAGTAATAACCAAACATGATTATGATACTAATACTACCTCGACCCATGCATGACCTATGAATGGGGGCTGTGGGGGTTTTAGAAACAACCTTATTTTTATACCTACAGCAAATTACAAAATTTTTAACAAGTAGAAACAGATTTGTCATACATGGATGAGGTTACATACACACATTCAGTGTGCAAATTCAATGTTAATTCACCTGCATGCAAATTATTAAACCATGGGCCCAAGAAAATATGAACTAACTTTTCACGTCTCAATTTTGGTTGTCATGCAGTGTGTATATAGTATGTGCCTGACAGTACACAGAATATCCTTTACAGCTGTCATCAAGTTAAAATTTAGCCTTTGTTTGTGTAATATTGTGATTTAATTAACTTCATTACTGAACAAATAGTACACGATTTGACCTTCAATTCATTTTGCTTCCTTTTAGCCTATGCCCCTACCTACAGTACTTCCGTAACAACTTAGGATCACAGCAGGTGGATTGCAATGAAGTTTCAAATCAATCTAAAGGCTTTAATGACATTATACCGGTTGTGGGGAACTTGGTTGTTTTCCCTACTCCTGAGCATCATGGGAAGCAGGTTCCTTGTGCACAGTCTTTGGTCTGACTCGACCTGGGAATTGTGCGACCTGGTTCTTCTGCCTATTATTACTAGACCATACTGACAAGCCATTTACTATTTTAAATTTGGTGTAACATTTAATTCAGCATATAGCATTTAATACAACATTCAATAGTCTTCATCTGGTGTAAATGGCATTCAGAATAGCACTCGATAGCATTCGGAATAGCATTCAATAGTCTTCAGAATAGCATTCATTTTAGTCTTCACATTCAAAACTCATTTGCATAATTCGTCCATGGGGAAGGCTATTCGAAGGGTATATAGCATTCGAAGGGTATTTTGAAGGGTGTTCACATACATTCAATTGCGTTTTAGCACTCCATTCCATTTAGCATTCGAATGCTGTTTTGAAGGGTGTATGAAGGGTGTTCGAAGACTATTTATTTATTGCTGCCATATAGCATTATTTTGAAACCCATGTACACATTAGACCAAAAAGAAGATAGATTTGTTTTACCCTGATGTCCAATTTTCAAAGTATTCCCATGTTCCTTTACACTAAACTTTCTTTGTGTGCTTAGCAGGAAACTCCTTATTATTTTCTACCCCAGAATCCCAACTGCAAAATTTTAATGTGGCAGCAACTGCCATTTGCCAAGTCCTATGTCACGTACTGTCAATCTAACAAAAACTAGTTTAGTATAGTTTAGTTGGAAAAGGATCAGGAAGGATATAAAATCCTCATCAAGGACCCTATGGGCAGATATGGTGCTCTACACTTACAAATGAATTTCCCATTGGTAGACTACTTTGTGCCAGGCATGGGTACATCGTAACTAGACTTCTGGCCACCTGTGTGTACTGCTCCTTTGTTGGGCACCTTGTGAGGAAGAGAATGGGGATTTGTTAATACTGATGGGAAATTAAAGCAACTAGACTTTAAAAAGTATCTCAAAATCAGAGATCAGGTCAAATAACAAGTAACAAGTAAATAATTATCTGAACATTTTAAAGCTTGGGAGAGCAGGCCTGTAGCCAGAGTAACTGACTTGAAGGGGGCACAGGAATAAAGGAGTCTGACTGCCTGAGTCTGTGGTATGGGGTGTCAATTCCCATTGCAAACACTTTATCTATAAGAGAGTTACATACAAATGGTGCAACATTTTCTATCTTTTTCTCCCTCCCTACTGAAATGACCCTCCACCCACCCCAATCAAAGGGTTTCATCCAAACTGCTTATCATAGAAAATGCAAAGTTGAAAATGGCTTCTTTTCTTCGGTGGTCAATAAAGGAGAGCATAGCACATAACAGTTCTTATTCACACAGGTGATCAAAAAAATGTACAATATCATTGGCACAGCTTACTCAGCTAGTGTATTCACACATTTTGTCAAATAAGACTTGGATGAGCTGCTTTCGTTGCCTATCATCTGGAAATTGGCCGGCGTTTAAGGCCGTTTGAAGATTCTGTGGTAGCATATCTTTAGGAATTGGGAATGCCTCTGGCCAAGGTTTGAGGGACACTTTCACTGGGCTAAAATGTGATCGAAATTCAAAAATATTTAAGAAAAAGAAATAGATTCAGGCACTTTTCAACTCAAGACATTTTCCAAACAGCATATTGGTTCTTTATGTGATCACTTCATAAGGGATTTTTTGCTAGTTTGACGGTATATTTGTCATTATAAAAAGTTTGTTACTTGAAACATGAGCCTTCAAATTATAAGAGATTTCCAAAGAAGATTAATGAAAGTGGCTTACAGGGAATTAATTCCTTTACAGACTTAAGAAATACATCAGGTACATTCCCTCTAAATGAGACAAATTTTAAGGGCATGTTACATTTATGCATTAATAATTTTGAGGATGAATGTCCTTGCTTTCAAAAATAATCGACTTTCAAATCAGACCTGCATCACTACAGAGTCACAGTTGCCATGAATTTCAATCAGCAGATAACAAATACACACAACTGAGCCTTTAGACAATTTTTATCTCAATTCTGGCTATGGTACAACCCAACAGAAGTTACAATCATCAGACTAAAACAGAGTGATATGAATTGAAATTACCTCATTTGTGCTCATGTGGCAAGAATGAAAAGCATTGCTGTAGTCTGTCAAGAGCAAGGATAACTATAGGGTCTTTTAAAACAGAAAAGTATCTTTAAAGGGAACAAGGAGTCACCTCAACTTTATTTTGAAAAATCATCAAAATGTTGCAAATTCTCCTTACATTTTCTTTTGCAACCGCGCATGAATCAGTTAATCACTTGCAACTTGGCCGCCGTTCAAACCGAGTAGTTTATGAATGGCGAACAATAGCAGCTCGGAGGGTATATGAATTGTGTCCACTGGCAACAGGCGATCAAAAAATACACAAAAGTGCACCGCGTATAACAAAGCATTGCCGCTGTGATAATCTGTCTAACGGTTTGCTCCCACACAATGGCGAAAATTAAGTCCAGAAAGTTGCTATTCATACTCTCCGACTTGGGTATCAATCGATATTTGCAACAATGCACGACGGTGCGGAGAGTACAATAGTGCGTACCGTACGTGGGCTTAGTATGGAAGGTGTATTTCAAGATCATGAATGTGTTCGAATATCTTGCCAAAACAGGTAATTTGCACTTATAACTATTAAGGAATGTTGAAGTCAGTGTCTGCAAAATATTTTTGAAAGAAGTCTCTCAGGCTTGGAGGGAAACAGACTGAATGCGATAGCCGCCGATAAGCGTAAGGGAATTTGTTTGATCCTGATCGAGTCCCGACGTTATGAAATTCAAGCATGCATTTTGAAGTAGCGCACAAAACCTACGTACTTTGATTTGTTTGTGCATGAATTACTGGGGTTTTTAAGATTCAACATGTTTCGACTTTTGAACGAAATAAAGTTTCCACTATGTCACTACTGGTGTTGTTTCTTCCTCCAAGTTTATTCCAGATTTCTTCTCTTTCCAAACGACCGGTCTGAGTAATTTTCTTTCGCGCCATGCAGAAGCTTGCCACGTAACATTCATTGTACTGTATGTAGTGAACAGATGCTCTTGGTGTCATTAATTCCCGTAAATACTCGATCCTTCATCTTCTCGCCAAAACGGGATGAATTGATAATCACAAATGTATAAATTTTACCCCTGCCATGGGAATGATCGTTTGATATTTACCGCTATAACCCTGTATTATAACCTGGAATTAAATTTTAAGTTGCAATCAAGGTTTATTTCCTTGCAGTCTCGCAGAAAGCGTTGGGTAAGTTGCTGTGCAAACTGTTCTGCAGAAAAACACATTGTGCAGACTACGGAGCTGCAGTGTTCGGCCGTTTTTTCATCTCCCTTATCTGTGCATGTTTTGTACACGTAGCACCTAGAATCTTGTGAAGTTCCGTGGATATTATCTTGCATAAATTAAGGCATTCCCAGCATTCCTTCCGTACTTTTATTTACAGTAGGACTTATGCGATGTTGTCATATGACGTCATTGCAAACGAAAACAGTGAAGCACGTGGTCTCATGCGGCACACTTCTTGGCCCACGAATGCAGTAGATTTGCGTGCTTGTCCGTTTTTACCGCCAAACAAGGCATCGTATTTTGCTCGGTGACATCATAAGCATACGATACATTTCAAAATTTAAATTGAACCCTGCATCGTGATTGGCCCAATTGCGTTGATTCTAACCAGCCAATCACAACTCGCGCCTTCGCCTATGTGATTTAGTGTGTGAAAATACTCGATCTCGAGACGGCATTTCCCATTGAGTTTGTGTTACGACGATCGCACTTCCCATGCTCATATTACCGGCTAGCGCAGCTGGGCGAGCCCCGTGCTAGAATTCACCAAGAATCTGCGGCACAAATCTCTGCGTGCGTGGATTTTTTTTTTCGGGGATCTCACTTACGTGAATTTCAGTTTCAGATTCTTTTTGAACAAGACGTAAGTTTTGGGCAAGAACTGCTAAAAATATACGGGGATATTTATATCCGAAAGGAACCATAGTATACGTTAATTGGGTTATTGTTTTGCTGCCCCGAACTGCTAAGTTTATCATGTTTGCTGTACATGGGGTTCCTTATTAAAAGCGGGATAGTAGCTACAGATCATGAACGAAACTACAACGCAGTACAGTAAAGGAATGCAAATATTCGGACATGGTTGGGGGATGAAAAATAAACAGAACATGAGGTTGGCCTAAGAATTAAATTATCAAAGGGCATGTGACATCGACTGCAAACAATTCTACTGTATTTAGGGTTGATTCGTATCTCCACTTTGAAGTAACAGAATTCACCCTAAAAAATGATATCCCGTTCGTGAAACGAACGGAACGATTCCCAATATTTTCCATCCAACTGGTTTTGGTAATACGATATGAACGAAGCAAGGGGTGCTTACTATAAAGAAAAACATATGACTTCCCTCGTTCTAAATATCGGTATAATCCCTTCCCCCTTTCTAATAATCTGCATCGGGTCGGATTGTTAAATTAAATTATCGGTCATCACCGATTATAGCATAATCGGTCGAAGACTACTTCTACTTTTTATCATCACCTAGCACATAAACATACAAAAATACAGGAGCATTATAAAAGAAATTTCACCCCTAAACCCCTAAAATTCAGGAACTTACGGGGGCTTCTCCCCCTGGACCCCCACAGGGGCTTTGCCCCTGGACCCCACCCGTCGGGGACTCGCGCTTCGCGAGGACAGCGCCATGCCTCTAACAATTCTACTGAGTCAAAATTTTCCAAACTGCTCATTTTGACCCAATGGTTAATTTCTTAGAGGAAACACTTGTTACGGCCCAGTTTCCAACCAATTTGAAAGTATAGCGGAAAAACATTTTCATACACCCAATTTATTTGACAAATACACATCCATCTATTCCATGATTCCTTAACAAAATGAAACTTATTGTTAAGGTTTGAAACTTCTCAAACCCATGTCTTGAAGTATTTAAATGAATCTCTACATGAAACGTTACGTAATCACTGCAAAACTTCATTAATTGGAAATCTATGTTGCCGCGACTGGGTTACTTGTAACTTTACAAAGGGACAATTATGAATTGTTAGTTCACCACTTCGAATCAGCAAGGAATCAGGGGTCGTAGATCTGGTTTGCGGGGCAGGGTGAGGAAATGGCGAGGAGAAAATTTCAAATGACTAGAACATAAGATTTTTTCAGTGACGGGACTCGTATTTTACTACTGAAATTGACGTTTTCTCGAGTCTTAAAGCCATCATCACAATATTACATTTCGAATATTCTGCTGGTTCTTAAAAATTTGTCAGGATTATTGATGGGATCCCTCAGGATCGATGCCCCTGGCCCTTGGCAAGGAGTTATCAGGCATGCACAGGATTTTTAAAAGGCAGCGGGGAGGGTGTTTGGCTTGTAAGCACTGTCTTAAGGAGTAGGAGAATTTCGAGGCCAGTACTCTGCAAGAGGGGTTGCAAAGGATGTTCGAGAGGGCTCGAAAAACCGATGTTCGAAATTCGTGTCACATTTTTCGTATACTCTACTAATAAAATCAAATAGACAAACTTAACCTTTGTGAAAAATATCGCATCACACCCCTTTCCCTACTGTACGTGTGTCAAAACAGATCAAACTTATAATCCTCGTTATTTTATTGGGAGTTGAACCAAGGTAAATGGTTGTTGGATAAACAAGGAAGGATTTTGTAAAAAAAAGAAATTAACCAGTTGAAAAACCTTAAGGTCAACACTTGAGGGGACAGACTCGACTCCCTTCCCCCCTTCGACACGCGCCAGGTTATTGATGATCAAAGTGATAGGCCTACTTAATACCGCGGGGAATGCAGGAATGAAATGTCCAGAACATGAACATTTCCAGACAAATCGGACTGTAAAATTAGCGGAGATTTCAAGTAGGCTCCACTATCTTCTTACTTTTTTGCTGTTTTAAATATTTAAAAAACTGCACATCCTTTCTGCGGAGGGGTGGTGGTTTTGGTTTTGCAAAGCAGGCCAGTAAGAGGGCAAGCTACTGAAAGGGGAGGGAGTGCTTTATAGTAGCAAATCTTTTCACACGAAATCGCGTTGTTTCATCTTTCTCTTATCCCTCTCTTTCTTGGCTTTCTCAAGGAAAGTAAACTTTGTAGAAATTTCTGACATGACTACCGTCTTGCTGCTTTCTTTTTTCTTTTCTTTTTTTGTAGAATTTGAGTCCCCGTTTATCCATTTTTACTTGTACTTTTCCCTTTTTGGCAGTTTTACCCCAACAATGTAACTGTCCAACATTGTGACACTATATAACACATTCGTGTTTGTGTTTCGTAAAACCCCATCTAACTAACTAATAAGTAATAAATCTTATCAACGTAAAGGCATAAAGGCGGTGATTTGTTTTCCTTATTGGACAGTTGGAGGGCATTCTGTATTTAATCATCAAAAAGCGGTGTACAAAAGGTTAAGTCAATGGGCGACTTCTCACAGACTGAACACATGTGTCTGAAATTCGGAAGTTATTGATATGTTAATCCGTACTCAGCTCTGTTTCATGGGTTCCAGTTGTTCACAACAATGGGTATCGGGGCCACTTAAAAAGCTTAAGGCTGCTTATCCTAATTTTCGGAAATAGCAGTCCGGGACAGCTTTGCATAGCCCCTGTGAACTGTAGCAAGACAAAAGATGGACCAAGGCCAAGTTGAAAGGGATATAAAAGAAGTGGTTGACTCATATTGAGTAGGACTTTACTCTCACTCTTGTAAATCGATATGAAGACAACTATGCACAATAGCTACACTGTATACCCTTTCAAGATGCTAAACAGTGTTTTGGTCTCTGTTTGCACACATTTTGTCTACTGGAGGCAATTCGTGCTGCGCAAAGGAGTAATAGATTCGCACTACTCTCTTGGTGCCCCACTTTCATACCCTCCAACTTTCACGATTACGTGAATCATCTCGGTTACAGCCCTATATTCCGAGAAATTCATTATCGTCCCAAACGCATTTGTTCCGACACCACTATGTTCCGACACCCTTATGTTTCTACAAATCTGTTACTAACTTTCCAAAACTTAATGTTTGACGCCTTTGCTTCAACACCACAACCCCCTCCCTTTTTCCGACGTCCCTGGATTTTCGACATCTCTATCGTAAAGATGGTATTTCACTAGATTTGAAGACCAAAATAACAAGGGAAGAAACGTTATGAAACGATGTCTGTTCGTACGTCGTGGATCGTTAGAAATGGGCCTTCACATGCCTCACAAGTTGCATCGAAATACTGTTAAAATTGAAACCTCGCATATACATCCTAGTCTGAAAAATTGACTGTTTTGCTATGTTTTATTTTTTCGTTCAAAACCGACAAATTTTTTATTTTCAAACACAATTCATGACGAGGTTTGTGGTGTACGTAATGTATGCAATGGTATGTAAGGCAGTCACCGTACATACTTAAGAGACTCGGCTGCCCGGAATTGGCTAAATGTAAAAACGTCAGGACATAGAAGTGTCGGAACCACGGACTTCCTATACATGGACAGAGCAGTAACGTGCACTTTCAAACAGTAGATTATCGCTACTGTCTGGAGAAAAAGGTGCACCAGGATAGCCGCCGTGAAGCTATCAATTGTCTGATTTGACGACCAATTCTGTAACATTTTAAACAAAAATGAAACTTGAATGGGAAATAATAGGCCCTATCATATTTCTGCAATACGTGTAGTGATTTTGACCTTACGTTCCATTGTTTCATAAAAATAAATCAACTTTCTTACAAAATCTCTTGATTTACTTTAGCAAGTCCAAACCTTCACAAAATGCCATTGACAACCATATATGATGCTACGTCTTTTCTCACATGAACGGTAGCGACAATTTACCGCGCAGTATGCTCTGTCCATGTATAGGAAGTCTTGTGGTCCGAACAAAGTGGTTTCGGAATAAAGGGCAGGGAGACCTTCCCCAACTGCAATGGACAGGACCAAATGCGAGGCTATGTCAATGTTCCCTATTCCCAGGTTCACTCAGGGAACATTGACCCCAGGAATAACCAACCTTGTAGTCATCGCCGTCATCGAGATGTAGCCTACGGAAACGGTGAACTTTGAACCTTGGAAACTTCGGACCCTGGGAACATTAAGGAGACCCCCTTATGTTCTAGACAGCAAGACGTGAATAATGTGATTATAGCTGTCGGCCAATAGACCTATGTCATCACGTTATGAGCGTTACCGGACTCGGCGCGTCGCAAAATGTAGGCTGATGTATTTTCTTTACCACTGAAGAACATTCCTGTTTAACATAACAATTAACAACCAAGAGGCTTGGGACAGCAGTGCCCCGGCTCCCACAAATTAGTTCCTTACAATAATTCAGGAATGGCTTCTATCAGTCATTGTAGGCCAAGGCCCACAACTAGTTTGGCAACATCACAATCAATATTCGATTTTTTTTTTACTACTACCTAGAAAGTGAGAAAAATCATAAGAAGTATAATCTTTTTTAAGGTAAGCAGATTTTCAAGTTAACTGCTTTCTCCTGTTTATGTCTGAACATTGCCCGCCGTCTTTTACAAGGTTGATTCTTTGTTTTTACGGCATTTTCCAGCTCATTCCGTTTGGGCTACCATATAGCCTTTAACCTTTCGCTGGTGCTCAAACCTCCGAGGTAGCCTAGTACTTCCATGCTCAAACTTGTTCTTATACTGCATAAGATCTGTTCCAATCCGCGAAACTATCTCCATTTTCTTTCTATCGTTTATTTCAAACCTAATGTAGCACCCGAATATACCCGCGTGTATGTGTTAAGCCTGCCACGCAGGTTTGACACGTCATTGACAACACAAAACTGTCGGAGAAGGCGGACGCCATTTTGATGGATTTAAATTGCTTTAAAAGTTAAGAGGCTGTTCATATTTTCCAAGTCGTTGTGCGCGAAAGATAATTTTTAAACATACCACACATGGTAATGAGTGTACTTTTTAAAAAAGTGCATGTTTTCGCAACAAAATCATGGCTCAGTATTTTTGTCGAAAAAGCATGCCCAGAATGGCGTACGCACTGTGTTAGGCTATATTTTCTCTTCGCAAATTCAGTGTTGACCTATACCTGGAAGAAAGCAGTGCAATCATCGCGACGACCAGCTTTGCAAATAATTTCTTTCCTGGGACATTAGGGTAATGACATGTTGCGTGTGCAGTGAGAGTGGGATTTTATGAAATGTTGGCCATGAATATATAACCATTTGAAAGTCCTGAATCGTACCACTTAAAAAAAAAAAAAAATACGGAGCAATCGTCAGAAGTTACGTACGAGTATAATCCTTGCTGCGCAAAGTATATAATTAACACACTATTTGCGGGCGTAACAATTAATGACTATACGACCTAATAGGGGAAGGCAAGGCTGATAATAATATCCGTCCCGCGGTGTACGACATGCACTGCATGCCTGTCTGACATGTACCGCGCCGATTGAAAATTTTGGAAAACCTTTTGTCAATTCAAATTTAATTAAACAATAACAGCTACACTAGTTAAAATTAATGTTTGGAAAGCTAAGCATGAGAAAACAATCTCACGTTTTCAAAATCATCGCAAATTTACTAGTGTTTGAGAAAGGTGGTTGCGAATCACAAAAGAGCTCCAAGGAGCTCCCAAGCGCACATCACCAAAGCGTTCTGTCCACATTTGATTTAGCGACAGATGCATTCCTACATTACGTTATCGTGTAGGCCTACCGGTGTTCTTCCATACAACAGGAAGGGAATACCGAATATCTATTTGAGAGGAGGGATTAGCACGGGACTTCTTTCAACAGGAAGGGGTTTTGTGTTCCTTTTGTCACTGTCAAAAGGAGCCTACGGTTCGGTGGCCATTGTTGTAGCATGGGCGGCAGCCTTTGAGAGGATTAGTACGCGCTAATTGAGGTTTCAAAGAATAGCATTAAAACTTCGATGCGGAGTTCACACGCCGATGCGGTGTAACATATATCCTAGACAGCACTGTACCTTTGACTGAATGAAGACGTTTGCGGTTCATCTTCTGATACTGAGAGTGGCTGGTCTAGAGAAGGTAGTTCTGCTACATCATCATCCTGCATTAAACTCTTCAAAGTTTCATCAAAACTTTCCACTTCATCGCTGCCACTAGTGCTGATCAAGGTCTGTACATCTCTCTGCTCTGGGTAGTTTTCACTTGACAAACTTGAACTTGAACCCATAGACAGCACCACTGGAAAGGTTTGGCCCACTACACATAAAGTTAGTTTGTCTTTATCCCTAATCTCTTCAGAGGTTACATTGACATGCTCCTCCCACTCTGGGTCATATCTTTTGAATTTAATGTTTTCAGTGAAAGGAATGCCAAATCGTTCTAAGCATGCATTGGTTACTTGACTTGCACTTTCTACTCTTATGACCTCATTCTCACCCTTGAGTACTTGTACTTTCAATTTTTTTTTATGGAGCAGTGTTGTTAATAACATGGAGCTTTGCATGGAATTTGCCTTTCAAAACTTCATTCATTACTAACAAAAAGCAGCGGTATCAAAAAACTAATGCTCTTTCCTGTCCTATAATGCTGTCTGTAATATCTAACACATGGTGACCACAAAAATCTAAACACCACATAAATTGACTGGGCTTGGGGAAGGTAAGAGCAAATGAGTAGTCTGACAAAAGTCCACTCATCCTGGTTTACACATTCTGTTGGAAGGAATAAATTTGAAAAAGAGCTTTAATAAAATATGAAAAAGAGCTTTACAATGTACAACATTTTGGAGGCCCTTTATATATCTAAAAACTCCTCAACAATTCTGTACTAACGGATGATGCAATCAGAGTCTAGTTCCATACTGTGGTAAATTTCCAGAGGATAATGGTCTTTCAAATCTTTCAAATGAAGGATTTCAAGAGGACAGTCTTTTGCATCTTCTATGATAAAGTTCAGTGAATCCCTGTGTATTCAATAACTGCACCAAAAAATAAGAGCATGAATCTTTCAGAAATATGGAGACAATGCGAGCAAACTGCAAAAGGTCAAATTTAATTCCAGTGAGAAGTCCACAGCCTACATGGTAGGTGACACCACAAACAGTAGCAGATGAAACTGTGAAAACATTTTCCCCACATCCAACAGCTTGTATAATGACTTCCCTTACATTAAAGTCCAAGGAGTCCAAGGCCACATTCTTTCCAAATGAGGACAAAATGTTATAACCTTTCAGAAAGTTACTGGACTGAGCATAGAGACACTGGAGACGTTGGTGTTTCTGAGTCAAGGACAAAAAGATATTTTTCGTGTTCTTCATTTGCCTGGTTAGATTTTTCAAGTAACTATGCTTCGCCTCAAACCGAAATGTTGTACACTGAGATAAAGGGCCAAAATGAACCATTTCCTTAGCATAGTGAGTAAGATAATGCATTTTCGGGGTCAGTTGTGATGTGGGAAAGCATAATCTGTACATGTCAAGAAAATCATGCACTAATCCATTAAGAAAATGTAAGGATTGCCCATTTTGTTTGGGACTAAACACCACATCAATAACTGAAATTAAGCATATCAATAGCTGCCAGTGCCTATTTTCTTTTGGTATTGCACCTCCAAACATTAGAAATAGAAGTCTCATGAGGCACCACATTTGTGCTGCTGTCTGCTTAACAGCAATATGTGAAGACGATTTGGAAAACCTGGAAGGCTTATTCACTTTATCAGTGCCTTTGTAATCAAATGCATTAATTTTCTGATTAAGGTCTTCAAATTTAATGAAGCCTAACTTCATGAACACAGAAAACACACTTCCAACGACAAGAGGGCATATGCCCTTTAACAGATCATGCATGGGATCCGATGGCATACCACCAATGACATGGAAGTATGACAATTTGTTTAGAGGGGAATTTTTTTTAACACCATACATTTTGGGGAAATAATCATCTTGCTCTGCCCTTTCAGCCTGTAATTTGTAGCTCTCCTTGGTCCTTTGGGTATACAGTAGCTTACTCTATGTATGGGTTCTTTCAGCTGACTGCTACTACACATACAAAATCTACAGAATCGATTTGCATTAAATCCTTCCATGAATCCTCCGATTGAATGGCTGCCTAAATTGTCTCCTGCAATATATGAAATGGTTCCTCTGAATTTATATCGTCTGCCACCTTATGTGACAGTAATTCCCTCAGTTTCCAAATGACGAAGATCATGAATAAGTGCTTCAGATACACTTTCAGGACCATACTTTTTAATATACTGACTTTTACACAACCATACAATTTGGATTACATGGAGTTTACTCCTCAACTTTGCTGAAATATTTCCAGGGGTGTAATACATGCCGTTAAGTTTATGCTTTTTCGTAAATGTCCCAATTGGATTACAAAGTTCAAAATCATCTTTAAAAAATATGAGTTGCAGAGGAAATACCTCCTGGCTAAACAGACCATTTCCTTGAAAACTCAAGCCATCTGAGAAGCCACACATTATGTCACTAGTCCCAGAATGATGTGACTTAACAATTTCCGAGAAGATATCATCGTTTTGAAGAAGTGCACACAGCATTTCCAGTACAGAAATGTACATGAATGTGTCCTTTTTTCCAGACTCACTGTTGCCGAGAAATTTTTCACTTGGTTCAACTAGGAAAAGATTTTCCTTAAAAAACTTTGATTGATTGTATTCTGTGGAAAACTGACTTATGACAGAAACCAATTCATTCTCAGACATTATTTTTGAAATTTTTGCTACTTGATCAGGAGATAAATCATGACTTCTTAAACACTGCTCCAATTTTCTACACATGCCATCATGAGTCTGAAGTATAAACCACTTCAATTCACTTAGTACACTGTTAACATGTGTTTGAGGAATATGATGCTTTTCACGCAGCTTAAGAATGAGCATGCAAACAGCATAGTTTAAACTGTTGTCAGGGACTACCCCTGTAGTTTCATCTTCTTGCTCTCTATGAACTTCTAATTCATCCAGAACACTGCCAGTGTCCTCTGCTGCACAATCAGTTTCAGTAACTGTTGCCTGAGACAGATCTCCCTCTAAGCAGGAATTAGAAGCTGAAGAGAAAACACGGTGAACTCTCCTGCAATGCTGCAGATATGAGTCAAGTTTTCTGTATGTTTTTTCACATGCCCCAACCTCACATTTAACAGAAAAATTTGGGTCATGAGAATGAAGGAATCGGATATGGCTTATGAGGGAGTTGAACTTAGTGGACTGATACCTTTGACATACTGGACATCTGTACACTAGAGGCATCTTCCCTGCAAAACAAGAAAAAAGGTTTGCATGATTAGTTAAAAAAAATAATTTTTACTTGTTGCTATTTATTTTTTTAAAATTGCTTTCAAACTGAGTTTCAAACTGATTACTTACAAACATTTAAAAATTTGTGTTAATTTGTGCTTTCACAAAGGACTGGTCAACCATGTGCATTGCCGACATATGCGGTAGGTGTAATAAAGTAGGTTATCGGTCTTTTCGCCCCACTGTCAGTTCGCCTTCGCTCCAAAGAACCCAGTTCGCCTCCAAATGGCTGCCAGTTTTCCCCCTCATACCAACTAGTTCACCCCTTTGATGACAAGAAAATGGGGAGGAAAGTATTTTTTTTGGGGGGGGGGCGGGGGAGAGAAGGAATGGTATTGGTCATTCTGTTGAGTTTCATTCAACGTGATTACATCATTGCAATATCCTTCATATTAATTTCAATGCAAATTAAGGTTCATATTCAATTCTCACCTTACTAATTTTTTTCTGAGGACAGGGGGAATTAACCCAGTTGCGTAGCTACAGGGGGACAATTCCCCCCCCCCCCCGACTGCGGAAAATGTAACATTCAGAAACTGTGATAGGGCTACATACAAGCCATGTGTTTGTAACCTACATTGCAGAATGCAGCATTGATGTAGCCAGAGGGGGCCAGAAGGGATGCAGAATCATGCTTAATGATGCCCATTTCTGGGCGTTGCCGAGTTCCCACAAGGGAGGATCATAGTAAACAAACAAACAAGCAAACAAACAAACAAACAAAAACGCATCTAAGGGTTGACCTACGTAAACATTCAAAAATCCCTCAGAGACATTTCTGGTGATTGTCTTTTCAAAAATTCAATTTGTCTTAGGCGTAGGCCTATCTTAACACATCTGATGGCATTTTGTCTCAAAAATATATGTTATCACTTTTTTTTTTACTTTGTAAGGTTCACTGTATCACAGTGTAGGCTGGGCTAATTAAAACACTAGGCCAGGGCATAGCCTAGGCCCTTGGAGTTGGACTAGGCTAGTCACTGAACGTGACCGTATAATCCGCCCTTGTAGTCACTCCTTACTACGGTCACTGGCCTACATGTACAAAGGTAGCAACGTTTTAAGCCAAAACAACAAACCGAGCTCTAATTACGATGGAATGGTTCATAGAACAGATTTGAGTTAATATAATGATTTTGAGCATTCTTAAATACCACTTATACCTTCTGGAATGTTAAATACCAGTAAATTCATAGCAAAAGGCAGGAAAAATGTGGTGCCATCCTTCGCAGTAACATCGACATCTTGATCGTCTGCTACAGTGCTACTGTGTTGCATGATGGGAAGGACTTCCGCTAGACAAGCAGTCGAAGACCAATTGGTAAGCGCGGCTAGTCAATACTTGTACTTCATATAGTAAGCTCTCTGTACATTACGAAATTGTACAGTCACTGCGTAGGTTTCCCCGTTTTATATGAGATCACATGACAAACACTGACTTCTTCGACTGAAAAATTAATCTGCACATGCTTAACGTTACTCGCAGAATTTTACAGCCAAAATTTCCCTCTCAAAGGTCTTATTTCGTTAACAGACTTGTGTGGAAGGTGAATGTGATGACAAAGATCATCTGCAGGGAGCAATTTGTTCGGGTTCGCATCGCAATTTGCGATGCAAAAACGAGGAAAAACTGATAATTGCGATACATCATTCGATCTTGAATAGCAGACTTGCGATGCAAAATTTCAGCAGTCATTGTGTCGTTTTGAATGTTCAAATAACGAAATAATGTTAGGAGAAAATAAAACCAGAAATTGGAAGTCATGAAAACTGATCACGCAAAAAATGAAAAAAAAAGGCCCGTACTTGCGCCGCAAACTTTGTTTCCAAATAAAACCACCGTAATTTCCCGCATTCAAGAGTTTTAACCCATGAACTCGCTACGCAGGAGATCCATTTTTTACTACTACGTACATTGGCATCGAAGGCAAAATCCGCGGAAAGCAACTGGTTTTGCCCTTGATTATTCTGATAATGACAGGGGACTTTTGCCGTCGATCAATCTTTACATTATTCTCAGTCAAACATGCTCTACATTCTCAAATCACTGTTTAAACTCCTAAAAAGGATGAATATTTACGGCTGTAAACATGATTTGAAATTATAGATCACTGCGTAAATATTTCATGCTTTTGTTCATGTTGCATAACTCACGATTTCGTTCTGTACGGTTCTACTGGATGCAAAGAAACTTTGCGCCAAGCCACATCCGCATTTCAAATCGGCAACTGCCGATCAATGCAAGTTTGCCGGGCTCGAGACTAGGCTAGGCTCAGAAATCTTTATGTAAAACCTTGTTAGGATAGCACAGGAGCCAAAACAAGGAACTCTGAAGGAAAACATATCGTACAAGGAGATTGCTGAAGTAAAGTTTTTAAAAATATTAGGTAGGGCTTAGTTTGAGTATTTTACACATGCCGTGAAACTATTTAATGAAGTGAAAGTCATCTTAATAACTTTGTATGCCTGTCAGCTTTTACGTTTTGCGCTGGCTACCTTGAGAAGGGAATACCTGTACAGTAGACTGAAGTAGTGTTCTGTCTTTAAGTCAGATTTTAAGGGACACTGAGGAGATCTAGGTTCACGTTTTCGACAATTTATGAAAAGATTTAAGAAGTCTCAAAACTTGCTCAGGTTATCATAAGTTTTAAAAGCTACTAAATTCATTAAGCCGATGACCTCCTTTTTCATCTGTATTATCCCTTACAAAAATTTCCAGTACATTTCCTGTAGGAATCCTGTAGGAAAAGCACATTTCCTATAGGAAGTAAGCCATTTCCAACAGGAATTTTAAGATTCCTACAGGAATTTCAATGTTCCTACGTAGGAATTTGCTATTTCCTACATAGGAAAGGCCATTTCCTGTAGGAATTGTCGAATTCCTACAGGAATTTCACTTTCCTACGTAGGTATTGGAGAGTCTATTCCTAATACACTGACCATTGCATTCATTGGCACATGAAAGGAAGTCCATTGTCATTGGCCAGTAAAGCCCACTGAGTCACAACAAAGAGCTTTTCAAATCTGCCCTTTGTATATGTTTTGTGCTGTGTAAACTGAAGCTATGGACTTGACCATATGCTGTAGTATAGCAGTACAGTGTATTGCTTCAGTGCAGTAACAGGCTTTATGGCTTCAAGCAGCAAATAGTGCTAAGAGTTTCTACCAGGGATTATAATGTTCAGAATATCACTGTTCGTTACATGGTGGACACTCATGGATAATCTGAGGAATATATTTGCTTAGGACTTTGCAGTACAGATATATCCATGCACTAGTTCAGGTCATGGCATATTTTGATTCTTGATATTGAACATTTCTTTTGGATAAGAAGCTGGGATAACTGCAGTTCTGGACATATCAACGAGTGAATAACCTGGTTGTACAGTAGCTTATTTTAAACTGCATTGCTCTGTCTGAAAATGCCATAACAAACACATGGAACATGTTCTTTTTTTCCTTCTGTTTCAAAGTTTTGGAGATAATTTAGCTATGTTCCTTTTAATCGGAGCAAAGGCATTGAGCAGCAATTAATCATGGAGTTCTGGATATTCATTTATCTTCCTCTACCATAAAGCCTATACCACATATATTCTTCGGAGGATTGGTGACCTGTTGCAGTAATTGGAAAATGCTGGAACTACTGCCATGGCACTATCGCCTATGAACAAGTTCCCAGCAATCAGCACCATGATGTTCATAGCCTCAAATGTTTATTTATGAACAAAGATGCAAAAGATACCCCACAATATAAATGGAATGACCCATATGGGAAGTGATTCCTATGTAGGAAAGCAATTTCCTATGTGGGAAGCATTTCCTACAGGAAATTTGATTTCTTTCAGAAGATGCCCAAAATCCTATACATTTCCTACATACCAATTTCCTGTAGGAAATCATGTGGGGAATTTTTGTAAGGGATGCTAAAGTGGGTGAAATGTTTTGGACATTTTGGGGTGAATCTCTTTCCTATACGATGAGCTTGATTCTTCACACCGGCAGTTACTCTGCTTAGTTGTACATTGTTGGAGATGGAGCTTTGATTCATACAATATAATGGGTGTGGGTAGACTAATTGGTAGTCAGTATGTCGTTACAAGTAAGTGGTGGTCCAATTTTAGGTAAGGGAAATCAGTGAAAAAGGAAGAACCCCCTAGTGACAATTTGGACAGTGATGATGAAGAGGATTAAGGATGGTTGCATCTGATGAATGTCAATAAAAGATGGCAATGTTCTCTGATTGGTTGCTTTCATATGTCTGTTTCTCATACCACTGCTCTTGTTCTAAAATGACACTTAGCAGCTAGGACTATGAATGGGATAAAGAGGATGCATTTTGTTGGGCTTTCTAAGATTGGGTACAAACCAATCCAATGAGGGAACCACATTGCTATTAGTGAAGTGTCATAGACAATTTATTTTAAAGGCTTTATTTTGGTCATTGAATTGACAAACAAACATTTTCAAATGAAAGATAGAAAAGCCAAAAGTTTAGAAAAATTTTGAGGAGATCCCATAAAACGTTGTCGAGAACTGCTGTACAGAAATTGCCTTGGAGACATGTATTTAAGGGAATTTTTTGGCCTGGGTGTTGTTATACTGCATACGTGATATGGTTCATATGGACGCATAACGCATGATGTTTCATTACCTGTAATATCATACCTACCCTTAAGTCTTGGATTCTGTAGTTTTTTACAAGCAGCTGTAAAAATACATACTGCTAGGAAATGTCAATATAAAAAGTTGCTAATCATTTTTGGAGGATTGCTAATCAATTTTGAATAATGAGTAGCAAAACCGCTAATCAAAATTCCAAAAACCAATTGCTCCCTGATCTGTGGAAAGTTTGGTGAGAAAATTAAGGTATCATTTTGGGGACGTGAGGGATGCCTACTCACGCGTGAGTAGGCAAGTGAGCTGTGTTTTTGTGTATACCGGGCAAGGGCCCAGAAATGAAGTGTATAGGTCCTGTTCAAGGGCTAGACTAGGCCTACAGTAACTGGTACTGTTAGGCTAGGCTACACTTCATTTGGCCTAACTTATACAGGCCTAACTTAGCTCAGTTTTAGATCAACTGCACAGACCTATGGAATTCGATAAGCCTCGCCTGAGCCCTATTTATGTACTGTACAGACTACCGGAGTTACCGATGATGATGGTTTGAACACAGACTGACAGAGCAGCATACCCCTTGGCTATAGCCTAGGCTTATACTTAAGTTTTAGGCGTAGGATATGGAAACTAACTGGCCTAACGTTAGTCTGTAGCATATCATAGTATTGCCATGCAAGCCTATCTCGCCTAAGCTATAGCTAGCCTATAGCTGTAGGGCCTAGTCTAGCCTAGATCTGGCTGGGTTACTCGCTATGTCCTTCCGAAGAGGGTTTCGTTGGTCCTAAATAAGTTGCTACAACTTAGATTTCATTCACTTTCCAAAACAAAGCCAGTCTGGTGGCTATTCACAAACATATAGTACTAAAAAGGTTAAAGTTGTGAAAATACGGAAGTTAATACTGACAATTTTATTACCGTTGGTTAACCTGTTCACAGGTGTGTTCGCAGCTCGCTCGAGAAGTGATACACATACGTACGTACCCGTACCCATGCATGCATCGTACTCGATGCCGAGTACATTTGCAAAGTCTTGTGAGTATGCGCCCTTGTGCCCGAGTAAGACTACATCAGTTCCAGATAAGCTGACGCCTTTACTACTTACATAGTTGGTACAGTCACACTTTCCTGAGTAAATTTTCTTCAAATAATTTCAGTTGGCTAATCACACGCAGAACATGTGTGTTTCAATCACGATTTCGGTAAAATTAAAAGTACGTGGTGATTCCATTCGGTAAGTGGTGATTCCATTCGGTAACTGAGTTTCACGTATGTTCAGAGCTCGTACTACTAGTGACATTTTAGATAATGAAGGTGTTCGCGCGTGACCTGCTGTTTAAAATTCATACCGCCTTAGCAACGTTCGTTAATGAGCTACGCGGAAGGTCACTGAGGATCAAATAAAAAAAAAAGAAATGAGATCGCCTTTTTGAGACTAAAATATCACGAAAGTGCAAAATCATTCGAAAACGAAATTAACAACATTGTGTGTTCAATTGGACCTAACATTAACTCATCTTCGTTTCCTATAACTCTGAAATATTCCACCAAGATTGTCAACCAAGGGTAACTTTTAATTCAGTGGGAATGATATACAATTTGAAAATAAAATTTGTTACATAAATTAAGCCAGTTATGTATTTGAATAACATTGAATTTTGTATTCCGGGTTGGGCTTTGTTGGAAAGGAAATAACTCAATTTACAAGCATGTGCATGGAAAAAGATAATCAGAAGACTTCAGCCATTTTGTCATCCATAGTTTAAAACATCCAGTTCAAGTGTGTTTGAACCCTGTTATTTGTATAACCAAGTACGTAGAGCTGAATTAACTCAATTCAAGAAACCAGTAAACAAAATTCCAGTTGAAGAACACATGCCACTTTGAAATCCCAGTTGAGAAACTCATCTATAAATGCACGTTCATCTTTCATGTAATACTGTTGTAAGCCTACTTCTCTTTCAGTCTCCCAGGCTTCCCAGTTCATATGTCTCAATAAACCAGCAATTCACATACACACACAATAGCACACTGAAATCACGCAGTAAATACTGTTCAAGCATATGAAGCATGAGAAAACACATTCTGATTGGTTGATGAGATCCAGAGAAAGAGAGGACTTTGAACAGAATAATGCAATTACGGATGCTCACGCAGACAGTCTGAATGCACACAGTTCTTTTACACTGAATGTTCAGTGGACATAAAGCTACCTAGTGCTGTACATATAGACTACAATACAGACTTAAAGTATGCATTCAGATAAACTCGGAGTGCACGAAGCTAAGGCTGCAAACTCTGCAGTCAGGATAAAATCGGACTTAAAGCAGTTAGCCAGGAAAGAAGTTGCAAAAGTGGAATGTTGTCTTATATGTAACATTTTTTTACAAGTTTCTTTATTTAAAGGGAGTAGTATCAATGTGCAGCAATATCATATGAACTGAAATACACATGTGCATGGCCATGCAACTTGAATGAACTTTTTGTGTTAAAGCTGTTGCAATCTTTATTGGAAAAATACATGGACTAATGGACTCTTTGTCCGGGAAAAGGATTGATAAATTAATTTGGATGTGGAAACAGAAGAACAACTATGCTTCCTAACAAATTAAAATTGAAGCTATGCATTGTGCAACACAAGATACATGATTAATAGCAGTGTTAAATATTTTCATGAGTGCAAGTGATGACGTACAGGAAAAATTTGGGATATGACCATGCATTTTCTACAGCTCTTAGCTACATCTAAAAGGACTACTTGAACCTCTGGTCAAAAAGTGATAGGGATAATTTTACAGGATTCGTATATGTTAATGCAGGAGAACTCACATTAAGTCCAAATGGGGAGCATTCTTCAATAAAGTATTCCCTGTGTGATTTTTTTCCAACGGGAATTATTCCCCATAGGGATAAAACACACAGTTAAACATCCAGTTGAAAAGCCCAATTAAAAAGCCCAGTTTTACAATCCAGTTGAAAAGCCCAGTTCAAAACCCCAGTTGGATGAACCCAGCTCAAAATGCCCGCATTCCGCATTTAAACCTAGTTGGTAGAAACCCAATTCAGCCAAGTTTAACTGATTTCAACTGGAATTTGAACCAAGGATAGGAAAATGTATCAATTAATGATTTCGAAAACTATAAATCTGTGACTCCTTGCGAAACAATTTTTACTTGGAACTTGGGATTGTCGCTTATTTTATGTACACTTTAGGATTCTGAATTTACATCAAGGTAATGTCCTTAGCCAACGAACTAGGATTTTACCTACACTAAGTGGAGCTTGGAATTGATTTTTGGAGGATTACTGAAGCGAATATGCTGAGAAAGTCGAGAAAACTGTTACTCAAGACTTCATTAGCTACATGAGATTTTATGGCTTAGTTTCTAACCAAGGGGAGAATAAGGAAAAACCATTAGCGACACCCCCTAGACGTGTCAGCTTGCCATTGATTATTTCACACGTTTTATATGTCTGAACCCTGAAAACTAATGTCTTGAAACCATTTCTCCCCAGTATCTAGGTCCAAAATACCTTGCCAAGGCACAGTTCTGATTACAACTGTTTGGAATGACGGAAGTTCATCTGTATACACAAACACTTACTAAATTTACATTTTTGGTTGAGTGAATTTTGGGGGGTGACAGTTGAGAATATTGCACTGATATATATATATATATTCATTCTAACTTCGATCTACCAACTTCGACCTACTATATATATATATATATATATATATATATATATATATATATATATATATATATATATATATATATATATATATATATATATATATATATATATATATATATATATATATATATATATATATATATATATATATGTATGTATATACATATATATATAACAGAAATAGTAAAAATTAAGTAATAATGTTATCCAGGCAATGGTAAAATGTTCAACCCTATGAGGGAGCTGTAACATTAAAAAGGTTGCAATAAGTTCTTACAACATAGATTTACAGAACTGTTTCGTAAGGGCCAATAATGTAGGTCCTCACTCCTTAGAAGCCTGAAGTAGAATGATGTCAATAACGTTGAATACGTATGTGTTCGCTGCTTTTGAACGTGTGCGTTTTAAAGCACGTGTTCGTTCCGTATTTGTTTTAAACAGGCAAGAACGGTGAACAGCGAGCCAAAATACATAACCTATTAGAATAATTACACAGTAGATGTTTGTTTCTGTGTCTACAAGAGCTTATCAGTTCGTTTCTTTTATTAAGAGTTGCTAAAGAAGGTTTGAGTATAATGAAGAACTTTTCTTCCAGACAGAGATTACAAGTTTTAGATGATGTGGAGTATGCTCGAGCTTTGTTCATGAGTTTCCATTTTACGGAGTTTTCTACGTTTGAATCCTTCAGTTTCCAGATGTATTCACTGAGTGCAGTTGCGTTTCTTTTGTCTTTGTGTTTAAAGCTAGACTTGTGGGCGGTGTATCTTGTTTTGAATGTGTTCTCTGTTAGACCAATGTATGTTTCTACTGATAAGCTCGTGTAGACACAGGAACAAACATCTACTGTTATATCATTCTTATAGCTGCCTGGTTGACATTTTTAATTAATTTTTACTATTACGGTTATTTAGCTCCAGTTTTCTGTTGAACACTTTGCAAACCATAATGGACAATAGGTTCGACCTCGTAAATTTCGGACATTCAACAAAGAACATACCTACACCGTCAAACAAGAGCTATTCGAAAAGATACATCTCTAAAAATGAATCATTTCCAAGGAACGTAAGATGGTTTTGATTGAAAAACTTAAAGCGAACCCCTTATTCAGCGCCATTCAGCTTTCAAAACAAACGTTTATAGTAAAAATGCCACTTTTTATTAGTTCTAATCTTACGTTCTCTCCACTATTATATTTTTAATTTAGAAACTTGAAAGATCTAGAAAATGTGGAGGTTACTACACCTTTGATGAATAGTACGGTAAGGATGATTCCTGTAATCAAGCACAACGTTTTGCTTTCGAGAAACGTACGAGCTTGTGAAGACTTACATTTGTAAACTATATGATTAAAGTAATTTTTCATGTAAATTTGGGGTAAACAAATGGAAACCTTAAGAATATAGACTATCTTTTAATTTAAATACTATGTTTGAGACTTTTTGAAGAAATTGGTCACGTTTTGGTCAACAGCGAAGTACCCAGGTAAATCAAAAAGCAAATGAACATTAACGATAACATGAAATACACACAACCTACAAAAGCAACTTGGTTTCTTATTAAAAGCACACTTAACCTAACGTATATTGGTGAAAGTACTCGGGTAAACAAACATTATTAACTAACCTGGACATTCAGTAACAAAGAACATATGCATGACAAGGTTCCCACTGCTCGTGTGTAGAGCCCTCTCAAATTAAGTTGCCACCTGTTTGCGGCTTGAAATGCCAAGACGGTCGTCATTGATCAATTATCAGGAAATTTCAATATAATGTATGAGGTAGAAATGTGTGGAAAATGAGCCTGTATGCGCTTTCTTCTCAATTCACTCAATTCACTTTTTAAAACCTGAAAATTTGGTAATAAAACTTTTCGCTTTCTTACTCAAAGAACTGTCAGTGACGGAGTATACCTTTTTCAACAACTAAAGTGGGCGGTAATTTGGCAACGCAACACATACCGCATCCGCATTTGCCACCCACTACTTCCTCATAAAAAGGCTATATCCTTCAATAAGCATAAAAACTCCGTCTCACGAATAAAGTTTTCCTCAAATGTAGGCTTCAGATTTTGAAATCTTTGTTTCAAATGGAAGGATATTTCCCTGAAAATTGTCTTATTTTGGCGGATGTTCCCCATTTAAAAAGCCATCCCAACCTCAAGCTCCTTACATTCGACTTAACTTTGCTTTTGAAAGTTTAAGGCAGATTGTTACCCAAAATTGAAGAAATATTTCTTCGATTTTACCGATCCAAAAGATTTCTTATTCATCTAAAAATAACTCCAATATCAGGTTTATTTTCCATTTTTCTCTTAAAAGGTGAAATGTTAACGGAGATACACTGTTAAAAATTTCTCTGTAAAATTTACATAATTTTTATGGCAAATTTTTTTCCAACCAAATAATGTTTTTTTTACAGCCAGACTGTAATCATGAAAAAACATTAAGTGTTTGTTTTTTCTTTAAAGTTTTTGCATGTAAATTAGTTTACAAAATGTCTACTGTAAAATCGAATTACAGAATTGTTCTGTTTTTTTTTTTTTTACCTTAATTTTATGTGAATTTACAGCCTACTGTTTTCATTCTCGGCGTTTTAATATTTATTATAATATCGCTTTTTTCCTTTCATATGTTATTACGTAACATACACTTCACCATTACGTAGATCAGGTATTTGCTTATCAACGTAATGTGTCGTTACGAAGTTATTTTCTTTTTTCTTTTTTCTAAAAGTCCCCACGACTCTCTGGCGAAGAGCCAAGGGGCGAAAACGAAACGATTACTCCCGGAGGAGTTCTGCTCCCTAAAGGAGCTTAACGTCCCAAATGGACAAGTTATTTTCAATCAAAACACAATGAGGATACTTTGTTATCACATTGTTGTCCAGTAGACTGCTATCTCTAGGAACTTTGTAATTGGAAAGTCACATTTTTTGTACAATATAATGATTGTTTTTAAAATAGATATGACAAAGAATGCAAATACATTGGTTGCAAACATTTCCAGACAAGGTAAACAATAAGTTTATCACTTCCTGATTAAAAAACGCTAAAAAAGATATTATTCAAAGCAACAGCAATCCTTTTGTTAGGAAAATGCCTACAAAATAAGCTCCACCCATTTATGCAAAATGAGATAAACGTCATAAAGTGGTAAATTTACAGACTCTTTCAAGTAAATTTGTGAAACGTTTTTAATTCGATCAAGTGCATGAGCGCCTGTGGCGATGAGTTGACATCAGTATACCAATTGTCAGTATAATAAATGTAAGTTTATTTTAAAATAGGGCCATAAATTTGCCAAAAATGTTTTCTTTTTAAACTAAAACTTCGCAGAACGATGCATGTTATATATTGAAAATTTTCTGGCTATTTCTTATTTGTTTGTTTGTTTGGGCTTATTTTTGTTTCTTTTTCAGCTTAAAAACAAAATGAATGTTTGTTAAATGACAGTATATTTATGTGAAATCAGAAAAATACAAAATACTGTTAAAATTTCTGTAAATTTACAGAAAAAGTTTCACAAAGCAGTAAAATTTGGTTAAAAAAGGAGACAGAAATGGTTTTTCAAATAAACAGAAAATACATGTTAAACAACCTTTTTTTATTGTAGCAATACAAAGTGTCTGTAAAGATACAGAAAATCTCTATTAAAAGTAAAATACAAAAAGTTTAAGTTAAACAAAGTCTGTAAATTTACAGAAATTTTTAACAGTGTAGTTCCAGTCTCGTCTGAGAGCCTTAGTATATAAGTATAATACAAAACGTGTAATTCTAAACCAATAATATTATCGGTCGCCCATAAAACACTCTCTTGCTCTTACAAAAGGCAGATTCTTCCATAACCAACCCGATCTTTAATGGTCCATATAAAAAGCCATACTTCTAGCGAAATAAAACCAAATGTATTTCAAGATGGTCTGGATTTTTAAATATTTGTAACGTAATGAAGTCAATTACTTGGAGGCGCTGCGCTCCCCTTCAAATCCTGCCTGTTACGTCCAACTGTCTCGAATAGTCGCCTTTGTCGGGTCTTCAGAGTGTTGGCTCCCCATTTTGAAGGTTGCTTACCTCCCCCCCCCCCCCACCCGAAGCGTTCTGGCTCCACCTCTGCCCTAACTGTCACATTAAAACATTCAAATCCAGAGAGAAAGCAAGGTTCTCTTATATATGTAAAGGGTCCTACTTTTAGACGGTAAATACGTGTGCGAATTTGAACGGTCTTTTGTAAATTATAGAACGGAAAACTTATTTGTTTTCATTTTGTTGGTTGAATGCAAAATAATTTTACCATGATCAGACGTGTCCGATTAATAGTCATTGCTAGTGAACGATTTGTTTTGTTTCATCCAAACTTGTGAAAGAATCGAATATTACTTCTAAAAGAGTAAAATATTATCAAGTTAAACTAATTTGCAAACGTGACGTCAACTATTACCCCAACTGGACCACCATTCGTAGAATCGTTTAATTATACTTCTGAAATTATCTATTCATCTTATCCTTTCCGACTATGAGCTCTTATGTAGACTGAATCTTGTATATTTACATTTTCAACACATTGGTTTGTTTATGCACTCTAAAAACAGTTGGGTAAACTTTTACCCATGGTTGGGTCCGTATGCCACCACCTAAATTGTTGGGTAAAAGACTACCCAAATTGGTTACACAATCAATTTTTTCGTCGGAAAAATTCACCCAACATGGGTACTTTGTGCCAAATGTTGAGAATTTTTTTACCCAACAGTTTAGGTGGTGGCATATGGACCCAACCATGGGTAAAAGTTTACCCAACTGTTTTTAGAGTGTGCCTTACATGAGCCAGTAAAAATTATGTGTTACAGTTTGCAACGGGCTCACAAAGTGGGACGACAACTCTCCCCCAACCTTCTAAGAGGCAGTACATTACTAGTTTCAGGGTGTGTTAAATACTATGCCACAAGAAATGAAAATGTCACACAGACTGCCGCAAGAATGAGAACCTGAACCTCAATACCAAGTTTAATCAAAAGGGATTTGTGAATCAATCTACAAGATCTTAACCGTTCCAAGGTGCCGATCTCGCCGATTCCTAGTCCACCAACGTTTTCCCCTACATTCAGACGTAAAATTCCATCACTGATTGTAATTGCAATTGACTTATGCCAATTATTTAATGATATTGATAGGAACAGCCAGGAGATGACACGGGAACTGCAAATATCACGTCAGTTACAGCGCCAAATATAATGTCGGCAACAATTACAACCGCGACACCAAAGGTAGCAACCAATGTAACGCAAAGTGTAAGTTAATTTCATTACCTTTCAACGTTTTTTGTTTGAAATCAAAATCTGCAACACAGGGTAACTTTTCTCGGTAGAATTTTCCTGGCTCTCATGTTTTAAGCATGACAAAAAGTACCGTTTCAATTGCAAGTCCTATTAATGATCTGTAAAGTTCAAAAGAAACTAACATCCCATATCAGTGGGTGAATAATTGCCGGTAACATTCTGGAGGATAGCGAAAAACTTTTGTAAAAGTAATGGGTCCTGTTTTTAAACGGTAAATACGTGTGCGAATCTGAATTGGCGTTTGCAGTTTGAAAGATTTAAAACTTGTTTGTCTTTATTTTGGTTGAATGCAAAATGATTTTACCATGATCAGACGTGTCCGATTAAATGGCATCGTTGGTGAATGGTTTGTTTTGTTTCATTAAGTTTATTGAAAGAGTTGAATATTTCTTCTTCAAGCAGTATAGTCTAATCTAGTTGGGCTAATTTTCAATCACAAATCGTCAGATAGGGGAACGCTGTCTAACGTAGTCAAACCAAGTGCACTCTCAAACTTGACGTCAACTACTACCCCAAGTGAAACGCCATTCGTAGCATTGTCGTATAATAATTTTTTACAATTAATTCATTCAGCTGATCCATTTTTACTATGAGTTATTTCCTATACTGAAATTCATATATTTACATTTTCAACACATTGGTCTGTTTACACGTTACATGTCTGCAATTAGCTTGCAAAGAGGGAGGACACCACCCCCATCCCCAAACGAACTAACAGGCAGTTTGTTACTAGTCTCAGGTTATGTGAAATCATATTTGTAAATAATATTTACAATAACGCACAACCTATATTTTTGGTTGTAAGCCTTCCGAGTCCGAGTAATTATCAGTAAAGTTTAGAAGAAGCTATTTACCCATATCAGTGGGTGAATAAATGCCGATTACATTCTGGAGGATAGCGAGAAACTTTTGTAAAAGTAAAGGGTCCTGTTTTTAAACGTTAAATACGTGTGCGAATTTGAATGGATTTTTGTAGTTTACAAGATTGACAACTTGTTTGTCTTTGTTTTGTTGGCTGAATGCAAACTGATTTTACCATGATCAGACGTGTCCAATTAATAGGCATCGGGTGAACGGTTTATTTTGTTTCATTGAGGTATTGAAAG
Source organism: Holothuria scabra (assembly GCA_037179385.1). Lineage (NCBI taxonomy): Eukaryota > Metazoa > Echinodermata > Holothuroidea > Aspidochirotida > Holothuriidae > Holothuria > Holothuria scabra. The sequence continues at coordinate 46,536,849 of CM074181.1, read as the reverse complement.
ACTTGAATATTACTTCTACAAGCAGTTTAATCTAATCTAGTTAAACTAAAATTCTTTGAGAAATCATCAGAAAGTGGAACGCTGTCTTACGTAGTCAAACCAAGTGCACTCTCAAACGTTAAGTCAACTATTACCTTAAGTGGAACAACATTGGTAGATTTTCGTCAAATTACTTTTTACAATTAATTCATTTAGCTGATCCATTTCCACAATGAGTTATTTTCTAAACTGAAACTCATATATTTATATTTTCAACACATCGGTCTGTTTAAATATAACATGATTTATTTAAAATTATGCATTACAGTCTGCAATTAGCTTTCAATGTGGGACAACACCGCCCTCGACCCCCAAACCTACTAAGAGACTGTTGTTAGTAGTCTCACGTTATGTGAAATAATATTTGTTAATAATATTTACCATAAAGGACAATCTATAATTTTGGTTGAAAGTCTCGGAATGTGTTAATTTAACAGGAAATGTCACGAAGACTGCCACAGGTGTGAGAACCTGAACCTCAATACCAAGTGCAATCACAAGGGATTTATGAATCCATCCACAAGATCTTAACCGTTCCAAGGTGCCGATCTCGTCGTTTGCCAGTTCAGCAAGGTTCTCCCGTATCTTCAGACATAAAATTCCATCACTCTTTGTTATTTCAATTGACTTATGCTAATCATTAAAATTACATTGATAGGAACAACCAGGAGGTGACACGGGAACTGCAAATGTCACGTCAGTTACAGCGCCAAATGTAACGTCAGCAACAACTACAACCATGACACCAAAGTTAGCAACCAGTGTAACGCAAAGTGTAAGTTAATTTCATTACCTTTCAACGTTTTTTGTTTGAAATCAAAATCTGCACCACAGGGTAGTTGTTCTTGGTAGAATCTTAATAGCTGTTATGTTTTAAATATGACAATAAAGTACCGTTTTCCTCCCGAGTCCGAGTAATTATCTGTAAAGTGCAATCACAAGGGACTTGTGAATCAATCCACACGATCTTAACCGTTCCAAGGTACAGATCTCGTCGTTTGCCAGTCCACCAAGGTTTTCCCCTACCTGCAGACATAAGAATCCATCACTGGTTGTAATTGAAATTGACTTAGGCTAATTGTTTAATTGTATTGATAGGAAAAGCCAGGAGGTGACAAGAAAACTGCAAATGTATCGTCAGCAACAACCACAGGCACGAAACCAAAGGTAGCAACCAGTAAAACGCATAGTGTAAGTAACTTCATTACCTTTCAACGTTTATTGTTTGAAATCAAAATCTGCAACACAGGGTAACTTTTCTTGGTAGAATCTTTATAGCTGTCATGTTTTAAATATGACAATAAAGTACCGTTTCACTTCCGAGTCCGAGTAATTATCTGTAAAGTTCAGAAGGAATTAACTACCCATATCAGTGGGTGAATAATTGCCGGTTATATTCTGAAGGATAGCGAGAGACTTTTGTAAAAGTAAAGGGCCCTATTTTTAAACGGTAAATACGTGTGCAAATCTGAATGGCCTTTTAAAAATTACAGAATTTAAAACTTGTTTCTCTTAATTTTATTGGTTGAAAACAAAATGATTTTACCATGATAAGACGTGTCCGATTAATAGTCATAGTTTTTGAACGGTTGGTTCTGTTTCATTAAAATTATTGAAAGAATTGAATATTACTTCTAAATGCAGTACAATATAATCTGGTTCATCAAATTTTCTATCAGGAATCGTCAGAGAGTGGAACGCTGTCTAACATAGTCAAACGAAGTGCACTCTCAAACATGACGTCAATTATTACCCGAAGTGGAACAACATTCGTAGATTTGTGGAAATGTCCTAACCTAACCTAAACCTTACTACTAAGCGCAATCACAAGGGATTTGTATATCAATCCACAAGATCTTAACCGTTCCAAAGTGCCGATCTCGCCGATTCTCAGTCCACCAAGGTTTTCAATTACCTTTAAACTTAAAATTCCATCACACATTGTTATTGCAATTGACTTATGCTAATTATTTAATTATATTCATAGAAACAACCAGGAGGTGACACAGGGACTGCAAATGTCACGTCAGTTACAGCGCCAAATGTAACGTCAGCAACAACTACAACCATGACACCAAATGTAGCAACCAGTGTAACGCAAAGTGTAAGTAACTTCATTACCTTTCAACGTTTATTGTTTGAAATCAAAATCTGCAACACAGGGTAACTTTTCTTGGTAGAATCTTTATAGCTGTCATGTTTTAAATATGACAATAAAGTACCGTTTCACTTCCGAGTCCGAGTAATTATCTGTAAAGTTCAGAAGGAATTAACTACCCATATCAGTGGGTGAATAATTGCCGGTTATATTCTGAAGGATAGCGAGAGACTTTTGTAAAAGTAAAGGGCCCTATTTTTAAACGGTAAATACGTGTGCAAATCTGAATGGCCTTTTAAAAATAACAGAATTTAAAACTTGTTTCTCTTAATTTTGTTGGTTGAAAACAAAATGATTTTACCATGATAAGACGTGTCCGATTAATAGTCATAGTTTTTGAACGGTTGGTTCTGTTTCATTAAAATTATTGAAAGAATTGAATATTACTTCTAAATGCAGTACAATATAATCTGGTTCATCAAATTTTCTATCAGGAATCGTCAGAGAGTGGAACGCTGTCTAACATAGTCAAACGAAGTGCACTCTCAAACATGACGTCAATTATTACCCAAAGTGGAACAACATTCGTAGATTTGTGGAAATGTCCTAACCTAACCTAAACCTTACTACTAAGCGCAATCACAAGGGATTTGTATATCAATCCACAAGATCTTAACCGTTCCAAAGTGCCGATCTCGCCGATTCTCAGTCCACCAAGGTTTTCAATTACCTTTAATATTAAAATTCCATCACACATTGTTATTGCAATTGACTTATGCTAATTTTTTAATTATATTCATAGAAACAACCAGGAGGTGACACAGGGACTGCAAATGTCACGTCAGTTACAGCGCCAAATGTAACGTCAGCAACAACTACAACCATGACACCAAATGTAGCAACCAGTGTAACGCAAAGTGTAAGTAACTTCATTACCTTTCAACGTTTATTGTTTGAAATCAAAATCTGCAACACAGGGTAACTTTTCTTGGTAGAATCTTTATAGCTGTCATGTTTTAAATATGACAATAAAGTACCGTTTCCCTTCCGAGTCCGAGTAATTATCTGTAAAGTTCAGAAGGAATTAACTACCCATATCAGTGGGTGAATAATTGCCGGTTATATTCTGAAGGATAGCGAGAGACTTTTGTAAAAGTAAAGGGCCCTATTTTTAAACGGTAAATACGTGTGCAAATCTGAATGGCCTTTTAAAAATTACAGAATTTAAAACTTGTTTCTCTTAATTTTGTTGGTTGAAAACAAAATGATTTTACCATGATAAGACGTGTCCGATTAATAGTCATAGTTTTTGAACGGTTGGTTCTGTTTCATTAAAATTATTGAAAGAATTGAATATTACTTCTAAATGCAGTACAATATAATCTGGTTCATCAAATTTTCTATCAGGAATCGTCAGAGAGTGGAACGCTGTCTAACATAGTCAAACGAAGTGCACTCTCAAACATGACGTCAATTATTACCCAAAGTGGAACAACATTCGTAGATTTGTGGAAATGTCCTAACCTAACCTAAACCTTACTACTAAGCGCAATCACAAGGGATTTGTATATCAATCCACAAGATCTTAACCGTTCCAAAGTGCCGATCTCGCCGATTCTCAGTCCACCAAGGTTTTCAATTACCTTTAATATTAAAATTCCATCACATATTGTTATTGCAATTGACTTATGCTAATTATTTAATTATATTCATAGAAACAACCAGGAGGTGACACAGGGACTGCAAATGTCACGTCAGTTACAGCGCCAAATGTAACGTCAGCAACAACTACAACCATGACACCAAATGTAGCAACCAGTGTAACGCAAAGTGTAAGTAACTTCATTACCTTTCAACGTTTATTGTTTGAAATCAAAATCTGCAACACAGGGTAACTTTTCTTGGTAGAATCTTTATAGCTGTCATGTTTTAAATATGACAATAAAGTACCGTTTCCCTTCCGAGTCCGAGTAATTATCTGTAAAGTTCAGAAGGAATTAACTACCCATATCAGTGGGTGAATAATTGCCGGTTATATTCTGAAGGATAGCGAGAGACTTTTGTAAAAGTAAAGGGCCCTATTTTTAAACGGTAAATACGTGTGCAAATCTGAATGGCCTTTTAAAAATTACAGAATTTAAAACTTGTTTCTCTTAATTTTGTTGGTTGAAAACAAAATGATTTTACCATGATAAGACGTGTCCGATTAATAGTCATAGTTTTTGAACGGTTGGTTCTGTTTCATTAAAATTATTGAAAGAATTGAATATTACTTCTAAATGCAGTACAATATAATCTGGTTCATCAAATTTTCTATCAGGAATCGTCAGAGAGTGGAACGCTGTCTAACATAGTCAAACGAAGTGCACTCTCAAACATGACGTCAATTATTACCCAAAGTGGAACAACATTCGTAGATTTGTGGAAATGTCCTAACCTAACCTAAACCTTACTACTAAGCGCAATCACAAGGGATTTGTATATCAATCCACAAGATCTTAACCGTTCCAAAGTGCCGATCTCGCCGATTCTCAGTCCACCAAGGTTTTCAATTACCTTTAATATTAAAATTCCATCACATATTGTTATTGCAATTGACTTATGCTAATTATTTAATTATATTCATAGAAACAACCAGGAGGTGACACAGGGACTGCAAATGTCACGTCAGTTACAGCGCCAAATGTAACGTCAGCAACAACTACAACCATGACACCAAATGTAGCAACCAGTGTAACGCAAAGTGTAAGTAACTTCATTACCTTTCAACGTTTATTGTTTGAAATCAAAATCTGCAACACAGGGTAACTTTTCTTGGTAGAATCTTTATAGCTGTCATGTTTTGAATATGACAATAAAGTACCGTTTCCCTTCCGAGTCCGAGTAATTATCTGTAAAGTTCAGAAGGAATTAACTACCCATATCAGTGGGTGAATAATTGCCGGTTATATTCTGAAGGATAGCGAGAGACTTTTGTAAAAGTAAAGGGCCCTATTTTTAAACGGTAAATACGTGTGCAAATCTGAATGGCCTTTTAAAAATTACAGAATTTAAAACTTGTTTCTCTTAATTTTGTTGGTTGAAAACAAAATGATTTTACCATGATAAGACGTGTCCGATTAATAGTCATAGTTTTTGAACGGTTGGTTCTGTTTCATTAAAATTATTGAAAGAATTGAATATTACTTCTAAATGCAGTACAATATAATCTGGTTCATCAAATTTTCTATCAGGAATCGTCAGAGAGTGGAACGCTGTCTAACATAGTCAAACGAAGTGCACTCTCAAACATGACGTCAATTATTACCCGAAGTGGAACAACATTCGTAGATTTGTGGAAATGTCCTAACCTAACCTAAACCTTACTACTAAGCGCAATCACAAGGGATTTGTATATCAATCCACAAGATCTTAACCGTTCCAAAGTGCCGATCTCGCCGATTCTCAGTCCACCAAGGTTTTCAATTACCTTTAAACTTAAAATTCCATCACACATTGTTATTGCAATTGACTTATGCTAATTATTTAATTATATTCATAGAAACAACCAGGAGGTGACACAGGGACTGCAAATGTCACGTCAGTTACAGCGCCAAATGTAACGTCAGCAACAACTACAACCATGACACCAAATGTAGCAACCAGTGTAACGCAAAGTGTAAGTAACTTCATTACCTTTCAACGTTTATTGTTTGAAATCAAAATCTGCAACACAGGGTAACTTTTCTTGGTAGAATCTTTATAGCTGTCATGTTTTAAATATGACAATAAAGTACCGTTTCACTTCCGAGTCCGAGTAATTATCTGTAAAGTTCAGAAGGAATTAACTACCCATATCAGTGGGTGAATAATTGCCGGTTATATTCTGAAGGATAGCGAGAGACTTTTGTAAAAGTAAAGGGCCCTATTTTTAAACGGTAAATACGTGTGCAAATCTGAATGGCCTTTTAAAAATAACAGAATTTAAAACTTGTTTCTCTTAATTTTGTTGGTTGAAAACAAAATGATTTTACCATGATAAGACGTGTCCGATTAATAGTCATAGTTTTTGAACGGTTGGTTCTGTTTCATTAAAATTATTGAAAGAATTGAATATTACTTCTAAATGCAGTACAATATAATCTGGTTCATCAAATTTTCTATCAGGAATCGTCAGAGAGTGGAACGCTGTCTAACATAGTCAAACGAAGTGCACTCTCAAACATGACGTCAATTATTACCCAAAGTGGAACAACATTCGTAGATTTGTGGAAATGTCCTAACCTAACCTAAACCTTACTACTAAGCGCAATCACAAGGGATTTGTATATCAATCCACAAGATCTTAACCGTTCCAAAGTGCCGATCTCGCCGATTCTCAGTCCACCAAGGTTTTCAATTACCTTTAATATTAAAATTCCATCACACATTGTTATTGCAATTGACTTATGCTAATTATTTAATTATATTCATAGAAACAACCAGGAGGTGACACAGGGACTGCAAATGTCACGTCAGTTACAGCGCCAAATGTAACGTCAGCAACAACTACAACCATGACACCAAATGTAGCAACCAGTGTAACGCAAAGTGTAAGTAACTTCATTACCTTTCAACGTTTATTGTTTGAAATCAAAATCTGCAACACAGGGTAACTTTTCTTGGTAGAATCTTTATAGCTGTCATGTTTTAAATATGACAATAAAGTACCGTTTCCCTTCCGAGTCCGAGTAATTATCTGTAAAGTTCAGAAGGAATTAACTACCCATATCAGTGGGTGAATAATTGCCGGTTATATTCTGAAGGATAGCGAGAGACTTTTGTAAAAGTAAAGGGCCCTATTTTTAAACGGTAAATACGTGTGCAAATCTGAATGGCCTTTTAAAAATTACAGAATTTAAAACTTGTTTCTCTTAATTTTGTTGGTTGAAAACAAAATGATTTTACCATGATAAGACGTGTCCGATTAATAGTCATAGTTTTTGAACGGTTGGTTCTGTTTCATTAAAATTATTGAAAGAATTGAATATTACTTCTAAATGCAGTACAATATAATCTGGTTCATCAAATTTTCTATCAGGAATCGTCAGAGAGTGGAACGCTGTCTAACATAGTCAAACGAAGTGCACTCTCAAACATGACGTCAATTATTACCCAAAGTGGAACAACATTCGTAGATTTGTGGAAATGTCCTAACCTAACCTAAACCTTACTACTAAGCGCAATCACAAGGGATTTGTATATCAATCCACAAGATCTTAACCGTTCCAAAGTGCCGATCTCGCTGATTCTCAGTCCACCAAGGTTTTCAATTACCTTTAAACTTAAAATTCCATCACACATTGTTATTGCAATTGACTTATGCTAAGTATTTAATTATATTCATAGAAACAACCAGGAGGTGACACAGGGACTGCAAATGTCACGTCAGTTACAGCGCCAAATGTAACGTCAGCAACAACTACAACCATGACACCAAATGTAGCAACCAGTGTAACGCAAAGTGTAAGTAACTTCATTACCTTTCAACGTTTATTGTTTGAAATCAAAATCTGCAACACAGGGTAACTTTTCTTGGTAGAATCTTTATAGCTGTCATGTTTTAAATATGACAATAAAGTACCGTTTCCCTTCCGAGTCCGAGTAATTATCTGTAAAGTTCAGAAGGAATTAACTACCCATATCAGTGGGTTAATAATTGCCGGTTATATTCTGAAGGATAGCGAGAGACTTTTGTAAAAGTAAAGGGCCCTATTTTTAAACGGTAAATACGTGTGCAAATCTGAATGGCCTTTTAAAAATTACAGAATTTAAAACTTGTTTCTCTTAATTTTGTTGGTTGAAAACAAAATGATTTTACCATGATAAGACGTGTCCGATTAATAGTCATAGTTTTTGAACGGTTGGTTCGGTTTCATTAAAATTATTGAAAGAATTGAATATTACTTCTAAATGCAGTACAATATAATCTGGTTCATCAAATTTTCTATCAGGAATCGTCAGAGAGTGGAACGCTGTCTAACATAGTCAAACGAAGTGCACTCTCAAACATGACGTCAATAATTACCCGAAGTGGAACAACATTCGTAGATTTGTGGAAATGTCCTAACCTAACCTTAACCTAACTACTAAGCGCAATCACAAGGGATTTGTATATCAATCCACAAGATCTTAACCGTTCCAAAGTGCCGATCTCGCCGATTCTCAGTCCACCAAGGTTTTCAATTACCTTTAAACTTAAAATTCCATCACACATTGTTATTGCAATTGACTTATGCTAAGTATTTAATTATATTCATAGAAACAACCAGGAGGTGACACAGGGACTGCAAATGTCACGTCAGTTACAGCGCCAAATGTAACGTCAGCAACAACTACAACCATGACACCAAATGTAGCAACCAGTGTAACGCAAAGTGTAAGTAACTTCATTACCTTTCAACGTTTATTGTTTGAAATCAAAATCTGCAACACAGGGTAACTTTTCTTGGTAGAATCTTTATAGCTGTCATGTTTTAAATATGACAATAAAGTACCGTTTCACTTCCGAGTCCGAGTAATTATCTGTAAAGTTCAGAAGGAATTAACTACCCATATCAGTGGGTGAATAATTGCCGGTTATATTCTGAAGGATAGCGAGAGACTTTTGTAAAAGTAAAGGGCCCTATTTTTAAACGGTAAATACGTGTGCAAATCTGAATGGCCTTTTAAAAATTACAGAATTTAAAACTTGTTTCTCTTAATTTTATTGGTTGAAAACAAAATGATTTTACCATGATAAGACGTGTCCGATTAATAGTCATAGTTTTTGAACGGTTGGTTCGGTTTCATTAAAATTATTGAAAGAATTGAATATTACTTCTAAATGCAGTACAATATAATCTGGTTCATCAAATTTTCTATCAGGAATCGTCAGAGAGTGGAACGCTGTCTAACATAGTCAAACGAAGTGCACTCTCAAACATGACGTCAATAATTACCCGAAGTGGAACAACATTCGTAGATTTGTGGAAATGTCCTAACCTAACCTTAACCTAACTACTAAGCGCAATCACAAGGGATTTGTATATCAATCCACAAGATCTTAACCGTTCCAAAGTGCCGATCTCGCTGATTCTCAGTCCACCAAGGTTTTCAATTACCTTTAAACTTAAAATTCCATCACACATTGTTATTGCAATTGACTTATGCTAAGTATTTAATTATATTCATAGAAACAACCAGGAGGTGACACAGGGACTGCAAATGTCACGTCAGTTACAGCGCCAAATGTAACGTCAGCAACAACTACAACCATGACACCAAATGTAGCAACCAGTGTAACGCAAAGTGTAAGTAACTTCATTACCTTTCAACGTTTATTGTTTGAAATCAAAATCTGCAACACAGGGTAACTTTTCTTGGTAGAATCTTTAAAGCTGTCGGGTTTTAAATATGACAATAAAATACCGTTGCCTTCTGAGTCCGAGTAATTATCTGTAAAGTTCAGAAGAAGCTAACTACCCAAATCAGTGGGTGAATAAATGCCGGTTACATTCTGAAGGATAGCGAGAGACCTTTGTAAAAGTAAAGGGCCCTATTTTTTAACGGTAAATACGTGTGCAAATTTGAATGGACTTTTGTAATTTAAAGGATTTAAAACTTGTTTTTTTTTTTTTTTTTTTTTGTTGGTTGAATGCAAAGTGAATTTACCATGATCAGACGTGTCCGATTAATAGGCATCGTTAGTAAACGGTTGGTTTTGTTTCATTAAGATTATTGAAAGAATTGAATATTACTCTCAAAAGCAGTATAATTTAAACAAGTGAAGCTAATTTTCTGTCAGAAATCGTTAAAAAGTGTAACGATGTCTAACATATTCAAACGAAGTGCACTCTCAATCATGTCGTAAACTATTACCCCAAGTGGAACACCATTCCTATATTTGTCGTTTAATTATTTTTATATAATTAATTTATTCAACCGATCCATTTCCACACGCAATCGGACTACGAGGCAGTTTGTTACTTGTCTCAGTTTATTTGAAACAATATTTGTAAATAATATTTACAATAACGGTCAACCTATGTTTTTTTTAAAAGCCCCGGAATGTGTTAATTGAAAAGGAAATGTTACGCAGACTACCACAGGAATGAGAGCCTGAACCTGAATACCATGTGTAATCACAACGGATTTGTGAATCAATCCACAAGATTTTAACCGTTCCAAGGTGCCGAACTCGTCATTTGCCATTCCACCAAGGTTTTCCCCTACCTTCAGACGTAAAATTAGATCACTGGTTGTGATTGAAATTGACTTATGCTAATTATTTAATTATATTAATAGAAACAGCCAGGAGGTGACACGGTGCAAATGTCACGTCAGTTACAGCGCCAAATGAAAAAAGGAAAATATAATTTAGTTAAGCCCTTTTTCGTATCAGCAATCGTTAGAAAGTGGAAGGCTGTCTAACGTTGTCAAACCAAGTGCACCATCAAAGGTTACGTTCACCATTAATCCAATTAAATGGCGCCCACCGAAGAGGCAGTCTGTTAGGAGTCCCGGGGTTTGTACAATACTAGACCATAAACTAACCATGAAGTTGAAAACAAAGAGAAATATTCACGTGTTACCTTAAGAAAAAAAAAAAAAAGAAAACCATGCAATGGAAGCATTTTTTTTTTGTCTTATACATCAGGAAGGGTAATACCATTTTATTTCAATGAGATTTGTTAACTTCAAAATTTTAAAGTCAATCTTTCTAACTAGTTTTCGTAATTAACCACTATTGTATAATGCATCGTCCTTGTAAATGAACGATATTACTAATCAAAAGAGTTACGTTACCAGAACATGTCACGCAAAGTGCAACGGGAATTACAACCTGGACTTCAACACGGAGTGCAACCACTAGTGAATAGTCAAACCACAAGATCTTATCGTCAAACGGCGCCAATGGTTTCGTTTTTCAGTCCTCCTACGTTTCCCTTAGCTAACAATATAAAATTTAATATTTGCATCTAATCGCAAATCACTTATGCTCATTGAATTTATATTTGTGATAGAAACCCGGAAAAGGTGATTACATTTACATTTTCAATATATTGGCAACTTAAACAGTGACATAAATAGGGGAAAAACGATAAGGTAATGACTCACACTGCGGCGCGACACTTTGAAATTGAATTGCAAAGTGGAAACCACTCCCACCGAAGAGGCAGATCGTTTTAAGTTCGGGTGTATGTCCAATAGTTAACCATATAATGACCATGAAATTGAAAACAAAGAGAAATATTAAGATGTTGCCCTAAGACACAAAAAAAATGGCTCAATCAAAGTAATTTTGTCTAATACAACAGAAAGATCGTTGCCTATATAATTGTATGAACTTTGGTAATATCTACAACCTGCTTTAACTTTCAGGCAATCTAACTAATTAGCTTTAACGTAATCACTCTCTTATCATGTATCGCCCTTTATAATTAAAGATAGGAAATTTACATTCATTTGCATTATAACGATATAATACAAATTGTACATTACGTAAGGTTACATTTACACACGTTATTGGAAGAAAGCTTAAAAGGTCATCATTGTTACGAAACATTTCAAGCATTGGCGTAGCTACTGGGAGGGGGCAGGGGAAAGTTGCCCCCGGAAAATAATTTGGGGAAATTTCAAGAAATTGGGAAAATTTGAAAAATCATGGTATGCCCTTTTCCAAGTTCTCAAAATTTTTGTGAGAATAAGAAATTGTGAGACATTTCTCATACATTTTTCTGTTTTTCTGCAACAAATAAACACAGATCCAGTGTCGAATGAACCGACCTGACTCGCGTTCTACAGGAATGCCCTCTCCGCACCGCATAGCAGACTGAATGTTGTCTTGTATACGGGCAGGTGTTATCAACAGTGCATTCCAGTGCATGCGAAGCTGTTTTACTCTACACATCTAATCGCAAATGACTTATGCTAATTGAATTTATATTTGTGATAGAAACCCGAAGAAGTTGATACGGAAACTCCAAAGGAAGCGTCAGCTCCAGCGTCAGGTGATACAGCAGCAACAACTTCAAGCACAGGATCAAACAAAACACCAAGTGCATCGCAAAGTGTCAGTATTTTATTAACTTTCAACGTTCATGGTTTAAAATGGTTATTAGCAACAACGAATAACTTTCTTTTAAAGATATTTATGGTTGTCATGTTTAAATTGTGAGAATTAAAGACCCTTTTAGTCCGAGTCCTAGTTTTTATCTTTAAAGTTCAGAATTTATTAACTACGAACGAAAATAAGTGAATAAAAGCTAGTCAATCTCTTGTGAAACTTAATGGTCGGACTCATTTTTCAACGGTAAATACGTAATTTGAACTGATATTTGTAATTTCTACCATTAGATTTTCAGCTTGTTTGTTTTGATATTACTCGTTGATACATATCGATTTTACCTTAATCAGACTTGGCCTAATATATCGACATCATTGTGAACGATCCGTTTTCTCTCATTTAAGTAAATTAAAAGAATTGATTAGTTCTTCTGAGACCAGAAAATATAATCTCGTTTCAAACAATTTTTATCTGAAATCTTTCGGAAAGTGGAAACGCTGCGTAACGTAGTGACACCAAGTGCAACAGCAAACGTGACGTCAACTAATATACTCCAATTAAGTGGGACACCCAGCGTAAAAGCGTCTTGCTAAATTTAACCATTCATTCATTCAGCTGATCCTTTCCCACAATGTGTGCCTATCTGAACTGATTCTCATATATTTACATTTTCAACATATTGGCCACTTAAACAGTGACATAAATAGGGGAAAAACGATAAGGTACTGACTCACACTGCGCTGTGACAATTTGAAATTGAATTGCAAAGTGGAAACCACGCCCACCGAAAGAAGTTCGTTTCAAGTTCGTTGGTATGTCCAGTAGTTAACCATATAATGACCATGAAATTGAAAACAAAGAGAAATATTGAGATGTTGCCCTGAGACATGAAAAAAAAAATGGCTCAATCAAAGCAATTTTTATCTTATACAACAGTAAGATCGTTGCCTATATAATTGAATGAATTTTGGTAATCTCTTCAACCTGCTTCAATTTTCAGGCAATCTAAATAAATAGCTTTAACGTAATCACTCTCTTATCATGCATCGCCCTTAATAATTAAAGATAGGAAATTTACAGTTATTTGCATTATAACGAAATTATACAAATTGTACATTACGTAAGGTTACATTAACCCACGTTCTTGGTAGAAAGCCAAAGAAGTCAAAATTGTTACGTTAACAGAACGTTTCACGCAGTAGCGTAGCCACGGGGGGGGGGGGGCAGGGGAAAATTGCCTTTAGGAAAATCATTTGGGCAAATTTTGGGGAAACTTCAAGAATTGGGGAAATTTGAAAAAAACATGGTATGCCCTTTTCCCAGTTCTCAAAATTTTTCTTAGAATGAAAAATTGTGACACATTTCTCATACATTTTTCTGTTTTTATACAACAAATAAACCCAGATCCAGTGCCGCATAAACCGACCTGACTCGCGTTCCACAGGAATGTCCTCTCCGCATCGCATAGCAGTTTGAATGTTCTCTTGTATACGGGAAGGTGTTATGATCAGTGCATTCCAGTGCATGCGAAGCTGTTTTACTCTACACATCTTATCGCAAAAGACTTATGCTTATACAATTTATATTTGTGATAGAAACTCGGCGAAGGTGATACGGAAACTCCAAATCAAACGTCAGCTCCAGCGTCAAGTGTCACAGCAGCAACAACTTCAACCACAGGATCAAATGAAAGACCAAGTGCATCGCAAAGTGTCAGTAATTTTATTAACTTTCAACGTTCATGGTTTAAAATGGTTATTAGCAACAACGGATAACTTTCTTCTAAAGATATTTATGGTTGTCATGTGTAAATTGTGAAAATTAAAGACCCTTTTAGTCCGAGTCCTAGTTTTTATCTTTAAAGTTCAGAATTTACTAATTACGAACAAAAAAAAAGTGAATAAAAGCCGGTCAACTTCTTGTGAAAGTTAATGTTCGGACTCATTTTTTAACGGTAAATACGTAATTTGAACTGATATTTGTAATTTCTATCATAAGACTTTCAGCTTGTTTGTTTTGGTTTTACTCGTTGGTACATATCGATTTTACCTTAATCAGACTTGGCCTAACATATCGACGTCATTGTAAACGATTCGTTTTCTTTCATTTAAGTCTTGATGAGTTCTTCTGAGACCACCAAAATATGATCTAGTTAAAATCAATTTTTATGAGAAATCTTTCGGAAAGTGGAACGCTGCGTAACGTAGTGACACCAGTGCACCAGCAAACGTGATGTCAACTACTACTCCAATTAAGTGGGACACCCAGCGTAAAAGCGTCATTCTAAATTTTACCATTCATTCATTTAGCTGATCCTTTCCCATAATGTGTTCCTATCTAAACTGATTCTTATATATCTACATTTTCAACATATTGGCCACTTAAACAGTGACATAAATAGGGGAAAATGATAAGTTATTCACTCACACTGCCGTGTGTCACTTTGAAATTGAATTGAGAAGTGGAAACCACGCCCACCGAAGAGGCAGATCGTTTCAAATTCATTGGTATGTCCAATAGTTAATAATATAATGACCATGAAATTGAAAACAAAGAGAAATATTGAGATGTTGCCCTGAGACACGAAAAAAAAAATGGCTCAATCAAAGCAATTTTTATCTAATACAACAGTAAGGTAATTCCTTATATAATTGAATGAATTTTGGTAATCTCTACAACCTGCTTTAATTTTCAGGCAATCTAACTAATTTGCTTTAACGTAATCACTTTTTTATGATGCATCACCCTTTATAATTAAAGATACGAAACTTAAATTTATTTGCTTTCTAACGATATTATACAAATAGTACATTTCGTAAGGTTACATTAACACACGTTATCGGTAGAAAGCCAAAGAAGTCAAAATTTTTACGTTAACAGAACATTTCACGCAGTAGCATAGCTACTTGGGAGCAAGGGAAAGTCCCCCCCCCCCCCCGGAAAATAATTTGGAGGAAATTTCGGGAAAATTTCAAGAAATTGGGGACATTTGAAAAATCATTGTATGCCCTTTTCTCAATTCTCAAAATTTTTCTTAGAATAAAACATTGTGAGACATTTCTCAACCATTTTTCTGTTTTTCTGCAACAAATAAACCCAGATCCAGTGTCGCATGAACCGACCTGACTCGCGTTCCACAGGAATGTCCTCTCCGCACCGCATAGCAGATTGAATATTGTCTTGTATACGGGCAAGTGTTATGATCAGTGCATTCCAGTGCATGCGAAGCTGTTTTACTCTACACCTCTAATCGGAAATGACTTATGCTTATACAATTTATATTTGTGATAGAAACCCGGAGAAGGTGATACGGAAACTCCAAATCAAACGTCAGCTTCAGCGTCAAGTGTCACAGCAGCAACAACTTCAACCACAGGATCAAATGAAACACCAAGTGCATCGCAAAGTGTCAGTAATTTTATTACCTTTCAACGTTTATGGTTTAAAATGGTTATTAGCAACAACGGATAACTTCCTTCTAAAGATATTTATGGTTGTCATGTTTAAATTGTGAAAATTAAAGACCCTTTTAGTCCGAGTCCTAGTTTTTATCTTTAAAGTTCAGAATTTACTAACTACGAACAAAAATAAGTGAATAAAAGCCGGTTAACTTCTTGTGAAAGTTAAAATCACTCTCTTATCATGCATCGCCCTTTATAATTAAAGATAGGAAATTTACAATTATTTGCATTATAACGAAATTATACAAATTGTACATTACGTAAGGTTACATTAACCCACATTATTGGTAAAAAGCCACAGAAGTCAAAATTGTTACGTTAACAGAACATTTAACGCAGTAGCCTAGCTACTGGGGGCAGGGTGAAAGTTGCCCCCCGGAAAATAATTTGTTGAAATTTCCGGGAAATTTCAATAAATTGGGGAAATTTGAAAAATCACGGTATGCCCTTTTCCCAGTTCTCAAAAAGATTTCTCAGAATAAAAAATTGTGACACATTTCTCATACATTTTTCTGTTTTTATACAACAAATAAACCCAGATCCAGTGCCGCATAAACCGACCTGACTCGCGTTCCACAGGAATGTCCTCTCCGCACCGCATAGCAGATTGAATGTTCTCTTGTATACGGGCAGTTGTTATGATCAGTGCATTCCAGTGCATGCGAAGCTGTTTTACTCTACACATCTAATCGAAAATGTCTTATGCTTATACAATTTATATTTGTGATAGAAACTCGGAGAAGGTGATACGGAAACTCCAAATCAAACGTCAGCTCCAGCGTCAAGTGTCACAGCAGCAACAACTTCAACCACAGGATCAAATGAAACACCAAGTGCATCGCAAAGTGTCAGTAATTTTATTAACTTTCAACGTTCATGGTTTCAAATGGTTATTAGCAACAACGGATAACTTTCTTCTAAAAATATTTATGGTTGTCATGTTTAAATTGTGAAAATTGAAGACCCTTTTAGTTCGAGTCCTAGTTTTTATCTTTAAAGTTCAGAATTTACTAACTACGAACAAAAATAAGTGAATAAAAGCCGGTCAACTTCTTGTGAAAGTTAATGTTCGGACTCATTTTTTAACGGTAAATACGTAATTTGAACTGATATTTGTAATTTCTACCATAAGACTTTCAGCTTGTTTGTTTTGATTTTACTCTTTGATACATATCGATTTTACCTTAATCAGACTTGGCCTAACATATCGACGTCATTGTTAACGATTCGTTTTCTTTCATTTAAGTATTGATTAGTTCTTCTGAGACCACCAAAATGTAATCTAGTTAAAATCAATTTTTATGAGAAATCTTTCGGAAAGTGGAACGCTGCGTAACGTAGTGACACCAAGTGCACCAGCAAACGTGACGTCAACTACTACTCCAATTAAGTGGGACACCCAGCGTAAAAGCGTCATTCTAAATTTTACCATTCATTCATTTGGCTAATCCTTTCCCACAATGTGTTCCTATCTAAACTGATTCTCATATATTTATATTTTCAACATATTGGCCACTTAAACAGTGACATAAATAGGGGAAAATAAAAAGTTAATCACTCACACTGCGGCGATGTCACTTTGAAATTGAATTGCGAAGTGGAAACCACGCCCACCGAAGAGGCAGATCGTTTCAAGTTCGTTGGTATTTCCAGTAGTTAACCATATAATGACTATGAAATTGAAAACAAAGAGAAATATTGAGATGATGCGCTGAGACATGAAAAAAAAATGGCTCAATCAAAGCAATTTTTATCTAATACAACAGTAAGATCGTTGCCTATGTAATTGAATGAATTTTGGTAATCTCTTCAACCTGCTTTAATTTTCAGGCAATCTAACTAATTAGCTTTAACGTAATCACTCTCTTATCATGCATCGCCCTTTATAATTAAAGATAGGAAATTTACAATTATTTGCATTATAACGAAATTATACAAATTGTACATTACGTAAGGTTAAATTAACCCACATTATTGGTAGAAAGCCACAGAAGTCAAAATTGTTACGTTAACAGAACATTTAACGCAGTAGCCTAGCTACTGGGGGCAGGGGGAAAGTTGCCCCCCGGAAAATAATTTGTTGAAATTTCCGGGAAATTTCAATAAATTGGGGAAATTTGAAAAATCACGGTATGCCCTTTTCCCAGTTCTCAAAAAGATTTCTTAGAATAAAAAATTGTGACACATTTCTCATACATTTTTCTGTTTTTATACAACAAATAAACCCAGATCCAGTGTCGCATAAACCGACCTGACTCGCGTTCCACAGGAATGTCCTCTCCGCACCGCATAGCAGTTTGAATGTTCTCTTGTATACGGGAAGGTGTTATGATCAGTGCATTCCAGTGCATGCGAAGCTGTTTTACTCTACACATCTAATCGCAAAAGACTTATGCTAATACAATTTATATTTGTGATAGAAACTCGGAGAAGGTGATACGGAAACTCCAAATCAAACGTCAGCTCCAGCGTCAAGTGTCACAGCAGCAACAACTTCAACCACAGGATCAAATGAAAGACCAAGTGCATCGCAAAGTGTCAGTAATTTTATTAACTTTCAACGTTCATGGTTTCAAATGGTTATTAGCAACAACGGATAACTTTCTTCTAAAGATATTTATGGTTGTCATGTTTAAATTGTGAAAATTAAAGACCCTTTTAGTCCGAGTCCTAGTTTTTATCTTTAAAGTTCAGAATTTACTAATTACGAACAAAAAAAAAGTGAATAAAAGCCGGTCAACTTCTTGTGAAAGTTAATGTTCGGACTCATTTTTTAACGGTAAATACGTAATTTGAACTGATATTTGTAATTTCTATCATAAGACTTTCAGCTTGTTTGTTTTGGTTTTACTCGTTGGTACATATCGATTTTACCTTAATCAGACTTGGCCTAACATATCGACGTCATTGTAAACGATTCGTTTTCTTTCATTTAAGTCTTGATGAGTTCTTCTGAGACCACCAAAATATGATCTAGTTAAAATCAATTTTTATGAGAAATCTTTCGGAAAGTGGAACGCTGCGTAACGTAGTGACACCAGTGCACCAGCAAACGTGACGTCAACTACTACTCCAATTAAGTGGGACACCCAGCGTAAAAGCGTCATTCTAAATTTTACCATTCATTCATTTAGCTGATCCTTTCCCATAATGTGTTCCTATCTAAACTGATTCTTATATATCTACATTTTCAACATATTGGCCACTTAAACAGTGACATAAATAGGGGAAAATGATAAGTTATTCACTCACACTGCCGCGTGTCACTTTGAAATTGAATTGAGAAGTGGAAACCACGCCCACCGAAGAGGCAGATCGTTTCAAATTCATTGGTATGTCCAATAGTTAATAATATAATGACCATGAAATTGAAAACAAAGAGAAATATTGAGATGTTGCCCTGAGACACGAAAAAAAAATTGCTCAATCAAAGCAATTTTTATCTAATACAACAGTAAGGTAATTCCTTATATAATTGAATGAATTTTGGTAATCTCTACAACCTGCTTTAATTTTCAGGCAATCTAACTAATTTGCTTTAACGTAATCACTTTTTTATGATGCATCACCCTTTATAATTAAAGATACGAAACTTAAATTTATTTCCTTTCTAACGATATTATACAAATAGTACATTTCGTAAGGTTACATTAACACACGTTATCGGTAGAAAGCCAAAGAAGTCAAAATTTTTACGTTAACAGAACATTTCACGCAGTAGCATAGCTACTTGGGAGCAAGGGAAAGTCCCCCCCCCCCCCCCCGGAAAATAATTTGGAGGAAATTTCGGGAAAATTTCAAGAAATTGGGGACATTTGAAAAATCATTGTATGCCCTTTTCTCAATTCTCAAAATTTTTCTTGGAATAAAACATTGTGAGACATTTCTCAACCATTTTTCTGTTTTTCTGCAACAAATAAACCCAGATCCAGTGTCGCATGAACCGACCTGACTCGCGTTCCACAGGAATGTCCTCTCCGCACCGCATAGCAGATTGAATATTGTCTTGTATACGGGCAAGTGTTATGATCAGTGCATTCCAGTGCATGCGAAGCTGTTTTACTCTACACCTCTAATCGGAAATGACTTATGCTTATACAATTTATATTTGTGATAGAAACCCGGAGAAGGTGATACGGAAACTCCAAATCAAACGTCAGCTCCAGCGTCAAGTGTCACAGCAGCAACAACTTCAACCACAGGATCAAATGAAACACCAAGTGCATCGCAAAGTGTCAGTAATTTTATTAACTTTCAACGTTTATGGTTTAAAATGGTTATAAGCAACAACGGATAACTTCCTTCTAAAGATATTTATGGTTGTCATGTTTAAATTGTGAAAATTAAAGACCCTTTTAGTCCGAGTCCTAGTTTTTATCTTTAAAGTTCAGAATTTACTAACTACGAACAAAAATAAGTGAATAAAAGCCGGTTAACTTCTTGTGAAAGTTAAAATCACTCTCTTATCATGCATCGCCCTTTATAATTAAAGATAGGAAATTTACAATTATTTGCATTATAACGAAATTATACAAATTGTACATTACGTAAGGTTACATTAACCCACATTATTGGTAGAAAGCCACAGAAGTCAAAATTGTTACGTTAACAGAACATTTAACGCAGTAGCCTAGCTACTGGGGGCAGGGTGAAAGTTGCCTGGCGGAAAATAATTTGTTGAAATTTCCGGGAAATTTCAATAAATTGGTGAAATTTGAAAAATCACGGTATCCCCCTTTCCCAGTTCTCAAAATTTTTCTTAGAATAAAAAATTGTGACACATTTCTCATACATTTTTCTGTTTTTATACAACAAATATACCCAGATCCAGTGCCGCATAAACCGACCTGACTCGCGTTCCACAGGAATGTCCTCTCCGCACCGCATAGCAGATTGAATGTTCTCTTGTATACGGGCAGTTGTTATGATCACTGCATTCCAGTGCATGCGAAGCTGTTTTACTCTACACATCTAATCGAAAATGACTTATGCTTATACAATTTATATTTGTGATAGAAACTCGGAGAAGGTGATACGGAAACTCCAAATCAAACGTCAGCTCCAGCGTCAAGTGTCACAGCAGCAACAACTTCAACCACAGGATCAAATGAAACACCAAGTGCATCGCAAAGTGTCAGTAATTTTATTAACTTTCAACGTTCATGGTTTAAAATGGTTATTAGCAACAACGGATAACTTTCTTCTAAAAATATTTATGGTTGTCATGTTTAAATTGTGAAAATTGAAGACCCTTTTAGTCCGAGTCCTAGTTTTTATCTTTAAAGTTCAGAATTTACTAACTACGAACAAAAATAAGTGAATAAAAGCCGGTCAACTTCTTGTGAAAGTTAATGTTCGGACTCATTTTTTAACGGTAAATACGTAATTTGAACTGATATTTGTAATTTCTACCATAAGACTTTCAGCTTGTTTGTTTTGATTTTACTCTTTGATACATATCGATTTTACCTTAATCAGACTTGGCCTAACATATCGACGTCATTGTAAACGATTCGTTTTCTTTCATTTAAGTATTGATTAGTTCTTCTGAGACCACCAAAATGTAATCTAGTTAAAATCAATTTTTATGAGAAATCTTTCGGAAAGTGGAACGCTGCGTAACGTAGTGACACCAAGTGCACCAGCAAACGTGATGTCAACTACTACTCCAATTAAGTGGGACACCCAGCGTAAAAGCGTCATTCTAAATTTTACCATTCATTCATTTGGCTAATCCTTTCCCACAATGTGTTCCTATCTAAACTGATTCTCATATATTTACATTTTCAACATATTGGCCACTTAAACAGTGACATAAATAGGGGAAAATAAAAAGTTAATCACTCACACTGCGGCGATGTCACTTTGAAATTGAATTGCGAAGTGGAAACCACGCCCACCGAAGAGGCAGATCGTTTCAAGTTCGTTGGTATTTCCAGTAGTTAACCATATAATGACCATGAAATTGAAAACAAAGAGAAATATTGAGATGATGCGCTGAGACATGAAAAAAAAAATGGCTCAGTCAAAGCAATTTTTATCTAATACAACAGTAAGATCGTTGCTTATGTAATTGAATGAATTTTGGTAATCTTTTCAACCTGCTTTAATTTTCAGGCAATCTAACTAATTAGCTTTAACGTAATCACTCTCTTATCATGCATCGCCCTTTATAATTAAAGATAGGAAATTTACAATTATTTGCATTATAACGAAATTATACAAATTGTACATTACGTAAGGTTACATTAACCCACATTATTGGTAGAAAGCCACAGAAGTCAAAATTGTTACGTTAACAGAACATTTAACGCAGTAGCCTAGCTACTGGGGGCAGGGGGAAAGTTGCCCCCCGGGAAATAATTTGTTGAAATTTCCGGGAACTTTCAATAAATTGGCGAAATTTGAAAAATCACGGTATGCCCTTTTCCCAGTTCTCAAAATTTTTCTTAGAATAAAAAATTGTGACACATTTCTCATACATTTTTCTGTTTTTATACAACAAATATACCCAGATCCAGTGCCGCATAAACCGACCTGACTCGCGTTCCACAGGAATGTCCTCTCCGCACCGCATAGCAGTTTGAATGTTCTCTTGTATACGGGCAGGTGTTATGATCAGTGCATTCCAGTGCATGCGAAGCTGTTTTACTCTACACATCTAATCGCAAAAGACTTATGCTAATACAATTTATATTTGTGATAGAAACTCGGAGAAGGTGATACGGAAACTCCAAATCAAACGTCAGCTCCAGCGTCAAGTGTCACAGCAGCAACAACTTCAACCACAGGATCAAATGAAAGACCAAGTGCATCGCAAAGTGTCAGTAATTTTATTAACTTTCAACGTTCATGGTTTCAAATGGTTATTAGCAACAACGGATAACTTTCCTATAAAGATATTTATGGTTGTCATGTTTAAATTGTGAAAATTAAAGACCCTTTTAGTCCGAGTCCTAGTTTTTATCTTTAAAGTTCAGAATTTACTAACTACGGACAAAAATAAGTGAATAAAAGCCGGTCAACCTCTGAATAAAAAAAAACACCTTTTGTGAAAGTTAATGTTCGGACTCATTTTTCAACGGTAAATACGTAATTAAACTCATATTTGTAATTTCTACCATTGGACTTTCAGCTTTTTTGTTTTGATTTTACTTGTTGATACATATCGATCTTACCTTAATCAGACTTGGCCTAATATATCGACATCATTGTGAACGATTCATTTTCTTTCATTTAAGTAATTTAAAGAATTGATTTATTCTTCTGAGACCAGAAAAATATGATCTGGTTAAAATCAATTTTTATCAGAAAGGTTTCGGAAAGTGGAACGCTTCGTAACGAAGTGACACCAAGTGCAGCAGCAAACGTGACGTCAACTATAACTCCAAGTGGAACACCAAGCGTAAAAGCGTCTTATTAAACTTTACCATTTATTCATTCATTCATCATTCGTTGATTCTTGCTCACCAAGGGACCTAGACTGATTCTCATATATTTTCATACATTTTCAAC
Organism: Holothuria scabra; assembly: GCA_037179385.1. Classification (NCBI taxonomy): domain Eukaryota; kingdom Metazoa; phylum Echinodermata; class Holothuroidea; order Aspidochirotida; family Holothuriidae; genus Holothuria; species Holothuria scabra. Next base: position 46,513,670 of record CM074181.1, on the reverse strand, counting down.
GCATTGTCTATTCATGAATCACATAAACAGGGTAAAACAATGATAAGGTGTTCATTCACACTGCTGCGTGACGCTTGGCAGTTGTATCGCAAAGTGGAAACCAAGCCCACCGAAGAGGCAGTTAGTTTCAAGTTCCGGGTTATGTCCAATAGTAGACCATATGATAACCATAAATTTGAAAACAAAGAGTAAAAATATTAAGATGTTACCCTCAGACACAAAATAGAAAATGGTACAACCAAAGCAATTTTTGTCTAATACAACAGAAAGATCGTTGCTTATTTATTGAAATAAGGCTTGTTAATCTCTAAAGTCAGACTTATTTTGCATGGAATCTAACTAACTAGCTTAACTTAAACACTCTTGTTTCATGCATCACCCTTGTTAAGTAACGTTGGAACATTCACATTTATTTGCATTGTAACAATGAAAAGCAAATTGTACACTTAAGGGTACATTAACCTCGCTAAACGGTCAAACACTGTTATTGGTAGAAAGAACAGAAAGCGTTTCCTTCTCAGAATTTGCCACGAAGAGTGCAACAGGAATTACAACCTGGACTTCAACACCAAGTGAAACCACAAGTGATTAATGAAACCACACGATATCCAGTCCACCTAGGTGTCCCCTTACTTTACGATATCAAATTCCTTTTCTACTTGTTATTGCAATTGACTTATGCTAACTGAATTTATATTTGTGATAGAAACCCCCGGAAGGTGACATCGAAACTCCAAAGGAAACGTCAGTTCCAGCGACAAGTGTAACAACAACAACTTCAACCACAGCACCAAATGAAACAGCAAGTGGATCACAAAGAGTAAGTAATTTTATTAACTTTTAACGTTCAAATGGTAACTTGCAACAGAGGATAACTTTCTTCTATTAATCTATTATGAATGTCATCTTAAAAATATGAAAATCAAAGACGCTTTCAGTTTCGTGTTAAAGTTTATCTGTAACGTTCATAATTAACTTACTACCGTCATAAATGAGTGAATAAAGGAGAGTTACCATCTGAATGAAAACAAGAACCTCATGAAAAAGGAAATGGTCCGACCAATTTTTAAACTGTTAATACGAGCGCGAATTCGAACTGACATTTGAAACTTCTACAATACGACTTACGCTTTGTTTGTTTGTTTGTTTGTTTTTTCTTCGTTCGTTGATACATATCGACTTTACCTTGATCAGACGTGTCTGATATATTGACAACATTTGCGAACGGTTTGTTTTCTTTTTACTTAAGTTATTAAAAGAAATAATAAGTGCTTCTGAGAATAAAGAAATAAAATCTAGTTAAAGGGCAGGAGCAGTCACCCCTAATTCAATTTAATGAAAAAGCTAAATGGCACAATTTTCGTCTTATTTCTCTTCAAAGTACACTCTAAAAAATATTTAAACGATTTTGTTTAAAAATTAAGATACCCACGAAAATGAGTATTTCTACTCGAAATAAGTGAGTACTTCAACTCAATTTGTGTTAAATTTTGCACAACTTCAGCAATTTGTGTAAAATTTTGCACAAATTCAGGTTAAGTACTCACTTATTTCTAGTAGAAATACTCATCTTCGTGAGTATCCTAATTTTTAAACAAAATCGTTTAAATATTTTTTAGAGTGTATCTTTCATTACATTTTATGAATTAACTATTGAATAATCAAGGTAACCCAAGCAGTTATTTCTAATAAATTTCACTTTTAAGGGGAAAAACATTGTCATGTGACTCCCAACAGCCAATCATGAAACTGGAAGTCTACTACACTACTTCAATTTGGGATGACTGCTCCTGCCCTTTAAACTCATTTCCCATCGAAATCTTCATGCGTAACGTAGTCAAACCAAGTGCACCATCAAACGTGACGTCAACTATTACTCCAAGTGGAACAACAAGCGTAGAATCGTCTCATTAATTTTCCATTCATTCATTTAGCTCATTTCCCATGATGAGTTCTTATATAAACTGAATTTCGTATATTTACATTTTCAATTCATTGTGTTATCTATGAGTTACGTGAATAGTGTAAATAATGATAAGGTATTCACTCACGCTGATACGTGAAGCTTAGCAATTGAATAACAAAGTAGTGACGGCGCCGACCGAAGAAGCCGACCGTGTCGAGTCCCGTGATATGTACATTACTACACCATATAAAAATCATGAATTTAAAAACAAAGAGAAATATTCAGATGTTTACATGAGACACAAAAATGAAAATCTTACAATGGAAGCAATTATAATAAAACAGATAGAGCGTTGCCTATTTATTGAAATGAATTTTGGTAATCTCTACAACCAAGATCGAAAAATGTAAATTTCAACACTGTGCCACACTCCACTTCACAATTTTTGCATAAGCAGCAAGTTGTTTCAGAAATATTTGTACTTTGAAGAGGATGTATTAAGGAACGTAGGAGATATTGAAACAGTTCCAATGAATTTTTCCTTGAAAAAGTTCGAACCATAACTGCCAAGTAAAGTCATGTCATTTCGCTGACATGTCACCTTACCTTGAAAAAATAACGGCATCTTCAATCGCTCTAAGGCCCCCCTTCCTTCTCTCGGTTGCTGTTCAATTATTCTCTCGTTCACTCTGTTTTGTTGAATAAAAATCTTTGAAGTAGTTACTGTCTCTTTTTTGGGCCCCTTAAAGTTTTACAGGCTAACAGACCGGTAAAAACCACTACTTTTGACATCGGCTCTACCCTATACAAACAAACTCCATAGTAATACTGGGATTCTCAACTTCAGTAAAATTCACACTCTTAAGATGTATACCTTTCTATTTAAATATGTAAATAGTATACCTGCTCAGATATTCTGCAACATTTTACTCCAAAAGGTCCTCAAATGTTGAAACCCTAAAGGAAATAACGCGCCCTTTCTGAATTACCAGTTTTAAACATGAAAATCATTGTTGAATAACTATCGTAACAAAATTTGGAGTGACTTTCGCAAATGCTGTTTAACTCCTCGCATGAGATTTTCAGTGACAAATTCAATTCTTTTTCGATAGAAAACTACTCTGCCTAAGTTTCATGCCAAATTGGACCCACCCCCCCCCCACCCCCCACCTTCTTATTACCCTAGTTCGTCCTAGCTTCGATACATGTAAAGCGGTCTGTATTTTTATTTTTTTTTCTTACTTTTTAAGGTCGTTAGCTACGATAAACACAATTACTGTATTTTTAGCATCCTCTTTCTGACTCTTTATTTCACCATTCCATCTAGCTTTATATATGTATCTTAGTGAATCGGGTTTTAAGCGTAATGCACCAAACTGAACCGAAGTATTATGTTCCCTAATCGTTTTCACAGTACGACCTCATGCGTCCCCATAATCCTCGTACCAACGTCAACGCACATGAGAGCATTTTACCTTTAAGATATGATTACATATAAGCAAATCGGAATGCTAGTGAACACCTAAAAACAGGATAGGAAAGAACCGTTGGAATCATTTCATTACCTTTTGCCGTTCTTACGAGATACCTTTTGAAATTTTTATTGTTGTTTATGACATCTCTCTTTGCATATGCGAACAATTATGTGTATTGAGTCATTTTTTTTCGCTAACCATATATCATTTTTTTTTATTAAATATTATTCTAATTTCTTACGCTTTGGTGGGTGTTTTATTTTAAAATCACAATTTGATCCACCCAATAAATCATATGCCAGTGCTACAACTATAAAATAAAACCCTGCAGTTTCAGAAATATTTGCAAAGGACAAAAAATATTTGGCCGCATCTTGTGCATGTAGTCATTTTAAGGTTTAGAGGTCTTATTCAAATGCAAAGTGCATTTACGTCTATTTGGAAAAAGCAGAACCTACTATGTGTTCAGCTTTTCACGCACCTTAATTTTTTCAGAATACCTCTTGACCAAAGAACTCTTAGGAAGGAGACGCAGCAGTTATACATGTGTCACCTATAAGTACTTGAGAATACGGTTTTCTCATTCAAGCATCAAACTTTTGATTGTCTGGTTTATTTGTGAACATTACATTGTCTGGTAATGTTGACTTTCCTAAACAAAATTTGTCCCTTTCACACCCAAGAAATGGGATGACAATTGCCTTTGTGAGCAACATGGTTTTATCTAAACAGGGAGCAACTCATTGATCTAAGGTTTGATGTGCACTGCTCACGTTTAATTAAACGACTAGTAATGGCAGTTTGAATAATTTGGTTCCTTTTTTATTAAGACGTAGTCTGCTATCCCTTACTCGAAATCCAGAAATGGGCCAGAAATGAAATTCCATATATGGTTCGGATATGGATTTCATATCTGGTTCATATCTGCTGCAGATATGGGATTTATATCTGGGCCAGATAAAAAAAATAGCAAATATAACCTTGATCTGTGCTAGAACCAAATCTAATCCATACATGGGCTAGATAAAATTTTATCTGGATCAGGTCTTTATCTGGAACAAAGTATACAAGTATGGTGCATATATGTCCCATGTCTGGACCATGAATGACTGGACCAAATTTTATTAGTGCACTACCTTTGTGTAAAGTACTATCAGAAGCCTATTCGAGCCAGCATAATGTTAAAGGCCATCTGAACATCTCTGACAAAAGTTTAATACCCATTGTATAACATTAACTTAAGTATTTGAAGTTGTTAAATTACTTCATAGTGAAGAAAAACTGCTTAAAAAATCCGACTTTGAAATGCTTACACTGCATTGTCGGTTTAAATTATCGTATGGGGCAATATTCCAACATAAATTTTGGTGAAGGTTTCATGATTTTTCACATTTAACTTCCTTAATCACAAAAAAATCAGAGCCCTAAATTCCTGACCACGCCCACACTGGAAAGTCATTTGCATATTTTAGTGTAATATAGCTAAATATGGTTTGAATGTTATGCTTTTGGTTCGCTGATACTTGTTCAGCTTCCAGAGAAGGCGTTTATGTAGGACAGGTACACAAATGAAACCAAAAAGTATTAATATGGCTATATAAAATTTACATGTAAGTCCGGCATGGTATTTTAATCAGTTATATGTATTTTCTTCCTCTTGAATAACGAAATAAGCAAAACAATACCATATACAAGTTGAATGACTTACAAGGTACATCCCTCACATCTAATTCTGAAATTTTAAAGACATGTTCTGGTGGGTTTTTTCCTCTGTCTTGTAAGAAAAACAAAAATATTCCACACCATATTCTTCAAACCCTATCACAATACCATTCTCCTAACTCAAGATATCTCATTTTAAAGATTGATTATTTTCATTAAAAAATACCTCTGCTCTCTAACAAAGCCACAAAATGTTATGTAATGTGTGCACATTGCTTCAAATTCCTTTTGTTTTTCTTTACAATTGAAGGTTCTGTTTGTCCTTGAAATTTGATACTGTTGGAATGTTTGGATACCTTTTCCTGTAGATCTAGCAATACCCTTCACCACACATAGAGTACAACAAACAACATTGCTTAATATTGCCTGCAGCGGCATCATAATTATAAATAAACTGAATGCAGTGTTAAATTAATGTGCTACGATAACATCACAAATTTCCCATGAAGCACAAATCTCAAGACAAATTTGCAATACTTTAAAAATTTGTTTCTTCTGAACGCAATAAGCTATCGAAATGCCGTTTTCACCTTCTGAAAGGGAAAATGTTCCTGTTTATTTTGCAGTTACCACATTTTGTCTCCAGAATATGCCTTTAAGTCATATTCGTGACTTTTGTTCTAAGCTTTACTCCTCTCATAATACTAACCCGTATGTTTGTATTTGTATTTCTTTGCTCCCTGAATTTCAGAATACTGTCGATTGCAATGTATGTGAGCGACGGTCCTTAAGATCTTTACGAATGCCGTTCTGCACTTTTAGTATGCCTAATGGCAAATCACCTGGAAGCGATGGCTTTTCTGCGGACTTCTATGAAAAATTCTGGCCTCGTATTCATATATGTGTTTTGAAATCGTTAAATTATGCATTTGAGCAGCAAATCCTTTCCCTGTGAACAGAGATGTGGTATAATTACTTTAATTCCAAAACCTATGAAGGACCCTCATCAGGTGACAATGTACAGACCTATTGCACTTTTAAATACAGATTACAAGATTGCGGCAAAGGCCATCGCTTCTAGGCTCAAACCTATACTCCCTTCACTCATAGGTAACACCCAGACAGGTTTTATGAGCGACAGATTTATTGGTGAGAATGTAAGATTTTTGCTAGACATTATCGAGTTTTCAATTCTTAACAATATTCCTGGGTTTTTGCTTGACTTTGATATAGCATTTGATACTTTAGAGTGTAATTTTGTTCATGCTACACTTGATAACTTTAAGTTCGGTAATGACTTTAGGAATTTGGTACGTACCTTTTGCAATAAAACAAAATCAAAATTTTCCGTTAAACAGTGCGCCTCACCCAAAAATTAGTGTTGATTGTCAAGAGCTTCAAAAACTACTTCACTTTGAGCTTGATAATGTTGATTTTGGACTCTTAGCCTAAGACTTTTACAAGGGAGTGCAAGATCAGAAATGCCTTCAATAGATTCCCTTTTGGCAGTGTTACAGTATAATTTTTTGAACGTTGACAAAAGTACTAAGTGTCATTCTTTGTAACTTTTTATTTCCGCTTTGTTAACGAACTAAAGCTGTCTTCTGTCTAACCTGCAAAGATCATCATAAGATAGATAAATATTAAAATATGGATATGGTTTTATTTTAATAGGTGATGCGATCTTAAAACTCATGGATTTAAAGATAGCTAATCATAGTCTCCATCATAAAGAACGGATGATCAAAGGGCAACGAATCAAAAGGCAACGTGCAGGGTGATAGAGACGGGATGGAAGAAGGAACCAGTAAAAGTTAAAAGCCGACAAAAAGGGAGTAACATAAACAAAGAGGGACGAGCTATTTTATGAACCGGTACGACTGTAAGAGTGATGGATACTCGTACAAAGAAAAAGGAATTGTCATCTTCCTGTACATATTAGAGCATTAAGGTGACGCCGTAAAAGTTTTCTAAATATCAGTCTGTTTTCCCTTTAAGACTGATATTTTAAGCTAACATTAATGAACGAATGATTGAATACGCATATTGCATAACTGCACGTTCAAAATGTAAACTGGACCGTAGCAATTTATAGGGATTACTCAGTTTTGAAAAAAATCGTGAGAGGTTACGTTGATGAAATTTTACTACTTCCTTTTAGAAATTGTAAGTTCAACATAAGGTTTTATAAGACAAAAAAACACAAAAAGAATCAATGTTATTAACTTACAAAGCAATTTTTCATGTACACTGTAAAATTCATGTTTGGCAATTGAAACATTTACTTATTTTGTGCTCACTTTGTTATTCCGTTTAATAGATATAAAAAGTGTTAATTTTTAACACTGAATGTTCAGGAATTGGTCGTTTAAAAATAGAAATGTTTTGAGATTGCACATAAAGTGCCCCCCCCCCCCCAAAAAAAAAAAACGTTAAACCCTCTTAAGCCGTTGCCGTAAACAATGTTTTGAAGTAGTAGAAGACAGCCTAATTACAGATTCCCATTACACCCACTAAGCGTCACCAATTGTCCTGAAAATTTGAGAGTGGAAGCACATCTCATTATTCATCTTACTTAATGATTGATATAAAAGAAAATTTGTGGGAGTGGCCCAATAAACATAATGCGTAATTAGCGTTTAAAAGGATTCAAATTCGACTCCTATAATATTGCTGCGAAACTTGTCTCATGTTAACTCGAATACATAACGGTTTACGATTACAGGAACCCCACACCTTACACCCTTGTGCTATATATAAATGTCCTAAAAATGCCTTCCCAGCATATGTACAAATACAACTCGACCATACTTCCTTTAATTTTCTACGACAAATATCAAAGTCTGACGCTCGCTACCACATACCACTGCGAGCAGAACTTATCCAAAATTATTAAATGGTACTAATAATAATAAAGCAAATTATGAAGAGTGGAAAATAATCAGTCTACTGCTGTGATCTTTCGCTTAACAGTGTGTTTAACGATACGTGAGTAAACCACATAACTGTAATTTGGATCGGTCCTTTAGGTACATCACGTGTTTTAAAGTGGTCAATTGTTCCATATTACACGTAATGTAGTGGTACATATTACAAGATGTTACTGTTTTGCTCAAACTCCTCTAACCTAGACTAGGCAAGGATGTAAGAAAGTGGGGTTGGAGACATTTCTCCCATTAACATTTTAAACCGATTTGCACTGCGAACTGTGGCTTTTATTAACCATATTGTGCGGCTCGGATGTTGAGCCCAATCATATCACTTTAGTGGGCTCTATAACATCTATATTGTAGTTTGTATAAAATGTAATAGCTTAGTACGTTATAATGTGATTACATTGTTCCAAAATTATCAAATGAGATTAGTTCACCACTTTCCAATGAAAGCCCAAACAGAATTGTTTTAATCACCTTAATCTAACCGAATTCAAAGTCAAACGTGTGCGCATTAGATAAGGCATCAACGGCACTTAAGATTAATGTTGGTATAGTACCAAGTGTTCACACTTCATGCCGGTTCAAACTGCAATACTTTCCCCTATTTCAATACATTGAATCATGGAATTTTCTTCCCATAGCAGCCCCATGGTTGTATTGGTAGGTTTGGGCTATTTATAGTCAGTTACTTTAGACTCTTCGTTTTTTTTTCAAGCGTATGGAAGCATAACGTAGGCTGCTCCGAAATGCAGAATGTCACTTGCTCGTTGTCTTGCAGCAGGCATCTTCAATGGTTCATGTTAACGTCACATATCTTGAGGCATACCTTTACGGGTTTTAACCGTATTACAATATGCATGACTATGTACAATTAAATTCCTACAAAATGAATGGTGGTAACATTTCCTCACAATCCATCTAAATAAATTTGCACTTGCTACAATGACAATTCAAACAGTGCACATTGTGTTTTAGTACTATTATATTTACATGTTTAAAGCTGTACCGGATTTTGTGTCCAGGTATAGCTTTTCATTTTAAATATTGTGAGAAATATTCAGAGAGTGCTGTTCTGTTTACTCACATACGAAAACGATAAAGGTGTCGTCAGCTATTTTATTTATTTGTCCCCCTTTTTTGTTTTTCAAAAGTCACTGAGAGCACGTTTTCAGTCCGATTTCTTTTGCATTCCTTTATTTTCAGTTTTTACACTTTTACTTAATTTAGTCAAAGTATCTTCCTTGTAAACTTTCGAACTACTTTAAGTAACCTAAAACATTTAATGCAAAGGACCCGGGTTACATATATGCCCGCTTAACGACTAATACTTGAACAGTATATTTATGCGACGTTGCAATGATTGTAAGTTTAAGAACTGCACGACACACTATTTCATTGTGTTAAACCACCTTCGTAGTTATTTTAACTTTGCTTCCCTGTTTTACCTTACAATTGATAGTCTCATTGACCAAATTAGCTTACCGGTGTATTTAGCTTGAACTGCATAGTTTATACTTTAACTTCACATATGCGTAAGTTACTTAACTCAACAATATTATAAACTTGATTCAATTATCACATCCATGCCCATACCAATGCATTTGTGATTTACCATGGATTTAACAAGACGAGACTATAGTTTGCCCGAAAAGTTTTTCCCCTTAATTGAACGAGTATCTGAAAATTAAGACTTTATTTTATTGCAGAAATTTCGGAATTTAATATTAAAATATTTGGCTTTTGATAAGGTTATAATAAAATTTGGGTTCTTTACTAAAATGATATGCCTTTCAAGAGCAAAATTAGGTAGAACGTCGGGGGATTATCAGAGTTGCCTGCATGGTTATTTCTTGTACTGAATATATCATCAAATTGCAAACTTTTGCCAAATTTCACAATGTGAACCTCACATTGTAGAAAAATTGTAATTTTATGACAGATTTGGATTGTTTTATTAAAGAAGTTTACCTCCTTATAAGAAAAACCAAACAAGGGGTGATCAGTAGTTTTGTTTGGCTTACTAAATATCATCAGGCAGATTTAATGCCATCGGACTATATTAGAAAATTTTCCGACGGAAAAAGTTTGGCTTCTCATATATTTGAAGTTAAATTTTTATATATTGAAATAGGCGAACGGGAGCGTTTCAGTTTGGGAGAACGGAATTGTATTTTTCTTTTGTCCAAAAATGGAATACTGCTAGAAAGACTATTTCAGTTGCGCGCACAGATATTTTTGAAAAATTGAGACCCCCGGGCAGTTGGAAAAGGCATTCCCCGGACTTGTAGAAAAAAACAGAGTAGTTATTATTTTGAGATTTCTTTCGCTTAGTCATAATACTGCCCCAAAACGACGAATAATATGCAAGAATGTATTATTCTGTTAAGTAATTAATTCGACCGAAACACTATCTATCAGGTACTGAATATCATGAAAAGCCACTCGTCCCGCGTTTTTGTAAGGCAAATTCGGAATTGTGAGTTTCCTTGAAGAATGTAGTCTTCTGGTAAGCCAAATCAAGAAGATCTTCCGAGTGCGCGCACGGATTGAAGATGGGATAAGGGATAGCAGAGCTAGTTGGAAATATATGTTGGAAATGCTGGAATATGTTGGAAATATATCCTTCCCCGACGAAGGATGAGATAAGAAAAGGTACATGGAATAAGTTATAACAGAGCTAAGAAGAAGTGATTGAAAATCGATTTCAATATGAATTAAAATATTGTAACGGTTTTCTTCTTTTCTTGGGTGCTTTGTTAGTCCCTGGCGTGGTAGCGAGCTGACCTGCAGCAGCAGCAGTGGGGAGTCTTTCCCCAAGTTGGTGTATTTTAATTGGCCAGTGACAGTTCACAAATTGAAAAAAAAACGGCACGTAAAACAAGCTCAAAGTTGGAAAATAATTTAATACGGGATCCAAAAACTGGAAGCTTCTTCTCCCAGTTAAAAATACGTAACGTTAATTGAGTGATTCTCTCTTGAATACAAAACGAGAAGTAACTGCTACACAAACAACAAATAAAACACGATGTAGAAAACTAAATCCATTACAGCGGTGTGCAAACACAGTTGAAGCTTCCCCGGCTGAAGGGCGTGGCCAGAACCTTGCCTGCGGGATTTCCTGCTGTTCTGTGTGCTGCTGAACACTCGAAAAACAATCTTAACTGTGTAGTAACTGGATGGATCTGTCTGGACGCTACTAATTCATACTTTTTATACCAGGCTGTATACAATTGGCTTAAAATAATCATACCACTTACACAAGTCGTACGAGTGCTTAAGTGTAGGGAAATATGAACAAATTTGCATTTTTACAATAAAGTTGCGACCCGAAAATACCTGATCCCAAGATTACTTTTATGGAAAAGCGGACAAGTTTCGTAATGTTACATAACATGAGGTAACATGAAAGAGTAGATTACGGTAAGCCACGGATAATCTTCGTGCAGGGACAATGATCCACAGGGATGGGAATAAATCCCTAAATCCTAACACAATACACGTCTTAGCCCCGTAGAATGGATAGAAGCTTTGCTGAGCAGCCCCACATAATCCCAGGAGCTCCACTTAATCTCGAGGCTCTCCGCACAGCGTTGCCAAAGCGTCACAATATCACTACAAAACAAAAATATGCACAAGATCACCCAGTCTGTGACTTCAATCCTTTTAGGTTATAATAATTATTATATCCATCATTTTTAGGCCTCCCGACGAAACTGTCGACCTTTTGCGACGGGGGGACGGTGTTCCCCGACGGGGGGAACATGGCCCCACCCCCCCCCCCCTGTCATCAACCCTGTTTCATTTATTTCCAAATGAGAGAAAAAGAGGTTTTTCCCATCGAGCAGGTTTGGCTTGAACTGGCAGCCAAGAAATAACATCTAAAATTCGTCCTATTCAAAGGCTACTGAACTTAAAAAAGGTCTTTTGGTTAGTCCCACCCCTCCCCATACACACACACACAATTTCCAAGGTTGACAGTTCTGTAGTCTAGTCTAGTCTAGTCTAGTCTAGTCTAGTCTAGTCTAGTCTAGTCTAGTCTAGTCTAGTCTAGTCTAGTCTAGTCTAGTCTAGTCTAGTCTAGTCTAGTCTAGTCTAGTCTAGTCTAGTCTAGTCTAGTCTAGTCTAGTCTAGTCTAGTCTAGTCTAGTCTAGTCTAGTCTAGTCTAGTCTAGTCTAGTCTAGTCTAGTCTAGTCTAGTCTAGTCTAGTCTAGTCTAGTCTAGTCTAGTCTAGTCTAGTCTAGTCTAGACGAAAGTTACTAACTACCCTGGAGAGCTTCATTAGATAAATGATACTGCACCAACCCAAGCAATTTGCACAAGTTAAGTACGGTATTTTCATGAGTCTAAAATACTTTTCATAGTCTAATCCAAACTCAACAGTGAAAACACATAGAATTGTCCGGCATGCCAATAGTCCAACATCAGCCGTCGTACATATTTTCCAAGTAAAGAAGGTCGTTACTTACTCCCAACATAAGAATATGTTCTTGAGGCAATTTTAGGGACGCGGTGCCTATATATGAAAAAAACATTTATGATAAAGAAAAGTTTTCTAACTGAAACTGAGAGTTATTTTTGTAGTTGTTAAAACTTTTCTCGGTGCAGACTGGAAAATGTTTGCAACATTCTTTGACAATCCACTTCAGGCTTTTATTTTACTGAATTTGAACTAGCGATCTGCCTTAAGAACTATGATCGCTCTATTTCATAGGCACATCGTTAAATGGAACAATTATTGTAAAAAAGTAACATTTGGGCCTCTCTCTTCTTATGGAAGAGTAACGGGTTGTCACCTGTACCACTCACCTCATACATTACCCGTTTAAACCCCTACCCAAAATACTGATTTCATGATTGATTTTGCTCACGTATTGAAGTAACTGATTCAATTAAATTAATATTATTGTTGGACAGAACAACATGGGAAAAGAAAAAGACCTTCACTCGTAACTGGAAATTTGAGGGAGCAACACAGAACAGATTAGTGGCGTAGTTTTTGTCAGTGGCGGATGGGGGGCCCGTGCGTTAGAGTCTGGAAGGTAAGGAAGATGAAATAGATAATAGAATAAAAACTTTATCGATGAAGACAAAATAAACCGTAATATGGAGTTACGTTTAAAATGAATGTTTAAAAAAAAATACAAATTTACAAGCCGATAAAGGTAATTAAAACACTAAAATTTGTAGACAACCCTGGCAAACATACGGTTAGCCCAAACTAACATGTAAAGACTCAAAGATTTGAGCCAAATTTCCGAAAACCAGGAATACAATCTTCTAGGAATCAGGAACGTGATGAATTATTTTGCATTTAGGGAATGAAATGAATGGTGCCCATGTCTCTACATCAGATTCGAACAGGCTATGACGTCACGCATATGGGCTGAGAGACCTGAGGCCAATTCATAAATACTTTAATTACGAGAAGTTTAGAAGGGAAACAGCTTTTTTTTTATAAATTTTCCATTGATCATCAATTATTCTCCTTAACTGACTTAAGTTTCATGAAATGCTCGTACAGGTGTACGATACCATGACATTGATATTGAATAGCGTAGCGAAAAGCTATATTACTGCAATGCACAGTATCTAGCTAGCTAGCTTCACGGTGCCTTCGTCGCTTGTACGTATGTACACAGTCATGACTCATAGTCACAGTCATAGGCCTACTTTGTGCAGTCTATTTGACTAATAAGTTACATTTTGGAAAACTTGAACGAGGCTATATTTGGAACGATTGCTCTGTTGGATTTGGGACTAAAGTCGTGAATAGTTCCACTAAAATTATATACTAGCTGGAGGATCTGTGGTTTGGTTTATATTGCTCACGGTGACGTTTGAATTTGATACATTAACGTCCTGTTATACGTTCTTGAAAACAGACTAAGCAACTAACATTAGGCTAACAATGTTAGGCTTAGCCTTTCAAATTAGCGTTACGTTGTTTTCGAAATGAGGCTGAGTCGGTAAACTTGCTTGACCTTTTTGAGTGGAACTTTATGGAACCAGACATATTTGCCTTTACTATCGGTGGCCCCGCAATTCCTAAAGTTTTCATTGCAGAGAGAATCTATCACAATCTTGATGACGTTTGTTTGTGCAGTAGGCCTAGACAGGTTACTTAGGCCGGCTCTTCTTTATATTATCACATCTGCATTTCCTTTGCCCATTCTGGTGCTAAATTTCCTTACATAGTTAATGGTGCACAAAATACTTGACCAAGCCTTACGTATGGAATATGCGAGATGAGTTTTTGAGGTATAGTGAGTAACGTTATACTAGAGCACTCATTTCAAAACTGCTTTTTTCATCGCCCCAGATAGGCTAGAGGTTTCGAGTCCAGCTGAGATAGGCCTATAGGACTAGGTCATGTAGTCCTACTTCTACGTCTTTTTCTCATCGACAGTGTACCATATCAATATTTACACGATCGGGGTCTGAGCTTGGCCTAGGCCCTATGTGGACTTTGAAGCATCAACAAGACCTTCACTTAATATTCTCTGAATTAAAGGTCTGAAATCTGATTAGGGCCTAATTTATTCGTTTCAATGTACACACAACATTGCGGTCAACCAAATATATTTACATTTTAAGTTGGACAGTTATTGGGTAAACTACAGTCGTATGCATTAATTGCTTCAAACGTCAGGCACCATTTTGAAGTAGTTGCGCTAGTATGTGCGCTATGTATGTGACCTAAAACCATGTTGTCAAGCCTACATATACCGTGTCAGCAAAGCTGTTTACAGTCGTGTTGATCAAAACGTTTCTCTCCATACACCCTATGTTTCTACACTGGATTATAACATGAGTTACTGACCAATCACAAGCCAGCATTCTCAAAAAGTATTTATGAATTTACAATAAAGTCTGAAGTCAAAACTGCAAAGTGTATGTTATTTTATGTATGTGTAAAAGAAAACGTAACCACAACAAAATACATGTCAGAGACGTCAGTGTCAAAAAGGGTAAAGAGTCCAGTGGCAATTTTTTCTTTTCTTTTCACTTATATACTGAGTACCTGCGGGTCTTTGAATGGGATTTAATGAATCGTTGAATTTATTTTGTTTTAACGTTAATTGTTTTAAACAAAACTGTTTTATTTCATTGCATGTAGCAATACATGTCTTCGGTAATCCTTACTTGGAGGAGGTTAAGTGGAAGTTAATCGAATAAACTTTTGAAAAGTTTGCAGAACACATTAAGCTTTAACGGACTTAAACTTATAGGACTGTACGGTCAAATCGCATCCCATGCAGAACCAGGAATATATCCTTCTCCCCACATGCTCTCAATCCTGAATCAAGCAAAC
This sequence comes from Holothuria scabra, assembly GCA_037179385.1. Classification (NCBI taxonomy): domain Eukaryota; kingdom Metazoa; phylum Echinodermata; class Holothuroidea; order Aspidochirotida; family Holothuriidae; genus Holothuria; species Holothuria scabra. The sequence continues at coordinate 46,498,379 of CM074181.1, read as the reverse complement.
CTATCCTGTAAACGAATTTTCACTCCGAGGTAAGCTAAGACATCGAGAAACATCAGGGAATTTTTTATCCCGGAGCTTTCTTTCTGGACCCAATCCAATCGAAATAAGCGCTCGGTCTTGAGCAATGTTTTTGTCCACGACACTGTGCTCCCTCTTGCCAAATGTTGATATACTAGTAGATAATTGTGCAAAGCCCCAGTTCCTACAGTTTTCTAGTAAGTGACACAACTAAATTCGATGAAAATGAACTCCGGGAAATGCGTGACTGTTGCGTGGCGCTATTTTTAGGAAGGACGAAATTGCCTTTAGTAGGTAAACTTGAAGGGGTCAATTGTCTGAGGTTGAGGGGAATATTCCATTTAGAGTTATACCAGACCTCTTTTTTTGGTGAAATTGCGAGGTATACCCAGTTTTAATTTGAATATTAGCCTTTTCGGCTAACTATAAAAATTCTATCTGAAATTTCATTTACAAAATGCCTTTTCTAAAAGACCATCTATCTTTAAACCAGGGGTGGTATCAAATTTAGGGGTGGAACGTTAGCGAAGTGAAAACATCAAAGGGAACATGGGAACCCTCTCCAAGATGCCCCAACTCACAATAATTATATGTATACCAATCCTATGACTCAATCATGCATCTTGAGGTATTCTACACTGTTAAAAAGCTGGGTAATGTTTTTGTTGGGCAAGCATTCTTGTTAATATTTTGGTCAATATTTGCCCGGGTAATAAATGAAATTAAGCTCCTACCCAATTATTGCAGTTATCCAATTAATGGTCAAAGTGACGACCGGCTTTATCAGATAGTCTGGGAATAATTTACCTTTGCCTTTTTGTTGAACAATTAATTTCTGTTTTTCTTATTTTTTGGTTAAAATTTGGGTAAATTCGTACTTGCCCGTTTTGCGCTGAACAACACACGTTTTTTCCATTTCGTGCTTCACATTTCTTCTTATAGCGGAACAGCGGTGCTATCAGTGGCGTAGCTAGGATATTTTCCGGGGGGGGGGGGGGGGGGCAAAGGTATGAAATTTCCTCAAAACTTTTCCCGGTCAAAGTGTATGTATTTTATACAAAATATGTAAATTTACAAGTATTAAAACATTACCATGTCATTATGTAAGATTAACTGTATTTTAATCTTAAAGTATAACATAGAGCATGTAGAGATAATGACTCTTAGAATATTAATTTTGGTCATCAATATCTGGTTAATTTGTATGCCCCAACGCAATGGCGTACGCAGGATTTCTCTGAAGGGAGGGGGACATGCGGTATTTGTTGAGTGATCGCCAGCCTGGGGGAGGGGTCTAAGAGGAGGGGGACACCTCTCACCTTTGCAATTGTTTGGCGTTTTCAGGGAGCCTAGATGCAAAACGGTGCAAGATTTACGACTTTGATAGGAACAGCGCTAAAAGTTGAATTGTGGTGGTTCATGAAGTAAGAAGTTGGAAGTTATTTAATTTGCATACTTTTAGGGGTAGAAATAAAAGAGCATCGATTGGTATAAGCCAAAGGAAGCATTTTAATTTTAGGTTTTGCCTTGGCCATAAAATGTTATTCTGTCATACAGATTATGTAAGCGGAGCGCCACTACTGGTTGGCGCGGAGCGCAGAGAAAATTTCGAAAAATCAGACCCTTCAGATGGCCGGAAATAGCATTTTCCACACTTATACGAAGAACCCAAATTTGACCCCAAAACTGTAATTTGGCCAAAAGACTGAGCGAAGTATCACCTTTGGTTGTCGTGGAGCGTAGAGAAAATTTCGAAAAAGCAGATCCCTCCAAAAATTGCGTATTCATGCTTGTAAAGAGAATCTAAATATGTAGTCTTTATTTTAAGCTTATGTGTGCGATACGAAAAAAATCAGGAACAAGCTAAGTGATCAGAAAATTACCACAACTATACAACGAATTGAATATATGCTAATGCCTCACTAGTGTGACGCTTGGCTAAATTGGAGACTAGAAACAAGACCGTGGACGGCTCGACTTGAACCAATAAGCTGGAAGATGGGCCATAAAACTCTATCTAACTAACTAACTTGGTTTAATTAAAGATCCGCTGAATTGATGAAATTGTAACTGATCGAAATCCCATCTGTTAATGATTGTACCCCTAACATCTCTTGCGTGATAAATGGCAAACTATTTCTCACCGCACCTAAACACCATCCGCTCCCGTCCCGGTCTTGCACTTCAATGCCGGCAGGGAAAGGAATCTATGGGGTGGGTCCTCCGTTTTAAAAATCGTTAAAAAGGTAGGTGTCCTTATTCAATCGGTTCCACCAGTGGGATACAGAGACTACCTTTGTAAAACTTGGAATTTGACAGAGTTTGCCAGTCTGTAGAAATTTAAAAAATGACATCACTGAGGGACCTTGCAGAGACAATCCTTCCCATTTGAAACTTTTCGTTTTGTTCCGCAGAATATCATAAGCCGGTACAAGGTTATCATATATATCGGATTTACAGCATTTCAGTGTTAGTTGTACTGTTTCAGTTGTTGTTAAATTCCTGAATAACAGCTTCCTGTGCACTGGATTGGACTGATCATAACCCCCGGGCGTTGATACAAGAGAACATCCAATCTGCTGCGCGGCGAGGACATTTTTGTGGGACGGATCATGCGACACTGACGAAATCTGGGTGAAGTTCTTGGAGTAATAATAGACTACTCCAAGGTAAATTTGTTGCATGGAAATACGAATTATGTATCAGAAATGACTCGCACTTCTTATTCTAACAAAAATTTTGATAAATAGGAAAAGGGCATATGGTTTGATCAGATTTCCCCAATTTCATCAAATTTCCCCACATAATTTTTCAGGGGGGGGGGGCAACTTGCTCCCTGCCCCCAGTAGCTACGCCACTGGCTGCTATAATCTGAAACGCACCTTTAAAACCTTTGGCATTTACAACGGAGGAATACTCGATTGTTCTGTTTGACCCATAAAGCAAGCTCTAGTTTCATGGCACTGTTAAAATGCTACTACGAACTGGAACAGCTGTGTAAGATATTTCGCAAGTTGTAATTGGCGCCAAACAGCAGTATCCGACGAAATATCAGAATCCTGCGTATTTCCTTTCACGTCAAAATACCGGCTTATAGCTCAGACTTCAGTTATATTGTGTCAAGATTACGGAATGTATTAGTGTAAAGATGAAACGTTGAGACAAAATCGTTTACACTTGATTTTGAGTAAACGCTGAATACGCTGTTAAACTAGGTCCACCGATCTCTCAAAATTTTGAAGAAGCGGTGTCTCTAACCTGTAGGTAACCTGAGATACTTTGTAGATTTAGATAAATTGTAACGGCCGAGTTTCTACCAATCGCATTGATAGTCGAACCGGCTGGCAACTGTAGACCTGAGATAGGATGTACCACTGAGTGTACGTGAAATTTCTAACGTGTCGTGTTGTTTTGAGAGGCAACACAGTGTAATGTTTTAATTGACATACAAATTGCTTAGTGTGAAATTTCTACGAACCCATTGTTAAAATTGTAAAATCGCTATGAAAAAATTAATATCACAGGTCAGCAAAGTCTACAAAATAATTGAAAGATTAACCACCCAATAACTGCACACATAAATTTAATACAATTCAAGAACATGCAGTTAAGTTTACGGGGAGAAATGATCCTCAGGATGCAGGAGACCTGCAAGAGCCAAAAACCCACAGTATTGCAGACATGCCAACCTCCAAAATAGCAAACCTTGAGATTTTCAAAAAAAAACCTTGAGATTGGTACCTCAAACCTGGAGATAAGAAATTTGTCCTGTAATATACCGTGACAGGTTTTTTTCATCACTGGGAAGATAACAGATAATGAGGTGGGGCCTGGTTTGGTGAAATACTGACTGCACACTCTCTGTACAAGGCCTCTTCCCTTGATGACCAAACTCACTTTAGGAAAACAGGGATACGGTCTTTCTTGCGGAGAGGCTTACACGCCTCCATCCTCCCTATCATGCAAATAACCACAGTTCTAGAGACCGTTAAATACTCATAGGTAATGATATTTCTTGAAATTAATCTGGACAAATACTTTTCTAGTTAATGTTAAATGCAAGAATGGCTTTCATTTTCTTCCATAAATAGAAGACCACATCAAACGTTACCTTTAGTTAAACTTATGTTGAATGACAATACAGTGTAAAAGTTGGTCTTTCTGTGAATTTAGTTTTTGCTTGTCAAGGGTCCTAGCCAGGGAGCGGGTTTCGGGAGGCATAAGGAATGGGTGATCGCCTTCCCCAGGGACCAGTCTAAGGAGAGGGGGATCATCTTCCCCTGAGGAAAATTTTTGCCTATCTCAGAAGGCTAAGATGCAAAATGGTGGACCTTTGACATAAATTCACTGTAACAAATGACACCGTGGCATAAGATATGCGCGGTACCGGTACGTTGCTCAAGTTGTTTTTGTGTTCCATTCTTCCATAGCAATAAAATTTCAACCCATACTTAAAATTTTTTTTGGGGGGGGAGGGCACGTACCTCCCCCCCCCCTCTCGTGCATGTCATATATTCAAAATAAGAGCCTCTGGGGACGGACTGAGACATACGTACCATTTTAGTTGTTCTATTTTTTGACGAGACAGGGCACCCGACAGGCTAACAGTATGTACGTACGCAGTGTAGACCTCTGTCATGCAGGGATATTATGCGGTGTTTGCATTTCCAATATGAATCGGTCTGTGCCACTCGTTGGAATTGCGTGCACGGTGATGACGAGCCTTTTTTTATTGCAGCACAGATAAGAAAACATGGATTTCAACTATTAGCACTGCAGGAAAAATTTGCAATCCACACCGCTAAATGGACCGCCGTGTTTAACTGTTTATTAGTCTATGCAACGTTGTATGCGCTGTATGCAAGACTAGACGAGTTATTTTTCAATGCGCAGGCTAAAGTATACGTATGCCAACTTGCCAAGCCTATGTAAAACAGCCGGTCTCCGCCTATATTGCTCTACAGTGGGAACCTGTGCAATCCCATTTTATAAGCGAAACAAGGAAAGCTGTTATTTCCTTTGTGATTTAGCGTTTTATTTTATTTTGAAAAATGTTATTTTAACGTGAGATGATGCCCCAAACCGTGAGAGTTGACAAAACGTAAAAAAGTAATGGAAATATATAGAACAACCCTTTTGGTAATTAATAAACCCAACTGTTGGGTACACACAGTTCTTCCAATAGTTTGATTAAAGATTACCCAACAATTTATTAATAACTTTACATAGTTGAGTGGGTAAAATTTTTACCTAATTTGTTGAGATTTAGACCAACGTTGGTTTAAAAGTTAGATACTTTTTGCCCGGCATCAGATCTGGTGCTTTCAGGTGTTTCTCTGGACCTCACTAAAAGAGTTCCCACATCGCGCTCAGTTTCGGGTTACTCGAGAAAATAATTATTTTCGCCGTTATTTTGAATTGCGCTCAATTTGTCATCCTCACTTTTAAATGCTAATGTCGTCACCATAACTAGGTGAGGGACAGTGCTCTTCTTCGTCAATGGTTTATCGATCACGTTGGAAAGGAAGTAGAGTAAAAAATAATCATAACAGACTTACAAAAAGCGAACAAAAGATTAGAAAGGCAAGGGTAGAACCTAATTCCTTAATGTAAGCTGTGTTTTCATGGCGTTTATCTCGACTAGCCTGGATCGTACCCTCTCTGCCCAATCCAAGGAAAGTTCCCTGTGATAAAACTTCCCCTTCTTTACTTGTGGCCAGAATCTGAGATTAACCAATAAGAAGAGGCAGATTGTTGCTCCTTCCCTGCTGATCACCGACAATGCTTTAGAGGAGCCAACAACTCTATAAACGAGCTCAATTTGAAACTGGAACAGGGTAAAGTGAGAGCACATTGTCAGAGATACAACGTCCAGTGGAAATTTGGACCACCAGGGGGGCCTCACCATCAAGGGGCGGTGGAAAGAATGGTCCAAGAAGTTAAAAAAGGAATGAGGCATTTGGTCAAGGCCGACCGACTTTCATTTGTAGAATGGGAGACCATATTTTGCCAAATCTCGGGACTTATAAACAGCCGGCCGTTGACAGCCAAGTCGTCGTCACCTTTGGACCACCCACCTCTTACTCCTAACCACTTTCTCATAGGAAGAGGTGACCTACCTTGTCCTGAAGTACCATGTGAAGAGTTTGGGAAAAACCCTTGGAAACGTAGAGAAGTATGCAGGGAAATGGTAGATGGATTCTGGCGTCGTTGGATGCAGTGTATCCATAAACTCTCCCCTAGACAAAAGTGGACATCTGCGGGCGAAAACCTACAAGAAAAGGATGTCGTTCTGGTTGCAGACGAAAATGTTAAACGAGGCAATTGGAAGATGGCAGAAGTCCAGAGGGTCTTTCCGGGGACAGATAACTTGGTGAGGGTGGTAGAAGTTAGGTTCGCCGATGGGACAGTGATGAAGAGACCAGTAACGAAACTTATTTCTTTACTGAAAAAATCAGAACGTTCGGACATTGCTTGATTTGTGAACTTCAAGGATACTTGATTTGTAATTGCCTTTAGATAAAGTTTTTGACATCCCGTCAAGTCTGGGGAGGTTGGGATGTTCTGGATTAAGCACTTATGCTCTTCGGTAGTTTTACTTTGTTTTCAATGCTGTTTAGATATTCGCCTCGTGAGTCAAAGTTTCATTGATTTTGCTTCGAAATCATCGTGTTTTCTTACAGTTACGTTGGATTGTGAAGGGTAAAACACAGTTGTTGAATACCGTATTTCATACTGTTCCATGGCAATCTACTATACCTGTGTGTTCAATAAAGTACTGCCTTCTGGAATAATTGCAACAACGTGTCAGAGTATCGTTTGCACCTAGTAGACCTAAGTGATTCTACCACATCCACCATGAACCACTCCTTTGTTTCTTGCTCTCTCAGAGACAAGTATGTTCACATTAGCAACTCATCTGCTTAAGAACTCAGATCCTATTTTGAACCATTTGAAATGTTTATGCAGGAGCGTGAGAAAGTATATTTAGTGGGAGGCTGAGGATTGCTCGCCGTCCTGCGAGAGTTCTAAAAAGAGGGGGTGTCCCCCTGACGTTTGAAAAAATACATATTCACGGGCCCTCATATGCGATTTGGTGGAATATAGCAACCCATATGGAGTTTGTAACCCCAAAATGTTAAAGCACGTGACATTCAGTTCTGCAATGTTGGAAGCAGAGGTGGTTTTCTATGTTGAAGGACTGATTCCGTCCCTCAAAACAAGCAAGGGTGTACGATAGCTCTTCTACAGTTGGTGACTTCCATTTGGACGCTTCCACAGTGCAGGACACGATCAATGGTGCAGAAATAAGTGCGCCTAGATAGTACACCGTCTCTGTTAAACGTGAAGAGAAGACAGGTATCGACTGTGGTCATCGATGATCAACTGATCACAAGACATGTCTCTTATATTTGCAAGAGATAGGTGACGACCCTTTGAGTAGGTGGGGCATAGTCCCTCCCTCTGTACTTGGTGAGTGAAGACAGATACAGTATAGCCAGATAGCGCTATTGTTAATTCAAGATCACATCAGAGAGTTGTCAGGGACAACTGCCTGATCACATTCGCTACATTCTATTACCTGGGCCTGTGGGATTTGGACTAAGTCTAAAGTTCATCTTGACAGCTTTGGTGAGTCATATTGAGCTGAATCGCACATATCCAGACACTGCATACACCTTAAAGGGCCAATCCTCTCACCCCAAACTATATTTCTTGTAGGGGCTAAAGGAAATTCCCAGTTGGCTCAGCTCTTTGATTGGCAGCTTATTCAAACAGCGCAGAGCAGCAAGGTTTATATTACACAAACTGTACTGAGAGTGGTTTGATTATACGAATTGAGCTTTTCTATAACCACCCTGAAGCAATAAAATGTTTCTGCATAAGGATGAATATCAGATAATTGTGGGAGGGGCTAAAGTAAGAAGGTCATGAGAATTGGTACTGTTTGGTGGGAGAGAATCGGGCCTTTAACCCGAGTTAGTTTAATTGATCCATATTTCTTTGGTATTACCGAAAGTTTGGCAAAGAATGATAAGCACCCTGACAGTGAGCTTATGTTTAGTGGTTACACAATGTTTAGAAATGACAGAAAACATAGAATGAAATCGAAGGGGGGGGGGAGGATGTGTAATTTTTCGTGAAAAATTGTTTCAGTTGTGTGCTAAAGAATGATTCAACAAACCAGGATGAAGTTGACTCTGTTTAGTGTTATTTGTATACATTAAAAGGGAGTAGAGTGTTGATAGGACTATGTTATAGAAGTCTCTCAAGCAGTGTTAGGGAGAAACAGGCTTTGTATAATACCATCAGAATTGCTCCTACTGGGCAAATTGTTATTATGGGAAATTTTAATCATCCCAGTATTGATTGGGATAATTTGTGTGCTGACACAGCTAACTGTATCTCTCTTGATCTGATACAGGATTGTTTTCTCACTCAGCATGCAAGTAAACCTACGCACAAATGAGGTTACATTTTGGATCTAGTACTCACTTCTGAGTCTGATATGATTGAGAATATGGTTGTTGGCGATTTCCTGCTCAGAGGGCTGCGAAGAAGAATTCTCATTTATGGAGGCAGTACCGAGCATGTAGGACAGACACTAATTATTTAATTTTTAAGCGAAGTTGAATTAGTATAGAAAAAAGGTAAAGGGGGCAAAAAGGCACTTTGGAGGGAAATTGACTGAAAATATCAAACATGACGCTAAATGGTTGTATACATATACTCGTTCAAAATTGAAAACCAAAGAGAGAGTTCGTCCACTTATTGAATCTAAAGGTGAATTGGTAACAAAAAATGCTTCACCTGCAAATCTTTTAAACGAGCATTTTACGTCTGTTTTTACTAAGAAGTCACGTGACTCCATGCCCCAGCCTAGACAAAATTTCCAGGCTAGTCAGAGGGAGGAATGGCGTGATATCGTCTTTCAGCAAGAAACCATTTGTATAAAGCTACAAAGTCTTAAGCCTGAAAAAGTTCCAGACATATATATGCAATTTACCCTAGGGTCTTAAAGGAGGCAGCTCAACAGTGCCACTGCATATGATTTTTACGAGTAGCATTAAGAATTCTGTTGTACCAGTGTTGGTACCAATTTTCAAAAAGGGAACCAAAAGTAATTCTGGAAATTAAGGGCCAGTTAGTCTCACTTCTTACATTTGCAAAGTGATGGGATCTATTATCAGGGATGAATTGGTTAACCACCTGTATGTTTACAAATTAATCAGTGACTCCCGGCATGGTTTATGAGTGGCAAATCATGCATATCAAACTTGCTAGTTGTTATGGAGGAGGTGACTAAATTTGTTCATCATAGTTTCCCTGTTGTTGTTATATACTTAGACTTTCAGAGGGTATTTGACAAGGTTCCTCATCTTCGTCTTATTTCTAAGCTGCAGGCACATGGTGTGTCTGGTCTAATAAGTAATTGGATTACGGCTTGGTTGGCTGAAAGGAAGCAGAGAGTGCGACTTGGTGGTAGCAAGTTTGATTGGTCACATGCTTGTAGCGGTGTACCTCAAGGATCAGAGTTTGGACCTGTTCTGTTTCAGTTTTTGTCAATGACATAGATGACAACAAAGGTGGAAGTATCATTAAATTTGCAGATGATACTTAGTTGATCTCAAAAGTTCAAGGAGAAGATGATCTTGCCTGTCTGCATGGGATTTGGCTACTTTATACAAATGGCCACGGGCTGGCAAATGTCATTTAATGTAGATAAATGTAAAGTATTTCATATTAGTAGGAATAATGCTAGTTCTTCTTATTTTATGGGGTAAGACTTTGCGGGCAATAGATGAGGACACAGACCTTGGAGTCATTGTGCAGAGGTCCTTGAAACTAGGTAGACATGTTTCTGAAATAGTTAAGAAAGCAAACAAACACTTGGCAAATTAAGTAGAACCTTGACTTTTAAGAATGAAGAAATCCCGCTTCCATTGTATAAGTCTCTAGTTCGTCCTGTCATGGAATATTGTAGTCCAGCATGGAATCCTCAGGGGCGTCGACTTGATTTTCAAAGTGTGGCGGGGGGGGGGGGGGAACATCTGGCATAAATTTTTCTCCTGTCCTGGTAAGGTGTCCACAGCAGTGTAGCTACACATTTTGGCTGGGGCGGTGGGTAAGCATCCAAAATTTTACGATTTTTTAAGTGTGAACGCCACTGTGAAGCGCGCTGAAACTTTTGCCCTGTTTCAAATATTTGAAAATATGGAGCTTGTATTGCAGAAAAGTTTGAATTCTGAGTTTTCTGTAAGGAAGTTGAAAAGTAGGGGGATTACTGAAGAATTTGCATATCCTGTTGGCAAATCTAAGATTGAGCGGCGACCAAAGATCGTTGTTGCCACGTACTGTTATCCAACGCCTACGAAATGAGACTCTCGGACATTTTTTTTTTATGAGTCAAGAGCTTATATTGGAGGAAATTTGGAATTTTATGAAAGAAAATTTAAAAAAAAAATTGATGATCTGGTGTCACATGTAGCAAATTTCCGATTTTGTCACCTCCAGAGCTCGGAAAAGTTTACCAAATTGGAGGTATGAACGAGCACTTCTGCTTAGGAATTGCAATTTACGGCGCGCAAAGCGGGCGGAAAATTTTGCTTTTTTGAAACAAATTATGATGAATACGGAGCATTTATTGGAGAAAATTTGGAATTTCGGAATTTCATGAGTTGTCAGTAGACTGGTTTTCTAAAATGACAAATTTTCGAATTCTTCAATTTTTCAGAGCCGCCTGCCCCCTGTAGCTAAGCCACTGGGTGTCTGAGACAAGGTTGCCCAGAAGCAGGAAAATCACATATCGGGGGGGATGGTACCCACTAGTGCTACTGAGACACCGTTGCATAGGCCTACCGCTGTAAGATTGTTGATACGAAAACATTACAATATGTCCTTTCGAAGTTTCAAAGAATACCTCATCATACACTATGTGCAGACAGATGATGGAGGCAGTGGCGTAGCCAGGATGGAATTTTTTTGGGGGGAGGGGGCTAGGTAACAAGTGGGGGGCCTGGTACCTCCGAGGGTTGGCGCGGAGCGTACAAGAAAATTTTGGGTTTTACTTACCCTCCAGATGGCTGGAAAAGGCACTTCCCACGTGTTTTAAGCTGGACGTACCCAGCCTTGAAATACGAATCACATGTCTCCCACTTCTCAAATAGTGTGAATAAAAAATCAATCTATGAAAAATGATAATACATACAGTCACTTTTTAGGGACCCGAAATCTGGGCATTTCTGATATGTGCCATGGCCTAGGGGATGAGACTAAAGGGAACCGGTATCTCCCTTTCTCTTGGGAAAAATTGTGAACTTCGGGAGAACGTAGATCGCAAATGCGGCAATATTTGAATAGATTTCAGCTTCAATACAAAAACCAAAATTAGTTGTGTCCCCCTCTGAGAAACTTTCCTTGCGTTAGATTTGGTAGGTGCAAAATGGTGCTATGTTTGGCAAAACTTTGAACTGGTTATAGGCCTACGTTTTAGGACTTTCTTATTTGGGGAGCATGAAAATTTTCAAAATACTCATTCTTAGTCTCTAGTCTACCAAAGAAACAATGTTTTCCGGTTTTCAGTGGGTGGTGTTTAGATGCAAAATGGTGCAGTATTTGTTCAGTCATCGGTACATTACGTAGTCAAAATTAAAATACTACGAGTAAATCTCTCAAAGTATTTAAACCGCAAAGCAGAAGTATGGATCATGCGGGGAACACATGAAATGCGGACCTTGTGGACATTTTACAAATCCGCCCGGACGCCAGTGCCAACTAGTAAAAAGAGGACTTGTCGAAAAAATCGTTCTACAGTGGCACTTGTCATGGGTAGGAGTGAGGCACGACATAGGCCTACTTGTTAGGGATGGATGGGAAGAATTATCCGAAGGCAGTACCTTACCCTTAAAGAGCCATGCTCTCACCCCAAACCACAATTTTGGTAGGGGTGTACTGAAATTCTCCATTGGCTCAGCTCCTTGATTGACAGCTAATTCAAGCAATGCAGAGTTCCAAAGCTTTTATTACACAACGATGAACAGTACTGAGAGTGTTTTGCTTATAAAAAGTGAGCTTTTCTATACTCGACTCGAAACAATCAACTGAGATTGTTTCTGGATGAGAACGAATTTCAGACAATTGTGGGAGGAGCTTAAGTAAGAAGGTAAGGAGAATTGGTACTGTTTGGGGTGAGAGAACAGGGCCTTTAAGGCATATTTTGTGTATGATAAAGTATAGGAATGGTCGTGTAAGAATGGTCTCCAGTGTATGATTGCCTTGTTTTCAGTAAATCAACCAGCCATCCGAAAGGCAGAAAGGGTCTTAACAAAGTAAAATTCGAGTTTGCCGTAGAAACGTTCGTTTCATCTTCGAAGTGTAATGCAATAAACGACAGTGCAGATTATAAACGGTATCTAATTCAGTAAAAGTAATCATTTTAAAGTTATTACTTGATTTTATACGTGCACACAAAATGTGTTTTACATACATTCCTGCATTTTTCCTTAATTGTTACATATTTTATTTGTTGACACTTTTTGAAGGAAATACTTCCAAGTGTATTTCCGTTCAAACTTTTTATTTTTTCTCAATTACTTTATCAGGAGGCAAAAAAAAAAAAAAAAAATCTGGGGGCCTGAAGAAAATCGGGGGCCCCCAGCCCTCCCCCCGTGCCTACGCCACTGGATGGAGGTGCACCTCTAATTCCAGATTGAAGTCTGAAATCTAGCAGAATTCAATGTGATTTTTCTTCTCTAATTATGGTATAAATACGAAATGGTCGAAGCGCTATATGAATGTGTTGTGTGCTCGTGTCGAAATTTTGCATTATGAAATCATCTATTTTTCTGAAAAAGTTGCCTGATAAGGTTGATCACTTATTAAAGATTACAAATTTCATTAAAACATAGTAGTGGACGATTTCTTCCAAAATTTCTATATGTTGTGATCCTTCATAACCACATCTGCTGCCGTATGCACACGAACAATCGGCATAATCACAGAGACCAATAAATAATGTATGTTTCATATGCAAGTGAAAAAGGGAACATCAATGAGACTGCAAGCGCTCGGAGCGCGCGAAAAGTTTGGGGATATTCGAAGTGCAAAAGTGTAATTATTGATACAGAGATCGATCGTAATCGGTAGAGCACACCTTTCATAACCTACATGTAAAGTCCATTTGGTAGTACCTAACTTTTAAGTTCAGGTCACAAAAAGTGTGGAGGGGTGGGGGGGATTTTACGTTAGTGTCCCTTCGACTCAAAAAAATGGGGGGACATGCGACCTGTCCCCCCTTCCCGAAATCGTCGCCCATGGGCATACGCGAGGGCCCCACGAAAACCATTTTTAAAATCTCAAAAATTCGCACTTTAGTTACACAAATTATACTATGAAATGTTGCGTATGTGGTACTAGATTGCATGTAAGGACACCTAATTCTTGAAACATTTTCAAAAGGGAGGGATTGATTTTAACCCCTTAAAATACGCAAATATGTCAAGTTCGTAACTTTACATCAAAAGGCAGCATCTGTGGTACCAGATTTCATGAAAGAACACCCTTTCCAAAATTTGTAAAAATGAGGAGCCCCTTAGACCCGTTACCCGGCAGAAACAGGCGTACGAGGAGGGTAAGGAGCGCAGGGAGGTGCGGTGAGCAATAGTCTGTCATTTATCATGGAAAAAATGTTAGGTGTAAAGTCATTTAAGTCGAGGGTACGGGCAGTCATGTACACAATATCATCTAGTCAGCGGATTTTATGTGTTAATTTTTTGATCATTTTGCAAGTTAGTATATTTTCTTATTTTATTATTGTTAAGAGGAACATAAAAAAGCAATTTTCGGTCATCTGAGGGGTGGCGATTATTCAACATTTTCTGTACGCTCCGCGCCATACAATGGTGGCGCTCCGATTAAATAGCCTCTGTGGCAGAATGGCGCTTCTTCCGGGCGAGGAAAACTAAATACTTCAATTCTCCAGTACCAAACAATCCAGTGGCGTAGCCACGGAGGTTTGGGGGGTTAGAACCTTTCAATGCAAAAAACACCTAAAATAGCGGATTTTTCTCTCCATCCTTAGACTCTTCCCTCATGCCGTGCCCCAACCCCCCATGACACAACCCCCCCCCCCCCCCCCCATGACCCAATCCTGGCTACGCGAATGCAAAGCACTGATGCTCTTTTGTTTCCGCAAAATTAGACACAAATTTTTCTTCATAAAAGTAGCATGCATTGCATTAAATTGCATGTACAGACACAAAATATCCGTAAGATAAGGCCACTTATTTTAAGATCAGTAGAAGATAGTTTGGAAATGTAGCCTAGGTCTTTTTAGGCCTAATTCGTTAATTTTACAGTTTCACTTGTCAGTCCAAAAATTGAATTCAAAATCGAAACTTTAAAATACAATGAATTTCAGGACAAAAGCACTTTATTTGGGGGATATATTTGACATTTTTCACAACAACAGCTTTACTTTAAGGCCCATAAAAGAAATATTTGTCTGTGAATACAATAAGGAACTTTTACTCTCTGATACACTTGCAGAGCAAAGCGAAATGTTTGCTATCGTAACGATCCGTGGGCGGTACTCTCCTAAGGTTGAAGTTATCAGTAAACACACACTGTGCTTACTGTTGATTTTTAATTGTAAAAATAAACAACAAATATTTGCAAACATTTAAGCAGAATGAAATATACTGACATGTAATATTCCAATTAAGGTTAAACAGAAGAGACACAATTTTCTTGGCTTAAAAAGACCTTTATGTTCAAAGTATTCTCCACTATTCCCTACATAACGTTCAATTTTATATCTAAAAAGTACGTAAAGCAATCATTTATTTTCAAAATAGTAATAAAAAATCCTTCATCGAGAGTGATTTGATCTTTCATCAGCAAAACATCGCTTTTAAACATTGATGTGCGCTTTATATCTTTTTTCATAAAAGTGATACCGCTGATTATTTAATACCAACGACAAAATCATAAAGTTAAAACGAAATAAATTCTGGTTTTACGATGTAACTTTACCAGATGTGGGTACTGGGAATGGAGTGAGAAAAATACGTTCCCTTTGAAAAATGGGCCCTTGGCTGGAAGTTGTTTAATTTTGTGAATGGAATGTGCGATGAGGTTTTAAAATACCAACAGCGACTGGTTGAAGTGAAGGGGGGGTAGGCTGTTCACTATCTGAAGTTACCAAGTCGGTGAAATTCTTTATTTTTCCATGGCCGTCACCGGGGGGGGGGGGGGGTTGCGGGGGGTGCGAACGCACCCCCCCTCAAGACCCGCCCCCCCAAAAAAAAATTGGGGGAGGGGCGTCGCCGCGGGGTGTGGAGTGTCGCCTGGTGTGGAGACTTTCATCGCAGGTCACAGCGTTACACTAGCACAGTATTGGTTCGCCTCAGTTATAGTGAGTACGGGTTGGCGTTTTACGCTACCGAATCCTTTGCGAATTTAGCAGTACAACACTGTGTCCTAGTTATAGTCTAGCCCAGGTGCCAGTATTTCTTATAACAGGAATCAGTCATTTCATCCAAGTTGTGTTTTAGTGTAAAACAGTTTATATATCGAAGTCCCCGTCAGGATATTGGTTCATAATCGTGGACAGACTCATTTTTCATCATCTCCCAAAAGCCGCATTTGGACACCCAAACCCTCTGACCCGCACAACCCTCTGAAAAACCCGCATTTCAAATCTCCAAAGTATTCTTAGTAAGAGAACCACACAAATAAGCAAATAATTCAGCTTACCGATAACTACAAATTCAGTAAATCGTATCTCACAGCACATTCAACTACTCGCCCTGCTATACAATGCATAGGCCTAGGCACGTACGGAACTATGTTTGCTGTCGCAACATCGTTATCGGCTAACCTTCGCAGCAGGTATGGAATATATTCCTGTCACTGAGTAAATAGTGTAATAACGTCGTTCAACGCCGCGTTCAATAGCGAAAACAGATGACCACTTCGCGGGTTATAGGCGGGGCTTGTCTCAGAGTTTCCCGAACGTTCTTAACTGTCTTGACAGTTCTTGACGTTCTTGGCTAGGCCTATATGTTTTCATGGCTAGAATGCCATGCGAGATGTACGGAGATATTGGAAATCACCTGCAGCATGCATGGTACGAACGCCGGTGACACACCGAGTTGACGTTTGCAAACTGTGCCGGTACCGCACCAAAATTTACATCAAAAATAAGGTTTTAGTTTTTTTTTACGTTTTAGTCATTGCGCATATGTGAGTATCTGCATAATATTATTTTGGCAAATCTCTCACTACAATATTTTTCTAGGTTACCGCAAAAAATTCAGTACTGTACTGAACTTTTTTGGCGGTGACCTAACGACATTGTGTTGACTGATTTGCCAAAAAAGTGCCACCATTTTGCGTGTAGACACTTCTAAAATTCAAAATTTTCGAAAAGGGGGACTCCCCCTCCCCTTATACCCCTCCCCCAGGCCGGTGATCCACCAATGGACAGATCAGTTGGACCCACATCTAGCCTCTCGGAATTTGGGAGCTATGGGCCCCCCCCCCCATGCCCACCCCCTCCTTCTGCTACTTCGACAACAATTTCCTCACTCACATGCTCGAATTTCAAAACGCACCCCCCCCCCCCCTTGAAAAAAGCTGGTGACGGCCCTGTTTTTCGGGGATAGCACCCATCATGGCAATATATGCATGATTTAAGCAAAAGCTTTTAATTCCACTCTTTTGGATGAATGTGAGTCGTTCTCAAATTGACATTTAAGCGGTTTTTTATAAACCAACTAGACCGGTTTCTGTTCTTGGCTCTATACGGCAGAACGTCATCAGTAGTGGCCTTTTCACAATGGCGGGATTTGTCATGAGAGTTAGTAATGCAGCTAAGAGTGCATCTAACAAAATATCGTTGTACTTTTCCTCTGTTTCTACCAACTCCGGGTCTGGGGGACCCTTTATTAAGTCAGCAAATGTTTCAGATTTGGTGCCATTTCATTGGCAACAGTGCGATAATCGGGAGACAGACGGAGTAGTTGCTGGTCACCATGCGGTTAGAAATCAGTGCTTAATTTAAGCTCGCTTTTAGGTGCCATAATTGGATGAAGGTTGGTTTGAAAGCCAGTCGTCGTAGTGTTTTAATTTTCTCAAAAATGAAGAGGTACGCTACATGTTTAGAGGCAATGCCGTTAGTGGCTGGGGCGATCTCTTCAGACCGGTATACTTTCTGGTGAGAAGTTA
The DNA here is from genome assembly GCA_037179385.1 of Holothuria scabra. NCBI lineage: Eukaryota > Metazoa > Echinodermata > Holothuroidea > Aspidochirotida > Holothuriidae > Holothuria > Holothuria scabra. The sequence continues at coordinate 46,481,132 of CM074181.1, read as the reverse complement.
ATCTGTTCCCTTTTTCCCCCTAGGAAATCAATTTCGGTACTGCATATAGTTTAGCGTATTTGCGCAAATCTCTTTTTATGAACCCTTTGAATATGGCATGTGGGTATGCAGACTCGGAGTATTGCTCGAGGTATATTGAAAAGTTTCAGTTAGTGTCACGGAGGCCGCTTGATCGAAATTTTGTTTCAGTTGTGGAAAAATTGAGGAAAATTTGAATTTATTTGTCATTCTTAGAACTTTAAGCCCTGGCAAGGTGTTGTTTGGGCAAACATAGGATACAAGCAATGGAATATTACATAGTGAGGAATAGCAAAATTACAAGTGTTGATAATTTGCCAATAACTTTTAGTGGGCCAACTTAAAACTGAAAACGAATCTTAAAACTGAAGGAATAATGCTCTTATACTAGCAAAATCTAAATGAGCACTCACTGCAGTTTCTCTAGCATGTTAAGCATGGTTAGGACATATCTCTCCAGCAATTTTTTTTACTTAAACGTATTAGAGGTTGTCGTTTGCTGGTAAATTCTAATTGCAGCTTCTACAAGAGATGGTGAAGAGAGGTACGTCTCGCAAACCAAATGCTAATTAGCTAGACTGATTGGGTGCTGCGTTTGCATTGACAAAGAAACTTGAATATTCATGTGAATATGATGATAAATGATCTATCTGTTAGTCTTTATCCCTACCATTTCACTGTCATGTAATTTTGAAATTCTGTGAACAAAATAAAGGTTGTCATCAAACCGTTAACTTGGAAAAGACAAATTTACACTCTAAAAGTAAAAAGAGTGAAATTTCACTTTTTAGACAAATGTAAATTGAAAAGTTCACTCCAAAAGAGCGGAAATTCACTCTAAAAGAGTGAATTCGCTGAAAAGACGGATTGCTTGCAGAAACCACTCTTATGAAAAAGTGATGTCTGATACAAAAATCTTCCATATAATTCTATAGAAAAAAATTTTGTAGAAACTGTATAAGATTTTCTATAAAAATTCCTAAAGTCCTTCTACAAGAAAAGCCTGTAGAATCTCTATAGAATCCTAAAGAGTTTCTTTAGAACAGCTCTTTAAAAACTCTTTAGACACTATTTCGAAACTCTTTAAAAACCCTACCGAAACCCCGTAGAGGTTCTTTAGAAAAGTGGGCCCCTTTTCTAAAGAAACTCTTTAGGTTTCAAAAGAAACTCTAGAAGTTTCGTTAGAGAATTATTGGGGTTCTATAGAAGCTGTTAAGAGGTTCTTTAATAGGTAAAGTATAGTTGGTTTATACAAATAGTATCGAGGTTCTATAGAAGAATCTGCCTCTTTTCTAAAGGGTTTCTAAGTAAAAGAAATTGACATGGATTAATGCCTGCAATTTGACATAACATATGAATAGAAAATGACCGTTCAACACTCTGAGCATAATGTGCATGAAATTTTGCGTCCAAGATGATTTTACTTCTTCCAATATCGTCTTATGTCTCGGAAAGGACAAACAGGGGCCGAGAGCGGAGGTCCGCTTAATTGTTGAAGACATTGTTTGATAACGTAATATGTGAGCAAATGGTATATGTACCCGTCTGTGACTCGTTGGTTACAGTGAAAAATGTTTTTTCAAATTTTTTAAAGAAAGACTGTTTATACACTTAAATATTGTCTATCTATATTAATGAACTACTTACCTTTTCTGCAAAAAAAGGTTGCCAAATATCTGATGACTTTAAACCTACTCTAGGAAAAATTAACAATTTTTGTGTCAACATTTTTATGTCAAAATTTTTGCCACGCCCATTTTACCAAATACCTTACAAAATTATAGAGATGGAATTTCAAGTTTTTGCTTCATTTAGAATAATGTTTTGGGTGAGGACCTTTTTATAATTGCAAAGATCAAAGGAGGGATTTGAATGAACCTTTTACATTGCAAATTATGCAAATTAGATGTTCTATAGAAAATGTATAGAAATTCAACACAACCTAATGCAAGTTCTATAGAAACGTATGAATAAGTTTCTATAGAGTTTCTATACAAAGTGTCCTGTAGAATAACTCTATAGAGATTGTTCTCGATAGAAACGGCTATTCTATAGAATTCGAAAGGGACTTTAAATTTCTAAAGAGGACAGTAAACATTCCTACAGAAAATCGTTGAGTTCTATAGAGCTTAACAGGCATTTCTATGGAATTCCACAGAAAACTTTTTTGTATGACACTCGTTAAAGAGTGAATTTTTACATTTCTTTGAGTGAATTTCACTCTTTCTAGGGTGATTTTCACTCTTTCTACAGTGATTTTCACTATTTTTAGAGTGAAGTAACACTGGAGTGACTAAATTAACTAGTGTAATCGGTATTAAACAAAAGGCGCTATCACTGAGATTGCTTTGAAGAGTTCGTACTTCATTTCAAATGACTATATCGTAGGAAGCCTTCCATTATGAATGATATGTCCGAATTCATTTTTTATTTGGCCGAAAATACCCTTGAAGTGGGTTCTTATTCATTATGCACTAAACATTTGGAGTCTTGTAAATTTGTGAAACTTGTTCAGTTTAACCCACAGCGTGTTATAAGTACTTGTTATCTTACAGTCTGTAAAGTTGTAACGTTTTGAAAATGTTTCTCTTTTTTTGGACATTTGACCTTTAATACTTGCATATTTGGGAACTTTTCAAAGGGACACACGATCAAAAGTTACATTATTAATAAAGGTGTAAGCATAATTCTTGAGATGAGGAACTGCCACCGGGTGAGTCAATGTTTAGAGATCGTTTTTAAACACGGCGTTAGACTATAACAACATTCTCAAAATTACTTGTTCAAAATTGACTCACGGGGTTTTGTTACTCCCTCCCCTTGGAAATGAATCCGTTGATAATTTTTTTGTGCAATGTTTCACCATTTTGATTATAACATTTAGATGAACTATTATGTAGTAAGTATGATCGGCATTCGTTTGCCATCATCTTGTTTAAAATTGAAATTAGAAGTTATTTGAAATTCGTGAAATCAGCAATTATACTCTCTTAAAGCCAAAGAGTGAAATGGTCACTCTCCAGATGAGTGAAAATTGTGAAGTCATTCCAACAATTCACTTAAACAAGTGCCTGCAGCGATTACTCCTTTTTTTTCAAAAGTATTCCATCTAGACATTTTATTAAGCCTGAAACTTCGCTCTATTGGAGTATATTTCACTCCTCTGGTAGTAATTTTTACCTGTTGGTAACCTTCACTCTTGTAGCAAGTAAAATTTCACCCTCTTACTTTAAGAGTGAACTAAGGCAAACATTTCAGTTTTGAAAAAGAAAAAACACTGCTAAATTATTAACATTTGACATAGTGTTCAAGTTTTAGATATTGTGCAGACGATTGGCTAATACAAGACTGAATTTACCCCAAACATTGAATTTAACAGTAAGAACCAAAAATTACGAAACTTTTGTCCAACCTTTTATTGTAAGGGGGGCATATTTTGCGAGTATTCAGAGTGGCGTAACCAAAATTTGAAATCCCCACTAGTGCGTTACCTTCAGTTCGAAGGATAGATTGTAAGAAGGTTCGACGGATCCAGGATTTTTGTTAAGGGTGCACACGTATTCTGTGAAAGTCTTTTTTTATAGGATGGATGAAAAAAGGTGGACCCAACATGGTGTATAAATTTTTGTATCAAAACCGTGGCGACGAGGTCATAATATCATGTAAAGTTCATATAACACAAACCAAATATAGGCGTACGGGCATCTAGGGAACAGGGCAAAGCAGTCCCTACCCGTAAGGCCGTCTTTGCGGGACACCACCGTTAGATGGTGCAAAGAACACACTCTCAAAACGTGCTTAACAATTAAACACTCATTTGCACTACTTTGCAAGCACGTTTAAATTGTAAGCATGCTTAGCTATTGTACTTTAACTGTTCACCAATTAAACGTGTTGAAAAACTAAATGGTTAGGAATTAAAGAGCCGGAGATAACATTTTACACCCCTGCTGGTAGAATACTACCAGTGCTTTTTTTCAATAAAATTTCCCCCTAATGAAAAATAAGAATGTTCCAGAACATCAGAAAATCACCAAATAAAAAGTGTCCCTTCTTGATTGCCTGCGGTTAGTTAGAAGTTTCCTCTTTCATCGTAACCACCGATGGACATAGTTATCCCGTATGCAACGAAAGGACAGACACGACAAAACTGTCTTTTCCTTGTTTTACTTTGATATTGGACCTGCGCTTAGCGAAGTAGGTTGGAGCATTTTGTACCTCCGAATTTGAGCATAGATTTGATTATGAAAGCCTGGTCAGCGGTGGAGCTATGAACTTTGATCAAAGTGAGCAAGAAACATATGCAGGTGAGCTTTCAAGCAGGTAAAATACCCGGAACGAAGACACAATTGAAGTCACGGTTTTCCAAACTTTCCATTTATTTTCCAAAACCTAGAATATATTGAGTCATCCAACAGGAATATGTAGTTCTGTTTGTATTATTAGCAAATGCTGAAATTTTCCCGTTCGTTCACAAAGTAGTACGGGTGATTCATGATTTTATGTAAAAAGAATTTGCGTAACGTTTCTAAAGCCAAAGTCACAAATATTTCAGAGAAAAAAATGGAGCTTAATCACTGTTTACTGTTAATTCTAGATAATTGTCATCTTGAAATCAGTGGGAACCATCAATTAATATACAGTAATTGACACATTATGTGACTACTTAGGAATAATTAATTAAACACATTGTAAAAAAAATGATCAAGAAGAAAGGTCTGTTTCGCTTTCTACTCCTAATACTCCTTTCTATTCCTGGATACTCTTTTTATGGGAGATGGGTCACATTGAAGAGATCCAGCACAGAAAAGTGTAGGAAGCAGTATTTTCCTGTCAATTATTGTGCAGGGTCAAATTATCACTATGCAGTTACCGTGCATTTGAAGAAACCCCTGAACCAGTTGGTTGGAAACTGGGCTGTAAGCTCCATCATCAGTGCTTTAAGACCAATACCACATTTCGTTCCATTTTATTTTAAACAGAATGCTACTTTCTAATAATTTGCACGAGGAACAGTTTGTATGAATAATTGTGGGATCTATATACTCTTTTATTGTTCATGTTGACAATTGCCCGCGACAGGAACAGTATTTTTGCATCACTGTAACAAGTATTTCTGCGCCCTTCTCAACAGTTATCTTTCATGGGACTGCGAGGGTGAATTTTTTGGGGTAACTGTCTGTGTACTGTTAGCTTGCAAACATTTTTAGTTTTGAAGCCAAGCTACATCATACATGATAACATATTGGACAGAGACAAGTCTGGGTAAACATTTACGTATATCATTCGAACAGAGTACGGATAATGACTACGTGGGTAAGGTTTTAGGCCTTAGTCACCCACACAAATGATTTACTGATGAAGAGACACAGTGGCGTAGCTAGGATTTTTTTTCCAGAGGGGGCAAAGGAATGAAATTTCCCCAAAACCTTTCCCGGTCAATGTGTAGGTATCTCATATAAAATATGCAAATTTACAAGTATAACAACATTACCATGTCATTTTGTAATATTACCTGCATTTTTAATCAATAAATTAATTAATTTATAATAAGATAGAGCAATCGGAAATAACAAAGTATGTTATTTTGGTCAACAATATCTGGTTTATTTGTATGTTCTAACGCAGTGGCGTGCGCAGGATTTCTCTGAAGGGGTGGGGGGCATGCAGTATGGTCTAAAGGGAGGGGTGTCCAGAAATTTTTGACATTTTTACCGAGCCTAGATGCAAAATGGTGCAAGATTTTCGATTTTGACAGCAGCAGTGTTATAAGTTGAATCGTGGTGGTTCATGAGGATAAAAATGAAACTTTTGTGTCTTTACATGCATTCTTATGCCATTCATGCTACCTTACGAAGAAAAACTTGTCATTAAATTTTCACACTTTTAGAAGTCAAAATAAAAGATCATTGATCGGTATGAGATTGGTGGTTTTTCTTGGTCACAAAACTTTAATTAATCATAAAGATTATCAAGCGGAGCGCCACCATTGGTTGGCGCGGAGCGAAGAGAAAATTTCGAAAATTCAGATCCCACAGATGCCTGGAAAGAGCATTTTACAGACTTATTCGAAAAATCTAACGAGTCGCTATCTTCTTTTGTCGTTTGCAATAAAATGCTCACTTCAAAATATTTTCGCAAACATCAAAGTGATCAGAGAGTTAAGAGCTTATTTGACCCCAAATATGTAATTTTGCCAACAAGACTTAGCAAAGCGCCACCATTGGTTGGCGCGGAGCGTAAATTTAATTCCGAAAAATCAGACCCCTCAGATGGCTGGCCAAAATAGCGTATTCATGCTTGTAAGGAGAACCTAAACATGCAGTATTTATTTTAATCGATTCCACCAGTGGGATACAGAGTCTACCTTTTCAAGTAAAAATTGAAATTTGACAAAATTTGCCTATTTGTAGGAATTAAAAAGATTGCCATCACTGAGGGGCCTTGCAGATTCTTCCCCTTGAAAATTTTTGAAATATTTGGTGTCCTTATTTGCAATCTGGTGCCGCATATGCTATCTTTTGAAGTAAAATCTGTGTTACTAAAGTTTGACTACGTATTTTTAAGAACAAAGAAAATGGCATCGGTTAGGGGGCATGGCCCTATTGTCCCCCCTTGGTAAGCCACTGAAAGGAGGCCTAATAGTGGCTCCATCACACAGGATATCCTGTTAGAACAGCAGTCTGTTAAGTGGCCCCGTTTATTGTTGCACCACAAGTTAGCAGAAAGCTATTTTCCCGAACTAGCCTGTAAGCCTCAGTAACAAAATCTAAGTATGGCCACGGATCCCGTTCATTCTAATTTCTAGACTAACGTTAAGTTTATCATTGGCCATGGATTGTTTCAGCCCCATCCATCGTTATGTACACAGAGTAAAATCGGTATAGTTTAAACCTCCCGCTACTAGCTTGTAGGACAATATAACCTCGGTGGTCTACGTTAGTGGCTTGTCAGTTTTCACATCATTCTACTGAATTCCCGAAGTGTTCAACGCAGAGACTGTGTACAAGGGGATAAGTTCGGGTTTACAACATTTCAGTGTTAGTTGTACTGTATCAGCTTTTGTTAAATTCCTGATAACAGCTTCCTGTGTACTGAAATGCACTGATCATAACACCCGCGCGCGTATACAAGAGAACATTCAATCTGCTACGCGGCAAGGACATTTCTGTGGAACGCGAGTAGGGCCGGTTCATGTGACACTGACAAAATCTGGGCTAATTTGTTGCATGAAAATACGAATGTATTAGAAATGCCTCACAATTTCTAGAATAAGAAAATTCATCAAATTTCCCCGATTTCATCACATTTCCCCAAATTATTTTCCAGGGGACACCTCCCCCTCCCCCCCCCCGCAGTAGCTACGCACCTGCAGAGACAGGTTGATAATACACCACCCCCCTGAGCCTTGAAACAACACTATTAAATTACGTCAATTCGAGAGCAGTGCATACATTGGTACAAGATTACATCTTGTTAAAAGCCCAAAATAGACATCGGTAGACGATCTTGCCCGCCACTGATGTATGACCTTTCAGCATATTCTGAATTTCATATATACTTCTAGACTTCTACCCACTGTTTGACTCGTTAAAAGGAAACATATTTTGATTGATAAAAGTACTCAAATCCCCATTATTGGGAAGTACTCTTGGAACAGCCATTCAATTAGAATTGAAAAGAAATGTATTTCATCTTTCCGTATACTTTTAGTTTCACACTATTTTAATGACTTTAGTTCATAGTTTGTGTTTTACTTTAATATTACACAACGATAAAAATAAGGTGTACAATTGATACATACTTTAGGTGTTTAATTACCGTTATATCCCACTGCAGTAGCTCCATTTAAGACAACGGTGCAATAAAAGATTACTTGCCTTCAACATTTCTTAACAAACGAATGCTGGAAAACAAGCATTGTATCATTTGCAATGGCTGCTGCTGTAGCAATTTTAGAGACATCAAAAATTCTTTTCCATTTGGTTCTTATTTCTATTTTGCATCTGTTTCTTGGTAAGTGTACATGTGCTGCATCCGTATGACTTGAGATGGTAATATTTGTTATTTTAATGTTTATATACTATAATTTCTTTTCGTGTTTTAAAAACGATTAAAGATGTTCGTAGTGACGGTGCGATTAAATCTATGTATGGAGGATTTTTTGTGTTCACAGTCCGATATGCAGTGATGGCACGAAGGGAGGTCATTATTCGACTTGGAAACGTTGCCAAACTGGAATATTCTAATGAGTCTCTGAGAAATATGCATGTAGTGGTATGGAAAAAGGGGGAAATTACACTTCGTCATGATATTGACTCAGAAACAATGCATCACAAGGACAATTTTATATCTAAGATTACGGAAGACAAATTAACGGTGTTTCTACGGATATCCAACGTACGTTTTAAAGATGCTGGAAATTATTCCTGTTGGATTTATCCTGCTGAAGGCGTAGCCCAGAAGCAAGATTGGAGTGTACAAGTTCAAGGTATCTTTATTATTACTGTATTTCTGTATTTATTATATCTTAACACGAATGTTCATGCAATGCACTTTCCATTTCTACTAAGCGATTGCTTCAAAATCAAAACACTCGAGTCCTTTCCTTTTACCAACTGCAGTATGATGTAAGGCAGAAGGGATACCTCACATAGACATTAAGTCCAGCTTCCAGCTGTCAAACTACAGTATTCAGCTCATTCAGGGGGACATTTGGTTACATACCTGTCAAATACAAGCCGACCAACAATTGCTAAAAAATTTAGATCGTATAAACAGGCGGGTGACCAACCTCTGCCTTTACTTGAACATGTAAAGTACTAATGTCTCGCATACTTTCATTTAAGCTGACTGAAAGACTTACTTTTTGCCGACGTGTGGACTATCGTGCACCTTAATATGACAAATCGACCAACACAAGCAATGCTTTCCAAAAATGATCTCAGAATACGTTTATTAATGTGCTAAGTTTGTTTTTTATTTTTTGTTTAGGTTTTTTGTAAACGTTTTCACATGTTGGGCGCAATGTCTACTCGTCTTCTTTTACTTACATATATTTTACACCCATTTCAGATATAACATCTTTACAATGGTAAATGTTTCACACAATATGTTTTGCAGTCTTGAAAACTCAGTAAAAGATGAAGAATCACTCACATTAAACACAGTGTAATACACGGAGTGATGTGTCTGCACAAACAGAGTAGTTTCAGCACGGGGTGTTATCTTGACATGTTAATACGTTCCTGGCTTTTGATTTGTAAAGGGTAAGTTAGTACGGGGAATTGGAACTGACTTGAATATGGAAGGGGCAGATTCGTTTATATTAATCCGAAATTTTTAAACATTCTTAATAGGTAACATCCAATTATTTCAACATCCTTTCAAGCAAAACTCGAAATTTGTCGACGCGCTCTTTGTGACAACTCAATCTTTAGATTTGGTGTTCTGTGCGCCACCCATGGCATTTGGTGGGTTTTGGTGGTGGTAGTACCTCTTGCGAAAAGTTCGTTTTCACTTTTACACATCCTCTCTTTGAAACGACATGCAGGTATAACCATGGGTAAATAGTATTTTGGCAAACATTGTGGAGCTTTGCGGTTGTTTCATTTTTCACCGAAGTTTAATGACTGATTGACCATTAGCGATTTATAACTTAAGCCTGGAAACTTGAACTAGTCATTTGTGACCAAAGTTACAGGTAGAGGCTTGTATAGTTAGATGCCGATATTGAGAGGTTCTTATGTGGAAACCTGTTTTAGTGCATATAGTTCTTTACATGATGACTACATGGTTTGAACAGCTAGTACTTACGTGGTTAGACCTTAACGTGATAATTACATGTTTTTATGGTGAAGTGAGTATAGTCCGGGAGCCTGTGTCAGAAAATTTCACCCCATACCTTACAGATGGTTTGATCCCTTGAAGTTACGTAGTCCATCTAAGTCATTCACAAAAAGAGTGTAAGATTGACCACAGACCCCCCTAAAAACCCCTATGGACGGTTTAATTCACCCCATCTCTTACATGGACCAAACGTGGTCAAAAGGAAGTAGTATGACACGTCATTTAAAAAAGGCAAATCTAACAACATTTCCGGTCGGGAAGGTGTTGTTAGACCCCCACAAAGTGCCCCCTCCCCAGACGGTTGAATTCACCCATCTCTTATATGGACCAAACTTGGTCAGAAGGAATTAGTGTGACACGCCATTTAAAAAATGGCAAATCTAACAACATTTCCGGTCGGGGAGGTGTTGTTAGACCTCCCACAAAGTTCACCCTCCCAAGATGGTTGAATTCACCCCATCTCTTACATGGACCAAACTTGGTCAGAAGGAATTAGTAAGACACGTAATTTAAAAAAAAGGCAAATCTAACAACATTTCCGGGCGGGAAGGTTTTGTTAGACCCACACAAAATGCCCCTCCCCAGATGGTTGAATTTACCCCATCTCTCACATGGACCAAACTTAGTAAAAAGAAGAAGTATTACAAGCTGTTAGGAAGGAGACACAAAAACCAAATCTGTTAGACATTAAGTATTTCAAAATAACTCAATCCCATTCAGATATCAAACTTTGATTGACAGGTCTGTTTGTTTCATAGTCTAGCCATGTTGACTTCCTCCTTCCTAATAATGATGAACCCCTCTCACAAAGGGGACGAAAGAATATCGTGCATCCAGAAAATAGATTGCAGTGCTCTACCGCTATGCTCACGGTGACTACTGCAGAAGATAAGGCGCACACATCTCATTGCGAGAGGGTGGCTATCTTCAACAAGGTGTAACAAAACCACAATATCACCACTCAAATATGGCTGGAAAGAAGAAGATGATTGTTATCAAGTGGTATGGTTCGATGGTGACACTTCACCAACATCTTTAGATGTTGTTTGCAGAGATGCCGATTTCTTCCAGGGAATTCAAGGGCAGGTAAGCAACGGCATGCCTGTCCATTACATTTTGCCACTTCTCCGTTCATATTACAATTTTAGCAAGTGTGTCTACGATTTATTTACATCACACTGAATAGCATTTGGCTCAAACGAACCTTTTCAATAATGCAATCCATAACTCCTGTGTACCTAGGGAGAACAGGGCCAGTGTTCTAAATGGTTAACCCATGTTAAAGAAAAATGAAATAAATGATTATAAACAACATATACGCCCCTGTGAATCTTTGTTGAAGGTGGTTCTGACCACGGTTTCCCACATTAAAATGTTGCCAGGTGGTCCTTTTCCTAACGTACTGCATTTTTTTTCTGGTCCAAGTAATAAAAAAGTGGAAAATAAGCCAAACACGGAGTGGGGTTACTGAGGGGTCTTACAACACCTTTCAAATTTTTATTTCAGAAATGTTTTGAGATTTGCATTTATTTAATGAAGTGTCATACTACTTTCTTTTAATAGCGTTTGGTCCATGTATGAGATTGGATAAATTCAGGCGCGTAGCCAGGATTGTGTCATTGGGAGGGGGTTGGTGTCATGGAGGGGTTTGGGGGCACGAAACGAGGGAAAAGTCTAAGGATATACAGGAAAACCGCTTTTTTAGGTGTTTTTGCAGTCCAAGGTTGGGGCATGAAGGGGGAGGGGGTCTTAACCGCCACCCTCCCCCGTGTAACCGCCACCTTCCCCCCCCCCCCCGTGGCTACGCCACTGGATAAATATAACCATCGGGACACCTTGTAGGGGTCTTACAACACTTCCCCAACTCAAAATATTGTTAGATTTGCCTTTTCGGTAATGTACTGCCATATTACTTTCTGCTAACAAAGTTTGGTCCATGTAGCACGTGTAAATTTAACCGTCGGGGGAACTTTGCAGAGGTTTCACAACACCTTTCCGACCGGAAATGTTGTTAGATTTGCCTTCATTGAAATGACGTGTCATACTACTTCCTTTTGACTAAGTTTGGTCCATGTAAGAGATGGGGTGAATTCAACCATTTGGGGAGGGGCACTTTGTGGGATTGGATTCTAACAAACCCTTCCGGACTCGAAATGTTGTTAGATTTGCAATTTTGGTAATGACGTGTCTTACTTCTTCCTTTTGACCAAGTTTGGTCCATGTAAGAGATGCGGTGAATTCGACCATCTGGGGAGGGGGAACTTTGTGGGGGTCTAACAACACCTTCCCGACCGGAATTGTTGTAAGATTTGCCTTTTTGTAATAACGTGTCATATGACTTCCATTTGACTACGTTTGATCCATGTAAGAGATGGGGTGAATTCAACCATATGGGGAGGGGCACTTTTTGGGATTGTATTCTAACAAAACCTTCCGGACTCGAAATGTATTTAGATTTGCCTTTTTTTAAATGACGTTTCATATTACTTCCTTTGACCACGTTTGTTCCATGTTAGAGATGGGGTGAATTCAACCATATGGGGAGGGGGAACTTTGTGGGGGTCTACCAACACCTTTCCGACCGGAAATGTCGTTAGATTTGCAATTTTGGTAATGACGTCTCATCCTTTTTCCTTTTGACTAAGTTTGTTCCATGTAAGATATGGGGCGAATTAAACCGTCTGGAGAGGGGCACTTTGTGTGGGTCTAACAACACCTTCCCGACCGGAAATGTTGTTAGATTTGCCATTTTTGTAATGATGTGTCATACTACTTCCTTTTGACTAAGTTTGGTCCATGTAAGAGATGGGGTGAAATCAACCATCTGGGGGAGGGGGCACTTTGTGGGATCCTAACAAAACCTTCCCGACCGTAATTGTTGTTAGATTTGCCATTTTTGTAATGAAGTGTCATTCTACTTCCTTTTGACTAAGTTTGGTTCATGTAAGAGATGGGGTGAACTCAACCGTCCATTGGGGGGCTGGGGTCAATCTTACACTCTTTTTGTGAATGACTTAGATGGCCTAAGTAACTTCAAGGGGTCAAACCACCTGTAAGGTATGGGGTGGAATCATTTGTCACAGGCTCACGACCTAGTAGGCCTACAACAGGATTACTTCACCCTGAAATTAAAAGAGTGAACATTCTCTAATAGAGTGAAAAATAAATCCACCTCATTAGAGTGTTAGTCCACTACAAGAAAAGTGGATTTCAACCCAGAATGGGTGAAATTCTATCCAAAGCAGCAAAGTTTCACTCTTGATGGAGTTCCATCAATTATCACTCTTTTGCAGGGCATTTCATCCTTTTTTGAAGGATGAAATTAAGTTCATGTTTGACAATGATCGCACTTCTGCTAGTCAGAGTCCATGGGCTTTGCCAATTTGGTTAGTTCCAAAGGAGGACGGCTCAAAGTGGTTGTTTCATTGATTAAAGGAACGTTTATTTATTCCCCGTGACCCCGTGGCCCTGTTAGTTCGAAATTTTGCCTAGAGGCTTCAGGTACCAAGTAAGACTTCAGAACGTTTACTTTGGGCATATGATACGGAACCGTAAACGTCTTTTGCTCTCCCTTTGAATACAGTGTAACAAAGTAACCCAATACTTTGGAGAACAGTCTATTTTTTGGCTAAGATTTCCAAAAACGGGAAAAAGCTGTATACATCCCTATCGGTCAAAATTTGCAACCAGCCTGATATTCCTAACAAAAATCAAAATTCCACGAATTAAAGACTTGGAGGCCAATTGCGCCCTAATTTTTTATTTCTTCCATAGCCTTCTGGCCCCCATTCCAGACCTTTACTTTTTTATCAAAATCTAGCTATTTTTGCTCTAATAATCTATTTCTTTGAGCTATATTTGAATCCTTATTTGAAATCCAATAAATGAAATGAAATAAAAATTTTCTGTTATCCTTTATTGTTAGTGAAATTTGCGATTTCACCTATATCTGAGCCCAAAAAGCTCAATTTGCTTACTCAATGCGAATCAATTTAATACTGATTTCTTAGCCCTTGGGGAACTTGCTTCGAGTTTCAAATACTTAGCCACTGCGACTTTTCCAGCTTTGAAAGGTTATCAACCAAATCGATTTTTATATTGAATCATGACACAAACTCACTCTGAGTACTGAAATATAAACGGCAAAATACAATAGACTAAACTATTGAGACCTGAACTACTAGTCATTTCTACTAAGTTTTTTTCTAATAAGAAAATCCTTGAGTGAAAATGAACCGAACTGTTGCACCGGAAAGCAATCTTGAATATTTCCCCACTGACAGCTAGTTGTTCCACGGTCTACAGGAAGAGTCGGAAATGACGAGCATGTATTTTGTTTGAGGATAAAAAAAAAGAAATACAAAACATACTACTTTATGAAATGTGTTATCAGTAAAGCAAAAGAAGCTAAGTTCACAAAGTGAAAGTGAAAGTTATGTTTTAGGTTCATTAAAGTTGGTAATTCTGTAAAGTCTGATCAGGTGCAGGTTTTTCGTCATTAAGCAGATGATGTATGGTCCTCTTTCTTCAAGTATGGAGAGAATCATGTATTGTGGAGCGGGAGATTTAAAGCATTTTTTTCGGTATGAGCTTTCACGAAAAAATCATGAGGTGCTAATATATTATCGTTACATATGTGTAGTACACACATATGTGGGAAGCCAATTGGCCACTTTAATTTCCTTTAAGCATACTACGTATGTCTGAGCCATCGTATAATGTGGGTGGTGCCCGCAAACTCTTCTCACGATGTGACGACTGACGACAAACGTAATTCCCGTGTTGTATCCGACTGGACGACCACCTTTGCTCCTCCCTGGACTTTGCTAGGAACACTATAACTCTGGTCCATGGAGCTCACGCAGTACGAAAATTTCTGGATCTTCGCTGGGATCTGTATTCAAAAATAAAACTTTCAACTAAGTACTTATAATCTTTTATTTTTCCAATTTTCTATATTTTTTGCAGGAATTCCAAGAGTAAATCTGAGCGAAAGCATTTTCGTCGAGAAGGATATAGCCATAGCAAAATGCTGTGTCGATTTTGCATTACAGACTGAGAAAGTTGAGTACCAATGGACCATTAAAAAACGTCTAGTATCATCCGTATTTATACATGATAGAAAGACTTTACTTGGGAATAAACACGAAACTTGCAGTAATTTTTCTTTCCAGATTTTGCGAGAATATGACCAAGCATTGTTGAAGTGCATGATAAAAAATCAACTCAACTTAAGTGACTCTGCTATCATCAATATCACTTGTAAGTTAAAATGCAATTTAATTTCTCTCTCTCTCCCTCTCTGTCTAAATAGATTACATTGTACAAAACACTCTTTAAAGATACATCAAAAACAAGTCTCTTTCTGTTGTTACAACATCTATAGCTGCTGTACACTCCTATGAATATTTTAGGCTTTTGAAAAAAAAGCCTATAGAATGGTTAAATCTAAAACGACGGGCTTATTCAACTTAAGAGAGAATTGCTTTGTCTTTTCCGTGGCTGTATTGAAAAAAGAGGATTCCTACAAAAGAAATTTGGTTTCAGCAGAGCAGCATATTTTATTATTACTTTAACCTTTAGCTAAAGTATAGAATGTATAACCTTTTGAATAAGTATAGACGTACCCAATCACATGAAAAATGAGTGGATTCTAAAACAGTATTTCGTACGGAGTTAAAGCAAATTTAGACTCTCAGGAGAGATCAAACCGGAGTTAATTGCTATTACTTTATTCTGCAACATTTGATTTAAGTATTGTTTAATTTTTTCAAGTAAAATGCTTAAGGTTCAACATAGGCCCACTTTTTTCATAGATTCCGCCAGAGTCAGGATTCTTCAAGGATATAGTGCAGCAAATACCAGAACAGTAATGCGTGGAGCAAATACTACCGTCACCTGTGTAGCAGACGCAAATCCCGAGCCTTCGATTTCCCTGGAAAAGAAAAATGAAGATGAAATATGGGAGAGACTGAATTTGACAGCAAGTATCAGATCTGAAAATGAAAATACACATTGGTGGACATTTTCGTTTTATAACTCAGGCAATGATATTGTCGGAACCTACAGGTGTGCTGCTTTTAACGGGATAAGTTCACCATCTGTGAGCAACGAAATTCATATTGAAATGGGTACGTTAAAATAACACAAAGTAACTCCTTGGTTTTTATTCGGGCCATCCTGTCCTGACGCAATATTAAGTTTATTCCATTTCATGAGTCCCTCTTTCTATAGAATGCTTAATTATAGAAACTCAAAGTCAAACTGGCTCATATGTAATTTAAGGACAGGACTTGAAAAATAATATTCCAATGAATTTTCAGCTGTATTTTCAGACTCAGATACCATCCACTTACAAGGGTTTCTTTATCCAATGTTGGGTCTTATCGTCTTACTTTTTGTGGGATGCGTTGTTTCTTTGGTAAGGCGTAAGTATCTATCAAAAACATCACGTTTATTTGTCACTTTCCAGAGTAAACTTATTCCAATAAAAACCAATTTGGTACGTTTAAAGTATCATTAAATGTAATTTTTGACACTGCCAAATATTTTCTTTTATATTTGTTCATCTACTCTTTCTTTAAAAATTCCACGCTACAGGAGTTTTGACTCAGGAGTCACAAACACTCTCAACATCGAGGTAAATCAATCCAACGTTTACACAAGTAACATTTACTTCCATTTTCAAAATGATCTGCTCCGACTAATGCTTAAAGAAAAAATGTGATTATATTTGGAATGTGAACGATTTTATTTAAAATAGGTCACAGGAATATGTTTCATCCAGTCATAGTGCCCCTCAACCAGCCACTAGTCCAGTAGGTATGTTGCAAAATGCATTTAAATATATTTTAACAGTATTTACATTTATTGTCAATAATTTAAGCAGTCAGTGAGTGCTTAAAAGGCTTCATGTCGTCATTAGGGCGGATTCGTTTTCTTTTTATATTTTAAGCTAATGCAAATATTTTGAAAGTAAATATTTGCAACAATTGCAATAGGTTATAACGATTTACATTTATTTTCAGCTGATGAAAACGAAGGTCCTGATTTTGGCGGGTTAGTTGTAACTTTTGATTTCTTTTTAAAAAAAAAATATTATTTTAGGTATTTAAATTACCTTGAACTCTTAGATCCATATTTTTAAGGCAACTCACTATATAAGGCAACTTACTATATAAAATTCACTTGAAATTCCTTAACAATATTTCTGATATGTGCTTTGACATGAATCTTCCAGAATTTTAGAGCAATCAACCTTTGATCATAGTCCAACTTACGAGCATATCCCCATCAAGGAATCCCCTTCAAGAGGTAGGCATATTTGATTTGCTTAATCACCCGAAGTAACATCTTCATATCTTTAATAAACAAATAAAGTTTAAGCAACGATGAGCTGTGGATTATTGAAAAATAATGTAATTGGTTAATTCAAGCGTTGCACGAGGACACCACCCGAGTGCATCCAGGAAAAGCATACACCCCAGAAAGGACATTATCCTGCAATAATCAACGGTTCATATTCGTTCAATCCTTCTTCTTTTTCTTCTTCTTTTTCTTCTTCTTCTTCTTCTTCTTCTTCTTCTTCTTCTTCTTCTTCTTCTTCTTCTTCTTCTTCTTCTTCTTCTTCTTCTTCTTCTTCTTCTTCTTCTTCTTCTTCTTCTTCTTCTTCTTCTTCTTCTTCTTCTTCTTCTTCTTCTTCTTCTTCTTCTTCTTCTTCTTCTTCTTCTTCTTCTTCTTCTTCTTCTTCTTCTTCTTCTTCTTCTTCTTTTTCTTCTTCTTCTTCTTCTTCTTCTTCTTCTTCTTCTTCTTCTTCTTCTTCTTCTTCTTCTTCTTCTTCTTCTTCTTCTTCTTCTTCTTCTTCTTCTTCTTCTTCTTCTTCTTCTTCTTCTTTCTTCTTCTTCTTCTTCTTCTTCTTCTTCTTCTTCTTCTTCTTCTTCTTCTTCTTCTTCTTCTTCTTCTTCTTCTTCTTCTTCTTCTTCTTCTTCTTCTTCGTTTTGGGTGTTTTTTCATGCACAACAAAATTTTCATTAAAAAGACTGAAAAGGAGAAAACGTCGTTTCTAAATAACCGCATTTTACTAAAGGTACACAGATTACCCCTAAAAACCGATGAAAAAGTTCTTGCATAATTATCAAAGCATACCACTTATACAAACTGGATTCAGGAGCAACATCCTCAAACCATAAAATATTATTGTTACAAATGTCCGGGTTACGATTTACACGTTAGTTGCGTTGGGCTCCCATAGTGTACGGAACTGTTGCACTAACGTTTACAGTTGACCCGAACACTCTCATCCATTTGGGGACTGAAGCAACTCAACATTTTCCATGAATCTTTAGGCCTACTTCTAATTAACGATTTTTGATTTCATGCCGTTTTGGATTTAGTTCACTCAGGTTTAAAACGTAAGAAGAGCGTCCTGATTCTGTATTATCCCTGTAACTTACCTGTGTATGGCTAGCAAGCAGTATGCCCTTTATAACATGGCATGGCAGCAGTGTTCATACACAGCATGCAGCCTACTAGTAGCCAAATTCGAGTCTGTATACGTACGTATGAATGCTGAATACAATCTATTGCACTAACTGTACTGTATTGCTGTAACATGGCTTAACTGTATTCATACGCCAGTGATTTTCATCTGTGGTTAATTTACGATGTACGTTATCCCTCTACAGTTGATGTTATCGGAGGATAACACAGGGTCACTTGACGGCAATGGACAAATGGGTTACTGACAAGAACGAATTAAAATTCAACATTGAATCTCAGGAAGATGTCTCAATATATATCAAGCTCCGTTCGGTAGAAATGTTATGCTTCGTTAGAAAAAATGATTTGTGCTTGTGTTATATTTGGAAAATTTATAGAAAAATATTACATATTGGATATATTGACATAAATACACAATTATGTTTCTTATTTCTATTAAAGAAGATGACATTTCAGTCTCTGTAAATCAACGAGACGGGTGAGTCCCATACTATGATCGTTTTATCCCCTTTCCTTGATCGAAAAGTTCCGACTGATCTTTTGCCTTATCCACGTTTTGTCGTAAATTTTCAAACGCATGACACTAATCTTCCAAAGTTAATTATAAAATTAATATGTACGCCATTAACTCAAATTGTGTGACTGTATTGTTCTCAAACATAGCATTCTTATTTCGTCGATAGCTTATTGGGATGTGCTTGTTTTGTTCACCAAAGGACTCAGATTTAATCCCAAGACGTGTTGGTATTTAAAGGCTTGTGAAGTCAATAGAAGTCAATTTAGAAAAAGTTGGTTAAGTAATATACTCCAGAGGGATTAATTTGGGATACTCCCCCTATAGAGCAAGTCAACCTCCCATCAGCAGGGAATCTCAAAAGTCTCACTCTTTCGTGATTGAAAGTAGTGTTGCGTAAAATTAACTTCCACCAAGAAGACTACATATTAGCCCAACAAACATCGTGTAACCTCAAGACAGAAAAAAAAACTTGAATGCATTTTATATGAAATGAACTGTTAAGTAAAGAACTTCGATCTTGCGCAGTTTAATATATTACATCATGGGCGTCGATTTGATTTTAAGGTAGGGGAACATCGGGCCTATTTTCATTCTCCTGTTCTGGTAAGGTGCCTACAGTGTGTCATCTAGACATTTTTCCCTTTGAAGTGTGAACACCACTGTACAGGGGATGTAATTTGCCGCGAGCTAAGCGCGACGAAGTTTTTGCCCCTTTCAAACATATATTTTAAAGTATGGAAATCCCATTGCAGATAGTTAGGATTTGGGGTTTCAGTAAGGAAATTCGAAAATTGAGGGATTACTGAACTATCCGCATTTCCTTTTGGCAAATCTGAGATTGAAAGGCGACCAAAGATCGTTGTTGCTACATAATGTTGTTCAACGCCTACGAATTGAGACTCTCCGACGAAATTTTAAAGTCAAGAGCTTACACTGGAAGGACTTTGGAATTATATGAAGGAAAATTTATAAAAATAGCACTATAGTTGCCAGTGTTAGTTGATGATCTTGGCACATGGCACAAAATGTTAACTACTAGGAAAATTGCAAAGTTTTTAAAAACATGACCTTGAAATTGTGGGCAATTACTTCAATGGACTACGGTCAATGTGAATTTAAATAGCGAGTGTGTAGAATCACAACGAAAATTGTGATAGTTTGCCAAGGATTTATACAAAAGTTGTGATAGTGTGGGAACTATTTGTAATGCATTAATCAAAAGCACACCTCAATCTACTGCGGGTGAACCACAGATCGAAAGGATGGGAGGATTGGTATCCACTGGTGCCACTGATACACCGTTGCATATACATGTTAGATTGTTGATACAAAAAAAAAATAAAATACATTCATTATCCTTTCGAATGACACTTCATCAACCACCTGCGAACAGAAGATGGAGGAGTATCTCTTATTCCAGATTGAAATCTCTTATCTAGCACACGTTCGTGTCATTTGACTTCTCTGATAATCGTCTAAATACGAATTTTCGAATCATTGTACCAATGTCTGATTTGCGCTTGTCAAAATTTTTCATTAGAAATCATGTATTACCCTGTAAAAGTTGCATGAAACTGTTCACCGAGACATTTTTAATTTCCTTGAAATGTGTTTACCAATTTCAATCTACTGCCTAGTCATTGACTTAAAATAACGGATACCATGAAAACATAGTAGTCAACTACTTTTCTTCTTTAAATTCCTGAATGTTGTACTTCTTCATAGACCTATTTCCAAATAGCAATTACAATGAATTGTGGGATATAGTTTTGGGTGTGCGTCAATTTTCACCACAGTAGAATGCCATTGACAAAAATTACAAACACCAAAACTGTATCCCACAATCCTTTGTAATTGCTGTTTGGAAATAGGTCTATAACAACACCTGCTCACCCATTCACACAAAAAATGTATGTTTGAAATGCAGCCGATAAGAAAAGCATCAATAAGACTGCAAGCGTGCGCAGCCTGCATGAACATTTGGTGATATGCAAAGTAAGCATGCCAAAGGAATGCAAAGCATAAGTATCGGCCACAGTTGGGAAGCTGACATCGGGGTCATCAAAATATGTTAAGCTCCGACTACGTCACACAGTTTTTAATTTTACAGGAATGTCCACTTGGAAAAAAGAATGGCTGTTTCTGTATACTTTTAATGACGTACAAGAAAATTGTGAAACTTACCAGAATAACTTCGCAAGTTATCATGTAATCAATTCCAGGCGGAATTGCCTCATGAAAGGCTCAAGAAACATCGGGACATTTTAGGTCACCCTTTAGAGACGATTAGCGAATGGGTACAGATTTGTCGAGATATCATCCAGAAGCTGTCCAACAATTACCAAATGTTCAAATTAAATTACGAAATATTACTTCTCAACATAGTTTCGTTGATAAATTATTTCAATTTCCCTGAAAACCGCCAATCCCGCTTTGTTTATGCTACGAATCTCCTTCCAGTACACATGTTTGTAATTCCACCATCTTGAAACGCAATGCATGATGGTACCTAGCCTATTGCAGCACTGCGATACAAGATTCAACACAATACCATGCTTCGGGCGTGCACATACGTAAGAGATGCAAAAGTATGTACATTTAATGAATAGATGAAGCAGAACAAAGACCAGCGGTCTTTATAGCTTTATTAGTGAAGATGAAAGGATAACAAGAAAGGTGCTACTATATTTTGGAAATAGTACTTGTTCTCTTTCTTTCAAATGATATTTCAATGTATCTCAATTCCACCTCCTGACAACCACTATCTACTAAATATATAACTTTCTATTTTTCTTAATTTGCTAAACATACCCAATAACTTAAGACCTCAAATAAGATATATTGACATTTTTTAAAGGGGGTCCGTTTTCACTCTGCTTAGGCCAGCTCAAGTACGGTCTCCCAGAATGCATTTCACCGCCAGTTCTGAGAGTGTAAGTTTGCGCAATAAAGGTCACAAATGTGCGGTCTGTTTGCCAGCTTGGCAGGCACCATTATTGAAACAAGATTTCGATCGTAATCGGTGGAAGACACCGTGCTTAACCTACATGTACATTTTTTTTTTGTAGTGCCTACATTGTACTTTTCTGGTCACAAAAAGTGAGGGGGGGGGGGTTCTTTAGTGTCCCCTTCACTGATAAAGGTTTCAAGACGAAGATGTACCCAGCAAATAAAAGGATAAAGGAAAATTTACTTAATACTTTACATTTTGCTTGTCACATTTCTGTGTATGAATTCTTTGCACTGTTTGACGAATTAGATATTTTTTTGAACGTTCAAATAAGTCCCTACTACTCAATTTAGAGTTTGCAAACACAATAAAATCGAATAAAAGTGAAGCTTTGTGAACTTTTCTATAATTCCACCATAATGGCGTGGATCGGAGACACCTCCCCATCCTCAAGATAATAATATGTTGGAGTTAAAGGAAATGAATTGCGCTTTTCCTGCACGTATTGTTGTGTAAAGGCTGTTTGCACTCATGCAGCACTATGCTCCGCATAAACAATAAACTAGGGATGAAAACTCGATACCCCATAATTTGAAAAAAAAAAGACTGTGGGCGTCGCTAGATTACACCAGAGCGTTTAGGTTAGAGGCGTAGGATCGTATCAAACCCATCCTTACCAAGCAGCATAGAAGGCAAAGCGAACTTATATCGTCATAAAACAGTTAGTTCTGGATTTTCCTCTCTAATTTTTTATTAATGAACACATACTATTGACATACCTTGCTATTAATGAACACACACTATTGAAACCTTTTGCGACAGGAATTTTACGCATGGAGAAAGGGAACCCCAGAGTTCCTCCTCCCGTATAAATCTGCGCGTTGATGTTCCTGAGCTTGAAGAAAACCAGTCAAAAAGTGGTAAGTTTTGCCTTTCATAGAAATCACTGTACACTGTTCACTGTACATGTTGCTATTTATTTAATTTTATGACAATTTGGTAAGAACAGCACAAAGCAGGTGAAAAATCTATGCTCTTACAAGGAGAGTGTTTTAACGTGAATTTGATTTTTTTTTTTCGAATTTCGTATTTGTTAAAAAGGAAGTGTAGTGAATTGTCATTGTCATTGTCAAGAGCCGTCTGTAACTCCAACAATTACCCCACCGAGGGCATATTCTTCAAAAGTGGTGTAAAATCAGCTGTAACGTTACCAACCGCAATAACTATCATTCCTTCCTCTACACCCAGTCCATAACTTCACAATAAATCATCCGGTAACCATATAAGAAAGAACGATATGACGTAAACGCAATTATGTTGCGCTTTTTAATGGAATAAACCAAATTTAAGCTTTCAACCTTATTTCAGAAAATCTTCCAGCAGAGGTGATAAACTTAAGGTACGTCTTTTTTTCCTTCTTTCTTTCTTCCTTTCTTTCTTCCTTTCTTTCTTTCTTTTTTCAATAAGATGAACTGGAAATCACCACCTCAGAAGCTGCGAAAATTAAATTATTGTATATCTTATATTTCCTTCGTACACATATTGAATTTTAAAAAGTAGGAATTCGAATTATTTCAGAAGCTGCGGATATTCACAAGAAGGAAATTCAAAGGGGAAATGCAGTCACCCGAACAAAGCGTAGTAGACTGCACTTTCAAAATTGGCTTTGGAGGATCAAGAGCTTCCTTTCTTCTCTCAGACTATTTTAAAATTCACAAGGTTTTGATGTTTTGCTAACCTTGAATTTACAGTCTTGTATTCCTAAAATATTATAAAAGATGCTTTGAACAGAAGACCTTTAAAATTTGGAGTAAATATTCCCACGTTACTTCCTGATGAAATTTTCATTATTCACGTTGAGAGTAATTATTAACCTCAGTATTCTCTAAATGTCAATGAACTAAAAGTAGAAGTAAAAGTAAAAGAAGATAAATGTTAATTTGAGTTGCACCTCATTTATTTTACAGAACTCAAAAGGGATCGAAAGAAGGTGTCCATGCACGTGCATTCGCATTAGCTTCAGACGACGAACATACCTCATCATCTGCTATGTCAGGTCACAAACGTAAATATTTATTGCCACAACAATTGTTTCCATTGTTAAGCCAAGGGTCGTATTGGATCAAGGAGTTTGATTTCCAAGTGAAAAGAATTCCAACATGATATATCTTTGAATCATAGACAGAGCTGTATATATAACAACCAATAAGAGTACGTTTACTTTATACGGCCAAAATTATCCTTACGTTTTACCTTTACAGAAAAGCCTCTGCGGACTGCTAGAAAAATGGGCAAAATCAGCTATTCTTGGTATGATATTTCGTTTTGCTTTCTCTCCATGTTAAAAAACACATAATTTTACTTTCTTATTTCTTGTTCTTTTTTAAACAATTCATGCAGCTCACTGAACGTTCTATGTTATATGTTAACCAACAGGGTCGAGAAGCAAGGAGCCGACAAAGCAGAAGATTCCAACAAAAGTATTAGCAAGACCCGACGCAAAAGAAATTACACCATTGTTGTTAAGAGTTGAAGATGAAAAGTTGAAGACAAGTAGTTTCCAATTATAGTAAAGATTACATATTTGTCATTGTATTTGATGTGAATATAGGACGGCGTGATTTTTTCAAACTTTTTTATTTTCTATTGCTGGTGCTGACGTCAGTAAAAATTCTTTAAAACAGCAACGAAGCAATGCATCTATATCTTGAATACCAATGAATTTATAATAAATTTGCCAAAGCCTCACATTGACATGGAATAACGATTCCGAGTCTTCAATTTTGAAATGGTAATAAAATTCGCCTCAATCGTTACCCTGGTTACAAGATTGTCATGCAAGGACGAGTTGATTTATGAACTACGTGAATTACTATTCATGCTTGGAAAATCACTCCTTCCATCTTAAAGATTAAAGCACAATCTGCCAATTAAAAATTGTTATAGGAATTTCCAATGAAACTACTAACAGTTTGATTTCTAATTTTCTTCCCTAGTATATGTCTTGGGTAAATTTACTCGTATGAAACATTCAGATTGGGTCAAAACGTAATTTTTATCATTTTACTTCTTGTTTTAAGTATGTTAAGTGTATGCTTAGCATAGCGTAGTCAATCGGGTCCATCTTGATTAAAAATCACGCTGTACTTCGTGTTGGTTTTATATCCCAAATCATTGCAATAGAAAGGTAAGTTTTGGTGTTTAAAATTGAAGCCTTGGACATAAGGTGGCTTTTTCAAGAATATATGGATATCTAAGTTGGCAAATCCAGTATCAATCAGATTTTTCTTGACACAGAATTTTCACACGAATGCAACAATCGTCCCCATTCTGCAGAGTATGACTCTTGGCAAGGCTACAAGTCGATTACTTATTGCTATTCTACAACTGCATAAATTGAGGCCTTTAACAACCTTTACTGTCTGTTCCAAGCGTTTAACTTGGTTAAAGTACTGTTGTCTTTTTAATGACTGAAGATGTTTTTATTTCAAATAATGAAATTACCTCAACAACTATTTGTTTTCTTTCTTTTTTTTTCTTTTTTCTTTTTTTGACTCAATATTTTATTCGGTGGATCATGACTCCCTTGTGTTGCATAACATTGAATTCAAAAACAGAAATTCTTGAATATAATGAAATTTAAGACAAAAGCACTTTATTTATTTTGTGGATGTATTGGACATTTATTACAACATCAGTTTGATTTAATACGCCAGTAAAAGGTTTTCCAGACAATTTTGCTTCTATGAAAACGATTGGATAGTTTTACTTTCTAATAAACTTGCAAATCGAAACGAACCGTTTGCTTGGGTAACGGTCCTTGCCTGTAACTGTCCTAAGGTCAAAGTTATCAGTTACACCAAATATTTTTACTTTAAATATAAAATAAACAATAAATATTTACAAAAGTTCAAGCAAAATAGACGAAACAGGCATGTTTAAAACCAGATAGAATAGGAGAGACTAGTTTGGAGTGACAAGTGAAAAAACTACAAAACTAGCACGCTGAGCTGAAAAACATACACTTCCAAAACCTTCTCCTCTTGGCTTAGAAGAAGAGACTTCTTCTTAAGATGAGGTATGTGTTTCTTGGTTTTTTTTATATTTCCATGCATGCAAACATGTTTTAAGGTAAGTGTTGAAAAGTGTAATATTTAGCCTAGCAAAAGGGGATACCTATTTGTATCACAAACGCACCTAAGTGATGACTTTCAAAAGCTCATTCAATAAACCTTTCTATGACGTTCGCCATTATTTGATCAAGTTTATTGTTTTCTGAGTTCATAATCACCGTGTCTTGACATAACGGGAACTGCGAAAATTTATAAATAACTATAAACGCTGTAAAAAATGAAAGTGAAATAAATTCCTCACACAGTAGCATTGACCTTTTCATTATTAGCTAATCTTTTTGGTAACTTTTTTAACAAGGGAAAACGCTTTGTATTATTTATGTCTCGATAGTCGTAAGCTTCTTTTTTCGTTACATTGATTCTCCTTTGTTGCCCTTTATACGCCGTTAAATTGCATAACTACTGCTACGAAACCATGTACAGTTTTAAGTTTGTAGATGAATGCAAAACAATTCTAAAATAATTTGGTGCTATTGATTTGGTATTGAAGCAGTGATAACTATGCCGTGGTTTGTTTGAGCTCTTTGAGTAGCTCCTCTAATTTCCTTTGTATGTGTTATTATGTGAATAATTGTGGATGATAACAATTGACTCATAGAGTACGAATGTGAAGGATAAGGCTTTGAAGTATTGTCAATTACCCATCCTGTTGAGTATTTTTTCAACATGTTGTCCTCACTTACCCTGGATGATAGATAAACTAAAATAAAGATCCTTTTCCATGATGACCATCAAAAGCTCAAGTAACGGAATACTCAATATACATGACAGGACGATCCACAATGCGGAGTTGCCACCTTGACTCATCACTTTTTCTGCGCCAGACAGCTCTTAAACTCAGATCTAGTCGGGTGTCTTACTCCCCTGCTAACCATAGTGATGCCTCTCGCCACACAAAGAAAGAGACCACAACAGTATTCATGCAAAAGCCAGTGAAACCATTAGCACCTAGATTTGGTAATGGATTGTGTCTTTAAATACCCCCAATGCTTCCAAAGTCCATTGCCGTTACATGATGTATACGTGCGCAGAGAAGTGAGTGTACGCGGCTGTGCTAGTACATTGCAAGTGTAAGATATGATATTTTTCTGTAGGGAGGGAGAAAGTAATAAACAGCCATTGTTGATGTGCTATACTCGCGTCAGATCATGATACACGTCAGACGACGGTAGGGCAAGTTCGCATAAGGAACCGTCTTTGCATGATTTAATAACTAGATTGGGTCAGAAAAAGTCAACGCGGAATAAATAAGTGTCCTTTCAAAAAAAATTTTTGGAACTACCTAACACAATTTACTTACTGCATTCACTCTTAGTATGTATCGCACTAATAATATTTTAATGTACTCTCTGAAAAATACATAGTGCAATCATTTATTCTCAAAATAACATTATGCAATCCTTCATCGAGGGTGCCGAAATCTTACCCTTAGCCATATCCACCCGCTGTGGTAAACTAAATATCGAACTATAGTAAGCATGATATTTTCGTAATCTATCCTTAAAAAGGAAAATTACTTTCTCATTCTCTTGTCTGTAGATTAAGTCATGTAACTTTTTCCTTACAAAGTTTTCTTAGCCAGCTTTGGTTAATGAGAATAGAATATCAACTCTTAGTCATTCTCATAGCCTGAGCTCTTCATAATATTATTGTTCTGCTGT
Organism: Holothuria scabra; assembly: GCA_037179385.1. Classification (NCBI taxonomy): domain Eukaryota; kingdom Metazoa; phylum Echinodermata; class Holothuroidea; order Aspidochirotida; family Holothuriidae; genus Holothuria; species Holothuria scabra. The sequence goes on along the minus strand of CM074181.1, from coordinate 46,453,505 downwards.
TAAAATACATCAGTCACCGTTTCCATACCTATAGTAAATACACAATTGTTTGAAATAACGCATTATGGAGCAGCTAAATCTTAAAACAAACTTTAGGATAAGTAAGAAAGTGAAACACGTCACATTCATTCTTCCTTCGTTTCAAGATATTCGTTACTTTATGACCTATGAGCAGAGATTATAGCCTAGTTCCAGCTCATCATTTGTCATTAAGCACAAGGAAACTCAGACATTGATCAAAGAAGATATGTATTTTAGGGCAATTTGCATCGCTTGGGTTTGACGTTTCAACACACAATGTTTCCATGTGGGTTCTTCTTTTCATCACTTCTTCTTCACATAGTCATTTTTGAAGGTAAGAAATTCTCTTTTTATAACAAATGAAGATCTTATTTTTTTTAATCGATAGCATTAGCTTTAGGTCCATTAATAAGATGTTTTAAGATAAAATAAATCATATTTTCGAGTAAGAAATTTTGTGTCAGTCATTTGGAATGGAAGCAGCATTACCAGCATTTAAAATTGAGCATTACATAGATGCAATTAATTCTATGGGTGGTATTTATTAATTCGTTTAAAGTGAAATCCAAACTATAAGAAATTACTACAATAGAAGAGCATTTAGGTATGCATTTTGTCCTCCATATAAATCATGCCTTTAGAAATGGTTCTAATTTTCTTCCATACAGTCAGAGAAAAGGAAATTGTCAATTGAAGAATTGTTTATTGTAGGAGGGGATTTGAGAAGATACTCGTGTGTCTGAACCCCTAACTGAAGCTTTGCGCGGCCGTCATTGCGTTGCGCGTCTCTTTGTTTTACCATCCTGGGGCCTGCTGTAAAACAGTTATTACTGATGTCCGCGTGTATCGTAACGCATCTACTATGCATGGTAAGCACTATCCGGTATGCCATTTGGTTGACGTCACATGCATGACCTCTTTGCCGAATACCAAACCCTCTCACTGCAGATAACACACAATCCTTGCAAGCTCAAATCGAAGTCGGAACAAATGAAACAAGCCCAGTCTAAAACAAATTCTACGATACTGTCTTCTTCCGTTTCACATGGTAGCTGTTCTACCCCTTTCCCCCACTTCGATACTTCGATTTTGTAACAAAACTGACCTGAGTATAACTAATGAGCTTCCTCGAATAACGGCATTGAAACGGGCGGAAGGGGTCTTTTAAATTTAGTTTTGGAGGCGATTATAGGAAGAATTGTTTCGTGAACATAACAATCCTGCAACCCGCAAATTTCAACACCTGGAGCCTCCTATTACATGATTTTCTTGATGTGGGACTTTATAAAGTTCCCTTTTTTCGACAAATATGATATTTGTAAATAGTGACTTTCACAATGCCAAATGGAATACGTCAAAAGCACTACTTTATGTACAATTTTGGTACCGTTGCTGCAAGTTCTCCGGATAGCCATCGTTTGGCTAACATGTCGGGTCGAAGCAATACGAAGCCACTGCATTAATCTTTGGAAATGTTAGGGCCCCTGTGTCGTGTCTCAGTGTGTCATCTTTCAAAAAGTTGGATAATTAATCAGTGCATTCAAAAGCACACGTTTGGGCAGTTTACTGATATGGATACAATTAATGTCTTCTTCCAAGCTCTTTAGGTGTATAATGAGATATAACGTTTTATCTAAATCCCTTGATACACCACATGACGCCTGGAAGGGGCGATTCCATTAGGTGGTGTTGTCAGCATTAATAGCCAAATCTGCCCACCCCAGACAGGTCCATTCAAATTAAGCAATTCAAGCCTTACCCACACCTGTCTTAAACTCATCCTCATAAAGATCCACTTTTAGTTTATTACTTCAGGCTGAGTATACAAGATCAAACGTGTAATCAGGACACTCTCAGTATAGTACATGCTATGTAATATGAGCTCCAGCACTCTGCATTTTTCTTAATTTGCTGTCAATTGAAGAGCTGTGCCAATAGCAAATTCCTGTAGACTACCAAAAAAAGTTAATATCTTTATAAATCCTTTTTACTTTTTGATTATCACTTATTATGTTGAAAGACGTCTGAACTCTTCTTTAAACCAAATCTTAACACAATCTGCACTTCATCGGGTAGGTTAGATATTTTTTAAAAAAATCATGCCAAAGAAAAAAACAAAGAATGTTTCGACTTTGCCTTGCTGGAACCTAATGTAATTCTATTTCAAAGAAGTGTTACATTATGCAAGTTCCTACCCCGAAAATATCCCCAAGTGCTTTGGTGGATTCCCCTCAAAGTCTCTCTACTACGTTTACTCTTACCGAATAATGTACACTTCCGGCCCCTAACGATATTTGTTTTTTACTTTTTTTTACTCCAAGTGTGTCCTTCATACAAAGGTAAACATTTCACAGAGTTCTTTTAAACGATTCCTTCATTACTGATCTGTTTTTTCCATTGCTTTTGTTACTGTTGTAAAGAAAGTACACTTTCGGCCACATACGATAAAGTTGCTTTGGTTAAAGGGTCCACCCATCTAACATGCTTTGTCAGCATATCAAGGTGGGACAGCATTCGAAATATACTATGGCAAAAGGAGAATGACGTCATCATACGACATACGGTTGGTACATTACAAGACAAAACCAATAAATACAGTTCATCAATATCACTCCAGCAGTCAGCAGCTGTATTAAATATATTAAACTTAACCTTCGACGATGCTGGAACCTATACTTGTCTGATATACTTTGGCGTTGGAAAACCTGAAAAAGTCGTTTGGACGCTCCAGATACAAGGTAATTTTAGAGTTATTTGTTTTATATGGTAATTAACAATAGGTTACCTTAAGAATGGTTCAAATAACTAGTTTTGCCTTTATTTTAAATTTTAATTTAGTTTAATTCTCATTTTCAAGCTGTAAGAAAAGTATTATATCACGTGTAACGTTTCACATTGAATCCAATCTTACATTCTAACGACTCCGATCTTTAAAGATAGTTATTCGATGAATGGCTGATTTTATTAGCGTACAAACATGGTTTAATAACTTCTGTGACATCTACACAGGGAGACCACATCTTTCAGTCACTAAAGTTGAAACTGAAGAGGATCAAATTGAGAAAGTTTCCTGCTGCGTGAAGTTCGCCCTTAAACCAAACCATTTTGAATTACGCTGGTTTTTAGACAAAGCACTCAACACGACTTTTTATTCGATCCAGAATGTTTTCAACACCAGCAGCCAGATAATCTGCAGCGAATACAGGTTTCAAAGTAAAACCAATCTCCATGGTGCAGTGCTTAGTTGTTTAGTTAACAACGAGGTCAACCTATCAGTGTCAACGACAATCAGCGTAAAATGTAAGCTTAACTTCGTTCCCTTTGTTTGAAAAATTATTTTCATCGACTACACTGCATTTTGACGCTGATTACAGCTAATAGTCTCATCTACCTACCAACTACGAAAAATGTACATTAAAGTTATTTAAATCATTTTCTGTTCGTTGAGGTAAGAGATCCTTTACAGTTTATTTCTACGTATGAATGTTTTAGGCAACTTCTTTTGTCTTACATTTTTTTTTGTGGCATTCGTATTTGATTTGATAGATTTTTCCGACCATATTTGACCATACTTGACCATACAGTGAAATAAAGGCACTCGTTTGTCGGAAAAGTCACAACCACTTTTGCAAAGGGTACTAATAAAATTGTTGTACCATACATTAAAACACAGAGTGCACAAGAACGTTTCCATTCTATACAAACCTTTTTCAGTCAGCATTTCTTAGGAAACTACCTACAGAAGAAACGAGTGACACTTAGAAACCTTTTTATCTTAGGTCTACTCAGGATCCTGCTACAGATAACTGCTTCTTTTTTCTTCAACAGATTCCCCAACTGTAAAAGTAATTCATGATTTCTCATTAGCTTCTCCTACAGTATTCCTTGTGTTAGAAGGTAACACGTTAAATATTTCTTGCAAGAGTACTGGAAATCCAGAGCCAAACGTAAGCTTGAAAAAGCTAACAAAGTCAAACCAATGGAGGAATGTACTCGTGAACCCAATTTATTCACCAAAACAGGGTTCTTCAAGGATTTACACCTTTTCACTGAGCAACGCCTCGTTTCAAGATTTTCAGGGGATTTTTCGATGTTCTGCAGTCAACATTATTGGAAAAGCTGAGAGTGAGGAGTTTCGTATCGAGTTAAAGTGTACGTACAAAGTTCATAATTTGACTTCTGTCAATTTACTCAAGGTATTATAGTCTGTCTTCATTTTTTAACGAGATATACTTCAACGTTTTCACACAGATTCTGCAGATGTTATCATTATCAAGTCTTCCAAAACGAAATTTCAGAAGGGAGATGATGTAGTGATTTTCTGTACAACAAATTCGAATCCACTACCTCAAGTTAAATTGCAACGGATAATTCATGGCAAGGAATGGTTGACCCTTTCACATCAAGCCATGATAACAACAAAAGATCCTCAAAATATGTTCACCTTTGTGTTTGTAAAGGCGGATGAAAATTTGGACGGAAAATATCGATGTTTCGCAAAGGAAGCTACGGGTAAAACGATGATAAGCGAACCAATCACTTTGGAATTTTCTGGTAAATTAGCAACCTAATGTTATGAATATTCAAAAATCATCCTATGACGCTTACTTTTCCTGTTTAAGTAGCAAGTGGAGAAGTAGGTGTAGTAGCTAAAAGCTAAAAGTTTTAGTTTCACTGAGAATGATTGTATTTGCTATGGTTGTCGGACATTTTGGAAAACACACATATATCTTAAGTACGGAAGACTTATGCGGCCATGGTAAAACAAAAAAATGAGCGTGGAACCCCCCCCTTTTCCTCTAAAATTTTTTTTCTCTTAAAAACAAAAATTTTTATTTCTCTTAAAACAATTTGTTTTTTCTCCAAAAACAACTTTTTTCTTTCCAAAAACAAAATGTTCTTTTTCTCTAAAAACAGAAGAAAGAAAAGAAAAAAATACGGAGTCCGAGAAGTGACACGTGTGTACCTTATTCTATTTAAACACTGTTGTTGTTTCTTAGTATGATTCAAACACACAGTGAATCTTTTCAGCATAATATGTTAATGTATAAGCGTGTTCTTATTTACCATATTAAGAGCTACCCTTTGTTGAACAGTTCCAAAGTATGGGGTACCGTACTTCTACGGCTATACTTTTATGAACGTAAAAGCGAATTAAATAATGCACCAATTATTTAACCATACCAAAATCATTTCATACATTCCCTCTGTCTTAGACGGTTTCTAGCCTGCCCCATTTCATAATAGCAGGGGCTATAGTAGGTATTCTTTGTGCCTTATTTTAAATTGAGTTATTTAGGTATTTGTTAGTTTCGAATAGATACCTTTATGTTCCAAGCTTTTATTGTTTTATTACCTGAAATGCAGCCTGCCCCATTGCATAATTTCAGGGGCCTGGGCTTCCTACTCCAAAAAAGGTTGAAGTTTCTTTTACTACATAAACCAAAAATAAGGCCCTATTCTAACTAAAATCGGCCTATGTTGTGTGTCCGATTAGCTTAATGTTAACGTTATATCCCACGACTTTTTCCCTTCCTCACACTTAATACTCCCTCCAATTTCGCACTTTATCCTTTTTTTTTGGGGGGGGGGGTGATTTACAGATTTCATTGCGTAATAAATCTTCAAAATAATGACTGCCCAAAATCCCAATGTCTTAGGAATGCTAATTCCGACTGTCCGAGGGGTAAGGATTATTGGAACGCTCCACGCCGACTGATGGTGGCGCTTCGCTCAGCCTGGACTGATTTCAAACTTGGTATGTTGGTGCATTGTGAATGGACAACGTCACCTATCGTTTTTGTTAGAGGTCAAAGGTCATTTGTGGTCACCCAAGGTCAAACTTCCAAAACCCTTTCAACTTTGTATTTCAAGGTAGGAAACTGGAATAGAATTAAAATTTGGTAAGTGGTTGTGTGATGGTAGGAAGATGGCATCTGTAATCCTTAGTGGAGGTTAAAGGTCATCTGGGGTTATCAGAAGTCAAACTCTGACAATCTTGTTAATAAGATATAACTCAAAGTACAAAACTTGAATGGATTTCATAACTAGGATGTTGATGAGTTACGGTGAGTTGAAAGTCCCTGTTGTTTTTGGAGGAGGGCCTTAAACCTCTAACTAACGAACAAATCAAAGCACTGTGCGTTTGGATCATCCTAGAAAACAACCGTGATTAAATGTTATGAGGTACACACATGTCACTTCCTGAACTCCTTAGTTTTTTCGTGTTCCGATTAAAATTGTTTTAAGAATTTTTTTTTTTTTTTTTTTAAAAACCTCGTTGACCTCGTTTTTTAGAGAAAAAAATTCTGTTTTTACAGAGAAAAAATTTTTGATTTTAGAGAAAAAAGTTGTTTTTAGAGAAAAAAATAACTTTGTTTTTAGAGAAAAAAATGTTTTTAGAGAAAAAAGATCTGTTTTTAGAGAAAAAATTGTTTTTTTAAAAAAAAAAATTTGTTTTTAGAGAAAAGAAAATTGTTGATTGTAGAGTAAAAAATTAGACTGGAGAAATCGGGGGGAGGGTGTCACCCTCATTTTTTTTATCATGGACGTTTCAGTCTTCCGTTTTTAAGTGTGGTGGTCAAATCCTCAAATTACTACAACAGATGGTTCTAATAGATATTGTTACTCTCTAATTCCACTCTTTTTTCTATAGCATCAAAATCCTTCGGCCAGCTACTTGGTGAAAATATCCTTGTGGTGATTGTTGTTTGTTTAGGTGTGATCGTGCTGTTCTTAGTAGTGCCCAAGTCACGCTTGAAAAGTGAGTTAATAACCAAACTTGAATAAGAAAAACAAACACTAAGAATAAAATTTTATTATCTCACTTTCATTTAGTTTGTACGACTTTGAACAAAGCCAAAACCTTGATTTCATCAAGGTTGGCCAACCGTTAGTCTTCGAGAATTATACCAAGTCATTCAAAGCAGACCCTTCATTTCCTTTAAGACACTGGACTTTCAGATGTTATGTTTTTCAAAAGAAAAAATAAAATGTAAATGGTATTTGTTTAAATTTTCAGATTTACTGTATGCTAACGTGTCTTATTTTCCAACTGAACCAAAAAGGTAAAAATATGTTCTAAAGACGAAATCGAGGTTTTAAACTTTGCGGTGTCCAAAAAAAATTGTAAGGAGATATAAACATGAGTTAGTGTAACTGTCACTTATTTGGGTACTGCTCGCACAGAAAAAAAACTCGTATTCTAAATAATATTTCGAAATTATAATCGTGTACGCTTTGTTCCTTATTTTAAATGGAGTTATTAAGGTATTTTTTAGTTTCGAATAGATACGTCGATGTAAGTTTAACGAATTCAATAACAAGTTCGAAAGACTCTCTGCAAGTTTTTATTGTTTTTTTAAGCTGCAATTCAGTTTATATGTACCAAATTAGAACTTTTATTACCATATACGGTGTATCCAGAAATCAAGATAAGAAAACGAACACTGAAACCAACATGCCTAGTTTACCATCTGTAAGTGGTCAACGAAGATCCGAGTTATCCTTATCAAGTAAGTTAAATATTTGTCACAGTCTATATGATGAAGCCAAACTGATATGCTTGAAACAACAAACAGTTATATAATAGAATAGTTAAATGTAAAATATGTACATATTTAATCAACTTTAAGGAGAAAATTGTATTGCAACAAAAATTTCCTGGAACGCAAGGATTTTATATGTTATTAAAACTGCGAAAAAGGATCCTTAGTCAATATAATTCTCAAAAGTACTTTAAGCTTTATCTTTATAAATCGTAATATAACTGAGTAAAAGTTCAACATCATACACAACAAATAAACATTGAAGTTAAACTTTTTTATTTTTAGACTTACCCGTGCAAAGCAACAGTTACGATTACGAGGAAGTGACGTAAGAGTATTGCTTCTTACTTTCACCAGAAGACAATTTTGTTTTTGCCACACTCTCATTTTAAGCTAAGTTTGCTAGTTTGCAACTAGAAAATTGCACGTAAAATTCACCTTAAAATCAATCTGAACTCAAAATTTCTTTATATGAAAGTGATACAGGAGTGGCATTGGTATATATCTGACAAAAGTGGTGATATTATGGGAGTAACAAACAGTTTCAGGCTAAAAATTCCAAACGTACTACGTTTTTATTCACTTCCAGAGGAATTAAAAGGAATGATAAATCAAGAGATGGTGGAAGTGACGGAATTTATACATACGTTTCGAGACTTTGAAAATATCCAGACGACAATAATGATGTGAATCTTGACAGTCTGCCGTTAGAGGAACATAATTCCATTACTAAAACAGCTAAGAACCTTTAACATTTTAAGACGAATTCGAATCAGTCGTTTAAAGATTCCGAATTCAGTTAGTTTGGATAAATTTCCTTTTTCATTTTAAAAACTTTACAAAATGGAAATGGTGAGTGCAAATGTCGGCTAATCTTTTGTTACAAAAATTTGCTTTGGAAATTATTTACACAGAAGGTTTAAGCACTCAAGAAAAGAGAAAAGATGTTCGCGCATTGTTAACAGGAGATCGGCTTTCATCCATGGCACTTCGATGCTCTTGATTTTAAATATCTTAAGATTGTAAGCTTGTAAGCTTGAAAGCATGTATCGTGAATCATTTTTTGAACTTTTATCACGGCTGTAGACCCAAAATTGTAATTTCTTTAAAGGGAGAATGACATCACCCATCTTGCAGTAGTATCGCGGGAGTTCATTGGCTTGTTTTATGATTGGTTCTTTAAATTCATGTAACAATATTTCCCTTCTCAAATATGAAATTTACAAAGGGTAACTACTTGGTTTTAGCTTAAATATGCAATTTTAAAGTTCAAAAATATTTTTGAAAATACTTTAAACTGCGCTATACATTTCGATTCTGGAAAATTGATTTTAATAGAAACTAACATCTGATCTTCACTATGTGATAATGCCCAATCAGTGCGGTGGTGGGTCATAAACTCCTTGCATTTTTACCGCAACATAGAAGAATACGATGGAATGCATCCTCTCCAGAGAGATAAATATTTTCTTGCAGAGAGGTGTTACGATTCTTGAAATCAGAAACGAATGGGACGAAATAATATGCTTATCTTCAAAATTTTCTCTAGCTTGAGGAGAAATCAGCAACCATAATTAATCTTTCGTTTCCCTTAGAAAAAAATGTTTACATTATCACAATATAAAACACTGAAGTATGCAAGACTGGGAAACTCTAAAAGTTTTATCCGTTGCCCTATCAACCTTAGGTAGAATTGTAATGAAAGGAATTTAAATCCCATTCCATACCTTAAGATAATAGGCTACATTCCACTTAGTAGTACTAAATAATGTAAATAATGCGGCAGTTATTGTTCAACCAACCTCCTTTTCCAAGCAACAGATACTTTTAGCTCAACATTGGGCCGAAAATATTATTTGAGTGTATTCTCAGCATTTGGTACTTTTTGATGCCTTATACTTAGTGGTGCAACGTTTACATCATGTGTCTTCAAGATTTGTCGACAAAGGTATAATTTCTTCTGCGACTGCTCACATCGGCAATTCCATTTATTTTACTTTCCTCAATATCGAACTGTTTTTTCACCCTGCAGTAATTAAATACATAAAAAACAGAGGTTTCAATCTTCATAGTTTCACCCATTCTTAATTTTCCAGCACGTTTGACCTTTTTGCAGGATTTTATGAAAGATTTTTAATGTGACTGGCGATTTTGGGGTATTAAATCGACAAATAAGTACCTGTACAGTAAGGAACAGAATTGTTTCGGTTCAAAAACTTAGTTTGGAAATTTCCAAAGGTCACCGATATTTCTATATCGTAATAGATGAACGTACAAACGGATCATTAATAAGCAGTTTTTAAAAATTCTACGTCTTGTTTAAATGCGAATACAGCTACAAAAACATTGTGCTAATGGTAATTCACTTCGGAGCGAAGAATTGCTCTTTTTAACATAATTATTCAATATCAATGCATGTGCTTTCCATTTCAAAGTTTACTCACAACGTGTAGCTGGTTCTCTGCATTCTGGTTGGTCTTGCATATCCTGTATAAAAATCCATAAAGTTAATTAAGCCAATTTATATACGTGATTGCGTTTTGACAAGATCAATAATTATACAATAAAATCTTTTGTTCTAAGGTGAACAATAATCGCAAACTTTGTAAAATGTTAAAAGTAATGTAAAGTAACGTTAATGTTGACGTTGACGTTGAAGTTGACGAACGTTGTCGTTGCCACTGGTGTTCCTGTCACTGTTGTGATTATTATATGTATGGCTTTGCTGTTCAAGAGAAACAGTCGAAAGAGACCAAAATAATAAATGCAGTTGTCGGGTTTTTTGTGGTTTGTATTAACGAGTTCATACAGCGTCCTCGCGTGTGCGAAAATGAGCTTACACGAAAGGCTAAAAGTAAGCATCAAACTAGCAGCAATTCTTTGTATACAATCATGTAAATGTTATAGGAGTCATATTCGTATTTATATATTCTAGTTGTGTAAGCAATTAAGAACATCTCAGTTATTAGGGCCAGACTAGAAAAGCTTGCAAGCTTCATCTGGTTCCTTTTCTACTGTCTTCATACTCACGTTTCTTGTAAATATTATTTCGTATTGTATCATAATAATAATGATAATGAATGTACGTTTGCATGTAGTACAGTTGAAAAAAAATAAACAATAAACAATAATAAACAATAAACAATATAGGTAGTTCTTGTCGGGAAGTTACGCCAGTTTAGATCCACCTACATTGTTTTCCGCCAACAGGAAACAAATTTAGCAGAGAGTAAACCACAAACCTGCTTCACATTTAGCGCCCTCACTTGTCTTAGTTGAGTTATCGTTAGCCTCAAAAACCCATTTCATGTTGGATGCCATGAAAGAGTTTTGTTCTGATATGCTTTAAAACGAAAAAGCAAGTTTAAATTTTAACATGTAATACAAAAATGTGCTTTCCTTTTTTCCACTGAGAAGTATTCAGGAGAATGTTGCTCTTACAATGCTCTCAAATTCTCGCGGCGTGGTCTGAGATGAATTAACTTTCAATACCCACCATTTGCTATCACATTGTACACCCAAAAATGTAATGCTAGATCTAATCAAAGTGTTAATAATTAACAACAAGGAAACGGAATGTAACATTGTTTGAAATTGTGAAACCATTCACCAATAAACTTCCAGATAAATAATAAGGGAAGTCGTATTTGTGATAACCTTTTCTTCTTGTACATGTAAACATTTGCTCTGCAACAAACTTAACATTTCTATGTAAGTTCAAAGTTTTACATTGATTACGTATAAATTCAACTTGCATTTCGTTAAATATGTATGCTTTTATAGAAATTAAATATCTTCAACATGCTCTTTTATCAAGTTGACAAAAACGAATATGCAAATTTATCGTTTTAAACATAAATGATTTCTAATCAAACTATTGTGTCATAGATTACTTATCCAAGCTTCCAGCTGTTGTTGGTCCATTGAATACTTCTAGGAAGAAAGACGAAATGAAATTAATGAAAGTTTTTTTTTCTTAGGATTCAATGATGATGTTAAATTCATACTTGTGGTTTCTATGTTTTCAAGAAACAAGCGGGTGAACGCTGTCCGCATTTTATATTATAAGTTTATCTTGTTGGAAATATTTTCCTTTTACAGCTCTACTCAAATCAATTCGCTAAAGCAATTGTCATTTGTCTAAGAAACTTTAAAGGTTTTACCAAAGATCAATCAAGGATCATTCATATTTTAATACCTTCTGATTGTATATCCACGAGGCTGATGTTTGTTTCTGTATTATTTAGTTCTGTCCTTGGCGGTGTGAACCTGGAAAATGAACTGAAATAGCCCTTTTTGACCACACACCTGCTGTTAGCGGAGTTGTAGGAACCACATGCAACGTTACTCACCATCTCAGTTCGAAATCAAAACAACATAGTATTTACAGTATTTTCCATAGGCCACAACTAAATTTTAAAATGTAAACTTGATTAGGGTGTAATACTGAAGTTACATTTTCAAACTTTTGTCCCTGTAGGACCCTCATATGTATGTTTGTTGCGGAGGTACCTGTCACATATTTGTTTAAACAAAGTTTAGAAAACTGGTGTTGAGAAATTCCAAATTGAATTAAGAAGAGGGTTTGTTTTTCTGCTACATAAATTTAAGTTTCTACCTACAGGCTTCATGTGAACAATCGTGGTTTGTTATGTTCTCCTTCAAAACTATGGAAATTGCACTTACATTTGAAATATTTGAGTCATCCAAAGATTTTGATCATTTGGATATCTAATGTAGTAGTGGTCAAGGAGTTGAAACTCTGCAGATTATACGAAGTCCCTACTTCTACTCCGATTATAAATATCAAAGGATGAATAGCACAGTGAGGTATTGTTATCAATATGATGTGCCTAGCTTTCACATTTCCGTTGACGTAGTAGTGTCTGCAAACTCTTTTGAATACTGGAAAGCTGGTATGCCCTACGTGAACAACCCATCCCCATCTGGAGAATTATCCTTCATTATTAATAGGGTCATTTTTGCCCGGAGAGTCTTTTCCGCATTTCAGAAACATATTAACCAGAGAAGCTACTCCTGTCCAATGGTCTCAGATATACCAAGTATTTTTAAATTGATAAATAAAGTATGCATGGGTGCCCATTCATCAATACTATGAACGTATGGAAGATTAAACATTAACTCTAACTATTGTAGCAAACTGTTTTGCATTTTTTTTTTCAAATTTATAATTGTTTATAATTTACAGAATGGGAAGCTAACTTACCTTTGTCTTAACCACCAAGAATTTTCTCTCGGATTTTTGTCTTAATATTGTATAATGGTGACAAAAGTAAGAAAACCTATTTTGAATAAAATTTTACTTCATTTGAAATACAGAAAAGTTAGCTTAAACTATACTCACTGTGCAAATTTAAACTCAACATAACTGATATGAAAATAAAACTTTATGAGATTAGGTATATAGTTGAGATCACAGATTGAGGTTAATGTTTTTACCATAGGTCGAACAAAATTCTATTTCCATTTGTTAATGCATAATTAAAGCTGCACCATTTTTGGTGAAAGCTCTCATTTAAATTTAAAATGCATCCAGATATCATCAAATAGTTTCACTACATTTATGTTCAAATTTGAGCTTTTGACATGCAGCGGGGACAAGTTTCACAGAAAAATGATTGTAAAGTTCGAAGAGAATAGGTCTCACTGCTTATTGACATGAAATCTCGTGTAATGTTTAATTCACGTTTATAATGCTTTTAAAACGTAACAGCTGTCATCGCTAATAGTATAATTTCAACGTTAACTTTTCAAGATATGTTTAGAAAGTGCCTTCAATATCTTAAAATGTCAGAACCTTCCTTCTTTACGGAAACTAATGATTTCTTTTGTAATGATTTATTAAAATGAGTTAAAAATTACTCAAACTAGGGGAAGCAATTTCAATTTGTTGTTATTCGCACTTAATCAAAACAATTGCAGCTCACTAAAACTGTAAACGTTAGAATCCACATACATGTGGATTAAAAGTTTTTTAGCAAGAATTTCTTAGCGTTTGCACATAAAACATCCTCGATTTTCTAAAATGTTTGGGTCAGCCCCTACTCTGTTTTAATAATTTAAACAAATTGAAAACAAGCTTAGTGGGATGTTTCTTGTCCTACTTCTCACACGCTTAGCTTTCAACTGAATCGGCATGCGCTTAGCGACAGATTTCAATATCTACAAAACCAATTGCAATATGACGTAAAATCGGTGACTGAGCACAAGTGCCAAAGTTCTCAACCGCTATGTAATCCATAACTTTAAAAACCAGAATAACTAAAGAGTATCTTGGATAGAGAAATCTTAACTTCGAAAATTGAAAAAGATCACTTTATTATACTACAAACTATTCAATAGTGATATACTGAGGACATTTCATTTTACGGTTATTTACCAAAGTTTAAGATTTAAATATTTATGTGTTTTTCATTTCAACATTTCAATATTTCAAACAGAGCTGCATGGTCTGTTGTCCACTTCCTGTGTTTATTAATTTATACTAATGAGCCGGAATTTTCAATTTCTGTTCAAACTGGACCAACAAAAGTTAGAAGATTCTGTAAAGCTTTATCTGATTTCCATGAATCTTTATTTATGGAACTCCTCATATATAGGAGATCTTCAGTAACGAGTCTTTCACATGCTTTGCACATCACAGTGAGTGTATGTAAGCATAGTTAGTGCAAATAGTGGGTATTACCCACAACAAACGACATTTTACTAACCATATGGAAGTGTTAGACCTGCTACCACATGCTCCGCACTGGAGGCACCGGAGGCGTTAATGTCTGAAATGTTGAAAGTGTCTTGGCCTATTCGATCTGGACTAAGAAATCAAAGTAACAATATTTAATTAATAAAATTGCGTCATTCCGACTATTTGCTCTCTTGAAATGTTACTATTTGCTGCTCTAAATCTTTTTTAACTTTTTTTGTAATTATATAATAAAACAAATCGACCAAGCTGTCATAAAACTTCGAATCTTGCGTCTGCTTTAAATGACGCAATAAAGAAAGTACTAAATACCTCTTGTGTGAATTATTGCACATAATGGTACTTATTTCTGAAAAATAAGACAAAATTCAAAGTCACCACAACGTTTCTATGCGAGAAGAAGTAAACATGGTGTTCATTACCATTTTTGTACTAAATGTCTGTGCAACTTTTACTGTAGTTAGTATTTAGCTCAAAACTGGTTGGCGAGTACGAAAATAGTAACATATATGTATATTTTAGAGCCATGAATATTATTTAGGCAACGTTTTATCAAACCTTGATTTTTTGGATATATATAATGGAACACTCTTAACGCAGCTTGTTACCATCTATTTTGCAAATCATTTGTATTATTTTCTGCACACAATTTTACAAGCCTTTGTCCCATTTTTACAACGAACTTCGGACGCTGCCGACTTTTTCGCATATTTTGTTGAACAGAAAACTTATAAAATCAAGTTACTTTATTACAGAAAGAGCCTAGTAAAATTGAGTAATAAAGGAATTACATTATAAATTACTTAAAAATTCAAAAGGGAACACTAGTGAATACTAGTGGGGGAACAGGGGACATTGGGGCATTTCCTCTACTCAGAGTTTTTACTCCATGGAATCCAACAGGAGCTCTAAAGTCTCCCTCCGACCTTATTTTTTTTCTTCTACATTAAAATATACCTATCATGAGACTTAAATTTCTCTCCATAGAAATTCTTAAACCAGATACACAAATTTCATTTGGCCTCAATTTGCCCTTCTCCCACTCCCGCTGTTGTGAAAGTAGTGGATAGAATGTCAATACTTTACATCTCAGTTAAGAAATATCCTGTTCTAGATATTTGATTGTGCTATTAATAGTTTAGCTTCGTTACATAATAAGATTGAAATTCCAGACTTTAGCCTATGTGCGATATTGTTTAAAACTTAATGGTCAAGTCCTTACTTTGAACTATTAGTGAAGTGGTAATAACTGCCACCACAAAGCAAACAAGAAAAATAGCCACATGCAACATCTCAACTGGTAATTTTACATCTTGTTCATCTGGAAAAAAAATCATTTACAAAACCCATTTACGCAAATGCAAAGTGAAATGTTTCTAAGTATTAATGACAGACTGGTTGAATCATGAATTGACAAAAAATCGGTGCATTTGTTTGAATGCCTCAATGTTTACTTGCATAACTGGTTTTGGTAAGTTTAACCATTTAACCCTCTTTCACTACGCCTTCAATGATACTAAAATTAAAAACAGTAATAAAATAAAGTTTGAAACAAAGCTTGATGTATAAAGGATATTATTTAAATCTTGCGTTACGTACACGAAGAATCCTGTTTTACTTCTTTTACGTCAAAGCGTAGTTCCAATTCTAAGCTAACAGAAGCTTTACCAACACCGTTAAATGCCCTACATCTGTATGAGGTAACTTGATAACTGTCATTGTAACGCAGATGAAAATTCCAAACACTGGTGGAAGTATTCCTTGTAATGAGATGTGGACGAAGTGCTAACTCTTTCCATAGTGTAGAATCAGTCTTTTGTTCTAAAGTGACATTGGGCTCTGGAAATCCGGTAGATACGCAAGTAATATTTGCGTTAATATGGCTTTCCCCTCTGCCCGCCAATGGTTCATGTTTAGATATTTGTATCAACGATACAGCAGCCGGATCTATTAAAAAAGTAAGTCAGCATTTTGTTTTATTAAGTTCACGGTGTAACAAATTATTGCTCTTATTTTTGTTTTTTATCCGAATCGAATATTTTTTTCCGCCTATGGAAGCTTGTTGGATCTTGACTAGTCTTACGTTACGTACTGAAATTCTAAATCTTGTCATCTAACTGAGAAAGATGGGTAAAGAAAATCTTATATGAAGGTATGACACCTTAGATGAGGGCACCTAAATTGGTATAATAAGTTTTCTTTTTTTCTGACGACCATTCACGGCAGATAAAAAGAACAAACGCTAGTCGCTATATCAAACCATGCGGCGTCACGCAAGTAATACTGTACCCCACTTACTTATTTTGATCTAATTTGATACAAAAAAATGTTAAACATTCAAATCAAACATTTCCACATCAAAGAAAATATAACTTGATGAAAGACGTTGTTTTTAGGAACAAATCCAGGTACAGGCTGCAGCTAGGTACATGATTTTCGCATCCTTACAACAACTTGAGGTAGCAAATAGAAAGGCAGATTTTCTACTTTAATTGAAACAGGAAAAATATAGCCACGGGCGTGCCAACGAACATACATTGACATATGCATATTAATCGGGGTAGAAGCTACCGAACAACGTTTTCTTAAAAAATTACAAAGTCTGCAACTCTTTTCCGGCCGTAATAGTGAAAGGCAACGACATCCTGCTGTTGAGTTAATTAATTTTATAGCAATACGAATGGATCAAAATGAATTCATCTAGCACCAGTATCATTTGAGTGGTCTAGTTCAACTTGTTGGTCTGAGTAATACGCTAGTGGTCAGACACTCTGCCCGGAAAGCGGAGGATGGTGGGTTCGGTCCCCGGTGCGACTAAATTTTTCTGTCTGGTGTTTTTCTTCAACCGTTCCTTCTTTGATTAGAATTTATATTCAATCTTGGATCGGTGTAAAATTCATGATCGAATGTATTACTACAACACTTTCGACCTACACATTCTAACTTCGATCTACCAACTTCGACCTACTGATTATTCATCCCGCTTGGGAGTGCTATGGTAACAAGGAGAGAAAATTGATTCACGCTGGGTATTTGTAGCCTGTTGTCGCTTCTGTGAATCAGGAGCCGTTCTAGCGTAGTGGTCATAGACTCTGCCCGGAAAGCGGAGGATGGTGGGTTCGGTTCCCCGTGCTACTCAATTTTTCTCTCTGGTGTTTTTCTTCAACCGTTCCTTCTTTGATAAGAGTTTATACTCTTTCTTGTATCGGTATAAAATTCATGATCGAATGTATTACTACAACACTTTCGACCTACACATTCTAACTTCGATCTACCAACTTCGACCTTCTGATTATTCATCCTGCTTGGAAGTACTATGGTAACAAGGAGAGAAAATTTATATATATATATAGGGCGAACGTGGTAAGATCGACTGTAAATGTAGGTCGAAAAATTGGTAATGATTCGATCATGAATTTTAATTCAACCCAAGTACTGGCATTGCCTTTTGAACAAGGGAAGAAATATAGAAAAGGACCAGAAGGAAAATTCAATGGAAGCATTGTTCACGACGAAAATAAGGAATCAATTCAGGTTAATCAGGATAAAAGCAGACTACAATTCGATCATGAAATTAAAAGAGCTTATTTCATCTTTAACTTACCGTTTCAGTAGGTTTCCACAGAGCCTTATGATCACTATGAAAGCAAAGACGTGGTATTATTCCCAACTCTATTACGGACGTCATGTTACAAAAATATATATTGCAACTATTAAATAAACAATGAATATACTCACATTCTACTACTAGTGTCACTGCAGAAGCTTTAGTCAAACCATTTACTTTTATACATCTCAACGATTTATTTTGAAAGTGGCGATCAGCTGAAAATCCGATGTGACTGCACGCTGTCTTATTTGTTTCCGACCATGGATCCTTCGATTCGAATACAACATTTGCAATGCGGTGAATCTCATTTTCATCTATTAGCCACTCTGTATTGACGGTCGGAATGTTCGGAGCGAATTGTATACAACATTTGGCACGGATAACGTCATTCTCTGTTGTTTTGTTTTCATTTAATGTAATAAGTGGTATACCTGTGGGAAGAACGCTCAGTAAAGTGTACGCAACTTCCATCTGTATATGCACATATCGAGCTCTACATGACATGTCATGTAGTGCTCGAGATATTGCCAAATGGAAATACCGTTTAGGATTTTGTGTCATCGGCAGGGAGTCTGATGAAAGCAGGACTTATACTACTTCCTCATTTTCCCACGTTGATTGAGTAATGCATTAATTCCCTTATTTCCAACTGCTATGTTGACCTTGACGTGATAAGGGGCCCCTCAGTAGGAGTTTGAAATTTTAGTTTTTCTAAATTTCCATGCATGTCCATTCAGATGATATGGCAATATGGATAAGAAATTGATTGAATGTTGAATTTAATCAACAATAATGTGCTTATTGGAGTGTGTGATGACGTCATGTGTGCTTTCGTCATGTTTACATTAATAGATCGCAATGCAAATTAATTTTACCAGTCTAATGAACAAAATAAATAACGCAATGTTTTCTGGAATGTTCAATAAAATTTTCTTAAAAGAAATACCATTTTCTGACCTTGAATGTAAACAATCCAAGTTGCCTGATGTAGAAACACATTGTCATTCAGGTATGCTTGACAAGTGTAGTTGCCTGCATCAACCAGCTTTGCATCTGCTACTTTCAGCCAAATAAACGAATTATTTGATGATATGCCACCACTGTACTTTTGGTTTAATGCTTGTTTATTCACACCACTTTGCTCGACTCTCAGAATTTCTTCATTGTTGTGTTTCCATTCTACTGAGATCGGAATATCATTGAGGGGGAAGGTGTATTGAAGATCCACAGAATGGTCAATGGTAGTAATAATGCTTTTGTCAATAGAGCCTTCAATTCCTAGTTTTGAAAAAGTGAAATCTACTAGTTATTAACCATACCACCGCAATATATGATTCAAAAATAAATGAAAAAAGGTAAGCACTGGCAGTCTTGTACCACCATCTGCCATCTACGAAGGTGTATATATATATATATATATATATATATATATATATATATATATATATATATATATATATATATATATATATATATATATATATATATATATAACGCTAATTCCCACCTTTTGGGGGAAATTGTTTTATCTGCTCGTACATAGGGCGAAAAAATAACAATAAAATACATAACAAAAAGAACTCGCTATAACGTCTAAACGTATAAACAACGTTATTTCAATGGACAGCCATCCATTCGTGTTAACAGCTAGGTGTCCGTAAATTTGATAACTTTGAAGTAATTGTATCTTCTTTGTGAATTTAGGAGGGCGTCCTTGTCCGTTTCGGTATTTTTATAGAAAAAGTGTGTAGAAACGTTAAGGCAAAATTTATATTTCGCCCCTAAAATTTTTTCCCCTAAGGTCGACTTTTCAGCAACAACGTTCCCCCTAAGTGACAAATTAGGCAAATATATATATTTATATATATTATGGTTTCTTTACAGTTGTGGGTGGCGTGACTAAACAAATATGTATGTAAACGCGCCACATACATAGACTATATGTTTGATAATTTCATATTGAATACATACAAACATACTGAAAAACATCTCACCAACACCAGCTGTATTATCTTCTTACCTCGAAGTTTTCCAAAAGCAAAGGACTATCAGAATTCCCCTAACTAAGGCGAAGAAGATACTCACACAAACGTGACCACATTCAAACAGGAACAACGAGAGAAAGTAAGAACATAATCGGGAAAATCACCTGGAACATTAAATAAAATATTCGAACGGATTTTCCTTCATAGAAGAAGAGTTTCCTCGGGGCAACAAACAACGTAAAACTTAGTAAGAATTCCCTCCTTCAACCCAGTGCTATTGTAGAAAAAGGCGTTGTGTCTTCCAGAAAGTTAGTGCATGAAGCAGGGAATATTTTATCAGGGTATTATGACGCACTCGATAAGAAAGGTTCCCGGTAAAGAAATTACGGGAATTCTCCTTAAGCGGGTGAGAGCAAACATTTGAGATAAGGTATACATATACGTAAATTAGCATGGAATAGAAGTCAAGCTGTAAGTTTTGTGTTGTCATATAAAACTTAGACCCCGTGTTTGGTTCTAGTGGTAGAGCATCCACCTCTCACGTGGCAGGCCCGGTTTGATCCCCAGGTCAAGTCATACCAAAGACTCTTAAAATGGAACCCACTGCCATTGTGCGTGATGCTCCGCATAAGCAATGGAGTAGGTAAAACAAGCCAGTGGGCCGCAACTGGAAAAAAGGCCATGGCCGGCTCGATTTGAACCAATGGGTTGGAAACCGGGCGGAAAAACTCCATCTAACTAACTTAATAACTCAATTTGGTTTTGTGGTATCCCTTGAGTTCAAAATATTTCCTCAGTTAAATTGAACTGTTATAAACATATTGAGCAGGCTCCTACTTTCATAACAGCAGCTCTATTCTGACGCGAGTCCAATTAGATATTACGAATAAAGCCATCGATTTGAACGCAGTTGTCAATGTATAAGATTATGGCGACGACCCAAAAGGAATCCCTTACTTTAAATATATGAAGTGCATGTACATGCATATTGATTGAATTACCTGGAATAAAGACAATTTGCAGTATATGAACTAATAATTGTATCCGAAGTGTAACAGCCATACTTGTCTGGAATCAGTCATTGCAAGTCTGTGAAGAAACTTTCAACTTCTGCAACGGCAAAGCTTGTAATAAAAGTTTGCAAAGTAAATTCCTGGCATTTGATTAGCTGAACTACTTTTATGGGTGTTACGAACAATAGAAAAGTATTACGACGTGGTACTACAACTTTTAGTACCATCAACCTTTTGAATTAAACTCCTCTTCAACAAATTTAACGACAGGGCATTACTTTTGGGTGAAAAGTTTTTGTGTGGAATGAGTTCATTTTAATTGACAACAAACTTTGTTGGACAGCGACATGGGATACACCACAAATGTACTTAGCTGCGCATCGATACTACACGTCTCTCCAGAACATTTCCCCGTGCTCTTTATTTATTGTTGCTTTTGAGGGACTGTATGATTCTTTATTAGGGACTTTGCGATTTTGTTCCAAAATAAAAATTTATGCATTTCAGATATCCATGTTTACATTTTGTCCCCATCTACGGATGATGTGGGAGATGATGAAAGACTGTGGGGATTGTGGGGTTATTTGGTTATGTATAGAGGAATCCGATCAGCGCCGGTGTTTAGTGACTGTAGGCGGCCATTAGTGTATTCATCCTTAAATCATCTTCAATTATTGTATACATGAATTTCAAAACCTCATATTTAATGAAATCAAGGGAATCAAGATACAATTTAGGGTACAACCATCCATCAAGGAAACTGAAAGATTGAAGGTAATGGACCCCAGACATGTCCGACTAAAATCTGACCATTACTTGACTGTCGTCTACATCCGCCACTCATGGCTGGGGCAGAAGGGTTTGATTTTGGTTAATTTTGCCTAAGATGAACTTTTTTCTTCAGGACAAGCGCGGTGGATGACTTATTATCGGAAGCATTGCTTGCTTTTGCGTAATGAATTATTTGAATCTGGCTATGAATGCCGCCTTGTGGTTAACTCTCCACCGTTGTGCATTGCCAAGGTCAGAGCTCACTAAATTTGGTCAGTTTTTTTAAACATTAATTCCAATTCCCAAAAATGAAGAAGCAGTACAATTTTTAGGGGCATGTATGGTAAACGTCCGTGAACATTTCTGAACTCATAAAGTTAGTTTGGTCAGTTTTTTTAAACATTAATTCCAATTCCCAAAAATGAAGAAGCAGTACAATTTTTAGGGAGATCAAAGATAGCAAGGCCGGAGGGTCGTATGTATTGGCAACTAGAAAAAGGTGTTAAGCGTTTCACGTTGTAGTCTAAGAGTAGGTGGAGATCAATTTTTCAACCTTGTATTAATGTTTTTTTTCTTTTTCTAAAGGTTAACATGTACTTATTTAAATGACTCAGTGGGGTAATGTTTGACTTCTTTGTAAAAAAAAATCATTCCAAAAGTGATCACGTGTTTGGTCTTATTGTAGAGCATCCGCCTCTCAAGCGGGGGGGGGCGGGCTCGATTCACAGGTCGAGTCATACCAAAGACTCTCAAAATGAAACCTACTGCCCTTGTGAGTGATGCATATAAGCAATGAAGTAGGGAAAGCAAACCAGCGAGCCACGAGGGGAAAAATGACCGTGACCGGCTCGACTTGAACCAATAGTTTAGAAACTGGGCCGTAAAACTCCATCTAACTTACTGACTAACTTCATTAGAAAAATATAAACAGCCTAAAAGATATAATAATATATGTCCAGCACTGATATCTAATAATGATGTCTTCTCTGTCCTGTAATTCTCAGATAGCCGCTTGTCCCGACCTTTATAGATTGTCATGACCCCTTAGTTTCTCGAAGGCTTGCTTCCTGCTCGGTAGTCAGTTGGTTAGTCACCTAGTCAATTAGTTAGATGAGATTTTAGTACCGCTCAGTTTCAAACCCTTTTATTTTAGTTGGGCGATCAACCACCTTTTCTTCATTTTCGTAAATTTCCAACAATTGGTATTCAAAGGAATAAACACTGAGCATTTCAACTAAGGTGTAAGCAAATGGATCCTTGTATTGCATATCGTCATTTTTAGATAATTTATGAGAAAAAGTTGATACATGGTTATTGAACTTTTTTTTTGTCTATTGTTCATTGATGCTTTTGCAACAGAATAACTAATGGAAGCTGCTAAAATGGGCCATTCGTGACGTTATAAAAGGCAACGCATTGTAAAGCATCTTTGAAAGAACAAAAAATAGAGTTTCCATTTCTATTTCATACGCAAAATGTTTTTAAAGAAGTTGAAGACCTTTTTCTCAGAAGTTAGCATGAGCATTACTACCGTATACTCCCCATATTTTTGCCGTAGAAAGGTTGAAGTATATGAAAGTAATCACATTTTAGTTGTAACGATTGGATTGTTTCTAATCACGATAAAATTATCCCAATATTTCGTACAAAAAGCTTACAGCAGGGAGATGAACTGCTTATTTAGACAAATGCATCTTCATTAAAACCTAATTTAATCTCCAGTTTAAATAAATGTCAGATAGGAAAGCACTTTAAAGCTTTAAAGCAAGCTATACGAATGTCATTTACCATAAAACCTCGCCAACCAATATGTTAGCACAAGGTGCAATTGTTCATCAACTAATGCGCAATTAGTCCAGCATTTATTGTATTTATTGTATTCTTTGTTAGGGTATGGGCTTCCCTTGGCCACTTATAAAATTTTCGGTTACACATTACGCATCGACCCTGTTTCATAATAAGTGATAAACAGGTTACTTTCATGCTAACTTTGAAGTTGATAGAATGAATAATACAAGTGACACCATATTCCGTAAGTTCTTCGTTAGTTTTTATGTACATACATTAATAGGTGCCATATTTAGAAGGAAACGCTTCCTTTAGGATTAAACTGGGTTATTTTAAGCAATAAATAAGCTATAAACTTTCTACTAAATATCTTTGCAACATAATGGTCTACTTAGTAACTAAAATGCCAATGAAAACACTATCGAAGAAAAATTAATGTTTAAAAGGTTAAACAAGAGTAATGATTACTCTCGAATTGAGTTATTTACACTTTCGACTTAACAGTACCAAGTACTTTTACTTTCATATATCTTCAATAAATACCAAGTAAACTTGGAGTCTATGAGATAAAATTACAGGATGGTGGTAGTGGAGTGCGCGAATGGGGTAAACAGGAAGGGGAGACGAAGGTTTTGGATAATCATTATATTAATACATTGATATTTGGAGAAATGAAAGAGGCCTGGGGTTTTCTGGCCCAGAAATTTGGGGCAGGGAGCATTTTTCACTGGAAGGCTGTCACGCCCGTTCCCCTCCCTCGCTTCCTACGCCTATGATTGAAACCTTTAGGAAATGTAAGTAATCTCTTCAAAGAGTACGCATCTCTTTAAACAGCAATTTGACTGTCCATCCAATCTTCTAATGTATTTTACGTTTTCATGTACCATAATGGAACCTTAAGTGAAACATTGCTTCAGTACATATTCTATGCAGTCACAGCAAATACAGTTCACCTTAGTCTTAGAAAAATTAATCAGGTAGTACGGCTCAAAAAATACATTGGCCTCCGAGAAACTACAAAGCGTAAAAAAGCCACATTTCAGTTACAAAGCGTAGTTTGACCAAAATGTCATTGTCTTGGCTTCTGATACATTTTTACACCTTTGGCATGACCATTTGCCCACTTCACACCAGGGGTTGCTACGTAACAGCTCCCTGTTCACACCAAAACTAATGTACAAAACGAACTTTGCGAAGTTCTAACGGTCTATTCTTTTACGAAGTGCAGAAAACCTCAAATTATCCCGTGGACAGTAAAGTTTTTTATTCTGTGGAACAGTTGGGAAGCTGACCTCGGGGTCACCGAAACATATTAAGCTCTGATGACGTCACACAATTTTGAATTTTAACCGCTAATGAAAACCTACACTTGGAAAAAGAATGGCTCATTTGTTCTGTATAATTTCAATTTCCTGGCTCATTTGTTCTGTTTAATTCCAATTTCAAGAAAACTACGATACTTTCTATACTAATTTCACGAGTTTTCACACAACCAATTTCAGGCGAAATTATTGGCCAAGAGGTGCGGGAATCACCGCTAGATTTAAGGTCACCCAAGCTGATCGTTGGGCGAATGCTCACAAATTTGTCCCAAAATCACCCACGAAGTTCGTAACAAACACCAAATGCGACAATTTTTATGGAATATACTTACCTACAAGGTTCGTTAATAAATTATTCCAATTTTTTTGAAGACGGTCAATCCCGCTTTGTTTATGCTACGAAATCTGGTGCAGTACACATGTTTTAAGCCAGCTATCTTGAAACTCAATGCACGATAGTACCTAGTATATTGCAGCACTGCGATACAAAATCCAACACAATGCCATGCATCAGACGTGCACATACGCAAGTAATGCGAAAGTATGTATATGTAATGAACAGATGAAGCCAAAGACACTGAGTTCTTAATAGCAAATTAGTGAAGATTAAAGGATAACAAGAAAGGTACCCTTATATTTTG
Organism: Holothuria scabra; assembly: GCA_037179385.1. Taxonomy (NCBI): domain Eukaryota; kingdom Metazoa; phylum Echinodermata; class Holothuroidea; order Aspidochirotida; family Holothuriidae; genus Holothuria; species Holothuria scabra. The sequence goes on along the minus strand of CM074181.1, from coordinate 46,428,086 downwards.
AAAATGGTGTTTGTTCTCTCTCTTTCAAATGATATTTCAACATATTCTCACCTTGAAGACGGAAAATGTCCAGTTTTAAGCTTCGCAAGTTAGCTCATGCTACTTCGGTGTTCTAGCTTATGACGAAGACTCTAGCCAAAGTTCACTTCCTTACAACCGCTACCTACTAAAACGAGTGGCTCGTGAGTATTAAACTTTCCATTCTTTCAATTGCCAAAAAATACTCAATTACGAATACCTTGATTAAGAATTATTGACATTTTTAACGGGTGTTCATTTCCGCTCTAAGTAGGCTAGCTCGAGTACGGTCTCTCATAATGCATAACACCCATTGATCTATATTACTGGATTGCGTAAGTATTGTTTCGAAAGTGAAGCCACCGGAAGTGCACTGTCGGCCATATTACTAGGACCCAAAACTTACCTGCTTGTTTACAGTTATGTGCTGAGTAGTGTGCAAAGAGTGTAGAGAGCGAAAGATTCGTTGGATTATTTTGCAGCACCGGCAGTTTATTCAAGACGATGAATTGATTACGATTTGAGAGTGGTATTTTCTTTTCCAAAAATTCAATTTTGAGGCTTTAGTCGAATTAGCATAGTTGTGAGTTTGATTTTGTTCGGTAAAGGGAAGGCGTAACACTGCCACACGATATTATACATTGGCCTACCGTAGCCTAACGTTAGGCCTACTGCTGTACGTTAGGCTTAACTAATTATATTTTACTGTACTGTACTAGTGGAGCAGTTACTGTAAGGCCCAGTGTTACATGTTATGAGGAGCAGTCATGTATCAACCTTTACAGGCATTAGGCAAGCTTAAAAATGATGACTATTTTGCACTCCAAAGGAAGGCTTAAAGAGCTCTAGAAATGCCATTCACTGAAAAGTGAACCTCGCTTTTCAATGTTTTGTCCTGAAGGTACAGAAGCCTAAACCATATACAACTACCCTCAGGCGTCAATAAATTAATATAGTGGTGGGCCTTTAAATGGCGGTCGTAATTTTTGCAAAGCTGAAATACAGAATGAGATAAATCCAAACCCTTTCCTGTTTCCATTTTCAAAATGTGTAGTAACTGATGGATATATTGCTACCGACAGTTCCTATACTCCGATCCAGAAATTAGTGAGAGAAAGCTTAATTTGACTCGAAATTTTCATTGATGTCAGTCATGAATAGTCCCCGATAGTGGCGTATTTGCCACATGCATGATGTTCGGCTATTTTCACTGACTTTGTACAGTTACGTACAGATACCTACGTAGCAAGCTAGTCCTTGCCGCCTATCAAAAGGGAACTACGAACGTTTTAAGCAACTGAGCCTGCTCTGTCGGAGATGCGTTTGTGAGTCTGCCATACACTATAGTGCAAAACTTGTTTCACTTGTTGACCTAACCTGCCTAAGAAAGACGGAAAGTTTGGTCAAGTCACTAACAAAGCAAAATAACCAAATAACATAGTTTGTGCACTCAGCACACTATACTCAAGTAACTACATTTTATGGAGTAGTACTTCAGGGCAGTGTACACAATAGCAAGGTAATTTTTCGTTGTTTGGGGGAGTATGTTTTCAATTGTGAAATATACACGTAACGCTAGGATGTTGTTAGAAAAATCTTGAAAACTGATCATATTATTGTATGCTCGTACCTGAAATGGTTTCATTATCATGAAACACAAAATGCTGGATGGGTTCAAAACAGTTAGGCTCGTTAAAGTAACGTTGTTACGGTGATAGCTGGAGATTTGTGACAGTGAGCCAATTTCAGCTCTTTAGTATACAAAACAAAGTCGTTCATTTTTCGGTGGTTAAAACTTAAGAACTATTTTAACAGTTTATCTACCTTTTCCGATTAAAGAGGAAAAGTTTGCAAAGTTTTTTCAGACAATTTCTGCGTGGTTTCTTTCCCCATGATGCAACTGGATCTTGCACTGAAAACGATTTTGCAAAATAAATCTTATCTTCCCCGGGTCCACTATATGTGGGTACCAAGCTCTTGAAACACTAAAGATAGATTGAATTTGGCCAGGACTGAAGTTGTTATGGCAGAAGGGACACCTCAGTGTCGAAATCTACTAAAGCTACTTAAACTCAGTCAGTACCATGTACAAGGGACAAGCCTTGGTAACATCAGGAGCCTACTTCAACCAGCTGACCCACTTCAAGAAATGCAATTTGCTGGATAAGGAGACAGACAGGGCTACCAGTGTTTGCTTTTAGGCTGTACTGTTATACAGTGAGCGTTGTTTGAATCTGCTCTGTGTGTAGCAGAGACATTGTAAACCCTAGTCAACATACATCACTTAAAGATTTCCTGCCATTTAGTGGCAGTCGTTTCAGTTCAATCTTCTTTTACGACATCTTTCAACATGACTTGTGAATTTGCAACATCATCATAGGCATCATCAAAGGCCGTGGCATGCTCACCTTAACCAATTGATTGGAAACTGGGCCGTAAAACTCCTTCTAATTAATTATCTCAACTTACCTCATCATAGCCAACAGACAGCTGAACCAGATCTGTTCTTTTTTCTTGAAGTTGCTTATAGCATTCTTTCTTATGAACTTTACTTTGTAGTTGTTATTAATTAATCACCAGTAGTTGTGAATACACTTTGCCCATTTGGGGAGTCCTGTCACAGTTTTTATCTCACAAGTCAAAGAATGATTTTCTTATAATGTTGCCCAGTGATCCACAGATTTTCTGTAACAATTAGTCTTGTGTCAAAACTTGCACTCTCTATCTCTTTGTGACATAACATTTCAACTGTGGAAGTCATATGTAACATACCCCACCCTCTCCCTGGGTATGCATTCTGGTAAAATAATTTGTATTATAGCGATGACATCAAAACTGTAATCAATATTTCATTGTAATTGCAAGAAGAGCTTTACAAATTAATCCAAAACAAATTAAGGAGTAAACAACCAGCTCAAAAGTTTACATTACGGGCTTAAATGTGTCTTTTATTTATTACTTATAGTGTATGAAATGGCAGTTCTGGGTTAACCTGAAGAGTGTGGGCATAGGTGTACAGGGGTAATTTGTGAGGGGAAACGCATTTTTTCCTTGAATAATGTCACCGTTACTCATGTTTTGCGGGAATACAACAACTCCTTTTGTCCGAATTGAGAGAGCGGGTGCCCCCATGCACCTCCGCCCCATACACCCATGAGTGTTGGAGGTTTTTTCCAGTAGATGCTTCTTCTCATACTCTGATTACACTAGGCTGAGTTGTTTGAAGAGTCTGTCTTTGAAAGCAAGGAATTATTTTGATGTAGTAGGATGAATTTTAGAGCCTAGTGCATTGCAACATTGCATACACAGGAGCTGCCTGCTTCTCTTCCATTTCGGCAACAAATCCAACAATATAAGAGATGACAGCCAATTGTACTCAGAAAAGTGGGAAATGTAGGAGCATCAGTCATCAATAGGGAAGTAGGGGTTATCAGGGCTGGCTGCAGCCTGGGCCAAAAATCGGGAGGGGGCGAGTTCAAACACTGCCTATGACATAGAGCTCCACCATCATTTAGCATATGGTGTATGTACAGTTTAGAAGTCTAAGGGGGAGGTTGGTAGTTGTCCCCTGCTCCCGGTCCTCAGGCTACCTACGGTCATGGGTATGCCTACAACCAAAAGTATAAAGTGAAAGTCAAAAGCAATATTTTGAGTTACTTTTTTTTAATCCTCCCAGGGGCATCTTCTCTTGATTGTGGGATGATTCTATTGGTTTTTTATCCTTATAATTTTGACTTCTAATCTCCTCGTTAATCATTACAATGGGCCTATGCCTGTACTAGTACTATATTACTAAGTGAATGGCCTATAGCCCTACACGACATGACAGTAGCATAGCGGAATCCTCGGCCAAAATCCACTCACAAATGGAAGATTCTGGGATTTTTTCTGTCTCAGCATCGCTCCTCCCTTCTCTATCACTTCCGCCCCATTTTTCACTTTTTTTCTCACGACCCTGGGCACAACACTGCGTAAATCGTCTGTCAACCATTGCTCACAGTACAAGGTTTCTTTTTTGGTGGCGCTACATGGGTCCTAGCAATATTGCTCCGACGGACAACTGTGAGCTTCAAAAACGTAGACGCTTGTACAATGAGTTACACAATCCAGCAATATAGATCAGTGATTTCACCGCAAGTGCTGAGAGTATAAAGATTCCGCAATAACCGTCAAAAATATCAGGTCTGCTTCCCAACTGGAATGAAACAGAAGAGAACCTCTAAGTATTCTCAGGGAGGTGTTAGGTGTAACACCTCCCTGGTATTCTTAAATACTACACCCACTAAATAGCGAGAAGATAATCATGTATATGCTGTTTACAAGGCATGTTATGCATTACTTACAGCTTATATCCTATGTCAAAGCTAAATGACAAGTTTAGGTTTAACAAATGGGTGCTGCTTTACCCCTCCTTCACTAACGAATAGGCGAATAGGGCTAAAGTTAGCTAATTGTGCAATAGTTAACCGGCCAACAAGTTTCAACTTACACAATACCTACTGACCCACCCTTTAGAGGGGTGGACCTAAGGAGATTGGAGGGTGTAGTCCCCTTCCAAAAAAATGGTTAATGTTTTATTTTATTTCATAAAACAAACAAAATGCCCTATTCCAACGGGCTATCTGATGAGTCATATTTGCTTACTGACAAACCTCCGTTATATTCCTCGAATTTTCCCCTTTCCTCATACTTAATAACCACCGCAGATTGTTAGGCAAGCATCTGATCATTTTGCAGTATTTCATTCATTTCTGTTGATTTCGAGATTTCATTGCAAAAATGAAAGCTCAGATTAACGACTGCTTAAAATCTGTTTTCAAGTCTTGGGAATGCCTTTCCCGCATGTCTGAAGGGTTGCGATTTCCAAAATATTCTGCATATTTCCGCCAACCGATGGTGTGGTACCACTCAGACAGTCTTTCAAGCATAGGCGTATAAGGCCGTGAGGCAGGGGCATCGCCTCCCCACCCCCCGCCTCAAAAGAAATGGGCAAACTGTTAAATTCGCCAGGAGTCAGGAAAAGTTTGCACAGCCACTTACGTTCTAGAAGACGGTTTTTTTTAATTTATTCCTTAGCGTGCCCGAAATTTTGAAAAGTTGCCCTTAAAAGGAAAGGGAATGAACGTAACAACCACGGTAAAACTTGCATGAAAAATTAACAAGATTCCCAAAAGTCGCTAGTTTGTGCAGCGCAAAAACCATTTTTCAAATGGTCGAATATTCGATTTTTTTTTTCGAGCAATTGCCCGAAAAATATTAACATATCATATCCAGGCTAACATATACACAAAAGATCAAAGAGATATAAAATCGCGACACATTTGGCAACCATAGGCTTAAAAGAAACATTTTTTTTTCTGCAGCTTGTTCTTAAATCTTGTGCAACATTATGTCCGAAATGCTTGATTATTTTAATCCTTTTCAAATCTTTGCCCGAAAAACAGAAAACGTCATGTTGAAAGTAAAATTATTTTCAAAGATAAGAACGAGATCAAAAAAATTGCAACACAATCCTGAAACTTGTGACAAAAGATTTCTCAGCTCCATTTTATACTGCAGTCTCGCGAAATTTTTTCCCGAAATAGTAAAATATTCCAGACTGCCAGAGAGGTTTTAGACGGGGCTCTGGGATGTTCTAATTACCAATTTAAAGGTCAAAGGCAGGCACCCAAACTTATTTGAAGCAGCCGCTAAATTTGATAATTGCCTCCGTATGTCTCTTCAAAAGCGTTTCATAATATTTAAGGACTTCAGTATTGCATATTCAAGGTTAACCAAGCAGTTATTTTTAGTTAAGTTCACATTTGAAGACTGAGAAAAAAATGTTGTCATATGACTTTCAACAGTCAATCATGAAACAGGACAGACTACTGCACTACTTCAAGTTGGAGTGACTGCTCTTGAGCTTCAATTATACTGGCAGTCGTTTTGTATTTATCCTAGCCCTACAGCTGAAACTCGGGCAAGGAATGCAAATCGGTTCTATAGGTTGTTACTCAATTACATAATGACACGGTGTAAAAATGTCTCCCATAAGTCTTCCTGAAAATACATTTATACCCATCTCGTAACGTGACATTTATTTTTTTCAAATGGTTTCACTAGTAAAAGTAAAATCGTTTATAGTCAGGAGTCCGGGCAGTCACATAGACAATTTCTTTAATTCAATTTATATTGAATTTAGCCAAGAGTCGTAAGGGAGTAAAATACTTGAGCACGATTTCAATTCCCTCTTACAGTTTTTCCTACCGAAAAGATACAAGACCATTTCATCCTATGGTATATTTTATCTGGTAATTTTTTATCTCAATTGTAACTGAGAAGATGCTCTTTCCGAGTCTGAAATTGCCATTGAGGGTATGAGGGTTTCGTAAAGTCAAAATTTTCTGTATGCTCCGTAAAAAACCACTGGTGCATTGCTTAGACAGTTTTCTTTGCAGAACGTTTGTTTAAAGTAAAAATTTTTGCACACGAATACTCAAATAAGCGACTGCTTAGATCCCCCATACAACCTGAGAATGCCATTTTCGACTGCTTGTTGGATCCGATTTTTAAAAATCTTCTGTACGATCCGGGCAAACCAAACGTGGCACATTGCTTAGATAGTCTTTCTCGCTGAAATAAAATTTAAGGTGAAGATTTTTCTGCACACGAAAAGTTACCTCAAATTAGCGACTCCTTAGATCCTCGTTGTAAGCCTCAGAAATTTTCTCTATACTCGGCGCCAACCGATGGTGACGGTCCGCTGGCTCCGCTTAAGTAGTTTTCTTTCGGGCAGAACTACATTTTTCGGGAAACAAATTCTTTTGCCCCCAAAATGAATTTTTTCCCGTACGCCTATGCTCTCAGACAACGCCATTTCTGGTTGTTTGAGGGGTAGGGAGTTTATCAAATTTTCTATGTATCCGCTCAAACTGGAGGTAGTGTTCCGCCTGGATGGTCATTTCTCCAGAGTTACAAAATAATGTTCTTTTTAGAGGTCCGAAGAATGGCATTACCGGCTGTCTAAGGGGTCGCAATCCATGACAGATCAAAACAGATGATGGCTCTCCGCCTAGACAGTCCTGTGGACAAAATTGCACTTTCAGGCTGAGAATCTTCTGTTCCCTTCTCGTATTTAAAATGTCTGTGTTTGCCGTCTTAGGGCGACACGTTTAACATTACTTTCAATACCTGAGACCTAAATGTATACATTTAATATCCGTGGTATTTTTACCTTTATACTAAGTGACAACTGTAAAATCTAGTCTCAAAGTTTGACATTTCTACTTACGTTTTTAGTCATTCACGAAAAAGCAAAACCATTAGCACCATTTTTCATGTTACTTTCATTGGAAAGTGCCGTTTACGGCCATCTGGAAGGTTTGCGAAGTCAAAAATTCCTGCTGTCGTTCTGACACCTATATCTATCTTTTTCGCCGAAACTGACCTGCCCTCCTTCCCCTTCTGGAAAAGCCTGGAACCACCACTGCCTTAGTAATCTAATGAGTCTCTTACAAACGAACGACAGGTGCAACGGATCATGACGTTTGAGCACATTTGCCTGTACAGGGATCGACGAATGGGTGTAGATCACACTTACTTTTCCACATAAATTGGGGGCATCTAAGATGCACAGGGTGGGCCTAATATTTTCAGTTGTTGCTAAGAGGGTCTTACACACATTGCGAAACCTTTAACTCTCCCTGAAACATTACTCCTAAGGGCAACCCGAGAAAAATGTGAAAAGTAAAACTATACATATGTAAACTTTAAAATTATGTTTGAACACGGAGATGGCTAGATAGTTTGTATCACGTTGTATTACAACAATGTATGTTCAAGTGATTAAAATTTCTTTGAGTACGTTTTGTAAAAAAAAAAACTTATGAGAAACTTTTCATTCAAACTAAACTTTTTTCTACCGTCATATTTCAAGCAACCATGATGCGTTCGGGGTACTTCCGTGGAAATGTATCATTTAACAGTCACTAATGGTGAAAGCTTCATCGTTACCACTCTAGGATCAACAGTCTAAGCTTTATCCGTAGTATTAAATTTCAGTTTCTAACAGCAAAATTAAACTTAGCTACACCAACACATAACTTCAGCCACTGAAACCGAGACTAGACGGTTGAATCCCTGAAACAGAACATTGAAAAAATGACTTCAAAATAAACTTGCAAAGTAGCCCTACCTTACTGAGGTAAATGATAGTGTTTATGCGATGTTTGCAGTCATAACGAAAAATGTTTTAATTACTCAAAGATGGGGTAAAAGCTTATATAAAGGTTTTATAAAATTACATCATAAAAATGTATCAAATGTACATTGTGGCCCTTTACAAATGTATAGAAAATGAAGCTTTTTGTCACACTGTGATCATTCAGAATTACCTTTCGAAATGCTCTTCTTCCAATGTATCATTTCCTTCGTAGGATATATTACCATAAATACTGACTTGTTTCACAGGTTCTTCCATGTCGTCAACTTCAAAATGGCTGTCAAGAGCTAGGTCCGAAAAACTGAAATTTTCAAAATAACGGCAGTTTCAATCTCTTGCGCCATTACATGTTTATTTGTAAGTCCAATTAAATAATTATTTATGTTTTCATTGATCTTACCCTAAATAATAATTGTTAAAAAAATATATAATTGCTGTAGACGTTATATTTTAATACAATTTAAAAAAGGTGAGCTTGTATCAATATTCTAATTGTATAAAAATTGAAAAATTATATAAACATGAAGATCATTTTTACTCTACTGATTACATTTTTAGGATAGAGTAAGAGGGTGTATAACGGCCGAGTTTCCAACCGATTGCTTCAAGTTGAACCGGCCAGTTGTGGTTCAACTCCATTGCTCATGCTGAGCACAGGCACAATGGCAGAAGGTTCCGTTCTTAAAGTCTTTGGTATGACCCGGCAAGGACTCGAACTTCCATCCTCCCAACTGCAAGTCTGATGCCCTAACCACTTGACCATGCAGCCCATGAATAAATTTCCTCGGTGCAATAACCGCTGTGCATTATTACTGCTGAAACAACCCTACATTTTTTATTGTTTTCAATTATTTGCACAGTTATCCAAATAACGGAATTTTATAAGTGCAATATTGTACATAGTCTTTTGTTTTGGAAGATTGAACGATTCAACGAATTTATGCCGTGTCTAATGAAACATTAAATATTTCAAAGTATGAAAGATTCAATACTATTGCACGAATGAAAAAAAATTATTTTGTTTTGCGAAACACCTTTGAACTTTCTCGATGTGTCCCGATCAAGTTTGACTCATAAATTGTATGTTTTTCAATGCTGAGGTGATAAAACAAGTCACTTGTCATATAACAGGACTATACAATTTTATTGTGGCATATTAAAGCATTCAATTGGTACGGCTCTTTGAATTGCAAGAAATTATTCCAAAACGCTATGTTGCCCATTATATATCTCAGCATGAAAGTGTTCCAGTCATTAGTGCGGCTCCCCGGATTACCCTGGAGCAATTAACCAGGGTTATGCTTGGATAAGGACGAGTTCTAATTAGTTGTGGCTTTAAATAAGTGAGCTGCAAATTTGAACAGTCTGTGGTTTGGAATACGAAACCTAACTTTGACTGAGTCTGCACGTATCGCAGCCGTTATCACCAACGGCAGATTTCACAGTCAGTAATGCCGACGCCGTGTGGGCAAAGTGAGCTCCTTATATCAAGATACCTCCATAATATAACGTTCGTTTTCTGTAATGGGTTGTTTAATCCGAGTGCACCCTTCTACTATCAGGTCTGGATTATGTCTTTTCTGAATGTATGATGGGTAGCAATACCTTATTGGATGGGTCGCGCCGCTGGCTAAACGCCCCTTTCAAGCTTAAGTGACCTTGTTTCAGGCTTCTGGCATTTTCTATCTCCTTAAATTAGTCGAAGCCAGAAACAATTAGACGCGGCCGTCCCTAACTTTGGTTTACACAGAATTCCTGTGTTATACTATACTAACAACCAGACAACGGTCGTGCACCTCAATCGAAGTGATGGTAGGCCTCGTTGCACGTGACAGCCAATTTTGGAAGAACATTCCACAATGTTTTATAACAAAAGGAGCTATTTCACAAACAATAGCATCTTAATATAGTAAACACCGTTACAAAGATTTTCAAAAAGTTACATGTTGCTAATGTGAAAAATTTAATGTCCACTTTAAAATGTAAACTAGAACATGCCTCATCAATTTTCCATAAAAATGAAAACGTTGCTACTAATACCTTTCTTCTGTCAATAGTGCCTAAAATAGTTAAGAGATACTGTCCTTGCAAAGTACCCCTTAGCATTTTGAAGAGGACAGGGAGAAATAACGGGACATTGTAACCAGAACAAAACAAGAAACAAAAAATGAGCAAAAAAAAGTAATATCTGTAGACAAATCACTGTATTATGGGCAAGACAAAGTAATTATACATCAGACTACATGAAATTCTAAATGACCTCTATGGAGAGGTATATCACCAAAAAATATCACTACTTGAAATTAAAAGAACCTAACAACCAAAATGTGTACATATAAAGTCAGGGATAGCTTAAGCAATGAAATGATCAAACTGAACACAAAAGGGATGAATATTTAGCACCAGTTATGAAGGATGAAGACAAACAACCCTCATACACAATTCCCTTAAACTATCTCATTGAACATACAGATTACAGCTGGCACTGGCTATGGAGGGTAAAGGCAAACAACCCTCATAGCCAAAGTATATGATTAAATAACCTTTAGAATACGAAAATATAAAAATAGGTCTTGCTATGAAGGATAAAGGCAAAGAACCCTCATGGATAAAGCAAAAAAATACTGTATTCAAATTGCACACAAAACTGATGAATATATACAGTAGCTATGAAGGGTAAAGGCAAAGAACCTTCATAAACAATTCACTTAAATGATCTAATGGAACATACAGATTACAACTGGCACTTGCTATGAAGGGTAAAGGCAAATAACCCTCATAAACAATTCACTTAAATTATCTCATTGAACATGCAGATTACAGCTGGTACTGGCTATGGAGGGTAAAGGCAAACAACCCTCATAGCCAAAGTATATGATTAAATAACCTTTAGATTATGAAAATATAAAAACAGGTCTTGCTATGAAGGATAAAGGCAAAGAACCCTCATGGATAAAGCAAAGAAATACTGTATTCAAATTGCACACAAAACTGATGAATATATAGCAGTAGCTATGAAGGGTAAAGGCAAAGAACCTTCATAAACAATTCACTTAAATGATCTAATGGAACATACAGATTACAACTGGCACTTGCTATGAAGGGTAAAGGCAAATAACCCTCATAAACAATTCACTTAAATTATCTCATTGAACATGCAGATTACAGCTGGCACTGGCTATGGAGGGTAAAGGCAAACAACCCTCATAGCCAAAGTATATGATTAAATAACCTTTAGATTATGAAAATATAAAAACAGGTCTTGCTATGAAGGATAAAGGCAAAGAACCCTCATGGATAAAGCAAAGAAATACTGTATTCAAATTGCACACAAAACTGATGAATATATAGCAGTAGCTATGAAGGGTAAAGGCAAAGAACCTTCATAAACAATTCACTTAAATGATCTAATGGAACATACAGATTACAACTGGCACTTGCTATGAAGGGTAAAGGCAAATAACCCTCATAAACAACTCACTTAAACGGTCTAATGGAACATAAAGATAACAACTGGCACTAGCTATGAAGGGTAAAGGCAAATAACCCTCATAGCCAAAGTATGTCAATAAATAAACTTTGGATTACAAAAATATATATATAGGACTTGCTATGAAGGGGGAAGGCAAATAACCCTCATACACAACTCACTTAAATTATCTAATGGAGCATACAGATTACACCTGGCACAAGCTATGAAGGGTAAAGGCAAATAACCCTCATAGCCAAAGTATGTCAATAAATAAACTTTGTATTACAAAAAAAATATATAGGACTTGCTACGAAGGGTAAAGGCAAAGAACCTTCATAAACAATTCACTTAAATGATCTAATGGAACATACAGATTACAACTGGCACTTGCTATGAATGATAAAGGCAAACATCCCTCATAGATAAAGCAAAGAAATGATCTAATTAAACATGAAACTGATGAATAACTAGCACTAGCTATGAAGGAAAATGGCAGACAACCCTCAAACACAATGTACTAGCTAGGAAGGATGAAGGCAAAGAGCCCTCATACCAGTGTTTGCACTAAGGAATTGAACCATGGGGACCCCCCCCCCCCCCCCCCATTTAGACCAAGTTAAAAACAACATGATTTGCATCAGATTTTTGAAGAAGATTAGGGCCATTCAATTTTTTATTTTCTATTTTTCAAAGAAGGCTGCAATAGGTTTCCAGCAATTTTCAATACATTTATTTTAAAGTGTATGTGTAAATATAACTCACAGACACACAAAACTATAACACAACCATACTTAAGTGTGTCACACAGTTTTTTTTAAAAAATTATCACATATGAACTTATCAAACATTTGACAAACAACTGTCAAAGTTTTGGCCTCGTTGACACTTTATGATAAACCAGGGTTCAACAGCTTATCTGACGACAGCAACTATGTAAGTTATGCTGGTGCACACAAACACCTTGTTGAACATGAAAGTGTGATTCTAGTTTAATTTTTCATGTCTCTACATGCAATGCGATTTTCACAAAAACATAAAATGTCTAACCTGCAAAACTACTAGATTATATATCATAGATTATATAATATCAGGGTTATGCTACAATTAAAATTTTCTTCCGGGAGGACCCCAAAATCCCCTGCGGCTCATCTTCCTTCAGCTGACACTGTATGTGCCCCTCCTTTCGTAAGATCCTGGATCAGTGCCAGGAGTTGGCGAGTAAATAGTTTTTTTTAGTACATATAAATTCATTATTTTCGTTTTTCTCTCATTTTGTCCATAGACAAAAAATAAAAAATAATCCTATGCGGCCCCAAAAAAAGAAAACAGGCAGGGCATTAAACATGTTTGCGACTATCAAGCAATCCCGCAACTTAATGGGTCTGATGGGAACATGAACAATGAATCGGGGTTGTGGCGTGTGGTCATTTTGTGCTGATTGTCTTGTCATTCTAACACTTCCTCATCCTCATCCACCTCTTCACTTGGTACATCCTGTCCATCCTCCAAAAAATCTTCTGTCATCACTGCTTCTTCTTCCCCTCCCCTGGGCTCTGTCTGTGATATACCAACTTCTTTTGTGACTCTCATTTTGATGTGAGCTACCAACTCGTCATCCACATCAAACCCAACCACATTTCTGCCTTCACGCAGTGATGCAACCAACCCTGTTCCTGTCACAACCAACAACAATAATGAGACAATAGATTAGTCGCAATATCAAATTTTCAATAATGATAATATTTTCAATACTATACTAGTCCCACCAAAATCACACACTGCATATGCTATTCTAATTTTGTTATATGTAACCAAACATTTCCTTTTTATAAATGTACATACCAATTTGGAAACTTGATGCAGTATGCTGTCTAATTTGCTTAGAAATACCGAATGAGATTCATATCACAAATGCAAACCCATGAGATGCTTTAATTGGGACTATGCAACAGATCAGGCTTTGAAAGAAATATGCAGTTTTACTGTAAATGGTGAAAAGTATGACCAACAGGAAAAAGCACCTACAGGAAACAAAATTGTACTCTCCAAACAATAGTCCAATGTGCGCTGTGGTTCCCGTCTGCATATTATATGAAAGCCTCATACCTTGAGATATTGTGTTTAAAAGGTTTACAGTGTTTGAACCCTGGCAACCACAAATGACCTTTGACCTCTACCAAACATGACAGGATTTATCTTTGCATGGATCATAATGCATCCAAATATAAAGTTTGAAATCCAATTCAAGCTTCCTACCTTTAGAAAACTTGTTTATAAAGTTTTCAGTGTTTGGCCACAGTGACCCAAAATAACCTTTGACCTCCACCAAACCAATAGGGCACACCTTCATACTATGGCGGTTCTATATACCAAGTTTCAATTTAATCCAACTTTCCCTTGTTGAGTTCCAGCGTATCCAAGCTAGCCTCACGGACAAACACACACGTCAACCCCACTACATTGGTTCCTTTTGCTGAAGTAAGGAACCAAAAAAGTTTTTCCTAATACTGCTTACTGGCTCAGGTGCACAGGTGGAGAGCATGAGGCTTGCACATCTTGAAACTTTCACCTGGAACTTGCAACCAGAACATTCAGCCACAGCACTGCGCTGCCGACCCTTGAATGTGCAAAGATCCCCAAATTGGAGACAGGCTGTACAGGTTAAATGGATTGAGCCACAAACACACAGTTCGAGTTGCTAGCGCCAACTATTTACTATTAAGTAAAGCAGTAATCAGCTAGAATTCTCTGTCCTTTAAAATCGTTCAGTTTTTAGCACAAACATTCACTGAAACAATTTTTCCTTTACTTGAAATTGCACTCTAATAACCAAAAGAGGCATTGAAAGTACTGTCTAATACATACCTGTGCCACAGAATATGTCAAAGACCAACTGCCCTGGTGATGACAATGCTTTAACCAGTTCTGTATAGATGCCTACTGGCTTTTGCTGTCTGTCCACTACCTCATCATCATGCCTGTAGTAGTCAACAGGTGGAACCTGCACAAAGTTCTGGCTGCATCCACTGGACCAGATCAGAGACTGGTTAAGTGAGAACCCAATGCTCCTGGCAATTGTTAAGCCAAACACACAACCTGTAGGTGTAGAGCCTTTGAAAGGAAGAAAAAGCTTTTTTAAAGTTTACATCACAAGTCAAGTTTCTCACTTGAAAAAGTGCACTTCACACTGATCCATTAAATCTTTTTTGGGAGCAGATCTCTGGTGTTTGCCACTAGCAAAGTCTTCCACTATTTTTGTGAGACTTTGCAATTTTCACAGAGGTAATTGATTGCTATTAAGATTACTTCAATAAATGTGACAGGTTGTAATCAATTACGATTACTGATTACAATTACCACAAGCCTGTTCCTTTCCTTTTTGAATAATTTATTAGTAATAAGATGTAATTACAGGCTATCTGGTAATACCTGAAATAAAATTTATTGACAAAAACTTTACATTTACTTCTAGTTTTATTAACAGCAGCACACTTGGACTAGAACCACACTATATTAATTGTTCTATCAAATTTAATTCATTTAAATAAAGATTCTTACAAACGACCAGTATTAGAAGTGCTGCAGAAAAATCAGCCACTTGGGAAGCTCTGTACTGGGAAATTCAATGACTCACAGGAAGTCCTAATGATGTGAGAAGTTGGAATAATTACAAAATCAACATGAAGAAAAGCAGATCAGTTTGTTATACAATGGCATTACAACTTATGCAAAGTCTTGAACAATTAACTAGTGCTTACTCTTGCCTGCACTAGGCACCAAATAGAATGCCTCCATTGGAGCCTGGAAATGGCGAGTCTCCCGTATAGCAGCTGCCACCATTGCCATATCACCTGTCGGACTTAAAACAGCCACAGAGAACTCCTCGTGACCATGGCTCAGGTTGATGCCAGTTAAAGTAGCCAGGCACATTCTGATTTCGCTCTCTCCCCATGCCTGGAAAACAATGAGTAGCATTTCTTTGTCATAAACAAGATCTCTTTTGAACTGATAGCAAAAGACACCTGTTTAAAGATACAAAATCTACAGAATCAAGGATCAAGAATCAAGCTTTTTGGACTCCCTATACCCCCCCAATTTTTTACGCTACCTCTTCTCAGAGACAAAGAAGACTGAAATCTCATCCTTATATCTATTTATACCACGCTGTAAAAAGATGTTACGAGTCCTGAAGTGTGGGTAGTGCTTAGAATGACAAGTATCCCCTGTGATGTTTGCTGGTGCTCCCACCTTGGAAACCGTAGTTCCAAGCAAGGTGTGGTGTTATTTCTATATTATTGATATTAGTTGGTTTTTGCACCTTAGTAATATGATCGATATGCGTATTTAAAAATATCTACATATAGAAGTGGTCCAAAGGATAGCATTAATTAATTCTGTGTGTTGGACATAATAAGTAAGGAAAGATGGAAAACAGAGTGTGTATATAGATCCAACGAATGATTTATTGAAACAGAAATTTTCAGACAGTTGACAAAGCCCCCAGGAGGTGGCGAAAATTTCTGGTTCAATAAATCATTCATTGGATCTATACGCACACTGTTTTCCATCTTTCCTTATATATAGAACTAATATTGACATTCTACTACTTACTCAGAAACACATTTTGCTTATCACAAGGCTTATGAATATCAAAGGAAGCTATATTTTTGTTTATAGTGAGTGTACCCATTTCGCAAAAATATCGATATTATCAATACTTTCAGAATGATATATATATATATATATATATATATATATATATATATATATATATATATATATATATATATATATATATATATATATATATATATATCTTATATTGGCAATACTGCTACACCTTAGTTCCATGGCTGCCTCATTGACACCAGAATTTATGTAAACTTAGGTCTCACCTCTGGTTTGTCTAGTAGGACCAAATCAACTCCTGAAAACTGAGGCACTCTCTCCCTGATAATGTCTTCCTCAATCTGCATCTCAGTGCTTGAGATAAAGGTCCCAGATGAGTGCAACAATCCTCTAAAATGGCCCACAGGTTCCTGTAATAAACTTTTGCAAAATGACCGGAGTTCCCCTGGAACTGAGCGCAAAGGGTTCCCTAAAAACTGTTCCAAACATGATCTTCTTGTTTCTTCTGGAAATCTTTCACAGGCATCCCCCCATGTTTTGGATCCTGTCAAGTCAATGAACATTTTCTGGATGATTTGCAGTTTGTATAAGTTCCTAGCTTCCTTTTGAAAGTCTGATAATGTGGAAACTTGTCCAATTAGATCTTGCAGAAGGATATTTGCAGCTTCCACAGGCAGGTTTGGCAGGTCTGACAAGGTAAAGGGCTTCATGTTTGGGCCATTGATTATTTCACTAGGCTTAAGTTTTTGGTTTTTTAGTTGTCCATTGCCAAACATAGTTAACATGGTCATAAGGTTCATGTATGTGTTAGATTCCATGGTGGCCAGCTTGAAAATTATTTTCATAACAGCTTTGGAATGGCCCTGCAAAAACAAAGAGAAATTATTAGGTACAAAATCTCTTAAAATTATGTAAAGAAATGCAATACATTTCAACATCTCCCTTTGCCTCCTTTACTTATTTTCAGTTTTAATTGTAAATTGAGTATGGGAGTAACGCAATAGTGCACCATAGTACCAACATTGCAGTGAAGTAGTTGTTATCCAACTGTCAACTTGCAAATCTATGAATGTCACATTGCATCATGCTAGAATAACATGGCACATACACGACCAGGTCTGACAGTAAGCACATAGTCTAACTGCAGTAGGGCTGCTTTGAATCTTAAAAACCATCACTTTTGTGTTGTGAAAATTGAACCCCAAAGCCAAAAGGCTTAGGAATTCATTCCTTGACTTCCAGATGTACTGCATTCAACTTTTTACAAGGTTTTGACTTCTGGTAAGCCCACATGACCTTTGACCTCAAAAACAATAGGGAACATCAACTCAATATGAGCTACCCACACACCAAGTGTGAGGTCAGTCACAGTTACCCTCTTTGAGATAGAGTGTTGTAATCACAATCGCATAGATTCAGTTTCCATATTTTCAAAAAAATTATGCAAGGTTCTACCCATTTGTGACCGTAATAACCATCTGACAATATTTTACCAGCCTTAGAACATGTTGATGGAGTAAATTTGGTACATACATCACCAATGACCAATCGTGCAGTGTTCTTCCACTTCTCTGAACTTTCTTCATCACTTCCTGCTGACAGATACAGGTTGCGACACAACTGGATCTAGAAAAAAATGAGTACACCTAATGAATGGTTCTATCTGAATATGAAAACAAAATAGGTAATGGCTAGGTTTTGCTAAGCATTAATGATACAATCAAGAAATGATCCTGCTATTTGAGCATTCCACAATACAATGTGTAAGCTTAGAACTGTAAGTCACTACACTCGATGAACACATGCATGACAAAGTGTTCTCCACATGTGGTATTAGAGGGGTGGCCCACCCTACAAGTGGAAACAGCTGCCCCTCAAATATAATGCTGCCCTCCAAGAAATATTTCACAATGAATGAGCAAAAGTAACAAGTTATGGAGCACCATTTGGTGCCATCCATGGTATGTGAAGTACACAGACGACACCAAGAACAGTTACAGATGTCTGAGATTCTGAGATCCACACATTGGCAGACAAAAGAGTCTTCCTATAAAGTGCACAGAAATTGCTTGCCAGCAGCCAAAAGAAAAATGACCTCTTTCACTTAAAGACATTTGCTACATAAGAGTATAAAAATGAAGATCTGAAATTAATAAATACAAGAAGTTAATTTAGAATCCAATCTGCTTATCACACCATGCGCACAGATAGTTCCCACTTTTATAAAGCCGAACTTGAACTTGCATCAAGTAGAAGTGATGTCACTTCCCCAAATTGTAACAAGTAAACACTCCATCTGCTGAAGGACCAAGCATCAGAATCAAGTAGAAATTTGATGCTTTTTGTGATTCAGTGAATTTGCCCATCATCTACATTTGCCAAACATTACACAATCAACATAAACACACATACGTACCTTATCTTTAAGAACCATTGAATGTCTGTATTCCCCAAACTTGTTGTGAAGATTTGCCAACCATAAGATGGCCTCTTCACTCAGTGTGTCCTTGTACACACAACACATTCTTGACTGGAACACATGTTCATCTGGTATTGTTTCTTCAAGTCTTTTAGCAGCTGTTAGATTGTGACAACCGCCAATCACTTTGTAGTGAAATGCATTAGCCTGTAGAAAACATAAAAGAACAGTGAACTGTAAATTTCCTCATGGTAGCAATAACAAAATGAGACTTCTCTCCATATGAAATGAACAATAAATAAGAGCAATGTGCTTGAAACTGATGGTATCTTTAGCTACACATAGACCAAAGTGCAAAAAGTCATAGCAGGACCAACTCCTGCAATCTTACAAATATTTACCACAGAGATGTTGGTGAAAACAATAGGTATACCAATATGCCAGGGAACAACTTTAAAAGGCAGACTGCCATACCCATATTACTATACATCTCAACACAAGGGAGAGTGGACAACTTCAGACCAATGCCAACAGATCTACTAACAGTACAAAGACTTTCATCTAGTAAAGGTGCAGCTAGTACTACCCAGCAACATGAAGCACATTTTTTGTCCAAGTGCCAAAACAGCTAGACCAAGAGGGGGGGGCTACACATAGACCAAGGTGCAGAAAGTCATAGCAGGCCCAACTCCCGCAATCTTACAGATATTTACCACAAAGATGTTGGTGAAAAACAATAGGTATACACCAATATGCAAGGGAACAACTGCCATGCAAACAATAGGTATACCAATATGCAAGGGAACAACTGCCATACTCATATAACTATACATAAGACTCATATGGCGAAAGTACAGCTAGTACTATCCAGCAAGGTGGAGGACACATAATTGGTCAAATTGTTGCTGTTCATACCTTAGGATACCTTACCTTAGGAACCTCATTGGAAGCAGAGGCCCATTCCACAAAGAGTTACGCACGATCTTAAGTATGATTTACTGTTGGCTTAGGTATGGTGAATCAAACTTAAGATTGTGCGTAACTCCTTGTGGAACGGCCCCCAGGTCTGATAGACCTCTAAGTCTCATCTTCATAAATTGCATCACCTGTTGCCATTTATGGGGTAGTTGGGAAAATCCCCCCCCCCCCATTCCCTAAGGAAATAATGTGAATGTTATATGATCTGAACATTTGAGAATATACTCACATTACTTTCTCTGAAACACAACACATCTCTTGCTTCAATTATTACACAGAGTGGCTGATAAAAGTGACCTGGAAATGCTTTCATCTGCTGCATTAAGTTCTCCACAAAAGACTCATTCAGCTCTCTCAGCTGGGGACCGAGATGTAGGTTCCCATTAAGGACTTTTGCTGAGCCTTCAAGATAAAAAAAAAGATAAAAGCACATGCATGTAACCTTTACATTCTGTGAACTCCTGCATCAAATATCTGAATTGCTACTCAAACAATTTTTTGCACATCCACAAGATATCAAAGGTGGCAGAAAGATGGCATAGTACAATGACATTTGGGGGACTACGGTTTCTAAAAACTTTCACACTTGCAAGTTTAGTGTTGTCCCAGAGGGGCAGGCCTCCAAATTTGTGGTTGTACTTCGGACAACCAATTCAGTATTTTTAGTTGTCCTAAACATAATTTGGTTGTCCAAAAAATTTTGCACACAATTACAGTACAAAACAGTAATTGTGTTTACCTATAATCACTTTCGAAAAATAAAAAGATATGATTTTCGTAAGAGAAAAACAATTGAAGTCTGAAATTGTATGATGGAAAAAGTTGAAAGAATTGTTCAGTCAGCAGTATATACTTCTTCCATCATATAACTAGAACAGCAATGCTGTTGTGAAGCTCACACGACTTGTTTTGTCTGTTACAGAGGAACTCAAAGTTCAACCAAATTGTATCAGTTATCTGTTTCCTAAACCTCCTTACATTACAAAATTAAATGCAAGGAAGTAAAGATGGCTAAACCTTTGTGATTTTGCATGTAAATCTACATCTGATATAGTTTTATGGTAGATTTAAATATCACTGCATATTCTCATATCATGAAAGTGTGGACTGTATATTCTTCTAGACATTAGGCAGAAAGATAAAATTAATAAATTATATATATGGTGTACCTGTAAACTCTCAAGTATTGCAAATTACATTTAATTGCACCTACAAATCAACAAGTAAACACTGCATGGCTCTTTACTGATTATAATAAAACACAGAGACTCAAGATGTTCCTTCTGCACTGTGTTAATTGAACTCAAACAGTTTGTTATTACTTGGCTTAGCCAATTCATGATAAATTGAACAGAACAGAAAGAAAGACATCTCCACAATGAGTAAGTTGCAACAGGGTCTGTTGTAACTCCATCCTCACAGCCTAATTCTCACCACACTAGCTGACCAGCTGATTATGAGACCAGGGAGGTGTTATTTAACACCTCCCTGATTGCTGATGAGACCACTTCCACAAGCATACAGTGCCAGTACTGTAAATGCATGCACTTTGTTCAACCAGCTGCATCATCAAGACCAGGTTAAATAGCCTGCATGTTTGTGTCAGATAAGAACTGAACACACAACCAAGCACACTGCTATTAGTGCAATAAATAAACAACTACCTGCTCAGCAGACAAAATGAACTCAGTCCTAAATAAACGGTGTAGCTTTAAAACATAACTTAAATTTTCTACATTAGAACCCAAATACCTGTAGGTAAGTATGAATGCTCTCGTCCAAAACAATCATACACCAAAATTTTAGCCCCATATCTCCAAAAATGAGGAAGAAGAAGACTTTTGTTAAAAAGTTGACGCCATCTGCCCCATTTGATAACCTCACACATGTACAGTGTACATGTGTGAGCTAAAAAAGCAGGCTACAACCCTGAGTGAAAATTGTCAACACCCTGACATTGCCTCCCCCCCCCTCAAACACTTCCCTTATGAAAGGTCTACTTCGCCTTCAATAAAAAAGCTCAAACAACTTCAAACCAGGGCGCTGTTAGGAAGGAGACACAACAGCCATATCTTTCACACAGTACAGGTAGGTACTTCAAAAATAGTAATTCTCATTCATGTATCAAACTTTGATTTGATGCTCACCCAAGAAGGCTTTCTTAACTTCTTCTATGATGACAGCCTCAGCATCCATGGAATTATTTTTTTTTTTTTTTTGTAAAGAACTGGTACATCCTCTGTAGCAGCAGTCCTTTTACGACTTCTTGGCCTTGCAGGAGTACTGAAAGAAATGAAAGTACCCATGAAGCAAAAAAAATGTGCACGCATCCATTCCATCAATCTGGTGACATTACAAAATTCCTCATTTAAGATATTCTTTTTTTTTCTTTCAATATAAATACCATCATGATACAACATGCTATTGTTATACAGATTTCACTGACCAGTCAAAAAAATTTTCCACCAAAAATGAAAAATTTCCCCAATTGAAACGCACAATGCATTGGCCAGTTTTACTGAGGTCACAAGTAGTGTTTGCACAGGTTACCCAGCTACCTGGATCCCGCCCACCATTGTATTACCCGGTTCCAAATCTACAAAAAAAGAAAAGCGCAGGAAAGCGCCCCAAAATTCAGTATCAAATTGATATAGGCTTTAAGAAGTTATTTTCTCATTTGACTGTTTTCTGTTACGTTTCTTTTACTTGTCATTTTGCTTTGAAACAAAACGAGAGGATAAAACCTTGGGACAAATCAAATGTTTTTGAACTTGGAAATTTGATCGTTACCTCTCCAAAACAGCTGTAAATATCATCATGCATGTCTTAAGGAGCATGCCTAACAAATGTTCTTTTCTTTTAGTCACTGTAACACCCTACAGTGACTGGTTACCTGGGTCCTATTTTTTAGTACCCATGCAAACACTAGTCACAAGTCTCTTCCAACTGAAAATAATGAAACCTGACCGGAAACAGGGATCCTTTGTATGTTTTTGTTCAGGAAAGTGAGGAACCAGTAATTTTATCAAGAACTGGTATTGGGCATAACAAACGTTTTGTTATTTTTATTCCCAGTGCCACCAGTACCAGTAATCTTGTGCATACTTCCCAGCCCCATTCCCATAACCTATCAAATTTTGTCAACTAACAAATCATTTTTATTTATGAAAAATTAGCAAACATTTAAAACCGGTAAGTTAAACATACAGTAGGAACATGTAAATTAAAGGACAGTTGACTCCTATAAAGCCAATTTACAGTACATACCTGTGTCTAGCACCTGGTGTTTGTTGAACAACTGGCACACTACTTCCTGATAATTCCCACTCATAAATGGAAACTGGAGACTGTGTAACGGGGTCAGAATTTTCATCTGCATTGTGAACTTCAACTGAAACCTCATGTAAAGGAGGTGCACCAAGGAGTGAGTTAAGTTTTCTGGAAAATTCTGAGACATCCTTTACCAACAGCTTCAGCTGAAGACTGAAATCTGAAGCATTCCACAGAAAATTCTCAACATTGAATGCACGTGCATTGTCTGACTGGAAAAAAATCTGCAAAACAAGAAAATGAGCAAATAATTTATTATGGCAGTTTAGGTAATGTGCAAATTGGTAATGATCAAACAAAATGGGAGCAGTTGGAATATCAAAGGTTAAAAGAGAAGCTGTTCAGGAGGACCATGAGGAAATGGTCACGGTAAAAATATAAACTTGATTTCATTCCTTGCCCAATTACACAATTTGATGATTGACAGATAGTAATACTCCATGCAAAGACATTCAATCCAAGTCAAGAAATCCTAGTCACAGTATGCAGAGCACGCAGAAGGGGTTTTGATTACAATCCTGCCCAAAGTACCGTGTAATTTTTTGCAACCTAAGTGGACTAGAAGCTCGGTGAAGTGATAATAATAGACCTCCAGCAGTGGGTTTCGAAACTTGATATACCTCAGTTGAACAATAGATTACTGAGGTTAGAAAATCAACTTTTTTACCGCAATCAAAACAGCATGACTCAAAGCAGTGAAACTGATTTAGTGATTAGGGATATCCAAATTCATAGGCGTGTTTGGAAAGGGCTTGTAAAAAAGAACAGTTAAGCAGCTCTGTCAGGTGGTACATCCAGCTGATATGTTCATTCATTAGGACACTATGGATTATGTACATTGGGCTTGCTGTGAGGAGAATTTTCCCAATTTAAAGGCCTTATCCTCTCACCCCAAACGATTCCAGATTTCCTTAAAGCTGCTTATTGAGTTGGTTGATAAAATTCAATTTTGAATTTGTTTTCACTTACTCATACAGTAGGCCCCTGAGAGGTGATAAGTTTTTTATGCATAAGTTTTTCAATGGACTGATTATTTCTGACCACAGGCTGTTTGAATTAGCACCAGTAGGTCCTGTTACAAGGGGGCACACATATAAGATTGTTAAATCCAGGTTTAAAACTATGTTGCAGCAAAAATTCTTTACTCAGCATTTGATTGATCATTGGAATACCTTACCAGATGATGTAGTAACCTCAAGTAGATTGGATACTTACTGGAAGAAATTGCCTTGCTTGTTTAATTATATTTCTAAGCAGTACTGATGTGATGATTGTTTCTAGACACCACTATGTGAAATATGTAGTAGTATTAGCAAGTTATCATGAGTCGATCACTATCATGAGTCCATCAGTTGCCTTCAAATCGCCAATGCAACACTGCCACTTTAAAATAACCTTCAATGCATAGTCTTCAAAAAACATCAAAACCAATTATTTGTCATCATATTTTTGAAGTTTAAAGCAAAAATGTTAATCAAGGCAAGATTTTCAAGTTTCGACAAAAGTATGAACCCGAAATTTGCTAAAATTACTTAAAACGGGGATTAGTGTGTCATATTTGCATTAAGTTCTAAATAAGAATTTGGATAGGAAAGAGATCACTCTGTACCATTATTAGAAAAACTTACTGACTGTATGCAGTGAAGCAGATAACTACAATAGGCAGTCATTTTGCTATGTTGTTTTAAATCCCTTTTTCTTCAAAATAAAGCCTGAAGAGGGAGACATATTGCAAAATATTAAAAAATATTACAGTCAATTTTCATTGATTTTTATAGATTTTTTGGATCTTGACCCAGATTTTGCCAGTTAGAACTTAAGAGGTTGTTGATTGTTGTGATTGGCATCTCTGACCATAAGCTTACTGCCAGTTTCAGGGTAGGTTGAAGATTTGTCCCAAACTACCACTGAGTCGTCCGGCGTCCTGGTTTAATTTGCTCTTAAAGACAGGCAGTCATCCCTCTAAGTATATTTTGGTTGGGAGAAAAAAAATTCAATCACTCGTTGAATGATCTTTGAATTGCCATCACTGGAAAGGGAATTTTGTACAATGCAAGTTTTCAATACCAAAACTGTATGGATGCAGTTTAAAAAATGAACTGGGGAGTATCATTTCCTACACAGAAAGGCATTACCGCAACCCAAAAATGCTGTTACGAATTCCGCGCCACTTGGACCGATGGTAGCACTCAGTTGTTACATAATGCACACCGATCAAGCAAAAAATTCAAGCACCCCAAAATATGTAGCCCTCGCTCAGTCACCCCGCCATCAAGAAAACCATAGCTAGCCGATTAATGATACTACTGCCTTTAACTCCCTCAGTCTCTAGAATATGTCAAAACTTTGGCAGGTTTTACCATAATATTTCCTCAAACATTCCACCAAAATGCATCTAAGGTCTCTCAAATATTCAAAACTTTTCAAAGGGAATTGGGACACCCGAAAAAATTTTAGTAAGTACATTTTTCGGGCAAGCCGTAACAGCCCCCCAAATCAAATTGAACTCCTGCGGCCATGATTATGTCTTAAGTGAAAGCCTGGCAGGGAAAAGTGGGATGCATTTTGCATTACGTCCCCGGATCAAGAAGTGGAGGGGCATGTCCCCTCCCCCCCCCCCCCCCCAGGATCGATGCTCATGCTCCAATATGATGATTCAACTATCGGAAAGTTCCGCTTGCAGCCATCATCCGGAGGGCTTGAAAAGCCTCAATTTTTCTTGACTATACGGTTTACGCCAGCTGATGATGGCGCTCCGCCTAAGTAATCTTGCTAGCACTTAGCCCCCCTTCCCCAATATTTTTGCGTTTCGTTGCTAGTGATAGTCTGCTTAGGGGAAAGGGGGAAGTTGTTCAGTGTCAACTCTCGGAAAAGAAATTTCATCGGGTGCCCCAAACCATCATCATATATAGGGCTGCTAGGTAGCCTGAATGATCCTGATTGGCATCTCTGACCATAAGCTTTCTGCCAGTTTCAGGATAGGTTGAAGATTTGTCCCAAGCTACCACTGAGTCGTCCGGCGTCCTGGTTTAATTTGCCCTTAAAGACAGGCAGTCATCCCTCTAAGTATATTTTGGTTGGGAATTTTGTACAATGCAAGTTTTCAATACCAAAACTGTATGGATGCAGTTTAAAAAATGAACTGGGGAGTATCATTTCCTACACAGAAAGGCATTACCGCAACCCAAAAAGGCTGTTACGAATTTTAATAAAACTAGTACACAAAGGGCAGGTATCCTCTGTTTTGTTAACTTTAACACTTTTGCATCTACCTCTGAGTAAACATTAAGATATTTTTATTCCAGTCTATATTATGTGGTCTTGGATTGGGTATGCCTTGGTTTGCATATCGGTAGATTTGGTCGTGGGATTTTACCAAAGAACCTATAAAAAGGTCTGTGATTTCTTTTGACCATTTGTGCTACGAGTCATGCTGCAAGCATTAACACGGCATTAGTGTGCTTAAAGGTGGACAGGACACGTTGTCCCTCACCCTCCCATCCCCGGCTCTGGAGATCAGTTTGGGAAATCATTAAGTCGGGAAATTGGAGGGTTAATTAACTTATTGACTAAGAGACAGAGAGATCTCACATGCATGTCCATATACGTGCAGTTGGATAGTTGTGCATGGTTGTTGGAGTTTGACAGGAATGGACTCACACTAGTTGGGAGACTGCATGTTCTCAGCCTTCTATACTACAAGTTTCAAGTTCAGTTTTATAAGAAACTTAAGGCAGATTCTTCAAAAAAGCCTGAATTTTTCAAATTTCTCCTTACAAAGATCAACCCTTCTAATAAATCCGAACTCTTCCTCAAATTATAAGCTTCATATTTTCAAATATTTTAGTAGAGGCAAAAAACTGCCAGGAGCGCTTCTCGAGCCGCAAATAACTTGTGAACATCTTACCCGAGGCCCCCCCCCCCCGCCCCTTGAGCCAGTTGTACAAAAAAAGGAAATCACAAGCTATTAACAACTGCAGAAATGCAAATAACCATGCCCGTCCTTTCTACACAGAGCCAAGGAGCCGGAGCAGATCCAGGAACGGGGAAAAACATGAGCACGGGCCCCTCACCTCAGTAAAGGCTTAATATATATAATCCTTGAAAATATCCAAGAAGGGCGACATGTTTTGAAAGTTTCTTTTTTTTGGGGGGGGGGGGTTAACGACCCGTTAACTCCGAATGTTTCTGAATGGAGGACACGCGCCGAGCGACCCCCTCCCCACCAGGCTTAAATCCGTTCATGTTACTTAAAAGACGGAATGAAGGAAGCTATCAGCAACTGCAGAAATGATTCTGAGGCCTCGCTCTTTCCCTGTACCTCAAAACATGGGGATTGGAGAGTTCCTAGAAAAATGTGTTTATAGGTATCTTTATCCAAACTTTTCCCTTTTTATCTAGCTGACACTATATAACACAATCGTGTTGGTGTGTTTTTTAAATCCCATCTAACTAACTAACAACCTAGAAAAGTTCACGGCGAAGCGGGGAAGTCATTGACCTATTTCCAAATAGCAATTACAATTCACAAAGGATTGTGGGACAGAGTTTTGGTGTTTGTCATTTTTGTCAAAGGCATTTTACTGTGGGGAAAATTGACGTACACCCAAAACTCTACCCCACAAGTCATTGTAATTGCTATTTGGAAATAGGTCTACTACAAACCGTCTGCACTCCAACGTTGCAGTTAACTGGGAAACAACCGTTTCATGAAACGACTGGTGTATCATTTCTATAATGTCTGAACTATAGAGAAAGATATCCTGCTCTACGGTCTGAACTGGGTCTGATAATGACCCGAACTGGACGCAATTTTTTTCCCAGGGTAGCTAAGGCCAATAGCCAATAAAAAACTTCCACTTGCGGTCACGTGATATGTTTTGAAAAAGTATTCTCTTGACATTTTCCTTACTTTTTTCACCATCATGGGATCGGCGGCACCTGAATCCCTTTGCAAGACGTATCTTTTACCTAGCAGTTGAGCCCTAACCATGATTTTGAATCTATTTTTAAATTAGTGTAAATGAGACTTGGCCTCTTCCATCCTGGGAAAAAATATCAGCAGCCGGGTCGCAAGTTTACTCCCCAAGTTTACAAAAAGAGACGTGACCTTATAATTATATATCATATGGGACCATATCTAAGCAGAATTTTGGAATTCTTTGGATTTGAGACTGTTGCTACAGGAGGTTTGGGTAAATGCATGTAACAAGGAACTTTTTGGTGCATTCCAGGAGGATGCATAAAGATTGTGGAAACATTGCGTCGACGCGTTTCAGCTGGCGGCGCGCGGACGTTTGAAAATCTTTGTGTTTGGTTTTGAGACTGTCGTGATAGGAGGTTATACGGAAAGAGATGTTGAGGCAATGACGCTGAGTTATTTTCTCCTAAAACAGAGTACGAATTCCGCGAATGCAATCCTTTCTGGATGCCGCAAGGGGGTGTTATCTAGACGTTGAGTAGGCCAGGCTAAAGCAACGAAGGCGGACCAGCCGTTACGGTTGTGTAATGACTTGGCCTAGGCTATGTAGCCTACCACAGACATAAGGGCAACTAAGTAGCCTAGTATTATATATATTTATATATATATTAGACCTAGGCTATTAATATTAGCCTACAGTATATATGATAGCAGCTAGCATAGCCTAAACTAATCCGTGAAAACGTATGTTCTCTGAACATGGATGACACTCGTGAAACAGTATTTGACTTGGAAGAAACCATTTCTAATGATGATACCAAGGGAACTATATTTAAGGACAGGGATGATACTCTTGATACAATATTTGCAGGTAACACTAGCATCAATGTAACTCTGGACAGTTTTGATGGATTTGAATTATCCCTGTCCAGTCACAAGTCTATATCAAGTAGTACTCCTGTAAAAAAGCCTCATGGGTTAAACATTCATCCTACGCATTGTTTTAATATTGAGAATTTGAGTGGACTAACAGACGATGTGGACATCTCAGCTACTCTGTGTCAAAATGTATCATCTTTCACAAACCAAGGCGAACACAGTGGTATGCCTGTAGACAATTTAGATGATAACCTAAATTTGTACCTTTCACTGTCAGAGAGCGAAGTGTCAGATGATGTATCAAAATGTGAAAGATTAACACAAATTCATCCTTCTACAGGGACTGTTGGACTACAGTCTTTGCTGTGCTCTTCCCACAAAGCCAGAAAATCCAAGCACATACCAAATCCTGTGGAAGTATTATCAAAGAAATGTTGTAATGATAATTGCCTACATCAGTTACGCTATGTGAATATTTTGGAATGTCAGAGAGAAATGAGCAGCAGAAATGAGGCACAGCAAAAGCAGTTCATAATGGATGCCATAAAGACACATAGTTTTGTTAGCACCATAGGGGGCAAGAGTGTAGTTACATCAAATTTTGTTATAAATGGAAACAATGTTTGTCCAAAGGGATGGTGTCAAGCACACAATGTAAGTGACTGGAGGTTCAGTCAAGTCCTCAGGGCTTTTAAGATGAACAAAATGAAGGTAGTCCATGGAAATAAAAAAATGCTGTCAGTTAAGCAAGAAAAAACAAACAGTAGCCTTGCATGGATGACCTGTCTATTTAAGCGAATGGGCGACTACATGCCGCATAAAGATGTTGTTCATCTACCTCATACTTGGACTAAGCGTTACCTGTATGAGAGGATGAGGCAAGAGTTACAGCAATGTGGAAGTGATGTAATATCATACGTGCATTTTACACGGATTTGGAGAGAACATTTGTCACAGTTTGTAATCTCGAAGGTAAGTTTAGTGTTGTTGACTACAGAATTTTATAATTCCTTTTCATTAGGCAAGAGCAGTCCCCCCAAACCTATTTTGAAGCAACAGCTAATTAGTACTGTAATTATATTATTTCTTCTTAGGCTATCTCTTTCAATTATGTTTTATTTGGCCAATTAAAAAAAGGCTATATGTTTCACATCCAGTATATGCCAAAAAAGGAGGATGTGGAACTAAACAGATAACCTTGTTATACTATAGTGTGTTAAATAATGTTTTCAAAAATTTCCACATGTGAAGCAGGCTTGGGGCGA
The DNA here is from genome assembly GCA_037179385.1 of Holothuria scabra. Lineage (NCBI taxonomy): Eukaryota > Metazoa > Echinodermata > Holothuroidea > Aspidochirotida > Holothuriidae > Holothuria > Holothuria scabra. Next base: position 46,397,972 of record CM074181.1, on the reverse strand, counting down.
TTACATCTTAATGTAATCGATTACGATTGCGATTACTTCATATTTTACGATTGCAATTATGATTACGATTACAGCTAAAATTGAAAGTAATTGATTACGATTGTGATTACATTGCAATGTAATCGTGATTGCAATCGTGATTACATTTTGTTTCCATATACACAATGTAGTAGGCAAAACAATCCAGTGCCCACAACTGGAAAAGGGCCATGGACATTGCAATAGATAAGCCTGGAAGGATACAGGTTGAGGCATAAAACCCAATCTAACTAAATACATTTTGTTTCTAACATTTTCTTTTGCAAAAAGTATACCTCTAGGCCCTAGAGAATGATGTACCTAGACAAAGTTAGTAACTTTACTTCTATGTTCAATTCAGCTTCAATGTAATCAGAAATGAAACCACGATTGCGATTACTTTGCCATTGTAATCAATTGCGATTGCAATTACTTTGCGATTTTTACAAAAGTAATCGATTGCGATTACAACTACTTCAGAATATGTTATCGATTGCAATCGATTACGATTACTGATTACGATTACCCCAAGCCTGATGTGAAGTCATTAAAAATGCCACGAACGTCACTGTCAAAGTTTTGGTCCCTATACATTTTCTATGTAGGCTCACTGTACCATGGTTTTCTCTCCATGTAGTGAGACTGTCATGGAAACATGAAACAACTGACATGCAAAACTACATTGCTGTTGTCATAGATTAAATATCAGGTTTTATTAGATTATATTTCATTGCTATTAGGCTATATATACTGTAGGCTAGATCATGATGTAATATCAGGTTAATAGTACTGAAAGCTACAGTCCTGACTGTAACAGTATTCATCGTGCCACACAGAAGGAGCCCTAAGGCTGTAGTAATGTAGTATGGGGAGCTCATACTGTACCTTTTCTAGCTTTACACATGCCTTGCAAGAAGTGATGATAAAACCCTTACTGCATTTAGCAATTAGTTTGCAAGTAAATATTTTCAAGTAGACATGAATTCTTCATTTTTTTTTTTTTTTACTTACAGTATCTTATCCATTTAGATTCAATATAAAAAAATAATTCCATGTGACCCCAAAAAAGAAGCGGGCTGGAAGGGGAAACAAATTTATTTTTTACTGCACCTTATATGTCAGGACTTAAATATTGCATATTCAAGGTAAAGCAGAAGAATTCTCCATATAAATGTCTGACTCAGGTAGAAAAATTTGCCACATGATTCTCATGAGCCATTTGATAATGCTACACTAATTCAGATTGGGGTGACTGTAATCTAGAATTACTGTACTGTACGTAGCATAACATTAGGTCCTGTATTGATCTTTCTGCAAGACAGTGTTAGTCCAAGTGGGTACTGCAGTATATGCGATGATGTCTCATGCCTAGTGAAGTAAAAGTGATAGATCATACCACAGGTTCCAAATTTACTGCTGGCTTCATACAAAATGTAGTATTTTTTGGAAGCCTGAGTAATGAGCACTACGTGTAGTTGTACCTGTCGAATTAACCTCTTAAAAGCAAGAACCTGCCCCTGGTGTGGAGACGTTCCCAAGGTTTCAGAACTAGCTGGTCTGTTCAAAGCAATGTGGCATAAAAAGTAGGGGATTCAGTTTGTGTACTATTGAGGTATGGCATGGATTGCTTGCAGTAAAATGTACCTATCTTTCAAAGTGTACAGTATGTACTGTAGGCCTACACTTATGATGTCGATTGATTGACTTGGATCCATTGAAGTGACACTTTCCTCTTCAAGACCTTTTTTTTTTTTTTTTTCTCTTTTTTATAGTCATCAGATTTTACAAAGTGTTCCACCTGTACTCAGTTGGATGATCAATATCAAGATGCATGTTCAGAAGAAGTACGCTGCAAGATCATTTAACTGAGAGAAGCTCATGACAAACAGGTTGAGTAAGTACAGTATGATTATTACAACAGTACCTCTAGCCAGCATTTTAGCTACCAAATTGTGAGTTATACACAAGGGTTTAGCTCAAAAATTGTGAGTGGTGGTTATATTTTCTGAAGTGGGGGAGGGGATGCTCAGACTTTCCAACCTGAGAGAAATTTATTTTAAGGTATGTCATAAGAAAATTCTGCCCCTTGAGACTGTGCAGCATCATCTAAAGGTCACCACTTGGCCAGTTTTATACCAACAGAAAACCACAAACAATAAACTGGGCTTGGTATTTCTACCAGCTGTTCACAGCCTGAGCAAAGACTGAAGGTGTACCTCATTGCTAAACATACAAAGAAATAATGCTCGTCTGCAATTACAAGCACGCTATTTGTTAATTGCGGAACATGTACAGTACCGTACCTATTTGATAGTTTTTCCTTGCATAACTTTACTAAATCTGAATGGATCTCATGGTTTAAAGTTCATATGTTAACTGATTTAGCCACTGAATCCCATTATAGCCATATGACATGTGGAAATACTGTACAAATCGATCCTTAAAAATATATCGAAGGGGAATGACCAGTGCCTCGAGGTTAACCACAAGAACTTGTCACTACACTGTAGGGCTGCCATGATACTGTATTGCGATATCGCGATATCGTCGATACAGTTTTGCCCCGACGATATCGACCAATGTTTTGTCAAGATATGATATCGCAACAAATCAAATAAATGACTAAGCCACTGTGAAATCCCCCCTTTTATATTGTCTTTAGTCAGTAACCTGAAATGATCATAATTTATGATGTCACAAAAAATGAAAAACTGCACTTAACCCACCACAAGAAAACATGATATAAAATCGGAAGCTGTTTCAAAATGCATACAATGAATATTGTAACAGCTCACATACGTTCCAGACTTGCGAAGAGAGTTCTTCTGCACAATCAATATTGCTACATGCACGCATAATCAATCTCCCCTCACTTTTGGTATGTCAGTAGTGGCTGCATGCAATAAACAACTTTTTTGCCTATTCCTTGGCGCTGATGGAAAATGTTAAGACTTAATGCGCGATATCGTCGCGGAAATACTGACGATATCGATAAATGAAAAATGGTTATCGTGGCAGCCCTACTACACTGCTGGAATTGGAAACCAAGGTCAAGTGTAAATGTCCAGGTTTCAAGCCAACGGAATCTCAATGGTGAACACTGGGATATAGGCCTACTGTGACAGAGGTTTGAAAAACTTTTGAAATAGTTAATGCAGTATATAAAATACTGAATGGTGCAATATTTTTCTTATTTGAAGGCAACTGGGTTTCCACAAATTTTAATTTTTGTCTGTAATCTTTTGTAAATGATGTATATACTTGAATAAAAAACCTGACCATGCTTAATTCATTTTACTGTCAGTATCGTTACCACCAAGTTCAGTTGATACTGCTATGCATGTGGTAAATACTGTAGGGAACTGGGTGAAAGCATGTGAGGAGCATGGAATGCTTGTATTTTTTTTGCAGTAGTGTCAGCAGTTATGAGTGCTGACTAGAGCCGCCCACTGAGCACTGACCTCCATAGCTACATCCAATCCATGCCTCCGACATACTGTACATTATGCATTACATGTATACTATATTCTATGCATTACTTGTATACTGTACTCTATGCATACATGTATGCCCACATACAGTAGTAAGACAGCTGTGAATGTTTAGTATACAGTACATGTGAGCTTTTGGAGACAGGTACCATGACATCATAACTGCCATATTGGCACATTTCAAATTGTATAAATTGGATTATTAAGTATAAACAAGTGTTTGTGGACTAGAATTATCACTGGGGTGCTGAATGCTACAATACTTTTGAGTTATAATACCAAATTATACCCGAGTCACTCTGTCTTCTGACTCTTCTCAGACTGGAGCGAAGAGCCTACCATAATGCAAGGAATACCGCAAGAAGAGAAGCAAATGAAATGACAACCATCATAATAGATGGTATGGACCAGACAAAAACAAATGTGCCCCACTTCATTGTTCAGGACAAGGATAATGCTCATTTGGCCCAGTTACCAGTTCATTTCACAGGTGAGTAGGCCAACAGGTACAGTACATCTACAAAAGTTACAGTACAACCACATTATAAATACATCAGCATGAAAAATGGGATGACCTAAAGTAACTACCCTTTAAAAAAAAAAATCCCTGACTCTTTAAAGGTTTTGAGCCAGGATTTGATTTTGGGAGTCTCATATGAAACATCACAGTGTGAGTGCAAAGCCTTTTGAAAGGCATATGGTTCAGGTGAGACCTATATAGCGTACGAGATAGAAAAATCTTGCCTCCAGCTAAGTCCTTTATAGTACTTTGTGCAGCGTTCCTGCATATGACTTGTGCCTTTTTATTATTGGCCTTTTCTTTTGCATCTCTAAGGCCATCCCTTGTATTTTGGGCTGCCTACATTGTGTTTTGGACTAACCACAAAACATCTCAAAGGACTGGTGAGGGGATGCAATCATGTAAGTTGTTCAAGTGCAAATGATCAGAGTGTGTTTAATATACCTTTATTTCCATTTAATATTTTCAGGAGTCTTGGTGCATACAGATACAGCTGATGGAAGGATCCCATTTATATTCTACGATATAAAACATATACCTCATGACAGTAACTTAACGATTCATTGCTTAACTGAGGCTCTGCTTCGTAGGAAACATCATCTGGGCAAAGTCATCTTCATACAGCTGGACAATTGCTTCAGAGAAAATAAAAACAGATTTGTTTTTTCCTTTCTGGCAATGCTAGTGGAGATGAAGATTTTTAAAGAGGTAAGTCAAAATTGACAGATGCAATGGTTGCTATGGCCAGGGGATGTATTCAAGGGAATAGGCAGCTGCCCCAAATTCCACAAGCAGTTACTATGAAGTATCAGCTGATCTTTACAAATCTTGCCTTAATGCATAAACCTTTCATGGTATTTTACTCCATAATACACAACCTTGGTTCAAAATGTTGCCATATGATTGAAAAGAGCTATTTGTAAATTGGGATATGGTTTTTACTTATACTGTTTGTGGTGAGTTAATTTGACCTTTCATTACTGTCCTTTTATAACCATTATGTATGTTATCTCACAGTGCATGTATGTATATTGTATTACCAAAGCATGGAGGGATTATTCAGGGAAAAATATCACCTTGAAAATGCATATGCAATTTTGTAAAATTCAATTATTTTCGTTGCATGGGATTCAAGTAGACTGTTAGTTGAGGCTTGTGAAACTGGAAGGTCAGGGGTACCTCATTTTCACCATAATCAAGTTAATCAATAAACGCCTTGATTCCCCAAATAGTGGGTCACAACCCAAAATAGGGTCACTCCAAAGAACTGATGAGTCCTGAGCCCAGCTGGGGGTGGCAGGAGTCAAGGAGTCTTGCAATGAATGTGTTTGCAAAATGTGTTCATAAAAAGCTAGAATGAAAGTTGTTGCCAATGTCTCTGTTTGACCTTTGCATTTTGTCATTTCTTAAATTTAGACTACAGTCACAAGGTCAGTGGCAAACTTCCTTTCGTAAAAACTCTGGCCTCTACCCCAGGATGGCAATTACTCCATTATATTAAATGCTGTACCCCTCATGATAGAAATTTCTATACACACCCCTTGGTTGGGCAGCTGAAGAATGCCAGATCAAGAAAGTTCCATTGGTCCCTAAAAAAGTTGATGGAATCATTGAACTAGGGTTACCAGTATTTGGAAAGATTTAGTTACTGTTACTGTGTCTGTCATATCAATGCTGCATTTTGATATTTCTTCTCAGGTAATTGTCCACTTTTTACCAGTTGGTCATACACATGAAGATGTGGACCAGCTTTTTTCCTGTATCTCAAGACATCTTCGCAGCAACAATGCCTTCACTTTAGCAGGTATGTCCGTTTACACAAAAATCTTGGGGATAGAGTTGAGTGATGTTGCCAGAGAGTAAGTAATACATGTGCTGATCACTTCACTGAACCCTTAAATCTTGGATGCTGAAAATTTTTGAAACAAATCCCAGTGGCTACAATCTATCTTCGAAATGGCAATTGGAATCTACACTGTCAAGTCAATGTATGCGTGCATGTGCTGTGCAAACAGCTTCATGAGTTATGATGCACTGGATTGCCTCGTGATCTTGGAAAAACAGAAAACAAAACATAAATGAGAAGCCTGCTTCCTCCACATTTTGCAAAAAACCAGAGAAGAAACATATTTTTTTCTTGGCCTAATGTTCTATCTGTACTTCCTTCCTTTTCAGCCTGAGCTCCTTAAAAGAAAAAAGTGAAGCCAATTAGAAAGACTCACTGAATGAAAAAAAAAATATGATATACTGGTCCGTAAGAGACAAGGTATAGTAAAATGGGGCAAAAAACAAGGGGTAATTGGGGTCAAAAAACAACCCCCTACAAGCCCCAATCGGTGTTTGTATACTGCATACTTAAGCCACGTTTGTCTTTTAATTTAAAGGTTAAAGGTTAGAAAAAAAGGCGTAATTTTATAGCTATATATGTGCCAACACAGCTAAGTACCAAAGTAGCAAGTAGGTTTTTTCTTCTTCCCCTTTCTCCCTATATTCAAATTTTTCTTGAAGTCCTTGTCTATTTCATTTATTTTTATGCAGATTTAGAATTGGAAACTAGAAAAAGTTACAGCCCACCAGTGACAGTACTGCCAGTAAAATTTGTGCAAGACTTCAAAACCGTGGTGCAAGAGGCTATGGCAGGATCCTATGGCAACCACAGCAAGCCACTATGGTTTCGTTTTAGAAATGCTGATGGAAAATGCCATATGCACTACAGGATGTGGGTGACCGATGAGTGGAGACCAACAACAGATTCAGAGTATCCTCATGGACTTGCATGTTTGAAGGTACCAGGCTTTTTGTCATATCTTGTCAGTCTCCTGAAATTCCATCACAGCAGCAACCTTGTAGAAAAAGTATCTATTCTTGCTCTTCGTTGATATGAAAAAGTATGCAACCATTGGGAAATATTTCATGCAATATGTGAAAGATTTTTGTAAGGGTTAAATGCCATTATAGTTACAAAATATGTACAGTATATGGTGCACAATGATAGATGCTTCTCAAGACAGGCTGTCAGATGATTAGTGTGTTGCAGATATTAATTTGCTTTATGACAACATTGTTTGTTGGCCAGTTTGTCAACTCTCATTTCATTTTTGATCTAGACCGTTCAATAGCCTTGTTTGATAAGAGAGTCAACTGATTTGCTGTATAGAGAGACTGCAAAGACATTGTAACTCTGCCATATTAAGCAAACAGAAACGGCCAGAACTCAGGGTATTCTCCTGCACATCTACAAATATCTGCTCAAATAGCTTCCACACTTCTCTTTGAAAGCCTTGTGGCAGAGTTCATTTGTTCAGTTGAGTGGATTATGTGGGTAGGGGGCCGATCCACCCAGGACTAGAAATCAGTGGAAATAAAGTATTCAAGTTTTCTCATGAAACTTATTTTGTCCTTGTGATATTACAGGAATTACCAGATCTCACACAGACAATCCCATGGGTGGAAACTTCTTTGGAAAAAGTGGACTGTGACAAGCTTGCCAGAGAGCTGCCTTTTGCATACAATAAGAGATTGCCTCCTGCTGCTAGAGAATGGTGGGAGAACTTCATCAACGAGCTCCCAAAGAATTACCAAATGGTGAGATTTTCATTTGTTAACACATGTATACTTTCTAAAAATAAAAATGAAGCTTTAAAAAAGGTGGTCATGGTCTGTTTTTAAATGTGGAAAAGTGTTTTGGCAGTCACAGAAATAGCAACCTGTCCAATCATCTTGCACCCACCCTTTGAGCATCAGCCCAAAGTGAAAATGAAGTTCAACATCTTTATAGAGACAATATCACTTTTTAGCCCTGACTGAATTTGGTAAAAGGCAAGTTTCTGCTGTCAAAAATGAAGATATGTGTTAATAACTTTAATGAAAAGTAACTCATTAAACTGCTCTCATGTCTGTATCCTTTCTTTCATTTTTAATAAAGGTTCCAGATGCCCAGCATTCATCCCTTGAACAGCTTGAAGATGGAAGGAGAGGTTGTGATAGGGAGGTGGTGGAAATGGAGGGCTTACAAGGACTAGAAGCTTGCATTGAAATGGAGTGTCCAAATGTAAGGAAGGGGGTGGGCAAGTGCAGTTCAAATGATTTTATGTGCTATACTGTATATACCTCTAAAAGTTAACTCATTGTATCATTCCATCGGTGTCATTACCCCTTGTTGCAAAGAAGATATGTGGTTCAGTGGCAGATGTCATGTGATTAGTATCACCCCTATTGACCTTTTGGCTATTTAGCAGAGAAACAGGACGCATTTTAAAGTGCATCGGTATTATTTTGTACTTATTTGGAAAAGCAGTAGTAAGCCTTATGATGTGATACCACCTTTAAATTACCTGTACTCTAGTGTTACATTCTTTTTAGTCAACAGAAATGTTTTGTTACTCCATAGGTATTCATTGGCAGGCAAGGAAGAACTACCCCTGGTCATGTCACTTTTATGGATGACTACTCATCTGTAAAACCTGGTATGTTGGTAGCCGTTCATTGTGAAGAAAAGGAAGGAAGACCTTTCATTGGTGAGGTTGTGGAGAAGAATGATGGTGGAGATGTTAAAGTACAGTGGTTGAAAGGCTCATGGAAAGGCATCTGGCGTCACTGGGTTGTAAAGAAACGGAATTACACCTCTCTCATTCCTGTTAAATCGTTGATCCTTTGGGATTTTTCTCTAACTTCAAAAGGGAGACTTAAAGCAAAGACAGTTGTAGAATTGAAAGGAAAATATGAAGAACTTGATGCGCAGGCAAAGAATTGCTAGGTATTGTTGAACTTGTTGGTTGGTATTCAAAGAAATTGTTTCACAAAATGGCAGGTATATATTAAAGTAAGTATGCATCTAAGTTACAACTTGATGAAAAAGGGAAAAAAATGATTGTATGGAAATACTGTGGACATATTCTACAACCCTCAGCTCACAGGGGTGAATTTTTTTTTGAGAATCTTTTCCTTAGTCGAGAGGAACACCCCTCCGCTTAGGTCTCTCCACACACTGTCAATGCAGAATGTTGAATTGGCCTCACAGTGCCGACGTATGTACACCATACAGCAAAAGAGGGAAATCCCTCTTGAAATTTTTTAAAGGAGGGAATTTCTCTCCCTAATTCTGAAAGCTAGCTCTAATACTGGTGTAAAGGGATGCGTATGCACACCCACATCATTCTGTACAAGGCTTATGTCAATATAAGACGTGTTTGTATGCGTCAAAAGAATCTTTCAACCACAGTGCTAATGGAACCCCATTGTAGTGTAGTGTAGCAAGTATTGTGATACACAAAAATTTCTCAAAGCAAACTTTCACACAAATATCTGTACAAGACAAAGTGAGGCTCAATGTATCTCCATATAAACACGTTAGGATAGTGTAAGAGCTAATGCAAATTACTTTTGTGTTCAATTTGATCATTTCTTAGTTTTGCCTTTGAGGGTTCTTTGCCTTTACCCCCCATAGCAAGTCCTATATTTCTTTTGTAATCCAAAGTTTATTTATTTACATACTTTGTCTATGAGGGTTCTTTGCCTTTACCCTTCATAGCAAGTACCAGATGTCATCTTTAGTACTGTTACATCATTTAAGTGAATTGTGTACAAGCGTTTTTGCCTTTATACTTCATAGCTGGTGCCAAATATTCGTCAATTATGTGTTCAGTTTAATCATTTCTTTAGCTGTGAAGGTGGTTTTCCTTTACCCTTCATAGCAAGCCCTAAATTAAATTGTACATAGACCAAAAGACCATTTATTTACGTAGAGTGTTTATGAGGGTTCTTTGCCTTTACCCTCCATAGCCAGTGCCAGCTGTAATCTGTTGGTTCCATTAGATCATTTAAGTGCATTGTGTATGAGGGTTGTCTGCCTCTATCCTTCAGAGCTAGAGCTAATGTTCATCAGTTTCGTGTTCAATTCGATCATTTCTTTGCTTTGTCTATGAGGGTTCTTTGCTTTGCCATTACCCCTCAAAGAAAGTCCTATATATTTTTGTAGTCCAAATTTTATTTATTTACATACTTTGTCTATGAGGGTTGCTTGCCTTTACCCTTCATAGCCAGGGCATTGTGCATGAGAGTTGTTTGCCTTTATCCTTCATAGCCAGGGCATTGTGCATGAGGGTTGTTTGCCTTTATCCTTCATAGCCAGGGCATTGTGCATGAGGGTTGTTTGCCTTTACCCTTCATAGCTAGGGCATTGTGCATAAGGGTTGTTTGCCTTTATCCTTCATAGCCAGGGCATTGTGCATGAGGGTTGTTTGCCTTTATCCTTCATAGCCAGGGCATTTTGTATGAAGGTTATTTGCCTTTATCCTTCATAGCCGGTGCTAAATATTCATCAGTTTTGTGTTAAATTTGATCATTTCTTTGCATTGTGTATGAGGGTTGTTTGCCTTTATCCTTCATAGCCAGGGCATTGCGTTTGAGGGTTGTTTGCCTTTACCCTCCATAGCCATTGCCAGCTGTTATCTGTTATTCAGTAAGATCATTTAAGTGAATTGTGTATGAGGGTTATTTGCCTTTATCCTTCATAGCAAATCCTACTGTATATATATATATATGCGTAGTCCAAATTTTATTTATTTACATACTTTGTCTATGAAGGTTGCTTGCCTTTATCCTTCATAGCCAGGGCATTGCGTATGAGGGTTGTTTGCCTTTACCCTCAATAGCCATTGCCAGCTGTTATCCGTTATTCAGTAAGATCATTTAAGTGAATTGTGTATGAGGGTTATTTGCCTTTATCCTTCATAGCAAATCCTACTGTATATATATATATATGCGTAGTCCAAATTTTATTTATTTACATACTTTGTTTATGAAGGTTGCTTGCCTTTACCCTTCATAGCCAGGGCATTGCGTATGAGGGTTGTTTGCCTTTACCCTCAATAGCCATTGCCAGCTGTTATCTGTTATTCAGTAAGATCATTTAAGTGAATTGTGTATGAGGGTTATTTGCCTTTATCCTTTATAGCAAATCCTACTGTGTATATATATATATATATAAATATTTGTAGTCCAAATTTTATTTATTTACATACTTTGTCTATGAAGGTTGCTTGCCTTTACCCTTCATAGCCAGGGCATTTTGTATGAGGGTTGTTTGCCTTTATCCTTCATAGCTAGTGCCAGTTGTAATTTGTAGCTAGTGGCTAAATATTCATCAGTTTTGTGTGCAATTTGAATACAGAATTTCTTTGCTTTATCCATGAGGGTCATTTGCCTTTATCCTTCATACCTAGTCCTATATATATATTTTTTGTAATCCAAAGGTTGTTTATTGACATACTTTGTCTATGAGGGTCTCTTGCCTTTACCCTCCGTAGCCAGTGCCAGCTGTATGTTCAGTTAAATCATTTAAGTGAATTGTGTATGAGGGTTGTTTGCCTTTATCCTTCATAGCCAGGGCATTGTGTATAAGGGCTCTTTGCCTTTATCCTTCATAGCTATTGCAAGCTTGGATTTCATGTTCAAATTGAGATTTTGTAATGACAATTTTATAAGGTGGATCGTATCAACTTTTATGCTGGCACCACTTTTTCATAATTGCTCTGAATTCTGATTCCTATATTCTTTTTCAACAAAATATTGCCAGATCATGGGCCAAAAGCTTTATTGGTTTGATTATTGACAAAAATTTGCAAATGTGTTGCATTCACTCCCCATAAATGTCACCCTTCTGCTATTTCATGAAAAAGACAAGTCCCCGTTGCACTAGTGTACTATTTTAACTTTGTTTGAAGTATGAAAATGCAATTATCAGAATATTTTTCACAATCATGATGTGTGTGAAGCAGAACAAAGATATTTCTTGCAAAAATAAGTCTTTGGGCTGTGTGATATTTTCTCTTCTGCAGTTGTGACATTTTTTATCCACAGAAGTATTTATAAAAAACATCAGTTTGCACAAATTTCTCCTTACGTTGCACAATATGACAACCCGGTAGACATATTTCAACTATTTTTCCATTGAAGCAAAAGATGACATCAATTTTAGAATATAAAGATGTAAATTTTACAAAACCACAAAATGTAATTTCTTGAAAGTCTTTGTAACGGTGTTAGTAGTTTCACTGACTTTTTTTTTTACAAAATAGTAATTTACAAGGCATTTACCTCCTATCGACGGGGAATGCGTACTTCGTGTGAATTCCTAATAAAGGAGAAAATATATATTAGAAATCGACTGTAACTTCAATTTTGAAGAAACGATAATGAAATTCCCTGTTTGATTTCAATCTTCAATGGAGACCTTTTAAAGGTTTGGAAGAAATTATAACCTCTGCTGCCTTAATTCACTTTGAAACACGAATTTAGTTTTCCATTAGCTGATATCTAGAGAAATACATGTACGGTTGAAGTGGACAATTAACCAAATTCTGTAGATTAAGTTCCTCTTTTACAAATGCAATTTCACATAAACGGCTAAGCACTCTCTTTATGTCCAAATCTCGGAATAGCACTGTCTTAAGAATAAAGAAACTTGTGTTGATCTTTTCTTCCTATGCCATATTATTGCAAAATGAAGTTTGGCGCTTGTTCCAATCTTCTAATGAAATAGATGTGTAGCATATTTTCAACTACTTGTATTGGTAATATTTATCTTCTTTAAGTTTTCTTTGAATTGTTTCGATAACTCACTTTTCCACCCTTTTCTCAATAACAGGATGACGAAGAAAAAGCACCCAGTGGTACTGACGGAAATAATGATGTTCAAATTTTTCAGAATAATGTCGGTAATCACTTTCATCGTATTTTCAGAAGAGGAAGTAGAAATAGTGTTTGTCTGCGATGTGGATGAGACAGCTGGTCGCTCTACAAGTAAATTAAGACTGAAATTAAGGGAAAGTACCAGTTTGTCAGTTTTACATGATTTCATTAAACTCCTCAAATCAACCGTGTGGCAATAAAATTTGGTCATTTCTTCCAATAAAAACAAACATACCAAAAGAGTTGTCGAATAAAAATTCTCTGCTTGTAGCATTTGAGCCAATTCCATTGTTTGCTAGACACCTGAACAGTCCAGAAACGTCATTATGCCAGTCGTCAAGGAAGAAAGTCACTTTTGAGAATGTAGAGTCACTTAGCAAACGTGATGATCCTGTGAAGATAGTTATCCAATGACCCAAACCAAATAATTGGAGACTAACGATCGGCAAAGGATTTCCATGTGTTATACAAGACATGTGAGATGTTCTGCTGTTGATTTTGTTCTGGGTTGATGGATTTGTCAGCAGGTAAACTTCTGCTGGATCTATTGTTTAACAGAAATCGTCGCAATTCGATATTAGCTTGAATGAAGACAGCTACATCAGTGTTATTTGAGCATTATTTCATTACATACTTTAAGACCCATACATGTGTACCACCGGAAATAGCTTAATCTCGGAATACATAAAACATAATTTAATATAAAATAATAATTGATGTTTTGCGAGATTAAGTTATTTCCGGTGGTGCACGTGTAGGAGTCTTAAAGTATATAATGAAATAACATCATAAGTCGGCATATACCGTCAAAAAATATTATCCCCTTTTTAAACTCCAAAAATGCCTTTTCCAACAGGCTGAAGACGAGTGTCACCGAAGAGACACTATGTAGATGACCCATTCAAATATTTGAACCAGTAAACTAGTTTTCAGAAATGATGTGGTATGGTTCAATCACAAACATGATATGACATTTTGACAAAATTATATTAGAGTCCGCTTTGATAGGGATTTTAAAAAGTGTAGAATAAAAAAGTACAAATTGTTCACTTACATTTTACGTTAAAACTCACTGACGAAGATAGGTTTAGTTCATTCAGTATGAAGCACCACACAGTCGTGTGATAACGGTTCGCAACAAACGAAACGATGCTACACAACGTCTTGATATTTTCAGTCTTGATCTCAACAGTGTTGTTAGAAGTATATTTTGAAGGTAAAGAATTATGCTGAAATAGATCCCACTGGATTTTTGGAACAGTTGCAGACCTTGTGGCAAAGTCTACACAACAGGATCCTGATAGAGGTTCGCTTTCAGTCGTTACGTTGTTACTGACTGAAACAACGGGAAGATCTGTAACAGAGATTAGAACCTTGCAATTTACTCATTCAAAACATTTCACTGTATAACCCCGACGATTACTTTCAATGTCAATAATACCAATAAAATTGGTGATAGTCAAACATTTTCAAATCTTATATGGAAAACCTGACGTATTAATAATGCATTGGCCGCCAAGTAAACGTTCCTATCAGCTTATAACCTCAAGCTAATATTAAATGGTGAAGAGGAACCAATGAAAAGGTCTATGGTGAGGGATGTCCATTACGAAGACAGTTACTTTCGAAATTTAATTACTACATGTCCGGCGAATCAGGCATTTGTACAGGAACCCTTGATTGATATCAATTGCCATACGCAGTTGGAAAACACCTAATGATGAGCAAAAGTAGCAAATATATTGTTTTGCTTGTTGAAGCAAAGATCTTTCCTACTCGTTTTTTGGCAAAAGCACAGGATTACAGGGGATCATTTTAGATGAACCACTGTTTTTAAACGTTAAAGCATTCGTCTACCTCATGTTTGATTTGGGTAAGTTTTTCGTGTGAAGAAATGTGATAGTAAATATTTTGTGCAATCAAGAAGAACACATACCTTGAACATTTATAAGCCAAAAACTTGAACGAAGAGCTCCTTGAGGAAAGAAAAGTTGGCAAGTATAGTTTCCAGCATCTTCATACCCTATGTTTTGTAACGTCAAACGAGCGTTGGACTTGCTTACAGATATTGTTGATGTATACCCTCTTTTTGTTTTGGATGATACATCAACATCATGCCTCATAATGGTTTCATCGTTGTGCAACCAAATAATAGATCTTACCGCTTTATGCAACATACACGTTAGAGAAGCAGAGCTTCCTAAAAGCACTATCTTCTCTTCTGTTCGTTGTGCCTTTTCTATAAAAACGGTTAAATAAAGAAACATCTAAGTCTGGTTTATGCTTACAGAGCAAACTATCGTAAACTCATTTTTTGTTCCCAATGATTCATAGATAAAATACAGGTTCAGTCTAACATTTTTTTAAATTTCTTTTACATTTTCTAGTCTTATTCCCTTTATATGTGTTATCCACATTTCAGATTAGACCTTATGTAAGGCTGCTCTATGGTATTTACCTGAGATACAGAAGCATATTATGAGTGCAAAGATGGATGTAAGTACTATGGCATATTTGTATGTCACACGTTGTTTAACTGCTTCATTCGTGATGTCCCTTTAAAGTTTATTTACTTTACTATAAAAACAAAATATGGCAACCTTAAAATTTTTGTCATTCAATGCTAGGGGTCTTAGACAGTCGAAAAAACGTAGACGTTTGTTTGCATACCTTCATATACGTGCGGTGGATATTATTTTCTTACAAGAATCTCACAGCTGTCTTAGCGATGACAAATATTGAGTTAATGAATGGGGAGGTCAGATTTTTTTCGCACATGGTTCCACCACCAGTCGGGGTGTTTGTTTACTCTTAAACCCAAGTTTACAGGCTAACATTCTAAAGCTAAATGTTCATATGCATGGGAGATATTTGATCGTCGATTTAATGTGTATGCATACTGTCCTGGGCATGGCGTTAAACTGCATCCAGGGTGTGGCTTCTGTTCTATTCAGCCAGTCTAGAGCAGGACCACACACGTTTGCCCTTTAGAGGGCGTCATTGTCCATTTGGGACGTTTAGCTCCGTAGGGGAGCAGAACTCCTCCGGGAGTAAATGTTTGGTTTTCGCCTCTTGGCTCTTCGCCAGAGAGTCGAGGGGACTTTTAGAAAAAAGATCGTCGATTTAATGTGTATGGATACTGTCATCACTGTGGTTGGAGTATACGGTCCTAATGACGATAACTCATCGTTTTTTAACGAACTATCACGTCACTTAAGTAATTTAAAAAAAATAATATCACTATCATGGCCGGAGACTTCAACTTCGTTTTTAACTTAGAAGTAGATAAGGTAGGTGGATTACGAAGGACAAATTTTAAAGCTAGAGATGAATGTCTTACCTTAATGTCTGTGTATAATTTAGTAGATATATGGCGGGATAGGAACCCGTTCTCAAAGTATTTTACTTTGAGTTCCAGTGTTACCCCTGGAATTTACTGTAGGCTCGATTTTTTCTTGATTTCTCGTAATATTGATCATAATGTTACTGACGTTTCCTTTTCGCCCGGGATCCAGTCAGATCACTCTTTTATATCCTTGTCTATTTTGATGACTCCTGTGAAAAGAGGTCCTGGCTATTGGAAATTTAATAATTTTCTTTTAAACGGTAGTCTTTTTAATAAAATTATTGAAGATATTATTCGTGACGATGCTGATACCCCGAGTTCTGAAAACCCTAGTACCCGATGGGAAATTCTTAAATTTAAATTTCGTCAGGCTTCTATGAAGTAATGAGGAAATACTTTTACTCAAAATCTCAACTCTAGAACAACGACTCTTTCACACAGAGTCTATGGAAATTCGTTCTCAGCTTGAAGCTGCACGAAACGATTTACTTTCTTATTATGACTATAAGCTTAAAGGTACTATCATCAGATCTAGGGTAAGGTGGGTTGAGGAGGGCGAAAAAAATACTAAATATTTTTTGAACTTAGAAAAACGAAATCAACAAGTAAATCATATTCGTCGGCTTAAAAACTCAGAGGATCTTTTATAAACGAACCTAATGAGATTCTCAGGGAGATTTGGTATTTTTACACCTTTTTATATAGTTCCGATAATACATCAACAGATTTTAATTATGATGATGTAATTCATCCCGAAGTAAGTGCGGAACAGGGTACACTTCTGGATGGGGAGCTAACTTTAGAAGAATGCTCCTCTGCTCTTAAATAATGACAAAGCTCCTGGAAGCGATGGTTTAACTATTAAATTTTTATAAGCATTTTTGGAACTTGCTTGGCCATCTGGTTGTTGCATCCAAGAACTGGGGTTATAACCAAGGCTCGCTTTCGTGTGAGCAGGTACGAAGTGTTATATCTCTTATCCCTAAGCCAGGGAAACATCCCTCTTTGTTAACTAATTATCGACCCATATTCCTTTTAAATACAGACTATAAAATTGGATATAAAATTGGAGCCAAAGCTATCGCTTCTAGATTAAAATCAGTTATCCAGAACTTGATTAGTCCAAGTCAGACTGGTTTTCTCAAAGATAGGTTTATTGGTGAAATGTAAGATTTGTCTTAGATTTAATAGACTATACCAAAGAAAGAAAAATACCAGGTTTCTTATTTTTGATCGATTATGAAAAGGCTTTCGACAAATTGGAATGGAATTTTATTCAGGCTGTACATTCATTTTTTAAATTTAGCAATAGCTTTAAACATTGGATCTATACTTTGTATAATAATGCCCAGGCATGCATTTGTAATAATGGCTATTCATCGGCCTTTTTCCCAATTCAAAGAGGAGTTAGGCAAGGCTGTCCTCTGAGCAGGTTCCTATTCATTCTTTGTGCAGAAGTACTTTCCTTGAAAGTTAACCAGTCAAGCCGTATTAAAGGTATTTCCATTAATGGTGGTGAGACTCGTGTTATTCAGTATGCGGATGACACTTCATTCATACTTGAGGGTAGTGAAGAAACCTTAAAGTAGTTGCTTTCTGTTCTTGATAATTTTAATCAAATATCTGGGCTAAAGATTAATTTTTCAAAGTCTCATTTGTTTCCATTGGGCCAGTGGCGTAGCCAATGGGGGGCAGGGGGCAAGTTGCCCCTTCCCTTGGAAAATATTTTGGGAATATTTGTGGAATTTGGGGAAATTTCAAGTTGACGAAATAATACTTCCTTTTCCTATTTATTTAAGTTTTTCTCAGTTTAAGTAATCGTGAAACATTTCTCATGCATAACCCGTATTTCCATGCAACGTATTTCCCAGATCTCATCTGTGTCACTGCAGCATGAAACGCGCTTGACACTCGTTCCGCAGAAATGCCCTCTCTGAGGCAGCGTGAATGTTCTCTGGTACACGTGCAGGATACCCAGGGTTAAATTCCATTCGAAACCATTTGGAAAAGTTGAATGGTTCCGAATGGTTCTGAATGGACCCGAGTGGACCTGAATGGTCTCAAATGGATTTCAAATGGTATATGAATGGAAATGTGCATCTGAATGGTTTTCTGATCGCATACCTGAATGGAATGCAAATGGTTCGCGAATGGTTTTGGTGTTCGCAAATGGTTCCAAATGGTTCAAACTGGAAACCATTCAGTGAATGGTATATATTATGTACATCAATGGAACATGTCCAGTTCAACATGCATGTACATGATGCAAATGGTCAAGATGTCTGTTGGTGTAAGCCTACCTGTTGCAAATTCATTTGAAAGGATATGTAAAGCTCAATGAAACAAATAAGTTATAACCAACTGGATTTGATACATCTCTCACAATTTGTACACAGGTACAATTGAAGGTGTATAGACAGGAAAGTAAGAAACTTTGTATTAACCTACATCAGTTTAGATTCTTCTCAGCCTGAATATTTCCCTGATCATTTCCCCAGGCACATTTTATTTATAGGAATTTTGGAGGGGGCGGGGCACACTTATCAAATTTTGTGGGGCTCAAATGAATTGGGGGTTACAGTAAAGCCGTCCATAGCAACTCGAGTAGGCAACACCGCACCCCTGGATTTCCCTGAAAATTTTAGCTTAAGTTTTCCCTAACAGTGTAACCCCCTCCCCTACATTGGAAAGAATACACAGAGATACTGTAATGCACGGCACGGATATCAGCTGAAATAGGAAATTCTTCTTGCCATTCCAATACCCGACCCACACCCGAGACCTCTTGACTCCCTTCCCCATTCCACTTTTTGGCAGCTTTCTTAGCCCGTTCTCGATATATATATCCTCGTATACCCCAACAACACTGAAATTTTGAAGTTGTAGCTTTGCAGCCTGGTATCATCTTCAGTCCAGAGGCACAACCTCCTCAATTATTGTACTCATTTCTTCTCTCCATTCTCGCCATACACAATTCCAATCCCCCTCCCCACCCCATCATGCTGATGCATATCTTTGTTGCCTTTCAAGTTGCTCATCCTTATGATAACTGTGACACTGAACAGGATCAAAGCACAATGCAATGCTTGTTTGAATGGAGCTATTACGTAATAGCTTGGCATGCACACAAAGCATGATACAGCACTGCACCATACAAAGCTCACAGATGCTGTACACCCATGTGTACATCACATGCACAGTACAATGTAACAAAATAGGCGCGGGCACAGCTAGTACAAGAGCTATTGTACTTACACTGTACAGAGAGTGCTATGCAGTGGTGTGCAGATGTCATGAATTCAAGAAATGTGAAGTGAAAGGGCAAGACTGCTTTCCTTAGAGGACTTTCATGAAATGCTGAAGCACAGTAAGTAAAGGAACATGTTTTTAAACTATTGCACCAGAGAGACCAATAAGCAATGAACAAATGTTAGTGAAAATTAAGAGCAAAAGACTGCATCAGTTAATGGGTGCTGCTGTGTTAACAACAGTCAGGCCTAATGTTTATAGGCCCTAGGCTAGTAGCGGTTCCACAAGACAATTCGTAGCACTAACTTAGTACTGTAGTACTGTTGTATACAAAGACTAACGCTAATTTAAAAAGCAAACCGTTTTACTGGGGGGGGGGGGGCGGTGGACATTTTATAGCCTACTAGGAGAAGAGGGATGGACAAATTATATGCTAATAATACACGCAAAACCCTCTACAAAGACAACCAAGCTTAATTTTATTGGATCCAAGTTCATTAACCAAATTTAGGGTTTTAAAAAGTCAAAGGCTTATTACTGGCCTCAGCCTAGTCATACTCAAAATAGTTGACCCCAGATCATGGTAAAATTTGAAGTTGGAGTTAACTGTTTTTTTTCTTTTCTGTTGGCGGGGGGGATGGGGGTTGGTTATGAAGACTGTCTCTTTCCTTTTGGGTGCCGACTCAAAAATAACAGGATGGAAAAGGAATTGCTTTTTGCGTGTTCCCATCTTTATCTTTAAGTAGTAAAGTTCTAGCATCGGGCCTATATAATAAACAGGTACACAATTTGTTGCAGGCCTAGGCCTTTTTTTATTTGTGTGCGTATGATAAACAATTAGTTTTTGAATTCAACCAAGTCTCCATATGGCCTTTAGCAAAATCTGACTGCAGGCCTAGGCCTATACCACAGTCCCCAAAAAACAGAGACACTGTCTTTAAAAAAACAAAAGCAGTCACCCCAACTTGAAGTAGTGTAGTAGACTGTCTCGTTCCATGATTGGCTGTTTAGAGTTATGTGACAACATTGTTTCTCTTCAAATATGAAATTTACTGCTTGGTTTACCCAGAATATGCAATATTGAAGTCTAAAAATATGATGAAACTAAGATACTTTGAAGATAAGAACAAAATTGTAATGCTTAGCTGTTGCTTTTAAATAAATTTGGGGGGGGGGGGACTGTTCTTGACCTTAAAAGCTTAAGTTTTCTTTTATCAAGAACATTTTACCCTTTAAAACCAATTTTTTGTACAAATTTTTATATTCTTTTAAAATTTCATTTTTCATTTCCCAAACAGAATGACATCATAGTGAAACTGTCTCCTGCTTGTCCTGCACAGCTGATGGAGTTATTTTTCAGTCTTAAATACTTTTCATTGATGTCTGGACTGCTATGTACCATGTAGAAGAGTCAAGCATAATTATTTTAGTGAGTGAGGAAATTGTACTGCATACATGGAGCCATGGACTGAAGAGGTTATCCTGCTGTTGAACTGTGACACCAATGTACTGGTAACCTTTTATGGCCTGCTTCCTTTTGAATAGCGATTTTCTTGTTTGAAACTGCAAAGCCTGTTACCGTTATCACATAATATGAGCAGTCCTGATTGTTGAATTTTAACATATCCATGACATGCAGGCTACTGTACCTTTTGATGTTCTTGCTGTGGAGTGAGAATGAGTCCTGAGGTTGGAGAACTACAGAAAAGTGTTGAAGTAGATACTGTAAAGCAGTTACAGGACAACTTATGAGAGGCATCTTTGAATTGACCACAACACTCAAAAAGATATTTGCTACAGATGGCTACGGACCAGTACCAATTTACAAAGGAAATGCTGGTGTCCTAGTTTTTGTGCCTCATTTATTGTAATCTGATAAATTGAACGGTCTTGTTTAAACTGTCAGGATGACGTAATTAAGAAGTGTTGAATCCTTGGTGTGGAATATTTCCTTTACTCAGGAGTAAACGGGAGGATCGGACGAAGAATACAGCCATTGGATTTGGACACAAAATAAATTTTCCCCTTCGTGGACGTTTCATGTGCCCTGTGTGCAGCCTCTAAAGGCATTTAATTGTGTTAAAACATCTTACTTTTTCAACTTGGATAACCATGAGAAAAGTTTTTCATGGACCAAACAGTTACCAAAGTTTGTTTTATTTGGGAAATGTGAGAAGACTGAAGCCTACTCTATGATTTTTCATGAAATGCATTTTACCATGGAAATCCCTATTATTTTAACTGTAAATGTGAAATAACTGGTGCTTAAAGTTACAGTATAAATTACTTGGTGGACCATTTTAATATTTTGACCAAACTTTGATTTTAATTTGAAAGTCAGAAGTTTTTTTTTTTACTATGGACAAAACATTCTCGTCGATAATTTTTCTACTTTTTCTTCCTTGGAAAGAAAACCTACAGTGTGATTTTTTTCATTCCTTCGGTTTACTGAAAGGTGTACCATACATTTGAATTACAATGCGCTATATTTTTTGTCTATATTGTGTAATCATGGCTGGAAAAAACCAGCAATTTCGGAACGTCATTGCAGGGAAATTTTAGTATTTGGAGGGAAATTTGACTACTTTCGCATATAAACATGCGAAGTCTTTGGGAAATTTTGATTTGCTTGCCGGAAAATTTGATTTGCTTGCAGGGAAATTTACATTTCTTCCAGCCCTGATTGTGTTTGCATATGAGTGCGTATTACATGATTTTGGACACCATGAACTGTTTTTACATGCGTTTAAGTTTGTAAAAAACTTGCCAAGTATCAATTGACTTTGAATTTGAGTGAAGTTGTACTCATATGGGCTATTTATGTTGTTCTTCATTTACCTTGTAAGTATCAGATCTCACCCATTACATGTAATATCCTTCAACAGGGTTGCCAGCTCTGCATGATGTGCAATCCATTATTACTGTTCTGTAAGCTTAACAAAATGCCATCAGGGGATAATAAATGTACACTCTGTTGCTACTATAGTTAAATTCTGATATTGTTTTAATTAAGTTTGGTTTTACAGCAACTGTGCAGTATTTTCCATCTCAAACTTGCACATAGAAACCATTGCAGACCATTTGTGGGTGGTTTCCTGTTTAAATTATTTGAAACTGTTGAGATGCATAACGTGATGAACCATTCACAAACCATTTGTGAATGGTTCTAGTCATTACATTCAAAAACCATTTGCATGCCAGACCATTTGAAGACCATTTGCAAATGGTACCATTCAACACCATTTGGGACCAGTTGTTCCATTTAGAGACCATTTGCATACCAGACCATTTGAAGACCATTCGCAAATGGTACCATTCAACACCATTTGGGACCAGTTAAAAACCATTTGCGCACCAGACCATTTGAAGACCATTCGCAAATGGTACCATTCAACACCATTTGGGACCAGTTAAAAACCATTTGCACACCAGACCATTCGCAGACCATTTGCAAATGGAACCATTCGGGACCATTCAGGACCATTCAGAACTGTCCAAAAATACAGTGTGAAAAATACCATTCGGAACCATTCAGACCATTCGCGAATGGTTTCAAATGGAATTTAACCCTGGGTATTTTGATCAGTTCAACGTATACTGAGCAACATTGACAGGCTATAGGACCGGAGCATAGCATACCATCATCGAGATAGTTCCCTACGAATTGTTGAGCTAATGTTATGTTCATCAACTTGATGTACTATTGGATAATATGTTGCTAATAAATAGTAACATAATCATAGCCTCGTGAACGAAATATTCCCTCATTTAATTATCACAATTTCCGTTTTTTTTTTTTTTTTTTTCGTTACACAACTATTATATTTATATTCGATTTAAGGCTGTCAGCGATACATACCGGTAGGCCTCAGAGTTTCCAATTTTTCTTTTTTATATATATTGTGAGCAAATTGTCTCCTTAAAAGTTTTCAGGATTAGGAAAATATGGCACTCTAAACATGCAGGAATGAGGCACAGGGAGTGTCATTTCCTGCAATCTTAGGGGTGTTTGTAGAAATTTCCCCTGGCGGGACGCTCCGTGCGAACCGATGGTCGCGCTCCGCGAATCACTCTCACCCGTCACTTAAGTTGACAACGCCTTGGGTAAGGTTATGTTAGCCGAGGTTTAACAGCCCAGTTTCAAACCTGTTGGTTGACAGAGCCCTGGGTTAAGTTTAAGCATTTAATGACCTCTCATCCTACAAGCTACCGGGCAGGTTACAGACTGATCTTTCTCTGTGTTTAACCATGGATGGAGCTAAAAACAATAGCTTACCGTTGTCTACATAGGCGGGATTACGGGGGGCTCAGGGGGCACTTGCCCCTCCTCCATTTTTTCCAGAACTTAGTTTTTTTACGTCTTAGTCTGGTTGCTTTTGCTACAGAAATACAAACTGGAACTGACAGAGCTTCGCGAGTGATACTTAATTAAGTTGTATAATGTTTGAACAGGTCATATACTGCATTGAAAACTAAATAAAAACAATGTTCTTCCAATAAATGTCTCAACGCTGTTTTTTCGACACGCTTCGCACGCACCCGTTTTAAATATGTCATGATTCGGGGTTATTCTTGAAGAACACCTCTTCCATTGTCACTGAAACTTATCACCAGTGCCCGGGCCGCACAGAGCTGAAGCTCTAGCGTAACTAGTGAAAGGGGGAGGCAGGGAAGCGGTCGTCTTCTGGTCCCCTTCTCTGACCAAGTGCCTCCAAGCTTTCTGAAAGGAAGATGATCTTATTTGACCCTAATCTGGGGCTCACTCTTTTCCAGCTGAAGTGAAAAGGGGCCCACTCTTTCTCTAATTTCCATTAATTTCTTTATGACATGTCTCAAAAGTCTATTTTCGACGTGTTCTACACGTCCCATCACAGATAAGGACTCTAAAAAAATCTCATGAAAAGGATTCTATAGGAAACCAACGGTACGTTTTTGCTTTGTACAAATATCCGAAGCAAAAAGGGTCACCCTTATTCAGCGGTAGAGAAAAGGGACCACTCTTTGTCTAATTTCACTACAGAGATGAAGTAAAATATTCATTTTTTTCGGCGCGCTCGCCCCTTTACAGGTAACGACTCTGTGAAAGTCACCTGAAAAAGGCTTTCTAGGAAACCAGAGTATGTTTGTGCTTCAGTAAGAATGTCTTGAGGGAGCAACGGTTATTCAGCTAAAGGTAAAAGTGGACTCTCCTTCCCCTAATTTTCTTTCAGTTTCATTACTGTGATTTCTCAAACGTTAAATTTTTCTGCGCGCTTTGCGCTCCCAATCATAGACAAGGGCTGAATTCAGATCACAAGAAAAGCCCCATAGCTTTAGTTCTGAAAAGACGATCTGGGGCACCAAGCATGGAGCCCCCGAAGAACCTCAATTTTAAGTAATCCATTCTCCCTCCCCGCACTCTCTGCATTATCGATTCCGGCCGACTTTAATCATGCGGAGTAAGGATATAATTGAAAAAAATCAAATTGTGATATTTGTGATCTGTTAAGTGCGCCCATCTTATGTAATTTAAAGTTTAAGATAAAATGCATCATTTTAATGCCTACAATTTCGTAAATATCCAGGAGCTTCCGGGGGCCTCGCCCCTGGACCCCCACCGGGCCTTTGCCCTGGACCCCACCAGGGGCTCTAAGGCTGAACAATTTTGGGGAAATTTTCGAGCTTTGCCCCCCCCCCCCCGGAAAATATCCTAGCTACGCCACTGCATTGGGCCCTTTTGTTAACGAAAAGCCACTCTTTCTCACCGATTTGAACATAGAGGTCACCTTGGGTCCTGTCAATATGTTAGGTATTGCATTTACTCATAATGGAGATGACTTATTTCGCCTCAATTACCAGGCGAAGCTCTCTCGGCTAAAAAAAACTCCCTTCGAGTCTGGGCAAGTCCTGACTTAACCCCTATTGGCCGTAACATTATTCTTAAAACTTTTGGGCTTTCTCAGCTAGTGTATCTTTTTCTTGTGCTACCCAACCCCCTAGGCAATTTTATCAAAGAACTCCAGAGAACTATTTTTGATTTTATTTGGGCTGGTAGTCCAGACAAAGTTAAACGCTCTACAATTATCAATCCTATCAATTCAGGAGGCTTAAAAGTTACCCATATTTTTAGTTTCATTAAAAGCCTAAAATGTACATGGATGAAGCGTTATTGTAATGACTTGAATGGACCCTGGAAAAACTTTTTCCATATAGAATTAAAGAAGTATGGTCATGAACTTTTATTTAATTGTAACTGTAAACCAGATGATGTTAAATCAATTTGTAATATTTTTGTTAGACAGGTTGTTCAATCATGGTGTGAAATCTCGTATGTTCCCCCTAATACCAACTATAGCGCCCAAATCGTTTGGAACAATTCAGATATAAAGATTAATGGTGAAATTGTTTTTTATAAATTCTTGCCTGACAAGAATGTTAAGTATGTCAAAGATTTTTTTGACAGACAAAGGAATCCTTTACCCTATGATGCCTTTAAACGTAAAACGAATGTAACGAGTTTGCCGTTTACGTTGTATTATGGTATAATACGAAATATATTCACCAGTTGGAAAGACTCGTTGACTCATGATAATGGTAATGAGAACGTGAACGAAATATTTTTTTGCAAATTACATGAGAGCACACATATCTTCACAATTTATTTATAATAAGTATTTACTATATATAACTGAAAGGCCAACAGCTATTAATAAATGGGTTGTTTCTTTTGTTAACTTGACAGATTGCGAATGGACCCGCATTTATTGTACTCCCTGGTTTTCCACGTCCGAAGCCAATATTTCCAATTTACGTTTATGCATAGGGTACTCCCGCTAAATAAACTTCTTTTTCTAATGGGGAAGTCCGAATCCCCAAATTGTACTTGGTGTGAGGAGGAAGAAGACACTTTTGACCACATCTTCCGGGAATGCAGACATATTTCACATTTTATAAAAGGGGTAGAAAACTTGTTCTTTAATCAACATCCTGTTTTCTCTAAACAAAGCTTTTTTTCACGTATGAAAAAGCCAAACATCCTTTCAATTTTTTGGCGCTAAACATGAAACATTATATTTTTAAATGTAAATTGGTACAAAGTATACCTGAGGTGAATGCTTTCTCTCGTATATTTAAATTTAATGTTAAAGTGGAACAATATAAAAAAGTAAAAAACAAGAATATCGTAAATATTTTCGATATCAGAGAAGCATTTGCTTCCTGTGGGAATTTATTTTCAGATTAGCTTTGCAAAAGCAGAAGAACTCTGGCATTGTATATTAGATTCGTTGAGATATTTCCATTTGTATTTGAAAAGGACATCACATTTATGTAGTTTGTATATTATATCACGATGGATGAACTGTATGCATATAATCTGAACACTAATAATGAAGAATAAAAGGAGGAAAAAAAAAGTTTTCAAGAATATTGATTGCTTACGCAGAGAGTAGGCACTCCGACTCCAATTCCTTGAGTAGTTCTTAAACTTATTTAATTGATTTGACCATCTACTGAATTCGGTAACAATTGGCATCACTGATAAATCTTTCTTAAACTATAACTAGAGCCCAAGGGCACTATGGTTCCTTGCATTTAAGATGATATTGTATTAAGGTACTTGCAAAGTAAGGCATAATTTGCACCTGTAACCCCAATGACTTTTGGCCATAACCCAAAAACATAGAAGCACATTAAATCTCAAAATCATACAAACACTTGTAGTTTTAGAGAAATGGAACACTTAACTTTTCAAATTATCACACTGCATACCGCCCACTTCCATGCGACAAATACACACACCACCTGTCACTAAAATGTCATTTACTCCAGTTTAGGGCAGTATAGGGGGGTAGTTAATTGCCTTTTTGGTCAATCTCAACAATTCAAATTCAGACCGTGCAAAGAAGTCACAAAGGTCAAATACAGTCAAAGTAGGTCAAAACTGATTTTAAATAAATATTACTGTCCCTTTTACACCGAAGAAATTTAACAGTCATCTGGTCATTCCTGACCACCAAAATTTATGATGGATGACTAGAAATTTTGTTATGGTTGTCCTTTATACTGCCTAATGTGTTTGGCTCAAAAGCAAAAATAAGGAAAAGCCCACAAGTCTTCTACTAAAGACAGCCTGACAGTTACTTATTACCACCAATTTCTACTTCACAATTTGGCTAGAAGACCAAGAAACAAGCATAGCTCTGTAAAATCTAATAAATGACTTTCAACTTGACCTAAAGGGGGTGTTAGGGGGTGTTATTGTATTCCCTAGGGTGAAAGCAGAGGTAAAGAAGAGAAACGGCTTTCATATTCTACTAGTGTGATGTGAATACACAATATTATAAAAAGTGGGGCTAAAGCTTGCATTGCAAATAACTTTATTAAATACCGTATATGAGGAAAAGGTTTTCCTTTAA
The DNA here is from genome assembly GCA_037179385.1 of Holothuria scabra. Lineage (NCBI taxonomy): Eukaryota > Metazoa > Echinodermata > Holothuroidea > Aspidochirotida > Holothuriidae > Holothuria > Holothuria scabra. The sequence goes on along the minus strand of CM074181.1, from coordinate 46,370,261 downwards.
TAAAAATTGCATAACTGTCCCCATTGCTACCTAAACTGCTTTTTGACTGAGAGGGTGTTGCAATGCTTCTTTTCTTTTATACATTGCACTTGTCAAAAGTGATTTAACTTCAGCTGGATTTTTATACCAATTGAACAAAAACATATCAACAAAATAGTCTTAGTGACATGTCTGTCATAAGGCATAAAAGCATCCAAATGAGCCTCTTTTGCTTTTTCTCTAGTCTTAAGTTGCTACAGTACCACAGCTTACAACAGTTGTTTTTACTTTTCTTTTTTATCACTAAGAAATACTGTTATAGCTTGCAAACATATTTTGCATTTGCCATGGGGCCAACCAAGTTTTGGGGAGGACAACCATATTGTCCTCTAGACAACCAGATATATTTGGTAAAGAATCATCCCTGCTTGTGTGACCTCTCTATATTATTTGGTTATTGAGCTATCACACTCTAAGCCTCCCCTCCCCAAAGCATATAACACGCACACATACACACACCACTAACTTTTCACTGAAATGACAATAACTCAAGTTAGAAACATCATAGGAGGGTAGTATAATTGCCTTTTTGTTCGTCTCAACAAGACAAATTGAGGTGTCACAAAAAGTCACAACGGTCTAAAGGTAAAATGAGATCAAAAAGAGGTCAAAGTAGGTCAACACGTGCACTTTACTTAGACGGACACAACTTTCCATTATGCCATCTCCCTATGTTACTTGGTTACTGAGTTAGTGCACCGCATACCTGGCATTCCAATGCATATGACCTACACACTAACTAGCCCTTCACTTGAATGTCAGTAACTCAAGTTAGGAACATCGTAGGGGGTAGTGTAATTGCCTTTTTGGTTCGTCTGATCAAGACGAATCTAGACGTCACAAAAATCTCACAAAGGTCAAAAGGTTAAATGAGGTCAAGTGAGGTAAAGATGAGTCATCACATGCATTTCACTTAGACGAACACAAATCTCCATTACACCATCCCTCAAAAATTTTTTAGTGGCGAGATATGAATAAAACATTACTTTGTGACCTTTTGACCCTTTCCAATTATTTTTGTTAATGTACCAACATTTTCGCCTCTTACCAAAATGACGTAGGTATTAAACTTCAAGTGTTTGAAAAAGCTAGAAAGCAAAAGAAGAGCAGCTCCCGCTCTAGCGAGATATTGCAAGGAAGTAATCAATTTTAAAAGCGAGTGTCGGGTATTTATTGCTCTCTGGATGCGTGGTCGCTCAAATGGGTTGTTAGCATGTTGTTTAATTCTTTCCATCACTTTCTTCCATTCTCAAAACCCCTCGAATAAACGATTGGTGTCTTGGTCACGTTCAAGGTCTACCAGCCTTTGTGTGATAATGGAAAGGCACACATGACAAAAGGACCTTCCCCTTTTAGTGTCACAATGCAGCCCCGATCCTGCAAGACCCGATCCTGCTTTCGGCATCAGAGCCTGGAAAGAACGTTCTCAACCTATGATTAGCTAAATGTACCCTACCACCACTCGACCACCTAAGTTTGCATATTGGCTACACAAAAAGAGGTCCTCCCCATTGATCCTCTCACTGTATATAGTACACAAGCAGACTTTATGAGAAACTTACAGCTAGCTGAAAAAATTATGATTGAGACCTTTCAAGGACGCACGTACCTCACACAATTGCTATTTTACAGAAGATAAATTCTCGTTGGGCCATTCATAACGTTAAGTAAGTATTCAAATATATAGAACATGCAAGTTCGAAATTTATACTCACACTCTCCTTTCCATTGATATACCAAACCTTGTAAATCATGTTGTCTCCTCGTGTTGGTTCATGGGTAATTATCCTCATTTCTGTAAGATATAGGTTTATCCAAGTGCAAAGACTGGACCTTGTTAGGCTCAATAGGTTGGTTTGTTACTTCGAAGTATTATTTGGGTTCTAGTTTATGTTACACGTTGTTATTAATTAGGTGTTATAAACGTTACAACATAATACCATTCACCACCATAAAAAAAAATAAAAAAAAAAAAAACATTCACCACGGAAACGCTATTTTAAAACAATCGATCTTTTTATGGTGGCATTTTAATATTACATAATGATGCTTTCACTGTGAATGCAACTTCATCAGGCTATGCATGTAAAAAAGGAATTCTTCGAAAAGTGATCGGAGATTGAGGTTGCGAGTGCTTATGTATAATACGTGCATGCTTTCACCCTAGGAGGGTGTAGAACTGTCATGCCACATTCATACCTTCCATTGTTTTAAAGAAACGGTTAAATGTTACATTTTAAAGCGTGACTATTTGTACATTTTAATTTTCTGATCTATGAAGAAGTTTTCAAACTAACATATTTTACTTGTGTACATAATTTCCGAATCCGAAGGTATGTTTTCATTGGGGGATATATGCTTAATCCCCCCGATCGCTCATGCAGTCTTGTTCCATGTTATTCTTGATTACTTAAAGTGTACCTCAATTCTAGAAGTTCAAAAATGTGATTTTTAGAGGTTGCCAAATTTGTAAGTGGAATCTTTTTCATTCAACTCTTATTTTCAGAGATTGCCATCGTTGAGATATTACATGTTGAAATTAATTCATTTCAAACAAATGAGTCAATTGCGGAGGGATTATGACTTTCTTGTTGAACAATCATAATTTCCTCCTTTGCTTCCCTTTGAATCTAAAAACGTTTTAGTTTGACAACATTTATTTGAGTCATTCTCTGGATTTACAACACAATTCAAAAAATAAAACAACGAAACAAAGCTAAAGAGAAACTCAGTAGGAAACTTAGGAAAGCTCCATAGAGCTTGTAAAATAGCCCTCCGTATAAAAAAAAAACAAAAACAGAGTTAACAAAAGGAAAGAGAAAAAAACAACGGGAAAATCAGAGAGAGGAACCGTTTTTACCACCTTGACCGCTTCTAGTTTGCTTGCACAGTTTATTTGTACAGAGAGGCCCAAATGAATTACATCACCTTATAAAAGTAAGACTGCTTTCACATATTGTTAAAAAGTACATTAACTTTCAGAAAAAAAAGAAATAGTAGCCTAACTGGAATGTGAGTAGTACAACAGTGACATAAAGAACTATTGCACAACGTACCATTTTAGATTGAGAGAGCAAACTTCATTAATATAAATCTCAGCTCAGGAATGTCTTATAAAGAAGGGACCATTTGCATTTATTTTTCTTGCTCTTTTCTATGCTTTTTTGAAATGTCAGACTTGAGGTACACCTGAATTTTCATATATTTTTTTGTGTAGCTTTAGGAGGATAACCTGCCAACTGCTAGACCTATTGAGTCATATGATATAAGGTCATTCATCAACTGGAAGTACATCGATCGTTCGCTACCGCTTCTGACAAACATGACAACTTTGGCGTTCCATAAATAAAAGCATTCGGGAACAACGACGTAGTCTCGCGTTTCCAGTTATAGGCTTCACACTGTTGAAAAGAGAGTTCCGGGAAAACACGAAAACATATTACCGTATTTTTACATGAATCGACAAGATAAAATAACCTTTCACAATTATTTTGTCAGAATAACTGGAATTTGCCTCCTCCAAACCAACGTTAACTCCCTTGTAGAAATCATCATTTTCACTAAGCAATAATCCTGATAAGGCAACATCATTATGGTCAAATTAACCTAATCTTGATGATATAAGAGCGGAAATTAATCGTTCTTACACTCTTAAAAAAATTGGGCAAATTTTGCCCAACTTTTTGACCAACACTGGGCATCTATTCAACAACCTAAACAGTTGGGCAAAACTTTAACCAACCAAATTGGGTAAAGTTTGAACCCAACTGTTGGGCAAGAGATTACCCAACTGTTTGGTAAATTAGCATTTTAAAACATACCCACTTGTTGGGCACTTCTTTTATTAAACTGTTGGGCAAATGCATTAACCAAATGTTGGTTATATGTTAATCATCTTTTCCTTAAACATTGGTGCTTTCTTTAAATGTTAGGTTGTAGGTTATGGCAGGGAGCTGCCACTGCAGCTCCCTGGTTATGGCAACCCATCGGTCCCGGTTAAAAAACCCTGGCTTAATAACCTATTTGGTTTGTCACTGAGTTTCGTATAGGTACGTCCAAAACTATCATTTTTAAAAGGCACTGTAAAATGATGTGTGTTAATGATGTGATGAAGTCTTGTAGTTTCATCAATGCAAAAATGTGAACACAAGGGCTGCATGAGAATTAGCTGGTCCGTAGCTCTCATACACTTTTTCTAAAGTCCTCCCGACCCTCTGGCAAAGGGCCGTTCGGCGAAACCAAACTTAATACTGCTTCCCGAAGAAGCTATTACGTCCACTGAAGGACAACACTTAACGACCAACCTCGCGGCCTTCAGACCATTTTCATCATTGGTCTGTCATGTATGGCTTCATTCTTGACTGGATGAAAAGAACAGATACTACACATGATCTTAGCCAAAAGGCCGAGAAGCGCGGTCCGTAGCTCTCATACACTGATATCATGGTTATGAGACAGGTTTCTTGTTATGCCGAAAGGTTTCAAATAATAATATATAAACGCTCATTCGGACGTGAAAGAGAATATCCCAGATTCTGACCTCTCATTGGATAGCAGTTTTGCGCCAAATACGAATCATGGAATCTCATACAAATGTGTTCTAGTTCGTAGTACTGTTTAAAGAATTTTATGGAAATAGAGATCGATTACATGGTCTAAAGTAATGTACGAGTTTAGCTGTTTGGCCAATATAAAAGATGCCAAAGAGAATTTTCAGATTATGGCACCATGGTCTGATTATGAGAAGAATTGTGAAACAAATCGGGTCAAGTGCACTGTTGTTTGGTGACAACACTGCAACCAACAATATACCCAACAAATTGGCAAAAAGTTACCCAACAAGTGGGTAAAGGGAAAATATGCTCAACTGTAGAATAAAATCTTATCGTCATTTTGACCAGTCAGTTGGGTATAACAGTATACGCGTGCATGGAAGGGGAAATTTAACCATTATTTGAGCAAAGATTGACCAACACTTAAGCAATTACTTTTACTCAACAAAAACTTTGCCCAGCGTTTAAACATTGCACAATTATCCCCAAAGTTGGGCAAAGTTTAACCAACACATTTCATAAACTTCTTTAACCAACGGATATTTTACCCAACGTTTTAAGAGTGTAGCTTCAAGTTCGCATCATCATAATTGCATCATTACTGAAACGTGTGGCAGGGAATTCTAAAGGAAATCACTCTAATGGCAGGAGTATAGTTTCATCTGAAAAACACAATATTAGATTATATAAGTTATTTCAATAAAGTACACGGACTCCTTAACAAGAATTTGGGTCCATATATCCTCAGATGGAAAGGGAGTAAATTCATATTTGTCTAACAAGATTATTAAGTCAGGATACTAATGCGGGAAACGAAGTTATTGATTTATTTATGCAAGTTATTGATTGTGATAACAATGCCCTCGGATCAGATAATTACCATCTGAAAGAGAAACTGAAGTTATTCATTTGTCCTTTTCATCAGTTTAAACAATACCCCCTTTATAAAATGTAATGATTTAAAGTGAAACATGGTATACTTCAGCTTACATTGACACATCATATTTGTGTTTATTGAAAATATCCTTTGTTGGTACTAAAACCAAAGGTCTCTGGAAGGGCACAACCATTTGACATTAGATTCCTCTTTTGACGAAGATAAAATGGAAGAAACTTTTCATCTACCACTATTATTTTATCCCTGCCTTTTTATTAGTTCATTATTTGGTAAGTTTATATTTCTATTCATATTTTATCTTGTCCAGGAGATTCCTCGGAAATCACATAAGCACGTTGATAGTTCTTAGTGTTGTATAAAACATTCTTTGGTCTAGTCACAACTAAATTCTACTCAAATCGAGTAACAAATCAAGCCAAGTCATTCCCAGCATTGCTTATACTTTACAACACAAAACCTAATATCGTGGTGCTTCGTTCCAAGAATATGTAATGGAATGGGAAAAACAGGTCAGTGAGCCACAACTTGGAGTAAAGGCCGTTGCTGCCTCGACTTTAACCAATTGGTTAGAAACTTCATCTAACTATCAAAATAATTCCAGCATTGCTTGCGTCAAGCCAGCTACTCTTTTGAGTCATTCCCACTCAAAGCAAAAGTCAAGTCATCTCAAATATTTGTTAGAGTCAAGCGAGCCAGTTCTGTAGTTAAACAAGTAATATATAGATCCACCATGGAGAGCCCAATGGTTGAATTTCATATCTCTGTGTGTGCAAAAAATGAATTTTCAACATTGAAATTATATTTGTTTCCCTTTGTAAAACTACAAGAGACTTAGCAAGTCTAGTTCAAGGATATAACCGAAAGGAACCCTAAGCTTTCAATCAGATTCAGCAACTCAAAGCAGGTCAGAAGGAAGAGCTTGAAAAAAGGACACCCAAATAGAGAATTGGTTTGTGTTACTGTTTCATTATTGAAAGAGAAAGTTTAACAATTTGATTTTCTATGGAATACCGTCTTTCGAATTTTTACAATTAATTTAGCATCTATAGCTCTCCAGCGAAAGCTATTATAAAATTGCTCATATCCTGTGGGACGTTCTAGGCATGTTGCATATAGTACCCTTCGCTTCGCTGATAGTTTCATGTTAATCAAAATTTTTCAGCAAGAGAGAGTTACTTTTGCTCTCTCCTAACCAAAACTGTACTAAGGGTGATGAGCGTCTGCCTTTAAATATAATACCCAGACTACGGACGTCTAGCTAGTTGCTCTAGATCAGTGGTTTCCAAAGGGGACTACAAGGGGCTTTAAAGGCTACAAGGGGTGGTAGGGGGAATTAGCAGGAAATAAGACGGACAAATTCTTTAGTCAGATCGTTAAAAAATAACAATAATTCAATAATCACGCACCCTTATCTCATTCCAGCATAAATGTCATTTTTGAAATCCACGTCTACTATAGCCATTTTCTATAGTGCTGCATGAAGAAAATTCAAAAAATTATTCAGTATAGTATTTTTTTCTTGTTTCTTTTTTCATGAGCTGTAGTTTGGACTGAACAAAACAAATTAACTAAAGGAGGCGCTGTGCTTAAAAAGGTTGGGAAACACTGCTCTAGTAAAACCCCTTTCCAAAATCTTCAGATTATCATGGATACACATAAATCTTGCTAAAAATCATCATGAAAAACTTCACAAGGAAAATGAGTAGCCTACTTTGGAAGGAAAATCTTCACCTTCTACAACGATCTGAAGTGCTAAACAGATTCAGACAAAAGTTAACAGACCAAAGGTGAAAGCGTGCACGAGTTTTTGTAATTTTAGAATATTACGTCTTAAAAAGCAAGATCCGTTCATTACTAAACACTTTTGGGATTATTTTTTGGTCAAAAATTGTCTGGAGCTTCATGCTGAGACTGCAAATTCAAAAATAAATTTCATAATCTTCCAAATTTTAACCGCATGGACGAGTTGTTGCCTAAGGGGAGGCATCCGAATGTCATCAACACTGTCGTACTAGCGTCACGAATCCATTTAAGTATATCAGCAGAAGAATACTACGGTCTCTTCGCAATCTAGGATTGAAATGGTGCATTAACACTTCATGACATAGGCGTACGAGGCGGGGTGCAGGGGGCACTCGCCCTCCCAATTTGGGCAAAAGCAGTTGGTCTATTCGACGGGCAAAACCTGATAAACAGTGACATTATTACATACATACATAAAAATATATATATAGCGCTAGCTCCAAATGATCAAAGCGCTTAAAAATAGAAATAGAACGGTAAAGTACAGTAGGCCTACAGTTAGAAAAAGTGAAACTTTAGGAGCTTTTTAAAAGTAGTGACTGATTGAGTTTCCCTGATATTACGTGGGAGTGTGTTCCAAAGTGAGGGGCCAGCTACGGAGAAAGCCTTATCGGCAATGTGTTTCTTTCTAGAGGGAACTGTTAATAGAGTTGTATCAGCGGCGGACTTCGTTACCGGGCCTGTAGAGGCCTGTAGATTTTGTGAGATAAACTGGTCCGCAGTTATTTAGGCATTTGTAAACGTAAAAACCTTTTTTTTAAATTTAATTCGTTTTTCGATAGGAAGCCAGTGAAGTTTTTTCATTAAAGGTAAAGAACTATCCAGACTAGAGGCAGAAAAATCAATTTAGCAGCTCTGTTTTGCAACAACTGTAGACGGTCGAGGTCTCGAGCATTCGCACCATAGAGGAGGGCATTACCATTGCCTAATCTAGAAAGGACAAGTGCACGTACAATGATATGTCGTGTATCCTGATCAAGATAACGACAAATGCGACGGGTGTTACGAAGCTGGAAATTTCCAGCTGATATGAGACTATTAATTTGTTTGGTCATGAACATGTTAGAATCAAAGAAAACTCCTAGATTACGAATGTTACAGGATGGTTCAAATGGAATATTTCGGCAAAAAATGCTCTCCCCTCGTAAAAATTACCCCCGTACACTCTTAAAAAGTTGGTTAAAAACATTCACCAGCACTGGTCACGTATGTCAAATACCTGAAATTGGTTACGTTTTCCCCAATATGTGTTGTTTATTTGGTTACCACACAGGCTGATTACCCAATAAAGTGGTAAAAAAACCTCTTGGATAACCCATTAATCAACAATTATTGGGTACACTTTAACCAATTTCAGGTATTTGACATGGTGAATGTTTTTAACCAACCTTTTTAAGAGTGATACACCTATTCTTCATGCTGTATTAAATAGAAAGACTGCTTCAAATTTACTTGTTTCCACAGCATAGTTGCCTAAATACGTTCGCATCCCTGCCGCACGGCTTAATTTGACTTTTTTCAAAGTACTCTAGACTAATGAATTCTTTTCCATAGTCTTGTATACGCTTGCTCTTCTAGACAGTCTTCTAGAGACGACTCACTCGAGTCTGTTACTGCTAATCGAGTTAATTTTTTGACTCAAGCATTTTAAGACTTAAGTCATTATGGGCTCTAGTAAGAGACAATTCAAGTCATTTTTTATTCGTGACATGTACCCTAGTCCAGTCAAGTCATTTTGACTTAAGACTCTAGAAAAGTATATTCATCAAAAAATAGGACTCGAGTGGCCTCGAGTCTAATTCAGGGATTTGACTTGACTTGACACACTTTAATCAGTCACTTATCAACGCCTTTACTGTTACTGTACATTGAAGTTGAAGGGTGATCTCTTACCGACTACAAAATATAAATTAAAATTTCATGTGCTACATAATGTCATTTTAAAACTCTTTATTTATGAATCGGACTTAAAATTAGGGCTAAGGGTAGGCGAATATTTTTGTGAGGGTTCTTCGATTTCTTACCTTACTCGCGCGTACAGAAAAGCTTTAAAATCGCGATGCTCTAATCAACATGAAATGGCATTATCAGGCTCATTAGTAGAATGTAAGCCGTTTTAATAACTTTTAATTTCGCTTGGAACAAAAAGTCACATCAACGACAAATGAGTAAGTTGCAAATGATTAAAATTGCCACATAAAATGTTCTACTACCATTTTTCGGCCAAATTAAGTTTGGAAACTCTAAGCACATGTACATTCATTCCGTCTTTCCTCTCTCTGATGTCCTCTCGACTCTCTCGCAAAGACCCCTTAGGCGAAACCAAGCTCTTATCCCAAAGAAGCTAGGCCTACATTCACTGAAGGACAACACTTGTCCAGACTTACGACCCAAAGCCCAATTGCATCATTGGTCTGTCATGTATAACTCCATTCTAGACTGATTAAAAAGCATAGATACGACACATGATCTGATTTGGAATATAGTACGTCGTAAAAAGGACTTCGCCTCAACAAAGTTGTTGCATATAACCGGGCGATTATGTGGGCTGTGTCACTACAAACGTAGGACAGTAACCCATATGTCATGAAGCGGACTTAAGCACCAGTGGCGTCGCCAGAGTGTCAAAATTGGGAAGGAGGGAGGGTTCGGGCGAAAAAAAAGTTGGGTCGAAAACTTTTCGAAAGGGATTGCAAATATCCCATTCCTGCGTGTAGGGTCCCAGAAGCTCTGAGCTTTCATGATATCTCTGAATGAAATATAGAGCCTCTGGAGAGGTATACTAATTATTTTGGGGAGGTTAACCCAACTCCTAAATTATCTAATTTGGAGGGGGGAAAGTAGGGGCGAGGAAAAAATCTAGAGGCAAATGCCTTTCTTGCCCCCCCCCCCCCCGCAGCGCCACCACTATTCTGCACCACAAAAGCGCACGTGCATTTAACCTTCAATTATGTGCCGTTCAACACGTGAAATGTATGTAAATGCATTGTTATCGGGTTTTGCGCTGTTTCTACTAAGGCTTCATAATTTATTTGTTTCCATTTTTTGTTTGCCTTTTCCCGCAAGGAACCCCAACCCCACGAAACAACCCCTTCCCATTAGAAAAGGTGAACATGTTGTTAAAACTGAAAGTGATTGAAAGACATTCTGTAATGTGCCCATTACGTTACTTTTCTGGACCTTCACCGCACCGACCGACCGTCCCGACTAACAACGCCAGTCAACCCTCTATGAAATCGGCGCGATAATCCACACCCTCTCTTTCAGTCGGGCGATTTTTAGTGTCTCCGCTACTGTCGTCCTCTTGAAGTATGTGAATAAGCCTAACCACTTAAACAACACTAAATTTGAGGTCCATTTTGACTTGGGTCTGTAAAAGTCCCAAGAAGGCCAAGGGGAAGGAGCCATGGCAAAAGTTCGTTAATATGGTAGAGAATGTGAGAGAGACCGCATGTGCGTCTACCCTTCAGTGTGTGCCGGGTTATGGTACCCTTCCCACAAGTGAAGTAATGGATCCGCAGTTTGAAAAACTTTTTTGTGCGTATACAGTAACAATATTTATAATGTCCTTCCATTTTCGACTTGTCTCCCTAAGAGGCCCACCGTGGCCCTTGGGAAGAGGATATGGCAAGTGTTCGTTAATCTGGGATAGGAGACACATATGCGGATACCCTCAAGTCTGTGCTCTGGAAGGGAATATTCTTCTACAAGTTACAGTAAGGTCCCAAATGTTGTAAAGCTGGTTTTGTCCCATACACCGTTACTCTACTGATAGCCCTTTTTACCTCAACAGTATTTGAAAGGACATGCCTTCGTTAAAGGCCTACCAAGGTGGTACCAAGGTGGTAGATATTTTATTGGGGACACACGGCCAAATACTTACATAGGTCGATTAACGTCATGTCGCGTGCCAGGACATGTAGCAAAGTAAAACCCCAAAACCACACCTCTCCCTTAAAAAGGGAACTGCCTAACGCGATATTCGCATGACGTCAAAAAGTATAATAACCCCGTCATATTTAAAAAAAACTTAAAAGTCTAATTCATTGACCTAGAACTTGAAAAAGGTCAAAACTGAGGGCCCCTTTCCTGAAAGTTGGAAATTGTGGATATTAAGCAATTCGGATCCTGTTGGTTCACTTTTTAAGGTTTAATTTGTTCACTATTAATTCCCATTTGTTCTTTTTTAGGTCCCATTATATTTTTAAAGTCCCGTTGGTTAATAGTGAAAACCATTGGTTAAGAATAAAGGTCCATTTGGTTCATTGGTCTGAGCTATCTCGTGCTTTGAAAATTGTCTACCCAATCCAAGCACTTGCTGCGCCGCTGGATGAAAGTTACATTTTATTAAAGAACGTGGTCGGGAGGGGGCTTGCAAAACCTTTGACCTCCACCTAAAATGACAGAGATCCCCAAGTAGGAGTCATAAACATGCCAAGTATGAGGAGCCTTCAAGTTGCCCTTCTTTAAATATCGTGTTAGCAATGTTTTCACACTTCAAACTCAAGTGACTCCATACGAAATTTGACCTCCACCAAAATCACTGGGATTTATCTGTTCAATATGGGCCATCACCATGGTAATTATCAGAATCCTGCCATTTACTGCACTTTAGATATCGTGTAAACAAACGATAACGGTCACACACACACACCTCACAAAGTAGCATACTCTGGACGTCACCATCACATAGGTTTCCTGGCCTGGTTTTGTCCAGGAATCAATAGGCTAACTTAGCATGCTAGGCGATTACAAAAGTGGTTGAAGGAAATGTCTATTACAAAAGTGGTCGGGATGTATTACAAAAACGTTTACTTGAAAGTTGACAAAATCAGTGAATTTATTACAAAAGTGTTCGATTTTATTACAAAAGAGGTTGTTACACCGTGCTTTAAAAATTATTCTCGTTCTTTAAGAACATATGAACAGATGATATTAATACCGAAATATTCTTTAACGTGCAACTAGGTGACATGCGTCATAGCAAAAGTTTGAGAGAAACTCATATGTAACAGAGAGTAATTTAGCACTGAAAATAGTATTTGTTGCATTCATTTCACCTGCAGTTGAGTTCGATACAGCAAACGTTTGGACGAGAGTGATCTATATGTCACAAAAACGACATCAAAACCCAACTCCGTGTTTACGAATACGCCAGCCATGCAAGGCTCGGCAAAGCATACAGACATTTTAAACTTCCTTAAACCAATAGCCATACGTTTAAGGAACTTTCAAATTTCAATTTTTACCAATGTTTCATACATTAAGACAGTAAAATAGTTTATGGAAAAATTATTAAGCAATAACGGTGTGAATGAATACGAAAAAGTTGGAAGACGAGAAGGCGAATTTTGTTTTCTTATTTTAAGTTTTTTGTGTGTGTTCGCATGGTGGAAGACCCGAAAAAACAGATGAGCGACTAGGCTTTATGATTACTACAGCAGCATTGGTTGCATCTGTTCACGAAGGCACTTACCACCGGTAGAAACATGTTTGTAAGTTGTTCATTGAGATAAGAACTTCTGTGTGTGTAGATGTAATCGATAAGGCGTAGTAAATGCATACTATACATGCTATGGCAGACATGTTCGCTTTGCATACGTCCTTAATATTGAAGTAGCAGCGGCACGTTGCCAACAATCAATATGTACTATCTCTGTATTTCCGGAGCGTATTCAAACAATTACGCTGTTGACCGACATACCTTTTCTTTTCAATTCGCTGTCCATCATTTTGTTGTTTAGACCTTCTTTTAAAAGAATCACTGGTGAATCTTTCACAGATATATCGTGTTAAATTGGGTTCTTCTTGCCATTACAGTACACACTCCGATGAACGCCTACGATGTAGTTGCCCAGCTTGGGGAAACAGTTCCAATGAAATGCATTTACAATTCGTCTTTAGGAAGTCTAGAATATATCGTTTGGTTTCATGATGGGGAAAAATTGATGATGCATGGCTCTAGCATAGACAATCAATATATGAACATTAAGTATTATCCAGTACTCCCTTTGGAAAGGTCATATGCCACATTGAAGATTACGGACGTCAGATTTCAAGACGCTGGAATATATTCTTGCTTGCAATATTTCAAAACTGGTAGACCTATTAAGTACAGTTCAAACCTTCAAGTGAGAGGTATGTTTCAATTGTTACAAAATGTTACTGGCTCTGTTGCATTTGTTTTTTTTTTTTTTTCGTTCGAGATGCTTTTTTTTTCTGTGAAAGGAGTTCATTCAAATGAATAAAGAAACGAAAATTTATCTTTCGTCCCTTAAAAATGTCCTAAACCCTTTTTAGGAATTTCATAAGCCTTTGGGAGAAAAACATATTTTTCATGTTCAGTTTTGCAAATTACTTCAAATTCACACCTTCTTGAACCATATTTTGGTAGGTTGGCCAATTATGGAACTGACGAGGCAAAATTGGACAGAGGGTGAGTCTGTGTTTTCGATGTGCTGTGTTGACACCGCCTTAAAACCTGAAGTTAAAACCATTGCATGGTCAATAAATGGCGAACCAGTCTATTCTAACAACAGTTTTGCATTTGAAAGTTCAAATGCATATCCCAATAGCCATACACTCTGCAGTAATGTGACATTTTACAGCAATCGCGTCCAAAATGGAAAGATTTTGCAATGTTCATTCCTCGGCGAGGTTAACTCTTCTGCTGGTGTTACTTTAAATATTTTCTGTGAGTTTCACACTTCTTTGCAAAATTAAGTTTAAAGAGATACCTTCAATAAAAGACTTAAACATGTTAATTGTACGTTACTTGTGATTGCAGACTCTTTATTTTCATGTATTTGATTTAGTTGCAGTTGGTACAGCAAAATGTACTCTAATTTGTGATATATTCCTGTTGCAGATCCCCCTCACATAGAGTACGAACGTGGGACACTTCCACAGGAGAGACGAACTGTCTTTGCCGATAAAAACAGAAGTGTGAATATATCCTGCAAGTTGGAAGGAAACCCAAAGCCTAGAGTATATTTGGGAAAGAAAATATCGCCTACCATATGGGAAAAACTACCTATAACACCATTTACAACCGAATCTGATGCTGGGATTTTAGACAGGTACACTTTCACAGTAAATCTGTTCAACGAACAAGATACTGGTATCTTCAAGTGTATTGCAGACAACGGTATTGGTCCTGAAATTTTCAGCAGAGACTTCCTTGTAAAGTTTAAAAGTAAGAAATTAAGATAAATATGTAAGAAAACCCAACCATGCACCCTGAAGAAACTTAAGATTGTCAAAATTATCACTTGCACTTGTATCACTGGGGCTGTGAAGGACTACACTCTATGAGCTACAGATAGCTACTAAGTGCTACTTGGTTCAACACTTAAAAGTCCTACAGCAACTTTATTTGCCATGTAAGATGGTAAATTTCCATGTAGGGAGTAGTACATCCATGACCAATTGTGATGAAAAAAGTCACGATTTAGTGCATCAGAAGGTATTAGCAGTTGGACATACGTTGGTAACCTTATGTTGTTTATTTCGTCAATATACATTTCTCGTAGGTTGAATCTTTTTCTTTTTTGATAAATATGAAACATCACAATTGGTAAAGAAAATTTCTAAACATGGAGAATACTAAACTGAAACATTCTCAACGAATAATGTTAAACCGGTACATTTAGTACTTAACATCTTTTAAAGTGCTATGCAAATTTTAACACTTTAAGACCAACATTTAGTTCTTTTAGGTGACAATTAAAAGAGGATGCACCAAGAAGTGCTGTTAACTCACCACTTTGCCTTTTTCAGTGTAGCCTCATCTACATCGCAATCTCGATATAATGAATATCCAAGCTTTTAAATGTTTCGTGTGTGTTAGTCATATGCCTGATTTTGCGTTTTAAAAGAAAGTCATTTCAAACTACGCAGGTGTCGTACAGGTGAACATTGTAAATCTGTCGCCGAAGCAACTTGAGATAGGAGACAACTTCTCCATATCATGTGTAGCACAAGGATACCCTGATCCAAAGGTGCAATTGGAGAAGATACTGAACAAAGAAGAGTGGGTGAAGTTGCCTATGAAACCAAGAATTACCTATCAAAGTCCAACATTTAACTTTACGTTCAGATTTGGGAACGTCGGGGGTGATTCTAGTGGTATATACAGATGTTACGCACACAACGAAATTGGTGTAACTGCTAAAAGCAACAATCTTACAATACACATATCAGGTGAATACATAGATTTAATAAAACAAAACGGGTAAGAAACTTAGGATAACAAATAACACGATTTCAAATCCAAACTCAAAATAGATAAAAATTCGAGAGCAAGATGGCTACAACTTTCATCTATTTTGAGTTTGGACTTTTATTATTTTATCCCCTTCTAAGTTTTCCATACCGATTATATATATATATATATATATATATATGAATGAACTCCTTTCACAGAAAAAAAAAGCATCTCGAACGAAAAAAAAAAATCGGCACTTAGGGGGAAAGTTGTTGTTGAAAAGTCGACCTCAGGGGGAAAAAAATTTGGGGCGAAATAAAAGTTTCGCCATAACGTTTCTACACACTTTTTCTATAGAAATACGTAAACAGACAAGGGCGCCCTCCTAGATTTACAAAGTAGATAGTTGTTGCCACGTACGGATGGCTGGCCATTAAAATAACGTTGTTTACATGTTCAGACGTTAGGGCGAATTCTTTTTCTTATGTATTTCATTGTTATTTTTTCACCCTATGTACAAGCAAATATAACAATTTCCCCCTAAGGTGGGAATTAGCGTTATATATATATATATATATATATATATATATATATATAGATTATATATATATATATATGTATATATATATATATATATATAATATAAGTGAGTCCACGTATGCTCCATGTAATATAAAAGAATAAGGGGTGTTTTCTACTCATTCTTTTGATTAAATATATATATATACCGTAGAGTTCGGTTATTTATTTTTTCAACCTTTTTCAGTGGAATGCTTTAGATTAATAGCTCCATCAAATGGATGGACGGACGGATGAAGGGATGGAGTGAGTATTGGGAAGGGATGGATAAATAGATAGATAAATATGAAAATCCGAAAAGTTGGAAATTCAAGGAGAGATGCAACACAAAATTAGCTCCACCGGGATTGAACTCGGGGCCTCCCGCCTTCTGAAGCGGACGCTTTAACCACTGAGGTACGAAGCCAAGATGGGTTTGGTCTTCGTTCAAATGATAGTTGAAGCAGTGAGGTGTTCTTATCACACCTCCCTGGTTGAAGCAGTTCCCAATTCACCACCTGAGCAGGCAACTATTTTTTGAAACAGCACTAGTTGGCCACACTCACTCCAGCTCTTCAAGGGATCACGAATGAAGGAATCTAGCTGAACAAAATTGTTAATGAGCTAGAGGATTTCCGAAGAGATAAAGGAAACTGTGTGACAGCAACTGAGATTTATATCAATGAAAATCGCAAAAGCTAGAAAAACTAGTTTGGCCTACATGTATCCGCAAATGCATAAGGAGACATTGGATGTATATGTATATTTTAAAAGGGGAATTATTGAGTGTGCCTATGTGCTGTACCAACACTGTGTCAAGCCAAGGGATACCGTGTGCTGTGTTTGAATGTGTATGTTTTTTATCACGTTTCCGTGATTCCATGCCTTTTATCACCCTCTTTGCAATTTAATTTTACATATGTCTCGAAATTTCAGAACAGCGCTCAGCTGGTAGGTCGAATCCACGTATGGAGCTTTATTTTCTAATTATTCTTATCGTTGGGCTCTTCTTACTCTCTGTCTCACGATTAATCAAGACTTTCGGGAAACGTAAGGACTTGTTTCATTTTACTCATTTTGTGCAAAATATAAAACATATTCAGGTTGTATCGATTATTTAACATGTACTGGAATGTGCTGGAATGCTTCGACCAGAGAAGTGGCAAATTTACCAAATGCACATAATAATTGCACTTCGTACTTCTTTTCCAAAATCAGATTCTCGTTTTCTTGTTTCGTTTAATTTTATACTTTCAATGAAGTTACAGTTAAATATTTCAGCAATTTATATCAGATTTTTCCCTTCTTTTAGATCTCTCTTCAATGTATGATGTTTCTGCAAGAGAAAAACGGTGACTTTTAAGTTTTGACCAATTCTTATTCAGAAATTAACCGAATATTCAAAAGCACAATACATTTTGTGTCAGGATTTCTTCTAACATCATTTCACTTTGTATTCATACTTTTTTGAGGATATAGTTGATAACGTTGTGGCTTACATTCTGAAAGGCAGCTGTACAGCTCAATTTGATGGAGATTATCTGTCGAAACGACCCTACGATTACAATAACATCAATATCGTTTGTTACAGTGATGGTGATGAACTACAAATATCAATGCCTTTCACAAGGTTAAAAGTTTCTGGTAACACAGCAAGACCAAGTGAGTCCATTTCCCTGCCAAGAGGTAAGATACTTCATCATACAAATGCTCAAGACAAATGATCATTCTGTAAAAGTTGGGGGGCCCGAAACTATGGGCATGTATCTGAAAGTATAGCTTTACTGCTATTACTAATTCGAAAACATACTAAGAACTTTATGATGTGAAGGTTACGTTTTTTCAATTAAATATCATTTTGTTAGTCGGTTATGGTCGTTTGAATTAGTTGAGATAAGGTCACTACAATTTATTTGGAGCAGGCTTAAAGTTTGTTTCACGAAATTCAGAAATTGAAACTCTTAATAGTGCTACGTCCAGCTTTCATCTACCTAAACCAGATCCAACTCCGATTCAACAGAGCTTGTTGAAGTTTTGGATTTTAACCTAATTGGTGGCATAAGTTTTCATGTGCACTGCCCTTAATTATACCAGCTGCGAGAAGCAGTCCCATCCCCTTAGAAAAAAGTGGGACTTTATACAGTCGGAACAACCACAGGCTATACAGCAGTGTTCCACAATACTTTAACTACTCATACACGTAGTGTACATTTCGTATTGTAAGACCTTAAACGAGTTTCGCAATAAAATATGTACGTTTCAAGCTCGTCTTAACTGCTGGCAAAGCGAAGCTTGTATCATAATCATTTTCACGGGCCCATTAGGTTGACATTGATATCTTAACAAAGGTTTTGGAGGGTGCTACCTCTTTGAAATGCTTATCGCAAACATGCTTGATTAAGTTTTACATGACAAGGTAAAGCACGTGACGTATTTTTCTTTTGGTTTTATCCTGGCTTGTAATGATTTTATGCATAATTTGAAATGTTTCTGGTTGGGAAATATAAAATACGATAATGAACTAAATTTCTTCCCAAAAGGGAAATATTCATTGAAATTTATAAGTTTCACCATTTGTCATTGTCTAGAAACGTTTGCAGGGTTGGAAAAGTTAGAAAATTTCACAAGCCAACTCAGTGTTCCGTATTTATGTGTTATTCCCACGAAGGTACAACTAGACACATCCCTGTTATGCAATACTATATGTTTAACTAAAATGACTGGCGTAAAAATGTTTTATTGGAAGTCAAAGAAATCGTTCATTGCATGAAGTTATCTAATCCTTTTTTCAGAGCCAGGTGCATTCCTTTACGAAGATATTCATGATAAAATTAGGTGACTTTTCCTGATTTTTTAATTAACTTTAAGCCGTCTGATCCATGGCATATTCCTTTTAATTACCATCTCCTATTTTTTATTACCATCTCCACTTTATAAATCCAGGTAATTTTTACAATGTCTTACAAGTGTTTACACCAACTTTCACTTGTATGAGTTGAAAAATAGTTCATTTTTTTTTACTCTGACAATATTAAAAACAGGGATGGTCTGTAACAGAAGTTTAAAATATAGCAATAAATATTATCTAAATATGCTTCATCTTTTTCTTTGGGGAATTTTCCTTTTGAGGTCCTCTTTAAGATTTTCAGCAATATTTAGTTTGTCCATATTCTGTAACGATTTCCAGCATTTCACAACAAGACTGGACTACTAATTTGTATAACAAACCATCCTTCAGAATCGCGTCGGATATGACACCAAGTTCCTCCACTCTAACCTTCTCAGGTAAAGTCCATGTGTGTGTGTGTGTTATAAGAATTAATAATTTGTTAAAGAGTGCCCTATGTACCCGAGTGTAAATGAGGTAAGCAAAATTATTGGCGATTGAGAGTTTTAGAAAAGAACCTAGAAATACTATCGGATGTATTTGACATTTAATGTCTTTTAAGGCTGATAGCTTTAAGCCAGGACCTTTATTCAAATTCATTATTTTGTCAACAGAGCAAAGAGCCAACAATTACGGTGACTCATACACAATGTAAGTCAAGTAGTGAGAAAAATCATTTCTGACATACTTTATTTGTACTACGATTAAAAATAAGGTCTTTAACCAGTAAAAGCGAATTCCCTGGGTGTTAGTTGATATAGATAAACTTGACATTGGGGCCGTGAGTGGGAATAGTAACTGAAGTCAGAAAATGGTTGCGTTTGGGAATGGTAGGTGATTTCTGATGGTGTAAGTGGAAGAGGTTGATGAGATATATATTTACGACAATTGCTTGTGTTTTTTCAATGTAAATTAGGTTTTGGGGTTTTTTCACACTCATTTTTATACTTGCTCCATTAAGGGGTTCGCAATATTAGCCCACCCACAACATTTTTATATACCTTCTAATACTTGCTTAACATGTAATTCACGATCAAGGTAGATAAATAGTCAGAATTTTTTTTCTTGTATTCATTTTACTCTTCTAAGGGTGTGCAGGGACAATTTGGAGCGGTTGCAACCAGATTTATATGCGGAAGCAAATTGGTTTGACGGACAGTGTACCGAAGACTACGAAATAATGCATACGTCTTCTGATTGTCAGAATGATGAGAAAAATATTTGAAACTGTAGTCAAATTGTACCTTCTAAGACGTTGGTAAAATATTAGAAATGCATCCAAAATGTTATAGAGTAGTTGAACAACCTCCCAGTACACATGTTGAAGCTGAATAAAGGCCGTGGAAGCCGCTATATTAAGGTAGAATGATACTGGTGTCGGCGCCAACCCTATCCTACCTATTCAACTAACATTGAAAGTACTGTGTATGTTTTGAAATCCATATTTCTCTTACTTTTAACTCTTTTATCACGCTTTTTACTATATGTGATTGATGGTTTTGACGAGTAGTCTAATATTTAATGAAGTCTTTAATCAATGTTACACACACGGAAAATAGGTCTATTAATAACGCTAATAATTTTCTGATTACTGTTGTATTCGTTTTGTTAGTAAATCATAGGACTTGGATTAGTTTAAATCTTGCATCGAAAGATGTATCAAAATTCTTTCCTATAGTTTAAGACTATCTAATTTCATTACAAATGGATATGAAAACGTGAGATAGCTTTTTGCCATTTCTCGTTTTGATAGCACAAATTTATTCCTACTCTCGCGAAGAAATTGACTGTGTGACAAACATTCCCACACCACCCTTTCAAACCGTGTCAAACTGTGTAAAACTACATTTAGATTTGGGAATCGGTGAATTTGGCGTTATGATTTGCTTACGTGTGGTTCTTGAAAAGCCTTCTTGCCTACTTTTCGAAAGTTGATGTGTTTCTGTGACAAAAATTCTATTCAATTTCAAAGTGTCATGCTTTCACCTGCACTACAAGGGCTTATCCAAAGGGAGGCGAGGGGGACACCCCCCCCCCCCTTTAGTCAACCAGGAAAAACTATAATAAATAAAAATTGTATGTTTGCAGGTAGACCCTTTGTAAAGAATGTCCCTGCAAACAGTCTGGAGCTTCGCCACTGATTCAGTTTTCACAATCGAGGTTTTATTACAAATCGATTATTGGTCATTCATTAGCTTAAAGCCTCAGTCATCTGTTCTAACCACAGATAAGGGTGGAGACTTGAAAAGTTAGATTTAGGAGTTCTCGTGAGACAATTTTTGTAAGTGCATAACGTTCATAACGTGATGACTTCAGGGTTTGACGCTAAATTTTACCAATACAAGCTTTTACTTAAAAATCTACTTTTCGTCTTCATACAAATTTCGTTCCAAGTAAAACAACATCACCTGAGGAAAACGCCAAAACGTTTTCAACACAGGAGAAAACGGAGAAGTGGAATAATGTACGCAACATGTTTTGATGCACGAATAGGTGTTCTTTCGAATAAAATAATTTTTTTGCTTTGAATATTTCATCCTTACCATTGCTTTCAACTCATGGCCTTCTCTTCGGCCTAATTTTTTCTAATCGTTGCTTGAGTCCAACAGGCAGAGGAATGCAAAGTTCTTTTAATAATTCCTTACTTTTCGTCTGTTATAGCAATTTGAACCCTGGTTTAATTTATTTCTAGATTTTCTATATGTATTTACTATTACTAATTAGTCTACTACATCAGATTTACTGAAGTTAAGTTCAGGCATGCATGAAACTCGTTGTTAGATCCTTTTTAAGGATGTTTCATTAATTGTAAGTAAGGGAACTGTAAACCATAAAGGAAATAAAAAGATAAAGGCAATATCTTTATATATATATATATATATATATATATATATATATATATAGATATATATATATATATATATATATATATATATATATATATATATATATATATATATATATATATCTATATATATATATATCAAATGATGATGAATGCAAAGCACTGTTGAATATATATATATATATATATCAAATGATGATGAATGCAAAGCACTGTAGAAGTAGAAACCTTGCTTTTAATACTTTTATCTTTATGTATACAATGCATAATTCCGTGCAGTCCTAATTGTGTAAAACACGCGTCGAATTAAAATTCTGTTGTCCCACTTAGTGCTCGCAGAACGTTTTGCTTCAGCCATAAAGAATTAATAACAATTATTTGAAAAGGAAACAAACTAAATTGAGTGATTTATAATTACACAAAAGTGTTCTCTTCATTAGAAGTTTCCATTCCGAAGGACACCGTCGAACTGTGGAACAGAAAGGTTCATCAGTGGCGTATTAAACACCTCGTTGGTTATATCTAGTAAAAATGGAAAGAGTGTTATTTTCTAGATTATATCAGTCTTTTTGTATGTTACATCTATTCCAGTTTGTCATCATTGGTGAGTAACAATCATATTTTAAATATACATATCCAGTAACAATGTAGATTATTATCCTATCGATTAACTTTAGCAAGCACTATACGAAAGAGACGACTTTTTCTAATGCTGTCAAGGGAAGACGTCGTAGAAGCTAACGGCTAAAACAATCAACCTTTAAAAACTACTCACAATTTACAATTACAATGATGATAATATTTTTGTAGTGTTATTCCTGGAGTATCCTATCTAATCCTACTATTTTCCTCGACGTTTAGTACGCAACCCAACAGTGGCCTACAATGTCATATCTCAAATTGGAGAAACTGTAAATATGAAGTGTCTGTACAATACTTCTGTGTGGAAATTGGACTCCATCGTGTGGTTTCATTATGAGAATGATCTCATGAAACACGATTCTAGCGTACAAGATGAAAATGTAGACAGATACTATCCAATACTACCTGTGGAAAAATCATCTGCAACTTTGCAGATACGAAATATTACGTTTGGAGATGCCGGTGTGTATTCTTGCATGATATATTTCAGCAGAGGGAAATCTGTTAAGTATACCACCACACTTCAAGTAAGAGGTAAGAATTTTTTGCAAATATTAAACGACTATATTTGATTTTAATTTCGAAGTCTTTTTTTGATGTTAAGTTCGATGATAAAGGTGCCTTGATAAGGAGATTAAGTTTAAGATAATTTATTCTACCATTTTTTCTCCCGTGCGCGAGAGCCGAGGCAGCTCTGTCGGCATGTACTTACACATTGACTCCTCGCCTCCTTGGATACTGGCGGACAGTGTGAGATCTGGAATCGTCACGGAGTACACGGAGTAACACGACAATCAGGCCATCGAGTAGATACGGAACGATTCTACCCCACAAACGAAAAAGGCCAAAGCCCTAATTGGGGACTTATGGGAAGGCTCAATACAGAAACATTTCTGTATTTTCTGCATCTAATTCCTACTAAGGGCGTTAAGTAACGTATGGTCAGAAAAATAATTTTCTTTTTTTTTTTCTGACGTTATTGACAAATAACTCTTTGAACAAAAAGTTATACAATTTCCTTTAACAGGTTTACCAGTGATAGGTATGGCAATTACGAATGTTGCAGAGAATGATTCTGTCTTTTCTATGTGTTGTACTGATTCTGCTTTATATCCTTATTATACAACCATCGAATGGGCAGTTGATGATGGACCCATTTTTTCCAATACGAGTTTTGCATCAAAAAGTTCACTCAGAGCATCAAGTATTTATTCATTCTGTAGCAATGTGACATTTATCAGTAATCGATGTCATCATGGGCAGTTACTAAAATGTTCCGTAGTGAACGGGACCAGCTCAACTGGTATCATTTTAAACATCTGGCGTAAGTTTTTCACTTTCAAAGCTTTGTAAAGACGTTGCCTTATTTTTCTCCTTTCAACTCCTTTCAACTTTGTCCGTGTACCTCAAACAAGTTTATGAGTGAGTAGATTTTTTGTGAAAATTTAGTAAGAAGTAAACAGTGCAGTAGAATATGTCGAATATTTTCTTTCACAGATTCCCCAAGGGTTAGACTGGAAGGAAAGGGAGCATATATATTTGTCAAAAAGAACGAAATGGTAGAGCTGTCTTGCATTGCAGAAGGAAACCCCAAACCTCAAGTTTTTTTGGAGAAGAAAATCTCCCTTAGTATGTGGGCAAAGTTACACGCTGAGCCGGTAATAGCTGAATGCCGAGATGACAGCTGTACTACACATACATATACCGTGGGAATTCTCAGTAAAGAAGATACGGGAACATTCCGATGTTCCGCAAAAAACGGTGTTGGTTCAGAGGTTGCAAGCGAAGATGTACAAGTAGACTTTCAGAGTATGTAACACCATATAACAACACATTTTATTAGCGCTGGAGAGCTGAGCTCTCCCTGTTACGGCGTGTGGTCAAGGAGCCCACTTTAGTGGCATCTGGTGCGGTTCATGGGCCAACGCCTAAGCGGGGTCAGGGGAGAAGCTCTGAGGATATTAGGCTTAATTAAACATCAGATTTAACCATAAAGCTGTATGTAAAGGGCCCTGAATTCTTATTAAATAAACACGGAAAATTTTATTCTCCCAAGCTTTGCAAATGAGTGTAAATCTGTTATGCGATGATCTGATAGATGAAGCCTCCGAAGCTCTGGGAACGTGCAATTAATTTGGGCATTATCATTAAACAAACATGGGAATATTGCAACTTTCCCAAGTTTTCAAGTTGTACTTACGCATAGTTCTATGATGGATTTCACTTGTATGTGAGTAGGGTTTGAGAGAATGGTTATAAAGTTAAATTCTGAACTGTCAACTTTCCTATATAAGATAGGAGCACGCCTAGGGCACTAAATGTGGTACTCAATTGCAGAAAGACAATATAACGTCATATTTTTCATTATTTGACTCTGCAAAATGCTTCCAAGTTTCAATAGGTTTCCTCTATATGTTTAAAAGATACTTCATTATTCTATTTGCACACAGCGTACCTTACAGGTTGACATGTTCGTAATAAACTGAAAAGTTTTCGGTATTTCCTATCTATGAGTAGCAGAAGTTACGTGACTCAATGCGCATACTCAGTGGACGTGTAATACTCCTAGACCGTACGCTACTTTGGTACACTCCTAATACAAACCTATATCTTAGAACGTTCTCTGTGTTGTTTCTGAGCGACTTAGTAGCTTAGGTTCCCTGCGATACCCATACCAATTGTATTATGGCTGCTTTCGTATTTAGTATGTCGCTGAGAGTACGGATGATGGGTGGAGGGGAGATTTCGTAAATTAAGCGTTCAAGGAATGTGTAGACGTTTATTTTCAAGACCAGAAGAACCAATTTTTTGTTGGAATCAATGTTTAAACATTATAAAATGAATAACAAGCGGCATACAATTTTGATCACTTTTTTGAAAATCTTTGTGATGCTTGTGATACTTGATTTCAAATATTGTTGTTGAGAAGCTTTCCGAGATGTTTAAACAATAACGGAGTTTTTTAAGTGCAGGTCTTGCACCACGCACTGAAAGATCAGGAACAGGAAACCGTTGCTTAAGCTGGAATGACACCCAAGCTTGCTGCTATTTACGGGTCGAACTTGAAATCTTTTGCCTTAAATTTTGAAAGTCCATCCCTCTAATGACAACTTACTGTTGTCAAATAGAAATTGTTTTGAAATTGCCAATTGAAGATGCATATAATTCTCTAAAAATCTTAAATGGGTTACACAACTTTGTTTTACAAAGCATCACAAAGAGATCCTTCGAAAAGGTCAATTCGGAATCTTGTAAAATTTTCGTATCGGACCTGTCCTTCCCAATATACTTTGTCCGTCGTAGTGCGTTCGTCTCTCTGTTACCAGTATCTGAGCACGCTACCTCATCAAAATAATTTCCTAACGTTATATCTTTAACTGTATGTACGTTGGGAATAACATACATTTGAAAATAAAACGCGATCAATAATAAAGGATAACATAGGTATAAACAATGTGTATTATTCCATGTTCTTCATAAAACCTCCCTTTTTCAACTAGCAACATGTTTCTGCTTTCCTTCCAGTTTTTCAAAACACTTTGCAAATTTTGCTAGACAACATCGTCCTTCTCATAACACTTTTTATCCTTTTCGGCGTGCTGTTCATAGCGATTTCTATCAAGGTCATCTGCAAGGGTAAGCAGGCTTCTTAATTTGTATCTAAGTGTGTAATTTTGGCAAAGGAAAATTTTGTTATAGGTAACTTCTCCGATATTACCAATCATGAATGATCTTTGTGTGCAAAATGTCATACCATATATTTTATGATAGTTTGTTATGAAACACATCAATGTCTACGTGTAAGGCCTGTTCAATAGGAGCACTATGTAGAAAGTAGCTAAAATACTTAAAACATTGTGTAGAAGCAAATTTACAACAGCAGGATGTTTACTTCTTTAATATGTTTAACCAATCTTGGTTTCAAATCTCTATAACTGTTGCTTTGTCTGAATTGTATTAACAGGCCTAAAGCATAAATACGACGTATCTTCTGCTCCAATAAGGTAATATCAAAATCGAAGAGATTCGTATTATATTATTACCCTTTTTTAATTACAGACATTTGGTTACCTGACAAATGCAGACAACTGGTATTTAAGCAAAGCAGGGGAGTGGCAAAGTCATGTGAGGCGATCCCTTCATGAGTACAGGGGATCATAACCCACCGCCCAATATCTGAGCAATCGCCCATTGATTTAAATTTATTCAAGGAATATTTTCATTGAAAACAAAAAGCCGCCTTTGGGCATAGGGCACCGGGTGCTATCACGTGATAAATTGTTTCCCTCCAAGACGACACCTGGCCTTACAAAAGAGAATGGCGAATGTGCAGTGACACTTGTATGAAATATCTATAGACCAACAAATTTACCTCCAAAATTACTGTACTATCATATATTGGAGAATTATGTTCAACATTCAAACGAACCATTTGTATCTGTATCATGTTTTAGTCTGTATCAAATTTTGGTCTGTGGTTACATAACAGTAAATCTTCTTTTTTGAAGCAAAAATTTATTATTTTCCGTTTGGTTTTAAATCTTATGCATCATTTAGTCTGAAACTGAAATCAGCTTCTCATTTTTGAAAAAAAAAACACTTTATAAAATATTTTATTGTTTTGTGAACTATACCAAAATGTACAAAAGCCAAAATTTCAAAAATGTCTTCGCTAAACTTCGTAGGACCCAAAATATGACGAATTTTGGTATTCGCCTACATGGAAATGAAAACATTCCTGATGTCTGCCGTTCATTAAGAACCCTTCCACCTGCAACAGGTAAGATTCAAAAACATTTTTGTTGATTTTGTTAACATAGAAATTTGTCATCCACCTTAAAGGGTATTGCGGGAGAAGGCAGTATGATTTTGGTGACTGCTCATGATCGTTCCCTCCCCATATATTACACTCATTTTACTAATGTTTCTAGTAACGTTGTTTTTGTGGTTTGGGTTTAAGTTAAACTGTTTGGCTCAGGTCATTTGCGGATTTGATGTCAGTAAGTGTTGAAAAGCATGAACACATTTTATTGATCTACGAGTTACATAATTGCTATCTGAAAAATGCTGCTTCCGGAAATGATACCTTAGAAAATCAATACAAATTGAGAAGGACATTTATAAGCTGCATTGCGAGATCGACCTATAAACAAATGCCACGTTATTTATCCCAGAGAATTACGATGCAAATCAACATCGTGTTCCTAATTACGATCAATTTGCCGTAGTCATGACTGAAAAACCCTCACAATTAAAAAGTGACTTTAAATAATTTCTTTTGTCATTTCATTGCGAAGATAAAACGTCACAAAGCAAAACAGAAGACAACAGTGGCTATCAAGAGTAAGTACTTAAATACTTTGTAACATTTGAAATTCTGATTTTAAATGGAAAATTACGCGGCGCCAAGGAAAGAACGAAGGGAGAAGCCTCCCGGTCCATTTTGGTATCTATTGTGACTTTATGGGATCGCTTATATTCTATGTCTTTCTAATATGCTTTAAGGCCTGATCCTCTCACGACAAACGGTTATAATTTTCATTACTTACCTACTTACATAAGCCTTTTCATAACTGTTTGAAGTTCATTCTCATCCAAAACCAATCTCAGTTTCTGGCTGCAGGGTGAGTATACAAGACCCTGGTTGAATTCCCTTTTAGTTCAAAACAGGCTGTATAATGTGAGTTATGGTACGAACTGTGAATCAGAGGGCTGAAACAATTGAGAGTTCTGTAAACCACTGCAAAAATTGGAGTTTGTGTGAAAGGTTTGGCCCTTAAAATGCAACTCCCAGAGTCCAGGGTAATTTTGGATGTTTTTGCCATCTTAGTGTCAGCTCACCCATTATGACGAGGCTACGCTACGCTGTTTACAGGTTTCTCCTCTCTTTTACGAATTGCTTGCGCCTGAAAAGTTAGTTAATAATTTAGATGTGAACTTACAACAGACCAACACGAACTTGTCATATAGTGTTACCAGTTCGGGAGATAACCGCTTTCGGGAGAAAATGAGTATTACCCCGATTGGGGGAAAATTTGCCTGTCTCAACGGTATGAATATTTATGAGCACTTAGTGTCTACCTCTTCACAGTCGTCGAATTGTTTAATAAATGTGTGTATATTTAATTGTGAGGTAATAGTTTAGACATAAAAAACGAAATTACCATGGACCTTCAACTACGTATTTACAAACATATGTGCTAGCACGACCCACTTGCACACCTTCAAGTGAAAAATGGTGTACAAAACTTGCGGCTGCATGGAGTCTGTAAATTAAGCTTAGGACAAAGAACGTAGCAAAATCGCTCGATTTCTCAAAATCGGCGTGGTGAACAACCAAACATGACGAAGCTTTTTTATTTTTTTTAAAATGCCCGAATTTCTCTTTCCTAAAATCGATAAAAATTGCAAGGCTGTTTTGAACGCTATCTCCGTTGAATTTGCGCGGTAGGATCGCAATGCATCGTGGGAGATATTTGAAAATGGCGCCACCCATAGCAAAATAATCCCCCGATCGGGTGAAAATTGATTTCCCCCAAAAGAGGTTATCTCCCGAACTGGTTACCTAGAAAATAAAATGGTGCAAAGTTGTGGTCGGTTTCTCTAACTAAAACAGTACACGATGAAGTCTTGTTCCATCAAAATGTCTATTTAAATGCGTGAATCAGGAAAAAATTGGAGAGAAGAATTTTAACGTTTAATGAAATCGTATTGCCAAGACTTCTAGTTGGTCGTGGTCCTATCATTTTTACTGTCACTAGTCGTTCTGGTTTTTGTGAAAGTTAATTTGTCAGGTATAACTTATTTGGGTAGACTTCATCATACCTTTGACTATTTATATTCCAAACTAAAAATATTTTTTCTTTGGTTCTACGTTACGCTAATCAAAAGGCGAGATAGACCTTGTGAAGTTTCGCAATTGGAGACCTCTTAATACTTCAATTACATGAATGTGTAAAACGTTTGATTATCTAATAATGGAAGGAGAAAATACTTGGCAGTTACAATATCCAATCTTCCAATAAGGTATTAGGCAATACTTTGCATTATATAATTAATGCTGAATGCCTCACTTTAAACTTAGTAAAAGAATTTTGACATTGGGTTGAATGTAATTGTTTAGATGAATTGAAAGTCGTTATAACCCTTCGATGGTATGTAACACGGTACTTATGTTGGAATTTAGATTGCATGGTCTTTTCTACAGACCTATGTTTGACATTCTACGACCTACATAATGTACTTTCCAAGAAATACCTTGTTTATTCTTAATATGTTTGTTACGCAGATTAAGGAGAGACAGCCTGTCGACCGATGGCTATGAAATTCCATCATGTGTTGATGATCACACAGTCTGTTGTGCAGTGCATTACCACACCCTTGAACGTCCCTAACAGACGATCGCAGATCAAGTTTGTGAATTGGGGGACGGGGAAGAATTCTCGAACAGGCGGAACTTCTAATCTTTTCCGTGACCGGAATCGTCTATAAACAACCCACTCACAAAGATTTATGTAAACATCCACCATACACACACAAACAAACATCCAAGCAAAAACACACGTTGACACGCATACACACGAAAAGAAATGGCGCATTGAATTAAGCATGATTCCTTTAAAATAGGCTCAAATTTTCGTTTCCTTGAAGACTAAAAATCATGAATGCACTACATTGTTGCACTTTTGGCACAGGAAAACCTAACCTGTGTCCATTTTCTGTTGTAAATATTCACAAAGTATTTTTCTGGAAATTTGTTTTAGGATCCAGGTCAACCAAGATTGGAATAAAGCAAAATGGCCGCTAATTTCAAAATTTCAATTAATGATAGTAATAGAAATAATAATCCGTAAAAAATTGTCTTTCTGACAGTTGCTCTTTATAAATGGCCTACTTTTATGCCAAATAAGTGAAACGTTTTTCAAAACATTTTAGATGCAATTCAGGTCAATCAAGATGGCGGAAGAAGTAAAATAGCCGTCAGTGATATAATTACCGTATTTTTAATAATAAAGAAAATAATCATTAAAGATATTTGTAACACATTAAAACCTAATAGTCATTGAAAATGAATTTTGGGGACATATTTTAGGTTTAAATGTGTTAAATATAACATATAAAAAAAACAATTTCTTTGCTAGTATTTTGAGGGGTAGTTTGCTCTCGAGTTTTTAGATGAAAAATAATAGCCATTTTACTTTCCCCTACCCCTTAAATTTTTGATTTCTCAGCACCCTGACTCTTGGCAGATGCCCCGCTATATTTCCCCAACCCACCCAAAGATACCATATACCTGAATTTTTCTGTTTAAAGACATGTCTGGGAATCGAAAAAACATGGTGGCATTCATGACCATTCCATGTGGAACTTGCCTCAATCTGAAGCCGGGCTATGTGTTCACATTCAAGTTACAACTTTTATGATATACTTTACGTTCCTCATGAAATCTTGTTTTTTAACAAAATTGAACAACGTTGTACCTGATAACTTAAGCTCATGTTTAAAGTTTAACGGACCTGTTCAGTCACCCTCAGGGGAGATCTTATGTCGGTGATGAAAAGCTATCATCTGCGTCATGTTGCTTCAATCATTTAAAAAAGGGAGTAATTTCTCCTAAGTAAAACTGACTATGAGAATAATGTTGGTGATGTAAATACCTTTTCGTGTTTATATGTTTGCTTCATATCGTTATCCTTGTATTTTTAACCATCTGGTTGCCTCTTGAGGAAGTTAAGTAGTTGACGAAAGTTTAGATTAGATGGAGTTTATAGCCCAGTTTCCAACCAACTGGTTTACGTCGACCACGTCCGCTTCTCCACTTGTGGTTCACTGACTTTTTTCTCTACTTCACTGCTTATGCTGACCACCAAGGAATGGCACAACGACTGCGGGCAGGTTCCATTTGTCTTTGGTAGGTCCGACCAGGAGCTAAACTCTTGACCTCCCAACTAGATCTCAGATGGTCAGAACCTGACCATACAGTCAGCTTCCTGGAAAAAATCTGACTAGTACGAAAGCATGAATTACATAATCCATCTACAACCGGCTTCCAACTGAATTGTTAGAGGCTCCTCCTAACAGTCCATTTCAGAAGACACTGAAGGTCAGGAAGCACATACCACACTTACGGGTCACGTTACGTTGACGGATCAGCATCCAGGGAAAGCACGAGAGCCGTTTCTCCACCACCCCCTACTCCATCATTTGGGAAGTCCTTCGCAAGTAGCAATTTGTCATCTATTATCAGATCCCGTTCCCTGCATGCCGCAATTATTATTGAAACTAAAAATGATCTTTGAAGTTTTGATAACCATGTTGAAACCATGTTGTTTCAAGGACTATTCTTTTTTAGAAAATTGTTGTTTCATTTTATTTCCATTAGCTACAATTACAACGGAAATTTGCTTCTTGGTCATCCGACCAGATTTCATATACCATGACTTAAACGAAAAGGAAGGCATAAAATTCCCCCTCTTTGCAGTTTTGAAAGTCGTTCTCTTGCATAATACCACTCACTATTCTGTGCAAACGAACAGTCAAGTTGGACCAATTGATAATGATTATCTGCACGCGGATCGCTCAAAATTTAATAATTTGCAAGAGATCTAAGAAAGTGGTGCTTATGGTGTTAACGTTAACAGTGAAATACAGAAATTCCTACTGCAAGTGCAAGATAAACATGGAGTACCACCTGTGTAATGAATCAGTATACGATTGGGAGGATTATATCCATCCCTTTTGGCTTCGCCAATGTAAACGAAAAATCCAAAATTTTTCTTACCGAATGCTCTCCTTCTTCTTCTTCTTCTTCTTCTTCTTCTTCTTCTTCTTCTTCTTCTTCTTCTTCTTCTTCTTCTTCTTCTTCTTCTTCTTCTTCTTCTTCTTCTTCTTCTTCTTCTTCTTCTTCTTCTTCTTCTTCTTCTTCTTCTTCTTCTTCTTCTTCTTCTTCTTCTTCTTCTTCTTCTTCTTCTTCTTCTTCTTCTTCTTCTTCTTCTTCTTCTTCTTCTTCTTCTTCTTCTTCTTCTTCTTCTTCTTCTTCTTCTTCTTCTTCTTCTTCTTCTTCTTCTTCTTCTTCTTCTTCTTCTTCTTCTTCTTCTTCTTCTTCTTCTTCTTCTTCTTCTTCTTCTTCTTCTTCTTCTTCTTCTTCTTCTTCTTCTTCTTCTTCTTCTTCTTCTTCTTCTTCTTCTTCTTCTTCTTCTTCTTCTTCTTCTTCTTCTTCTTCTTCTTCTTCTTCTTCTTCTTCTTCTTCTTCTTCTTTGTTTTAGATTTTGAGGGCGTTGTTCCCATTTCTATAATTCGATGCTGCGCCACGTGTGCACGTTATTATCACCACAACACTAGTGAATTTACCGAAAGAACTAGGTACTGACTAAATCTTAAGGTTATGGCACTGAGATTTCAAGTAATAATTGATGATTGGGTACCATTCGTATTTTAATCGGAAGTACGTTTCCATGTCCCAGATTAAAATAAAAATAATTTCACACTCAGACCTGGCTCAAACATGAAAAAATCTGTATAAGCATGAAAAGGCAGTAAACTAGGCACGAAAAATCCAGCTAATGCGGTGAACAGACGCACGTTTTACTGTTCTGGTTGAAGAGCATTCGTAGAGCCCTATCTTCATTTCCTACTCTTCTATGTGCTGCTGAAAACTATATGGCTATAACTGCCTGGACTCTATTAAGCAACTTAAATACTAGGCTGAATGCAACTGGCTAAGAACAATTATTTTCGTATTGATACACATCATACGAGTCTAACCTCCGTAGATAGAGATTCGCTTTGTGGGACTGTCATATGATAATCTGAAGAGCTCCGAGCATCTCGAGGAGCCTCGCACGACATTGGGCAAGCGTCAAAACACATTTCACAATGTCGCCAGCTCATTTGATCCGGAAAAGTTTTGTTACAAAGAAATTTTGATGCAGCTGGTTTTTAATCGAAAAATCTTTATGGCCTTTTATGTAATTTGATGTGTTTTTCTTTTACTAAACATTTAAAAATAATAACGATGACCCCTTCTCCCTGGTATTGATCCCTTTTGTGCATTTGCTTTTGGTATATAAATTCAGGTAAAGCACTAGAGGAACATTAAGAAAAATCCCCTACGCCTTCACTAAACGTTTATGTCTAGATCCGCAACTCGTGCTAGTTTGTTGTAATTAGTTTACGGTCATTCTTTGAAAGCATGGAATAATTTCGGTTGCAATGCTTTCAAATCCACTTGGACGTAAACCACTTATCAACCAAAATGAAGAAAGAAGAAGGGAAATTACAATGTGTATGGCATCATGTGCGAATAAAAGAGATCGAAAAGCGAGGATTAACACCTTAACATATTATAACATCTCATTCTATTTAGACGGATTCTACTTCATATTAAAAATACATCCAAACTCAATTGAATTTCACAATTAAACCTTTAATCCAGTTCTTTTCCAAACCATAAAACTCTAACTGGCGAATCGAGATCATTTTGTTTGTTCTGCTCTCTACTTCTTTATTTTTCGGAGGATAAACATTTGTATGTGGAACTCTGCAGACGTTCAACCCGTCTAACTATTGAGAAAAGACTTTTCAACCCAACGCTAATACGATAGAGCAGCAAGCTCGATTGTCCAGGATGAAAAAATGTGCTACATGGTACATACCAAGTTGAGGCACAAAAAATGAGTATTATGAGATTCGTCGGATACATATCCTAAATTAATTTTTGCATGATGGACATTTAAAAAATCACTAATTGAGCCTACTAATTTACACAAACATAACGACCATGGTTTCTGGTCATTTCTTTTATCTAAAGAAAGGAGTATTGAAGTGACAAGTTAAGAAACAAGTGCTATCTTTTATTGGTGGATACAAAAATTATAACATTTTAGATTTATTAATTTTAAATGTAACTTTATTTCAACAAATCCAAAATGAACTGGATATTCAAGTTTTTTAATTGTTTGCTGGAAAACGTATGGATTGTAACTCTCATTTTATCAGCAGAGGACGTGACATTTGATATAATTGAGCTCAAAATTATTCTACAACTTAAATGTGACAAATCGTCATTTTACACAACCTTTTAAATGGTATAGACATGCTAATTGCAGTAGACAAATCGTCACAGCTGACTGAAGTTCAAAAAGGACATTTTTTTCTACTGAGGAATGGAGTACTGAAGTGGAAATAGATGGTAACCGCAGTTTGCATACAAAAAGATCGCCATCTATAGATTTGGCTATTATGTATATACTTGTTTATTTTGTACACATTTGTTTAATTCATTTCATTTAATTTCTTTGTTTTCATTTGAGTGGTCGTAAAACTTCATCTTAAATAACCTTAATTTTTTTTTAAATTATTTTGGGGAAAGCCTCAACCTGTGTAATATTGCCAGACTTAATTTTGTACAGAGGCCGAACAAATATTACTACTTTTCGAGTGACAAATGAAGTAAATAAATGCTAATATGAAGGTATTGCAATCTTGCAAATTTGAAGATCCAGATCGAGTTTGGCATTTCTAGCACACGTATGATTCGTCAAAATCTTAGAAGTTTTTAGGACTGCTTTATTCATTCCAGCTTCGTTTGCAATGCTGTCATTTTGCTGTAAAAAACTAGTTTTTAAGCTTTCTAGTCTTATGATTCTGTAAGCCCAGCGGCGGATCCAGAGTGGGGATGGGGGTATGCATACCCTCCCTCCTCAGCCGGGATGGTAAAAATGGTATAGATAGCCAGGCTAATTGTAGCCTAGGCCTAATTACTTTTAAAAATACAGTGAAAGCTGTCAAATTATCTGATTACCATATTTTTGTGTCATACTCTTAAATGAAATGTAAATTATAACGTTTTTTTCTTCGTAATCATTTGGTGAATTCCCTTTTTGTTTAGAAATTGTGTAATGACGAATGCTTAATCTAGCGTTTTCCGCCAACGGCACTTGGTAACGCTGTTTGTGACATCACATGTCACGTATTTTTTACGTGGATGTTGCAGAGTGTGTAGGCAATGCGAGTTGAAATATGAATAAATAGATAAGAAAAAGATTAAGTTCTGATTTAAGATGACTGGCGGTTTTATTCCGTTCGAGGTCGATTAACAGCCGGCAAAAAAAAGAATGACTAAAATTTAACTAGATTGCCTTAGGTGCTCGTCGTCTGAGGTCTGCTGCACCAGTGTGTGAGTGTGACCAAGACCTCCAAGCTCGGACCTTTCATGTCTGGGGAGATAAGAACACATGCAGTCTCCTGATTCGTTAAAAGATGAATAAAATCTTCGCTAAGTATAATGACGAGGATTACAAATATAGAAATCGATTCAGTTCATGAAAAAACCGCCAAATAATGACGATTTGCAAACAAAATTAGGTTCACTCTTAAAGGAAAAGAATATCTGTTGTTCTATCCCATTTTTATGTCCTTACTCAAGAACGAAGCCCTACAAAAGAGTTTTGTTGGTTGGTGAATGGTGAAGATTGAATCCATCTCCTTTTTCGTCAACTATAGACACGAATTAGCCCAGCCAGTTTAATTCGAGTTTTCAGCTGCGGAAAAGTGTGGTGTTGTAAGCCAAAGTGGTTAAAATCCCACTTGTGTCCCCGACCATTACAACACACTCTTCTCCAAATGCATTTTAACTATATCCATTATCACATTCATGATTATTCGTGTTCCTACGTTTTGTGCAACTCTTTTTTGTGGGAGAAGTAGTCATGAATATTCAATGTAGAGCAGCCGTGTACAATTTTGTTAAAATGTGTGCAAACTAATGTATCTGGATTATATGGAGAGTTAACTAGTGTTTAGTTTAACCTACGTTGATAAACAATAATGAGCTACAATCACATCAACATAATAACTGTCATCACTAAACATGACAAAATTCCGCTCAGTTTCCATGAAAAATAATCAATTACATTATGCAAATTTATCCCTATTTTGGGTTCATGCAAATGAGTTTCAATTCACAATGAACAAATAAATCCATCCAAAATTGTAGGTGTAAATTCTTTCTTCTTTGGTATTCCTTTGCTAAATGGAACTTAAAGGTAGTGGTAAATGGAACTTAAAGTGGCCATAACGGAAAATAGTTGAAAATATCACTGGCGGTCATTTTTATTCATGCCAGTGAGTATATCTGGACCCTTATGGGCCGTTGGACATGGTGATATATTATTTGGTATATCGATGTTGACCAATGGTGGACAAAAAACCCATACTTTCATCCTTTTAAATGCCGACATCTAGTTTCTTTTCATCGAAGAAACTTATTATCTGCACCTCTTGGTATCAAGCTCTGTAATTCATCACTTGTTTTCCCTTCAAAAACCCTATCCTTAGTCCATTTAAAATGAAAACATTATTTGTGTCCTTTTCATCCAACAATTAAAAAAAGAAATTGTTTTCACTACCTACCATACTGCTCCCGTAAGTCAAGGAATTTCAGAAATGAATATTTTTTTAAATTTCAGCCTGGACCTGGCTTAATTTATGCGCATAAGGTTGGGTTAAAACTGCAGTTTTGAAAGGTATTTCATAAAACAAAATGAATTCAGGTTATGCATCTGAAGAAGCTGAGAACACTCATGTTTGGGGTCCAAATTGAATTAGAACCGACCACCTTTTATGCTCGAAGGACCAAGACACAATTGGTTTCAATTCCATCACTGTTAGAAGGCATTATGTCATGCAACTATCACAGAGATCATAACAAGGACAGAGCAAGGCATTTTTAGACTTTGGCTACTCTAAAAGGGTGTGGAGTAGCCAAAACTATTGGGTGATCTTTCCTTAAACAGTAATCTGTAAAATGGAAACATAGGCGTACGAGTTTCCCCCTTTTTGGGAGGGAAGTCAAATCCTCCCTGAATCTGCCAGAAAAGAGTATCACTTGTCAAAATTTCGTCAAATATTTACACACAATTTTAAGCCAGATGGAAGAAATGGGGCGGATATTGGTTGTTCTCGTGTTAAACTTTATTGTCGGGGTCTAATACCGGGAACAGTAAGACCTCCGTTATCAGCTAGTGTGGGGAAACTTGAAAAAACGACCCTCGGACATGGCATTTTCTGGGCTTGCTAGTAGAGTAACGGTGGTCGTGGGGTTATGTTTGAAATAAAGCAGTCCGCTCTGCCTGACAAATTACATACTGCTCGAAAAACCTCGACGCATTTTCTCCCTGCCCTGGTTCATAAGCCAATGACTTGAAACAATTTACGTGTACACTCCACAAATCAACGGAGCTTCTCTCACTGAATGTTCCTGGATATGATGACGCTAGAACGATTAAGAACATTGTGAAACACGTTGTACCTTTTTAATTTCTCTGGAAAGATAGCCTCGGTTGCCATGATTTTATTTGTGAAAAAATTGCAACTTAGACTATCATTTTCTAAAAAAAGGTTTGAGTATAAAAGTTTGTCAAACACGATCCGGCCAAGGGTTATTTTAATCTCCTTCTGGAAAGAGTTGCAAAAAAAATTACGATTGGAAATAGTTCCTTCATTGTGCACTTAACATTAAGTGAATAGGACATTTTTATCCATGAACGTGCCTTGCATTCTAATAGCGAATTCTTGTACTTGTATCATGTTCAGACGACCTCATACAAAAAAAATTATCAGTACTCAACTTTTTTGAGATGTAAAGAAGCCAGATGTTGTTTGTTGTACGGTTTAATAGTTCACAACTCAAATCGGTTTCTGTAAGGCTCCACATCAAAACTCTTATGAGCACGATTTTTGTGGCAGGATGCATGGGAAAAATACAACATTTGATTTATTTACTCTATTTCATCTTTGTTTCTTTCCTTCTTCTTTTTTTTTTTTTTTTTTTTTGCTTAATTTGTGAGCAACATTGCGAATGGTATACAAACATGCTATTTGAAGGAAGATCAACATTAATTTCCTTTCTACATGTGAAATATGAATGTCCGAGTTTTGGCTAATAAACCTAAAAGGATCCTTGTTAAGGTCAAATGTAATTTTGATCTAACGCAGGTTGAATGTTGAAATTATATCACCTGAGAATTAAACTAACTGTACACCCCATTTTGAGCTAGCCAAGTAAAACATCTTTAATTTCATGAATGGCGAATCGTTTGACAACATATTTTCACTGAATTGTGGAATTGTAATATGATTGGCCTCTTAGTTTACATCATCACCATCATCACCACCACCATCACCACCATCACCATCGTCATCACCATCATCATCACCATCATCATCACTATCATCATCGTCGCCGTCCTCGCCGTCGTCGTCATCATCAATCGTACAATACCATAAACGATACTTTGAGAGGAAATTTGTGGATTGTTATTGTGGTTACAAAATAACGCTTTTCTAGACTGACTGCTTATTCCGTTTAGTGGATCTGTTATAGTATTTATTTTCCTTTCGTCGTTTTGTTTAAGCCATTCAAAAAAAGTCTCACATACAATCTGTTGACTTAAAGTCGAATGTTAATCTTACTAGTGCCATGCTTTGTAATCGTCGAAACCATATGGGCGGCGATTTGATTTTCAAAGTGGGGGACATATGTCCTAAATTTTTCCCCTGTTGTGCTAAAGTATCTATAGCGGCGTAGCTAGACATTTTTGCGGGGAGGGGAATAGGCAAGCATCCAAATTTTTACGATTTTGTTAAGTGTGGGCATTGCTGTATTAGAGACGTAATTTGTGGCGCGCGAAGCGGGGCTAAATTTTTTGCCTATTTTCAAATATGAGTAAATATGCTTGTATTGTAAAAAGTTTGGATTCTGGGTTTCCTGTGAGGAAATTAGAAGAGTTGGGGGTTTGCTGAAGAATTTGTTAATCTGAGATTGAGCGGCGACCAAAGATCGTTGTTGCTACAAAATGTTATCCAACGCCTACGAAATGAGACTCTCCGACGAAATTTTTCATGTCAAGGGCTTCTGTTGGGCAAATTTGGAATGTGAAAGACAATTTATAAAGAACTATAGTTACAGTCGTCACTTGATGATTTGGTGTCACATTTCCGACTTTGTCACTTCCAGAGCTCGGAAAAGTTTACCAAACTGAAGATATGAGTGGGCACTTCTGCTTAGGAATTACAATTTGCAGCGCGAGAGGGGCGCCGAAAAATAATGACGAATAAGGAACTTTTAATGTAGAGGATTGGATTTCGTAATTTCATGAGTTGTTAAAACTCCCCAGTAGACTAGTTTTACAAAGGGCGAATTTTCCGAATTCTTCATTTGCCATAGCCGCCTGCCCCCTGTAGCTAAGCCACTGGGGCTCTAAGAGAGGGGACCAAGATTCAAAATGGTTCGAAATATTTCAATATTTTGAGTTACTAGGAAACTACAAAGTTTTTAAAAAATAGTATTGAAAGTGTGGGTATTCACTTCAACGGTCTATACGGTCGGTGTGAATTTACTGGGCGTACTCGAAGAGTAAATAACATCACAACGAAACTTGTGGTAGTGGCAAAGGATTTGTGCAAAAGTTCTAATAGTAAGGAACCATTTGTGATGAAAGAAGGTAAAATAAATCCAACTGTTCAAAGGCACACTTCAATCTACTCCAGGAAAATCACGGATTGGGGTGGGGGCGTGGTTACCATTGGTGCCACAGAGACAGCGTTGCATAGGCCTACCGTTGTAAAATTGTTGATACAAAAAACATTAAAAAAAGTACTTTCACAGTTTAGAACGACACCTCATCATACACTATATGCTGACAGAGGATGGAGGTGTACCTCTTATGCCAGATTGAAATCTCAATTCTAGCAAAATTCAGTGTGATTTTTTGCTCTAATAATTATTGATACAGAACTCGATCGTAATCGGTAGAGAACATCTTTCATAACTTACATGTAGAGTATTGTTGGTAGTATCTAACTTTTAAGTTTCAGGTCACAAAAGGTGTGGGGGGACTTTTACGTTAGTGTCCCCTCCATTCAAAAAAGTCTAGGGGAAATGTCCCCCTGTCTCCCCCCCCCCCCATAATCGACGCCCCTGGTCGAAATCAGTGGAAACTTGACAATGGAAATTTGCGTCATACGTTATTCAGAATTTATAGGTTACCTTTTCTTGAGCTTTCTTGAGCTCAATAAAGTCTAATCAATTTATTTATTGCAATGATACATAGTTGTCTGTGGAGAGCAGTTGGTATCATATCATAGGTAACGTCATATGTACTTTCATTCGACACACACCAATTTAAATTGACACATAGACTTCCAATTTAAATAATCATATGACAATTTCATTCGAAAAATAGCGATTTAAATTGGCATGCACTCTCCATTCCAGTGAGGTAATGAATAGTAACTTTCATTTTCGGCTAGTAGAGTCATGCATGCAGTGTGTCACCTGATCGAAATGTGAGTTAGACTAGTCACGGATCATTTTTTGTGTGTTTCGATTCAATGTACAAATGTCGTGCAAATTAACAATTGTAAAAAATTGTAAAAACAAACAATGATTGCAATTTAAATTGGTAAACTTCGATTTTAATTGGCGTGGGTCGCTTTAATTTCTTATATGTCGGTCTAAACCGGTTTTTGAAATAAATTTCTATATGTCGATTCAACTGAAATCACTACTGATTGATGCCGTACAGCAAAGATAATGCTATAAAAGGCATTCTGCATTAGTGAGGACGAAACGTTTGGAACAAAGTATGTCTTCGTTGCAACCTTGATCGACGTTTTAAAATTACCTCCTTCACCACCCTCTCAATGGGCAACGACCGTAGAGGCGGGAGGCCATGCATATCCACCAGAATATGAGTTTCACGTTGACTTTTTTTTTTACAGTACACCTAATTTTTCCCGGGGATGAGGTAATACTTAATCCTCTTCGCAATATAGGAAACGAATCTCCCCCCCCCCCCCCGTTCCTGTCACTGGAGACCGAATCGCCCCCTGATTCTTTCCTTGCCCTTTCATAAACCAGATCCCTCAAAAATCGTATATAAGACTTACATGTGCGTCACGTGTTTAAGTTTGGTGGAAACTCCTCGTGATAGCCTTAGTTCATCTTACTGAGCCTTATAAAACACGCGGAAGTCCTATTTTTAGCTCGAAAACTGTTTTTGATTGAAAGGTAACTAAGGGAGCACCGTTAATGATTTCGAATAGGATTACCTATTAGCCGCAAATGTTTCAAGCAGATTAAAGCCAAAGCAAGAACAAACTTTAGGAAGGTATACCTATGCGTAAAATTGTCTTGAATTTTCAGAGTTTCATCATATTAATCCGTGTTCTATAGTGAACAATAAACAAACATCAGTTTTGATATGCAACATAAACTCCATTATACTACCTTAATATGGCTGTTAGTTTATGAATTGAACAGTTGATGCTTGGATCTTTAGTTGAAATCAACATTGTGATGACGTTTGGTTGTTTCTGAATTACGTAGCAGGTTTTTTCCACTAACAAACCAAACACTTTATTTGAATAACACATTCTTTGTCTTCAAATGATAAAAGGGTTTTTCCAGGTTCCACTGATTGTTAATCTCCAATTCTGGACTATCATGAAATGTGCAACCTCTTTAAATTATTTCGTAAGGGAACAAAGCGTACTTTTTCTCCTCCTGTACTTCCTGATAATTTAAGTACTTAAAATAAGGAAAACATTTTTACGTCCTTTCCAAAGCATTGTTTAAACAATAAACCTTGATGTGAATCAAAAGGCTTCTGATAAGAGCGCGAAAGAGAAACAACTTTGCAACATTCGTCTTTTGCTTTTTTATATAATAAAAAATAATAAAACTAGTCCTTGTTTTTTATGGGCAAATAAGTAACTGAATATCTTATCAAAACTTGACTGAAATATCCAAAAAGCTTTTACGAAGTACTACTTCTTTTACCAAGGCCACGCGGGAGAAGATTTTAATGGGTTTCAATGGAGGGATTCTTGTTTCTAACATTATTTCTACATTTGGGGACTTCTACTGTTATTATTTTATGTAAGTACGGATTTGTTTGTGATTTGAGAAAACGAAATAGTAGGACACACTACTACTTCCTACCTTATATAGCCAGAAATTAACTTGAACATCATTTTGTTTTTAAACCATTCCGTCCATAATTGTTTTCCTTGTCATAACTTACGTTGACTTCATGCATTTTACCCACACTCGACGGTTACTTAACTTTGGTAATTAACGTTTCGTTTATCCCCGATTTCACAGACCTCAAAATATCTGAAGCCTACGATGCCGTTGCTCAGGCAGGACAAACTGCTGACGTGAAATGTGTGTTCAACGATTCCTTTGGAGAACTCACTGACATCGTTTGGTTTTTTAACGACACTAGGCTAATGAAGCACCGTTCCCGTATTGGAAGCAGTCATGGGAGGTACCAACCCGTGCTACCCCTTGAGAAGTCTTCCGCTACATTTAAGGTTAAAGATGTTACTTTTGATGATGCTGGAGTTTACACATGTGAGCAATATTTCAAAACTGGAAAGTCCGCGAAACACCATACTACTCTTCAAGTGCAAGGTGGGTTTCATTGCACTTGATGATCTTTCTTAAAGAAAAGACTTTAGGAATACTTAATTCATTGCTCTTTTCTCTTTATATGCAAATGTGAAATCATAAAACTAACATATGATCCACCAAATTATGTACCAACTTTAGCTAACAAACAATGTACCTAACTTTTCTATCTCATATTTTCAAGGTTTCCCAGTTATTTACATGGAAGGAAATTCATCCATAGTAAATAAGCCAACATTTGCTACATGTTCTGTAAGATTTGCCTTGGAACCAGAATTTACATCCATTGCGTGGACCATTGATGATGAAAATATATCTCCTAACTCCAGTTTT
This sequence comes from Holothuria scabra, assembly GCA_037179385.1. NCBI lineage: Eukaryota > Metazoa > Echinodermata > Holothuroidea > Aspidochirotida > Holothuriidae > Holothuria > Holothuria scabra. The sequence continues at coordinate 46,327,021 of CM074181.1, read as the reverse complement.
GCAGTGATTGAAAATGGACACCATGAGAGTCCAGCTGCCAATTTCTACTACAGTAGCAACATAACATTGAATCTTAATCGTTACCATAACAGAAAGTTGTTGAAATGCTCATTGATCGGCAAGGTAAACTCCTCTACGAGTGTTCACTTGAATATTTTGTGTAAGTTTCTTACTTTTTCTTAATATTAAAGTTATCATTTGTTCGTTCTGATTTTCCTCGAGTGTGGTAAGGAAAGGTACAAAAGTTTAACTTCAATATCCCTTACATCGCAAGGCTTGGCGTTTTGGTAAAAAAAAGTAAACAGCTTAGATTTATTAAAGGGACAATCACATTTTGACTGAGGATATTATAGTTTTGTTCCAATAATTCTTCTTACATTTTGAACTTGTTGCTGACCAAAATGGAGAAACATTTAAGATGTCTTTCAGGATTTAAAAAACGTTTATTTGGTGCTAATTTCTGTTCAATTAAAATTTGGGAATATTGTTTTAATAACAAAATTCCACTCAAATGAAAGATTAGACAGCCTTCACCACGCTTTTAATATTCACTACGTTACACAATTTACAAGTGTTATTACAAAATGGAAGTTATAAAAAAAAATTGATTCCAAACTTTATGGGTTATACGTTATGCATTATTATTTTACCATAGCTTTTCCGACGATATGCTTAAAAAGTGTTCAATATGGCAGAAGACATCTCTTCTTTGTTGCTGAAAATGACAGTGTCAATATCTCATGTATATCAGAAGGAAACCCTACCCCTCGCATTCATCTGGAGAAGAGACTGTCTTACAAAGTTTGGAATAAGATACCACTGAAACCAATTCTATTTGAGAGTTACGGGGAGAGGGTTTCAACCATTTATACTTTAACCAAGGAAGATGCCAGTACCTTTCGATGTGTTGCAGAAAACGACATTGGACGGAATATTTCCAGCGTTAATGTAACTGTAGAACTGAAAAGTAACATAATAAAACAATATACTTGATATTATTTGACCGTAGAAGTCATTTAGCTGCTCTCTTTCTTCTCGGTGGGCAGAGTTTATCTTTTATTGCTTATCTTATTTCATAATATCTAGAAAGAGTAACTAGTAAAGGGTATCTAGTAAGAGTTATTCTTTGTAATTATTTGATTTTCTTTTTACTTAAAAAAGACCGGTCACAGTAAAAATTTTCACCCATCGTTCGGGGAATATATTCTTCAGAGATATCTTTTCAATATCGTGTGTAGCACAGGGTCACCCTGCTCCACAAGTTCACTTGGAAAAGATATCGAACAATAAAAAATGGGTAAAACTCCATTTTACACCAACAAAGACGATCCAAAACTCATCGATTAACTTCACATTTATTATTACGAATGCCAAGCACAATTCCAGCGGTGTTTACAGATGCAGTTCTTTTAATGATCTCGGCTCTAACGCTACAAACCTAAATATGACAATACAAAATTCAGGTAAGTCATGATTTGTTTTTAAAAAGCCATATATTGGTTGATAAAGACCTTCGTGAAAAAGACGGAGTGTGAAAATTCGGATTACTTTATACTTGTAGTATCTTAAGAACTTTCACCTACATACCTCAAAACATAAGGTTTCGTACTATTTTTTATTTCGCATTATTAACCTTTGCAAATCTTGTTTTATAGGTGATACTTACCTTTAAATTGTTTCGTTTCAGTGTGGTCAACTTTGCATCACATGATTTTGTCTAACATCCACATTGTCATTTCACTTGGTGCAGTATTGCTTTTAGTGGTTATCTCCATTTACGTTAAGAAAATTCATAAACGTAAGCAACTGATAAATTTAATTTACTCAAAAGACATGTAAAATCAGTACACCAACGAAGGCAGTTCTCCTGCATAATTAATTCCTTTCCTTGAAGTATATTGGTTGCTTTAAGTTTTCCTATTTTACAGATTGTCAGTTCGTGTCTTTTCAGCAACTGCTTACAATCACTTATCTACACAACCACATTTGAAATGTTTTATCCTATCAAAAAGTTTTTCTATAATTCCTTCCATTCCTTCCTCGTAGAAGGTAACATATTGCACTAAATTTTCACACTATCTTTTGGGATTTGTCATAACGCCTTCTGGAGAATGCATTTACTCATATGGTATTCATATTATATAAAAGGATTAGGGTAACTAGTTGTAATGAAGTTACAGTTCGAGTATCCCGGAGTGTAGCATAATATATTACCTGCTATTATATACGATTTATGCGCGATATCATCAAAGATTGTTTGCTTTTTTGGGAACACAGGTGTATCAAACAGGTACAACGTTGCAACGGCAGAAACAAGGTAACACTTCTTTTTGGGCCATTTTAGTTATTAAAAAATTCTTTCGTGGTAGTAAAATAATAAAAAGTATTGCATGGGGCACTGCATGAGAAATCACAAGGTTACTCGTTTCTTAATATTGACAACATATTACGATCACAAACAACCGTAAAACAAAAAAGAAAAGAACAATAAAACACCAGGAGACAGAAAGAGAACAAGGACACATACACAATCTATCACTTTGGATACTAGTGTAAACTGGCTGGGTAGCGTGAGTAGTTTGAAATTACCACTACCCCAACTTTATACTTTTATGCGAATTCATTATTTAAGAGTGTAAAGTGTCATATTGGTTTCAGATCATGAATAGACATACAAGTGAATAAAATTATAGATTACGATTTCACGATGGCGGGAACGAGGGCACAAAAGTACGTACACAGCATCTGTTCTTTCTCCGAGCGGTAGACATTTTTGTATGCATCTCTTTCCTTTTTCGAATTTTAATGATTTCAGAGTAACTAAATATTTTTTCAGTTTTGATGTAACAGAACTAAGCACTTCGACATTTTGAAATTTATTAAACACGAAATTGCATCTAACAAATAGGTTTCTTCAGACGACATGAGAAGTGCAAAGAAGTTTTCCATCGTTTTCAAAAAAAAAAACATACATCAGAGGCAAACATTCCTTCCAGTTTTCCAAATACGTAGTACAAATGTGCTGGTTTTAAAACTATGACATTGCGCGCACTTTGTGTTCTTTGATTTTCATGGATCTGTTTTTAAAGATTTTGCGACAAGTGCTGTAAATAAGTCAATGCTTTCCTCTGTTATTCCAAAATCTTTTTCGTCAAGTCTATTCCTTTGAATAAGTATAAATTGTAACTGATTTAATTGGTGATTGTGATGACACCATAAATTTACTTTACACTTTTTAGTGGAGAATATTAATTAATTCGGGCTTCAATGGTACGATTTTTCATAATTTGGGATCAACTTGCGTACATGTTGAGCTCGATATTAAATTTTCGTATTTAAACTACTAAAATCACAATATAATACACATCCCGTTCTCAACTCTGCCAACTTAAAATTGAAACAAAATGGAATATTTTAGGAGATTGCTTTGTAATGACATTTTTCAAAGGCTTTTGGGTCTCGTAAAGAATGACAGAAATGCTCCAAAACATCTCTTCCAAACCTTGTTGCAATATCATTCTCGTTAATCAAGATGTCTGACTTTAAAAATTGGTGTATTTTGTTTGAAATACCTCTCCTATTTAACAAAGTCACCGAAAGTTATGAAATGTGGGTAACATTTTTCCAGAGTCCTTTTGCTTTCTTTGCTTTGAATGTCCTGTTTGTCCTTGAAACTTGGTACCGTTGGGATGTTTGAATATCTGTTCCTTCAGTTTCAATTCAGGTAAAGCAAAAATTGTGGCTAAATATTTTCTGCAGCTCCATCAAATATAAATTAATTGAATGCAAAGTCAAATTTATGTGCCGCGGAGACATCACACATTCCCATAATGCGCTCAATCTCAAAAATTGCATTATTTTGACAACTATCACTATCATCTGAACGCTAAATGCTATCGAGAGACAGTTTTCACATACTGAAAGAAAAAGATTTGCTGCGTATTTTGCAGAAAATGAATTATGCCTCCAAAAATTCCTTTAAAAGAAATTCAAACGCTCAAAATTTAGATATTTTCATTCTTTTTGTTTTTTTATTTTTGCTCTTCAACGCAAAATCATTTTCCTTTTTTCTTGAACAAAGGAATGAGAGAGTTGGTTATATTGCGGTAACTGGAACCAATTTTGAAGACACACCGGCTTTGTGTCGCTCTTTGCCACCTTTGCCAACCTCCAGAGGTTATAATCGTTTTAGTTTTACTCAACATATACTTAGTAGATGTTAACATATTAAATTAATTCCTTGCTGTGGCTTTGTCAGTCAGTCAACGTTCATTTGTTTAGTTCCGATACAATGGCAACTTATTTATTCCTACAGTTTTTGGTCATTTTTAACATGAAACTTCTAAAAATGCTAGTAATTTAGTTGAAGTGGGCTATTTATTTTACCCCCGTTTCTCTTTCTTGAAACACAACCATTTAAAAGATGAAATGACGTCATGAAAGCAAATCTGAAAACGCAACCCTTCGGTAAACTTTTCACGGATTACGTCACGACTACGTGACTTCATAATTAATATCTGAAACATGAATATTTCAGATATTAGTTATGAAGTAACCTTTCCACGGATTACTTCACGACTACGTGGCTCCATAATTAATATCTGAATTATGAATATTTAAGATATTAATAATGAAGTCATGGGGTCGTGAAGTTATCCGTGAAAAGTTACCGAAGGCTTGCGTTTTCACAATTTTTCTTCATGACGACACTCCATCTTTAATGCTTCTTTTGGCTCGTTCATGTATAATAAGAATGTTCGATCTGTTACACAGTATTTCACAAATTCAGTCAGTGTAACTACCTGCATTTGGTATCATAATTTCATTTCTTTCACTAAGCGTACCAACATTTTTCTAATTTACGTAGAAGCCGAATCCCCTCTTGACAACACACTTGGTGACAGCAACTATGAGGAGTAAGACTTTCGAGACATTTTTCTTACTAGTTTAAGATGATATGTGGCTATCATTTAACCTCCGGTGTGTTGGCTAGTGTTCCTGTGATTGCGATTGTAACATTTTTCCTCTGATTTTTTTTTTTTTTTTCTGAGAGGGTGGCGTCACATCTCCCCTGTTCTGTGCACAGTGAGTGGGTTCTTAAAACCACGCACCTCATGTGTGAGATCTGACGGAATAAAACCGGTAGGAAGTTCAAAGATTATCAAAGGAAGTTAAATTTTGTCCTCTTTTGTGACTTATCTCTCCCTAAGGATAATCCATCCAGAAAAATGTTTTCCGCAACGAAAGCTTATGTAGGTTCTATACTTCTATCATAAAGACCTTCATCTTCTTTCCTACATATGACATTTAAACACTCCTACTCATCAAAACATCAAAAGCATGAGGCTAATTGACTTATTCAATCATGTTTTTCTTCTCCAATATGCGTAGATTGCAGTGCCGTCGGAAGGTATTTTCGATTGGGGGGCTGACTCGGGCTGACTATCTAAGCGGAGCGCAACCATCGGTTGGCGCGGAGCGTACAGAAAATTTTGAAGAATCCCAACCCCTCAGACAACTGGAAATGAATTTCCTGTGTTTGTTAATAGTATCTAAGTAATCCTTATTTTGACCTTTCGTTGTAATAAAATGCTCACTTCCAAAAAAAAAAAAAACTATATATGGCAAAATTATTGCGGGGACTGCAGCCCCCCAGCCCCCCCCCCCCGGCTTCCGACGGCCCTGGATTGAGGCAAGACTACGAACCAGGCTCTGACGGAAAAGGCACAATAGATGTCCATGAACTGAAGTGTGAGGTAAAATATTACGTACTGGAACGTCCTTGAGAGAGATCACACAACGATGTGTGGCACGTGTGACACAACTTTTACGAACAGAAAACTTGCTTTCACAAAAAATTGCTGGTCTTTATTACTAAGGCCAGCTTAATTTTTAAGAACGTGAATTGTATTCAGGACATGTTCCTATGTGCATTCACTTAGCTTCATGTTGCAGAATAAGTATTACCGTGCTTTCATGTTAATACAAAGTGAAATTAATGCGACCATTTTGTATCTAATGAAGTTAGACGAAATTGTATTTAGCCTTGACATTAGCGTATGTGGAGTTTATAATTTCCTTCTGTTGAGTTATTCGTGAAAACCATTTTAGTTTGATATGTCCTCGTATTCGTTTCATTGTGAAAATGTCGTGGAAAAATTACTCCTTCAATCGGATTTATGATTCACAAGAACGTAATGAGTAGGGTGACTGTAAATATCGTAACATACATTTCATGGGAATCAATGATGCAAATGGTAAATTTTATCATTGAGAAGATTTTTTCACCGCCTCCTTGCCTGAGGAGTGATCATAGAGCTGGCTATTGTAAGTTTTGATGCAAACTTTTATTAATGCTGATAGTTGTTGTAATGAAATGCAAAGTCAGTTTTGATAAACATCATTCGAAACTAATGACCGATTTTTAATGAAGTTCTCATAAAGGGTATTTGAACGTAATGGTTGTTCTGTATTTGCTTTCTTTCAGTTAATCAGGACATTCATTTTTAAAGGTGAACGACTTCTGTGAAATCTGTGAATAGAGAGTCATAGTCCATTAGATATTATCCCTATCACCAGGATTTGATACGGTAACAGTTACGTGTATGGAGAGATGTAAAGATTTCTAACCGTCAAAAAGTAATGTTGCTCTGACACTTTTAGGAATTTCAAAATGGATTTTGCACTCTAAAAAAGTTGGTAAAAAAACTTACCAACACTGGTCACATATATCAAATATTTGAAATTGGTTAAAGTTAACCCAAACATTGTTGATTAATTGGATATCCAAGAGGTTTTTTACCACTTATTTTGGTAACCAGCCTGTGGGGTAACTAAATAAACAACACATATTGGGGAAAACTTTACCCAATTTCAGGTATTTGACATAAGTGACAAAGGGTTGGTTAAATTTTTAACCAAAACTTTAAGAGTGTTAACGATTACTTTTGACAAACTTTTCACCTATTTTGACAAAATTATAGCCCAATACGATATTATTTTACTCTAATTCCGTGTGAAAAGGACCAACGCCTTGTCACACATGCGACAAAGAGTCGGGAATTACTTCAAAGGTGACATCTTCTCAGATAAAGATAGTGATCCTTGTCGCACGTGCGATAAGTACATGGGATAAACGGACCAACTTCTTGTCGCAAGTGTGACAATAAGTCACGAATCATTGTTAAACGTGGCTTTTCTGAGTATTTTCGATATGAATCCCGAAGGAAACAAACGTAATTGATAACCGGAATGCAAGGTATTCATACTCGCGAATGGAGACGGTCTACCGGTTCTAGTGATATTAACAGAAAGTTGCTATACTTTAGCAATTTCCTGACGGCAATGGGTTCCATTTTTAGAGTCTTTGGTATGACTAGATCTGGGAATCGAACCCAGGCCTTCCGCGTGTTAGGCGGATGCGCTACCGTTAGACCAAACACGTGAATTTGTTATGTTTGCTCAAGTTCAGAAAAGGATATCAGAGTTGAAAATTTATACACTTAAAACATTAGTGATGGGAGGTGAGGGAAATAGAAATGTTTATGATACAAGCTCGAGCTTTAAAATTTTTTATGTGAGTGATACTTATATAATGATGTTAAAGTTGACTGAATAAAACAGGTAGTGGATGACGTTATCCACTAGATCTTGAAAAAGACGTGCTGAGATTGCAGAAGAAGTGTTTTATTAATAATTTCCGGCCGTAGCCAAAACTGTCAGAAGTTCACTCATATTATTCGAAGTTCAAAATATCAAACTTTCCCCACAAATGACAATTTCAGTATTTTTTTAACTTCCTTAGTGGTCTCAGTATCGTCAGAGATCTCCCTTCCTATTCCTAATGTAATTTTCAACAAAATAAATAGTATGAAATGTTTCACCAGTCTCCTCTTCCGTTGGTTGGATAAGTGCGCAGCTTGTGGTCTTTCCCTTACAATACGGTTGCTCAAAGTAACCGTTTTAAAGATTGTTAAATCTCATTAAGCCATGCTGCCAAGAACATACACCTATGAAGAAATCAATGTGAGAAAATTTACGAAATGAGGTTGAGGTTAACTAAGTTATTTAGATGCGGTCAAGCATATACAGCCCTGTGCATGGCACATTTGACTTTCCACTGAAACACATCAAAATCTCGAAATGGCTTTTTAAGCCACGGTAGCATTTGATATTGTCAACTGTACCTTATTTCGTTTAGCTGATCATGTGGTCACCGGCAAAGCAAGCTCCTATTCGTAAGGGCGATTCATGTTTCAGTTGAAACGTCTAGGTCAAAAGGAAAATACGCAGTAATATTGCACAATTTTCGCATCCGGGAGACTACGTTTTCTTATCATTTTTCTATTCCTATACCTCTGTGACGGTCTAAAATTGTGAACAAAATGAAATATAACTTTTTTGTCGCTCATGTTACAGTTATAAGTTGCTTCATCATGAAAAGAAACCATCTGTTAAATGTTTTTGTTACATCATCGCCTAAACTTTCACGTCAACGGATTGCTCGGATGTTTCAAACTGTAAAAAAGAAGGGTAACGACCATGTCATAAAGAATGGCAGTTGACAAAGCTATAGAAAGGGCTTCTGAGAACCCCATACAGTCGTTCTAAGAACCATGTTATTGAAATATCCCTCAATTAATATGCATCAACGTGTAATGAAACCAGAGATATCCTTAAATAAATTATCTGCTTCCGTGGTTCCGTGGTTAGGCACAGAATAGAAAAACTGTAACAAATCCATAAAGCTGCTACTATTCTTCGCATTCGCTCGTAAAAATGGTAAAAGACGTGGGATCTGAAATCCATTTTGGAACTTGTTCAGAAGAAACATCTGTGAAGGCATAGGAAAAAGGACTTAACTCTGAGCGGTTAACGTACAAACCTTTCGCAAAGAGAAGAGATTCTCTCCAGTTGTCTACTTTATCATCAACTCTTCAACATCGATGGACGGTCAATGGACCATTGACGGTCAATGGACGATTTTCCGTTCAAATTTGTTCCCTGCCCTGCACTACTTAGACTAATGATTGATGAAGAACAGCCTTCATGGGAGCAATGATCTATTAATGACTAGTTTACGCTTCCTGACAACTATGAATATGTCGGTCTTGTGGCCAGTCAGCTAAGCCAACAAAGCCAGGCCAAAGTTTCTCAAAAATCTAAACCGTATAATATAAGGGACTGGCTAGTTAGTATTCGTTTTCTTTAATTCAGGAGTGGCTTTGGACAAATGAAAGGCTGTACATTATCAAATCATATATTAGTGAAAACTCAATATTATCAGAGATATTTTCAAGCAAGCCAATCACGTAGAGCTGGGTAATGGAGTGCTGGCTTATGCCCATTTGCTGATGCAAAGTTATACCTGTCCCGAGACTTAATTTTCACGGGCATTATGTACATGAAAACAAGGCCCTGCACCAAAGATATATTCCACTTTCCGGTTATCTTGATTACGAAGAAAATGAAGACGTGTGCGTGATGAAAAAACGATCATGATGTGATGTCAAAACTTCTATGACGGTGCGTCATGATGGTGTCACTTTAACTCCTCTGCAACGTGATATTTTTTTTTTCATTCTTCCTAAGTTGCGTTGAGAAATCCGGTCCATGGAGGGTTCGGTGGACTTTGTTTGTATTGGAAATTGAGTTTTTCTGTGAAATTAAATTACTTCATAATGTTGTAAGATCAATTTGTAGGTGCCATAGTAAAATAATATACAAAAGGGATAAGCTTGCGGGAATGAACTTTGTACCATAGATACATTGCCACTATGTAGCAAAGAACCAACACAGCAACAGTAGCTTTAACATGCGTTTGTCTCAGTTACCTGCAAAATATAGTTTGGTTTGAAGAAAGCGGTTCAGTTTCTTGATCATTGATGAAGATAACAACTTTCAACGACTCTTTTATTTCCAAGTAAGGTTAAATTTGTGATTTATTTGAAGATAACGTTTAAAGATAGCGATGTTTCCTTTTGGCAAAGAACGAGCTGCATGGAATCGAATATCTTCTTCGGGGGAAAAATATTAAAATGTGGTATCACAACGTGGTATATTTTATATAGCATGTTATTACATTCCAACACACCAAGGAACGTTGACATTTTGTATTCATCTAAAACAGCTGTTTCCAGCCTGGGTACTAGCCAACCTCCTAGAGGCAGTTTCAAAAAAAGTATACCGTAGAAAAACTGCAGTAATGGCTAACAATCAATGTGTTGTGGGGCCTCGGGAAATATTTTTAGAGTAATCAAGGCAAAACGGCTTTTACATATAAAACTAAGTAGATGCAAAATGTAGGTATGCCTATACCCCTACCCTTGTTGTAAATATTTACTTTCAACTACACTGAGTTGCACACGGTTTCTACAGCACCAAAGTTATAAAAAGGTAAAGCATAATAGCCAGTGAGAAAACCCTTTCCTCCTCAAACAACACAATTGCACCTGAACCGATCACCAAATAGCAATACGAACAGTAAGTGATATAGCGAATTTAAATTTGTTTCAAAAAGTTAGTTTTTGCAATGCAGCAGCAATTTTCTCATTGATAAGATAAACAAAATTGTAAAAATATGACCTTTTAAGTATGCACAAAAACAAAATATTGCTAACTAAAATCACTTTGTTAAAAAGAATACTAGTGTAATTGATTTGAGTGGATAATAAGTAGTTAAGAGTAGATTGGAGTATAGTTACTTTTATTGTTTACTTGTCTCTCTGTGTAGTATACGTGTCCTTATTTCGTTTGTTCTTTTTCAACAAGAATGTGATCATGCAAGTAACTATATATCAAAAGTTATCGTTAACTCAAATTACATTGTAGATTATTAGAGCTTGTATAATCGAGTTCAGTGGAAAATGCCTGCTTTGAAGTACTTTGGGGCATGATTACTGTATTTTCATTATTCAATTGCCTCTGGGCGGGGTGTAATTGTGATTCCTTTTTTGTCTTTCTTGGCAATTATATTACCAGACAAGAATTTCCAAATACAACTTAATGTTAAGTCACACTACTTGGAAGATTATTAGACTTAGTATTCTTTATTCAGTAGATAATGCCTACTAGAAAGTATTTTGGAGTGTAAATTCTATTGATACGGTAGTTATTTAAATGTTTCTATGTGTGGCGTACTTGTCTTTACTATTTTTTCTGAGTTAATGTGCAATAACAGATATTGAATTTTTGCTCTCACGTTTAAATATTTTTCTAACAGTTTGTGGTATTTCAATGAACCTATTTGAAAATGAAACTATAATTGACACGTACCGAACCTTGAACTGTTTTGCTCAAGTTCACAGTTTGTTCTACTTAAATGCTTGGTAAACTAAGCCACACAAAGAAGAGTTTTCAGCAGAGAACAAGTGTCCAACTTTGAGGTCTGCTGTAGCCAAATAAACAGTCATCTCAGATTCATTTGAATGCTAGGCTTATAATATATATACAGACCATACACATTTTTGGTCTCAATGTTTTGTACTGCAGGTAAATTCAATGTGAAATTTGCTTCATAGTAATTGTTCTCGGTTAAACAACAAAGCCATTGTCAACCTTCATGTTTGATGGCAAACCTGTACGCACATAAAGACGTTGTCCTCTAATATGGCTGAAATAGGTCAGAAGAAAAGCTACTAAAACAGCTTTGCAAATCTGACAAGGATTTTGTTCTGTACATGTGGTGTCCAATGTTGTTCATTTACCTACCGAGCAACTCAACATGTCATAGATTATGGATAAAATACTTGTTAAAGTCGCAGTAAACAGTTTGCATCAGTATCATGGATCCATCGATGGAGCGATGAAGCTTTAATTGCTGTATAGACTTGCAAATAAATTATTTTTCGACAGTAATCAAAAAGCTATGACCATACGGGTATTGTCTAGACCATACATATCGAGGGCCTTATAAGCCACAGAGGGCAACCCTAATACATACGTTGCTTTGCCCATATTTAATTAACATGTATAATATCCCTTTCAAACACTCTACTGTCTAAAATTTGAATTTCCGGTCGCTTTTCGGTACACTCCAAACGCAAGCTCGCATTTAAAGGTAACGAGAATTGAAGAACGAGTATCAAACTTTAAGTTTACTGCTTGGCTAGCGGTGCGTAGGGAAAGAGGCTGCACCTGTGAATTTTGGACGGGTACTTTGTTTGCAGGCTTTTAGTTTATGTGCGGTAGTGATCTTTTTTTTCTTTGCTTTGAAGCTTCTTGGCTTTCATGTAGTCATCCCGTTGATGGGGAGCAAAGGGGTTTACCCGTTTATTTGATTAAAAGTTGACTATTAGGATAGTTACATTTACTTTATCAAATAGCGTTCTATGTCCACTCAGCAAGGGGGTTTAGAGGTGCGTGCCAGACGCGCGTTCCACTAAAAATTAAAAGCGTAACGGGGACTCATGAATTATGAGTTACCACCATCTTCATTTCAGCAGGCTGGTACTTCACAAAAAGTCAAATGGTAAGTAGAGTGGATTTTAGGAATTGTGACGAATCCGTATTATCAATGTTATGGTCATGGAAATGAGATGGTTGGTAGGAGAAAGGGTATCACTTGACGTGTGAGGAGTTTCAAGAAGTCATGCATCAGAAAGTTGAAAAATCGTACCAGATTTACGCCCCATTTTTGTAGCTCGTCAGTAGCAATACTGTACTCATTAAACAGGTTACACACATACACCTAGCATTATTGTATCACGCTGGCTGTAGTCTAGGTCTACCCTTTTACGAAAGTACGGTATAGGGACCTAGATTTGGTGAAGTTAGGTCGACCAAAAGAAATAGCCTAGAAAATTATACTGCTCACTCAAACTTGGCAGTTGAATTTAAGACTGTTCTTTGCTGGTACTACTACTTCTAGCTTGCATTTGCAGCGTATCATCTTCTTGACTTCTTTGGTTCTTGCTATCGTTCATTTTAACTGTGTAACGTTAGGCGAGACCTAAGTTAGGCCCAGAACAAACAAGATATACTGAAAATGAGACTGTAGCCCAAATAAGCCTGTGTCATATTTGGTCGAGGTGGCAAGTTTCTCTTGCTATTACATAGTTAGAATAGGCCCTGAGCCCGGGTTCATTGAAGTTAGTCCTTAATCCTGTGCTGTTGCATTTAGGCCTTGTGCCATTTTGGTTGTTTGTGTACTACTCGTATACTGCTACACATAAATTTATTATTAAATTTGAGGTTAGCCCTTAGTGGTATGCAGTTACAGATGGGCCTATCTTAGGAGCAGTTCCACTTTGGTTGATCATATACTGGTAGTCTGCTTCACATTACAGTTGTTAAGAGTGTGGTTTAGAGTTTTAGTCATAGTACCTTTTACCTTATAATTATTCTGAGATCGAGATACAGCAGCTTATGATAGGCCAGATATGATGGTTACAAACAGAAATGCCAAGGCCTAAATTATCAATGACAAGGTAGCCTAGATCCAGTTCCCCAGTCTGACTTTTCATCATTAGTCAGCTTGCATAATAACTATACAGTAGTGTAACTAAAATGCAAATTTGAGTTTGAACAGCTTGATCCTGCACTGTTTTTGAGGGAGTGTTGTGAAACATTCTATGCATTAACTTGCCCACTGAAGGAAAAAATTTCAGGGTCTGGTCTGGTATGTTCCCATTCTCAACTTGCTCCTAAATGTTAAATACTTCTAGTTGTATTGACTTGTGTGCCACTATTCAGTTTTTTGAACTTCGGTACGCCCATAGAGTGTTATTGTGATACTCTCTCCGTCCAGACAGAGAACCAGGTGCATTTGCTGTGTGTACACAAATTAGATCTCGCTATTAACACATTTTACAAGCAACCCCCAGGCATGCACATCTTGTACGCCTACTCCGTCAAAAAATGTGGGTGACACTGATTGTATGTGGCACTGGTTTTTTTAACTTATACCAAGTCTTCCCAATTGGGGTCAAAGTTTAAAATTCCAACTGTCATCTCAAAAGTAGTAGACAGTGGACCATAGGTCAAATATATGCTTCTAAATTGGGTTCCGTGACCCACCTCAGAGGGTGGGCATGAAAAGGGTGAATTCTCATGTCAAATGATGTTACAAATGACATATATTTGTTCACAGTCACAAATGTTGCACATTACCGAGAAATGGGGCATTAAAGTAAGAAGCACGTGAAGGGCGCCCTCTAATTTAATTAACTAGTAATAACTCCAATTGTGTTACTCCGATTGACATGAATTTTGGCAGGATTGTTCAGAATGTTCATAGCTATACGCTCAAATAAAAAACGTAGACTGCTAAACAGCGCCCTCTATTAAAATGTTCATTCATGTGTTTGGGAATATAAGCTCTTGAGTGTATTTGTTGGTTAATTTTGTGGGTTAACAAATTGTGTTTCAAAGGACTTACAGGGCTCAAAATATTATACATAAGTACAGTCAAAAGTACATTTCCCAGGGAGCAAACAACAAAGTTCAGTTTGAAGAGTGCCCTCTATCCAATTCATCTTCCTATCTCCCTATGGGCTGGGGGTTGTTGAATATACCCATGGTATTTCCCGCCTGTCGTAGGAGGCGACTGAAGGGACACCAAATTTGGCTTTAACCATACATGAAAATAAATTTAAACTTTGAACTGTTCATTGAGTTGATTGACACTATGTGACACATTTGTGTTGGTGTGTCGTTAAATCTCATCTTACTAACTATTTGTGTAACATGCTTGCTCTTTTTAGAAATTGCCCTGGACATTTGGGGTGGATGGGTTTCTTGATTGGATGTTGCCATTGTATCGTATCAATTGTGTTCTTTATAAGGGTTAGGGATCAGGTCAAGCATTAGAGCTATCATTAGCCCATTAGGAAATTTCTTGTTAAACAGTCCGCACCTCCCCGCCATTTTTGTTATGAGGACTATTTAAGAGAAGATAAAGATTTTTTTCGACCCACTAAAACAGGAGTGTATCTAAGTTGTAACACCTTAACAGTTGGAAAACTCCTCTTTTTCAGCTCTTACTGCTCTCCTGCTTCTGACAACATTGGTTCAGGTGGACCTTGAACCCAGTGGTTTCTTTCCATTTCAAATAAAATAATTGGAAATAGACAATAGAAACTTGTTTGACCTTTTTCAATGGGCATTGTCCGGTCTACATTGTGGGCTACTGGCCTGAACATGTACGCTCCAGGGCTGAATCGGGTATCAAAAAATCGGAACCCAGTACCCGTTTTCATTACCCGATTAGGTAGCAGGTACTAGACTCATAAAGGGGAAGTTTAAGCAGAAATTTAATTTACATAAGTGAAAGGAGAACCAAATCTGCACAATATGATGCAATTTCTATTCAAAGTTCAGACATGTATTCCTTGAAATATCGGTAAAAGAAGTCACTAGATTTGTGTTCCAAAGTAGGCTTCAGGGCAGAAGAGGTTTTATCCCGTCCTCACTCAGGAATGATTTCTATCTCTTTGTTTTTCAAAGCAAATTTCACTGTAATGTTGAAAATAAGTATTAAATTAACCTTTCAAAACTTGATGTGATCTTCTTTTAAGAATTAAAGGGCAAAAGCAGTCACCTCAACTTGAAGTAATGTAGTAGACTGTGCTGTTTTACAATTGGAGTCATGTGACAACATTATTTCCCTTCAATGTGTGATTTACTGCTTGATTTACCCTGAATATAGAATACTGAAGTCTGAAAATATGATGAAAGATACTTCTAAGAGAAATTAGAAGGAAACTGTCATGTTTAGGTGTTGTTTCAAATTATGTTTCGGGGAGCTGCTCTTTAACCTCTGAAGTTTGTAGCTTTCAGAGCCAACAAGCACATTTATATGGTTAACTGAATATGAACACAATTTACACGATAAACAAATTTTTATTAATCGGCCGGGTACCCATCTCAGCCCCTGCACAAACTATTCTACACACGTGTTATGTCGTGTGAACTACAACAGGTTGTTCACGCAAATTTACCAACCAGCTACAAGTAACAAGTATTGTAACGTCCGTAAGGCATATTTACTGAAATATGGCTATGGACCTATGAACAGCGAGAGCAGCTGCCGCAGAGAAGTTAGTGTGCATATTTCAAAAGTCTCTGCATATTTTAAACTTTGACTAATCTGTCAACGTGGAAGCACAATGCCTCCTGCGTTTGTGGTCCTCATGCTCTGTACTGCCCTTGCATGTTTCCTAGAGTAAATGGAGCAATATCATTTCTTTAAACTTAACCTCAATCCTGAACTGAGCATCTCTTTTCACTAAGTTTAAGATTTCAACGGAAATTACTGAAAATGTATACGTAGTCTTATTTGTTCCGGAAAAGAATTTCCCACACAGTCCTGCAGTACTGTACTTATTTTGTTAACTCGGTACAAAAGTTTTAAAGTGTACCTCAAGTCAAAAAAATAAAAAATATAATTTAGTAAAAGGCATGGAAAATGAATTCTAACTGTCCAACTCCCATCTTCATAGAACATTCCTGTGCTGGGATATAAAATGTTGACATATATCCACTTAAAACAAATCGGTTCATTGCACAATAATTTGTGACTTACTCTGTTGTATAACTCATTACCTGCTTTGTTTCCCTTTAAAATTAACAATGTTTTAAAAATCTTGAACACTGCCTGTTTTCTTACATAACATCTTGCATGGAGAGGGCTTAATTTATTACATCACCTCATAAGAGTAACAGTTCTATGACACCTTGGGTACCAAGGTGCAGTAAGTTCTAGAAAAAAACAAAGAAATACAAAGACTGTAATTTGAGTAGTAGAACAATGACATCACAAATTGTTGAGCAATGTACCATTTTAAGTTGAGTGAATAAACTTCAACATTTTATATCTCAGTTCAGAAATGTCCTATGAAGATGAAAGTTAGACAGTTAGAATTCATTTTTCATGGGTCTTAAATATTTATTTTTGAATGTGAGACTTTCAATGGAGATAATTTACTAAAAGAGAGCAACAGCAGATTCTGAAAATTCCTAGGGACAATTTTGGTAACATATTCTTTTGCCCTCTGGAATTTTTTCAAGGGTTGATTTTGTTAGTTTGTACGGTGAATCACCCAATGACCAGTGTTTTTTGAGTGCTAGTCTACGGTGTCTCTGCAATAACTGTGTCTGCTGTACATGAGTTGGTTTTTGAAATAGCAACCCCACAGGAAATGTTAAAAAGGAGAGCTGCCAATTAAGTTTATGGTATTCAGGCATCTCCAGTTATACTGAAGATGCTGAAATCATTGTTGGGGAAAGTGGTGGCCTGAACGCAGACAACAATCACTGGTTCTAAAACTAAGAGTTAAAAAAACAGCTAATTGCCACTTGTGCCACTGAAGTTCTTGTCACTTAATCACTAAGAGAGAGAAAATGGGATGAATTATAGTTCTTTCAACATAACATACCTATTCTACACTAGCCTACAGAAAGTACTTTTTAAATCACTTTTCCATGCAGTAATTGAGACACAAGTCTGATGCCATTATGGATTTTCTCAAAGACATCTCAGGTATTGCCACAGTTTAAGTTAATGGCGGTAATCACTGGTCACAAAATTTGTCAAAAATTATGCAAAAGGAATAGCAAATCTGGTACTGAGTTGAAAAAATACTTCTTTCTTCACATAATTCAAATCAGATTTTGATAATAAAATCTTTCAACTTATTTTCAGAAAATTCCTATATAAGCCTACTATTTGCAACATCAAAATCATTACTGCAAGGCATTCACCATGTAGAGTTATACATTTCAGTTTTTTCTGAATATGACTCAGCCTATTTGTTCATATTTTGAACACGTTTGGATTTATTGTAGCCTAGCCAACAGTAAGTTTGAAATTTCTAAATTTCTACCTCAATTGGTGACAGATAAATGTAATGTTGCACTTGCAGTCACAAATCGTCTGTGGGGCTGGAGGCACATCAGTCCACCGTCTGCTGGCTGAGCATCATGGAAAGATACTACGTACATACAGTATACCTCAGCAATATTGCTATGGGCTTAAAATTACAAAATTAGGTTATGCACCTCATAAATTTTGACTGGTCTGATTCATGCTAATGTGTATTTCATTCTAGATACGCAACTAATATGCACAGATTATTAACATATCGCTAGGAATGTGTACTTATAGTGTTCATAATTTTTTATTTGCACAAGCTAAGCTACTTTTGTTTTTTGTTTTTTAGATGATTTTTGAAACTGCCTTAATCTTGTTATTAAGATTTTCACACTGATGTATGCTAAAAAACACACATTGTTGTTCAATTGTGACATCAACCAAAGCTGTATGGTTACTTCATACACACCACACATTGGCACAATAGCAAAAACCATTCTGCAGCAGCACACAAAGTTGTTCTGTGGCTCACTGGTTTGTTTTTCCTACTCCATTACTTATGCTGAGCACCAAGCATAATGGCAGTAGGTTCAATTTTTAAAGTCGTCTTCGATATAACCAAGTCAGGATTCTAACCCCAGAGCTTCCGGCTGCAAGTCATGATCACATGTTCTTATGACTAGGCCATGCAGTTGTTTGGTCTTCCCATTTCTCAGTCACTACTCTAATCTAAAGTTAGGCCTAAATCAGAATGACATTAGATATAGGATGTTAAACAGAGAAAAGACACTGAAAGGGCCATTTCTGCTATCTGAGAAGTATGTTTTTGCCAAATTGTTGTATATGCCTCAAGCCAGCAGAGCTGACTAGGCCTAACTATACTTAGGCCTAGGCTAGGCCTAGAGACTAAATGTAAGCCTGGGGGTCTAAGCTAGGTCTGGGCCTAGGTATTTTCAAGATTTATGCCCCACACTCACATCTTTCTACCTACATCCCTGATCACCAACGTCAGTCTCTGTGCTGTCCAACAACTTCCCTATTTTTCAGGATGTTGTCAGTAAACCTTGAGTAGCGGGTCCCTGTAGAATCCACAATTAATGTGTGTAACGTTAGCGTTTACTAGCCTAACGTTATTTAACGTTAGCGCAATCCTGTTGTTGACTGGGGAATTTTCTTTCTATTACAGCATGTTCACCCTCTAAATCTTTCCATTTTTCCACACATTCAAAGAACGTCGACCGCGTTGTCTCTGAAAATAGTTTCACTGCATTTACTTTAGGGGAAACACAATAAAACATCGGAGGTCTGATTTGTTCGTCGGTATTTTCATCTGTTGTGGAGGCGGCCATTTTGAAAGTAGAAGTGTTCTCCGAAATGGTCTACGTTTCCACGTACAAAAATACTGGGTCTTCGAATAAACTTCTAATTTTTTTTAAATGACCTAATTATTCTTTGAATGCCTCCTAAAGTAAAACATAGGCACAATTTCAGACTACTATTGCATTAAAACAGATAAATTATCTTTAAAAGGGTCAGTCACATTTCTTTCACCGGAAAAGAATTTTCAATATTGCTTGAGAGTGGAAAACGTGAACTGCCCCGCCAATAGAATGGACGAGGTTAACTATTCAACCATCGATGATATTTTCATAATTAGCTTACAATCAAATGTGCAAGAGTTAATCTTGTGAAAAGATACCAAAATTCTTTTAATTTTTTGTGAAAATTTTGAGACTCTTTTCATCCCCACCCTCGTTACTGGGTCACGGAATGAAACGATAAAGGCACACAGATTGCAGTCTATAGTGTTTTTGGAAAGAACAAACACTAAATTTTAAGAAACAGAGAAGTGCATAGCTTAAATCATTTCTATTTTTCCCTTATAGGTACAGGATTTCCACTAGTTACCAATTTCTAGAGCAAAAACCTGAACTGAGTAAGGCTAGCCTACTTTGCTAAAAGCTAATCAGAAACATCTCTGCATTCACTGACGTAATAGTAGACAGTTTGGCAAAAAGTGCAGGCGACCTTTTTCACTCATGTTAGTGACGAAAAAAAATTTACAGCAAAAGTATGCTTAAATTGTCTTGATCTTAGACATTCTGCATCAAAGAGTTTTCATTTAAACCACAGGAATCAGTTTATATTGATTGTTTCCTTTCTTTGTAATAATGAAGGAGTCCTCCATATAACAGAACACAAAAAGTTGGAATAGCTTTCAAAGTCTTGAATTTTTCACCTAGCACTAATTTTGTTTCGGACGTAACAAGATGTCAACAATTTGACTTAGTTCAAAACTTCTGCCATAATTCATGTCTATAAGGTGAATTAACATTCCTGTTGAAATAAAATTTACACAATTTTACAGTTTTACTGAGAAATTAAGCACAAAGTTACAAAATGTTAATTTAATGTAGTGTTAAGTATATCCCATACTGCTGCAATGCTAGTGCAACTTCTCCATACTTTACATGGATCTGTTAATAATTGTGAAAATTATGTCTTCATAGAAAGATTTTATTGAAAAAATCTTGCCCAGTTCTTCTAAACTCCTGAATGTACTATAACTTGTTACTGCAGTATTAACAGCTTAAGAAGCCCACATAATGGTGTCAGATCATACTTGTTTCGGACGTAACACTTTGTCAACAGTTATCTTTTTTAAAACCCCTTCATTGGCATAAGAGCGAAATATTTTCCTTACAAAGTTCACCTGGAATTGCAAATTTGTGCAGATTGTTTTAGAGTCACGGGTCCAGGTAAAGACTGTCAAAAATAACTTCTGTTTACTCTAAATCTTTATGCTCAATTAGCTATCCTCACTCTCAAAAAATCCATTTAGCCTTTTCATTTTTGTATAGCAAAAATGCAATCTCTCAATACTAAACTATATCACTATGCAAAATGCATTTTTGCACTTCCTATATTGAAGTGTAGGCCACAGTTGTACTTGAGGGGCAGACATCATTCCGAGTTATATATTTTGCAATGAAGGGGACCAGATCTGGATTTTTCAAGTTTGTATAAAATGACTTTGCCCTTAGGTACATGTTTTAATACGATCAGCTTCCATGAAATCAAGTGACATAGCAAAACTATATTTGAACACTAAAAAACAATATATAACTCTGACAACTGTTTTAAGCACAAAGTAATTGTTCAAAATTGCTTGAAACAATTCTTGAAACTGCTTAATTCACTCTTGTGCCAGAGTGAGTCCATACAACAGTAATTTTGGAGTTTAATAGTATCAACTCAACATAGTGTGGGGAATGTTATAATTTCAAATTGCATTCATGAAATATTTCAGAAAAACTCATGTACAGGACGCAGTTCATATCAACTCAGCATTCTTTTCGTTTTTGTTGGTACAGCAGATTGTTTTCTTTTTTCCTGCTTTGAATATAATTCAACAATCAATTTAAAGATCCTTATTTCAAGTGATGTCACTCTCTATCCAAGACCTGTTATTCAGTTGTATCAATTATCATTGGAACTGTACTTCAAAGCATGCAGCATATGGTACTACAGTAGCTGTAGCCTCCTGTGCAGAGTGAACATCATTCTAGTGCATAAGGTTTTGAGTGGTATCTTGAGAAATTCATTAAAAATTTTAAAGATGGCCCTAAAAGGCTTCTGCTTAAAGAGCCCATGAAATGACTTAGTAACAATGATTCAGGGTCATTCTCTGACACCATATATCAACAAAGTAGCATTCATTTTAAAATATGCCACCCCACGAAAGAGAAATGCTCAAGTGAAATGGTATTCCTTCCAGCACAACTGCTGAAAAATGTGAAAGTGGGTTGAACCAAGAATGACATCATCACAGGAACCAAACTTCACAGTGTGTGTACTTCAGTGCACTTGGAGTATACCCTGCTCTGTTGATGTTACATGATCTTGCATGTATAGATGGTCTAAAATGATTGATATAATCAACAAATTATCATTAGAAAACCTTATCCTAAGTTTGCTTCACAAAACTACTGAAAAGGGGGGTTTCAACACCTAGGAATACTCCTGTTCAACTTAAGGAGTTTTGCGACTTTTCAATATTCCATGAGCCAACTACCAGGGAAACTTGTTTGGTATACATCATACAAGGGTTTGGAAGTTCCCTGGTAAGAGATTATACACACAGAAAAATACCTCAGGCTTCTGGGGGGATGTAATTGCATCCATTTTTCCTCCAGTGCAATGTAACTATTATTTTATTGGGGAGGAAGCAGTGATTCTCTCATTACACAGGCCCTTATGCAATACCGTATACCATTCTGCACAGTGCCTTAAATACTCCCAACAAGTTCTGTGTTGTTTTGAATGCATATCCATGCAATTTTACTTGGTTCAAAGAATAGGAACAGTGATTATAGTGGGGACTAGCTGATATTTTGGTTATTTCAGGAAGTATTCCTTTTTTATCAAAAGTTGGCATGAAGTTACTATTTCAACTTCATGCATTTTGAAGTCTATGCTAGTATCCATTGTATGATTTCCACATTAATGTCTGTGACAAATTTACTTGGAAGGGATGTCTTTCAAAGGAATCCGGGTGAGAATCAACAATCTGATTGAATGTGAGTTAAAATGTTTTCTTTTTCTGGTTGAAAGAATTGTTGTTAAGTCATAGATCGACTAGATTGCTGGAACCAAAATTTGAAACTGATAGGCCTAACATGAATGGGACAGCTTGAGTGAATAATGACGAAATTCCTCTTTTGAGGAATTGGGAGGGATAATTTCAAATTTTGATTGATATATTTTTGGTTTTATACTGGGACATTCTTCAGATATATTTGAGAAATTATTTGGCCAGTACCAGTCTCATGCTACCCAATCTGTGTGCAAAATGTCACTTAAACATAGCATTATAATACACACACTGTGAAATTGGGTTCCTGTGGTGATGTCATTTTTGGCTCAATGCACTTTTAAACCTTTTTCATTTTCAACTGTTGGGCTGAAAGGGGTACCATTTCACTTGAGCATTTCTCTTTTGTGGGGCCGAATTTTTTAAAATAAATGTTTTTTTTTTGTTGATAGATAGTGTCAGAGAATGACTCCAAATCGTTGTCATCGAGTCATTTCATGGGCTCTTTAAGACGAATTAGGGTACAGACAAAATAAGGGGAAAAATTTACTGTCATTTTGGACAAAGGTCACAAATTGGCTGTGTGGTTGCCTTACTGCTCTGCATGGTCACTAGCTTTTAAAAATTTACTTTTCTCTTGCAGAGTGTAGTAAATTTACCATAACTTAGAAAACAACAAGAAATCTTTGGAAGGAAAGTTTACAGTAATATCAACGTGTGGACTGCTAATTTTTGCAATGTGATGAAATGGCAATGAGCAAGTTATAAGCCCATTGAATTAAGTAAGACTATTATCCCAACCGTTTTAGATGTTTGTAATGTGGAATTGGTATAGTACCCAGGGGAAAATGGCAATTAAATATACCTCTATTTAATGTATGAAGGTGTAGTCTGCAGAAGGAATTCCTGTCAAAGTCTCAGAAACTGTGACAGACTGTACCTTATTCATGATAATGCCATCCATCCCATAATTAAAGACTACTTAACATTGGGAAATCTTCTTAGACGGCAAATGTTTCACTCGTGTCGAGACCATGGCAAAAGTAATATTATGTTTGATCTAGATAACATTTCAACCAACTCATCACCTGCTGAACAGTAGCTTTTTGACTTTAGGGTCAGGTGAACAGGGTTCATGTTGCAATTCATTTGTATCTGATTTAGGTGCATCTAGTGCACAGCCCTCTGCTGTACCTGTATGAAGGAAAATTTTCACAGATTGTGTACGATTCATGTGACAATTAACTTGTTTTGGTACAAAGTAACATAATGTGCATTCAACACACAGTCCACTACTCAATGTGAGGAACATCACCTCCTCATAACTGCATGAAAAACTGGCACAAAATGAATTCTGAACAAAGGATTGTATAGTTGCATCACTACAGTAGCTCACTGTCAACTTCATTTGGTAACAGGTGAGGTGGCATGAACAGTTAAATAGTCATTGGTATTTACCTTATTAAATCCTCCTCTACCTCACCTAAATGCTTAGTACTTTAGTCCAATATTGAAAGAAATCTTTCCCAATTTTGAATGCATAAATTTGCCTATGTTCTCATTTGTACTTCATTAACCCTCCACACCCCATAAAACTTTATCTAATCACCCTCCCCACCCCTTCCCCAGCACACAAATACAGTATGCACCTACACTCTGTAATGTCTATGCATGGAAATTACTCAGGGTTAGATTATCAGCAAGGAGCAGCATTCATGGACAAGAGGATTTCATCATGATCATTACCGCCTTCACCGGTCATCATAAACCTTATTGTTTCAATGTACAGTTTGATCTCTGTTCTAATTGAACCACCATCATTATCCATATTATTCATATTTTGCGGAACATCACCCCTATCCATTGTCACCATGTTCAGTTCTCATTTCAAGCCCACATTATTCCTGAATTCAGTAATATTCACTTGAATTCTAGCACTCTTGTGGCAATTGTCAACATTTTGTGTTACGTCCGAAACAAACAAAGTAGTGTACACAATATGATACTCAGATTGTGGTACAAGTAAGACATGTAGAGTTTAATAACTGCAAAGAATCTTATTCAAGTGTGTAGAAAGAATGAAAAGTAACTTTGTTAAGGTCTCAAAAGACATATTTATCCTATTTATAAAAAGTTACACCAGAACAATGGAATTACAGCAACCATTCCCATTTTTGACCAAAGAAGTGCACCTCATGTTTGGAAACCATTCCCGACCAAGGTGGTTACAATGTATTCACATAATATGCCTACTAACATTATTAGATAACAAAGGAATTATCAGTGCAATGTAAGAATGTGAGACAGCAAACATAAATTGTTGGAATTTCCGTCAACACCTGGAGCTGTTACGTCCGAAACAAGTTTTTGCCAATATTGTGTAAAACATCACAAAATTGAGTGAAAGACAAACTGCACAGCATGAC
The DNA here is from genome assembly GCA_037179385.1 of Holothuria scabra. Taxonomy (NCBI): domain Eukaryota; kingdom Metazoa; phylum Echinodermata; class Holothuroidea; order Aspidochirotida; family Holothuriidae; genus Holothuria; species Holothuria scabra. Next base: position 46,302,192 of record CM074181.1, on the reverse strand, counting down.
TTTTCAAAGACAGAAATGGATAAGAACTCTTTTACCCTACAAGTATACCCTCATAAAAAATTCACGTAACTTTTATTCAAATACTTGTTTCGGACGTGACAGTGGTTTCGGAAGTAACATGTGTTGATGGAATCTTCTTTTTGTTGATGGTGGTAAGAGGAAACAATTTGAGTAAGTTGACCTACTGAAGTTACTACCTATGTAGATATGTCACTTTAACAAATGCAAATAGACATCAAATCTATTTTGTTGCATGGGGCATATTAACCAAAAAAGAATGTTTCGGACGTAACAAAAGTGTTGACGGAAAATTTAGGGGTTTTTTTTTTAATTTTTCATATTTTTTTAAGTACTAGATATAAACCTTGCAAATGCCCTCATTATGTATAATGACAGTCATTGATATTATAGTGATGGACTTCCAATTCTATGTTTTGTGTAAGCTCTGTAGCTACAGATGTTGACGGAAAATGTTACGACTTAACTTCAACACCCTGACTCAGCCATCAATACTCACAAAGTTTGATACTTATTTTCATGTTGACACCTTGCCAACTAATGTTGGTACCAACAATCAGGAGGGATTAGCTTTTGTATTGTTCAGTCCACTTAATTAAAAATTGACCTTGGAATTATGGCCATATTTTCCGTCAACAATTTGCTAGTATATCACATCAGGTATAAACTTAGAAGCAAAATACTCGTCCGGTTAAGCTATGGGAGCTCAAGCTAGATTGATATTATAAATTCAGACTGCAAAACATAAGAGAACATCTTGCTATTGAACTGTGCATTGCCTAGAACTCCCATTAAGCCAAATAGTATAAGTTAAAAAAAACCAGGGCCATATGTCAAGCTACCAGAAAAGTTCACACAGAAATTCAGCAGTATCTGTAGCCAAACGACCAGCTTCTAACAGTTGCCAGATCCTAAGTTGTAAGACTGAGAATGATAGAGTCCGCCCCAAAAAGCAAAAATATAAGCTATATGTATTGTCATCAGTGTTTAGAGTAGATAATACTACTTCCATTGAATTATGTGCAAGTTTAATTGGGATATTTCTTTGCCATTCTCATTATTGTGAGTTAACAAACACAACTAGCATTACTACATGTTATGAAATGAAATGCCAGTTTGTATTAACATTTAAAGATATGAACATCCTTAAATCATTGCTAAAGAACGCTTTTAACATGAGGTAAATGTTACTAGTGACAACAAATTGTGCAATGTGTGTTATCAAGCCGTTAGAAGGTATAGCACAGGTCCTCAAAACAGGGACAAAGTAAGATCCTCAATTGAGCATCTCTCTTCTCTGTTTAAAGATGTTATAGAGGAATATAATAATTCCACATCAGATGGTAATGTATATGCGCTTTCTCAGGCATGCAGCTCTTAAGCAGTCACATCATGGATGATCAAGCTATTCTTTTGGAAGAAGTGTTTGACAGATGTTCTATCTCATACATTTCATTTTGTTCTTCTAACCCAACAAGAACTGATGCCATTTCTCCGTAGAAAAATACACTGCAAGTTTTAGGATTTATAAAGTCGACAATTAAGAATTGCATTGTATTTTCACATGTAAGAGGGCAACCAAGATTAATTACCCTAAATATGCGATTTGGATGTGGTGTTTTAGTAGCGTTGCATAAATTTCATTTCATGCAACTCCTTGCAACATTTAGACAAGAAAGGGATTCTTTGCATGTCTCATACAAATCCATCAGAGTCTTCATCAGTTAACATTAGTTGGGAAGTTTTGTCAGATGAACTACAATGTATTTGTACTAAGAGCCCAAAATCTCTTAGAGATGGACAGTACTCATCCTCAGCATTCAAAGAGCTATCAATTATTACAAAAATTAAAAAGCTCTCCGCGCCATTGTGCAACTTTGTTCTTCGAAGCACCTTATCTGATGTTGAAAGGAAAGAAGATTGTAAAGGTGGGCATTTCAAATGGAAAGATCACTGTCTCTTTGCAGCTACACCCATTTGACTCTGTACATCACGAGAAAACACTTAGAGGGCTCTTTATTTGCTTGGCACATTTGCGTGTATCTAATCAGCAGCTTTATTTTTCTTTTCATTTAGCTCTTTCTGATGTGGTAGACAGATATTCTTTGTCATTATCTGCATGCTTTCAGTTACTGTCAGCATTTAGCCTAACTGTAAGTAAATCAACATTGCAAAGCTCCCAAACTTCAATAGCTTTGGAAGAAACCTTCCCTTTTGTCAAACAGATTTGTCATTTCATCATTAGATCACACTGATAGAATTCTACTTTTGTCTCAGTTTCCGCTGGAAATGCAGATAGGGGTTTTCATGGCACTTCATTTCAGGCAGTTTAACCATTTTAAAACATGAATGAAGAGGACTTTTCAACAGTTGCCCCACAAGAAGCACTGCCATGCAGTTCAAGGCAAGTTTATGCCTAACATAACACCCACAGAAGTTGCCAAACATTCTCATTATTCACAAACTTTAACGATTGATTCATTTTCTCTGTCAGATTATGAAGAGGAAGCTTTGAACTGTTTGAAGCGAAAGATATATCTTAAGATGTTTGCCAAATTTATTTGTTTAACTAAAAACAGATATTTGTCTTACAGGTTTCAAAACATCTGTGGCACACCTTTTCCCAGCGTGTGCAGGTCATTCAATGGTTCACTTCACAAGTATGTTGGCTGAGCCTGCTGATAATGCAGTCACAGCTAGGTTCGTTCTAGACACACTCAACGATAACCATTGGATGGGAAAAACTCCTAGCCACCTCGTCGTTGCAGGGGAAGCCAAAACCTATACATGAACTTCTTATTTAAGCGAAGAGAGTGTATGGAGAAGACCTAGATTGGTTGTTACCCTATCTACCCCACTTATGAAAATTAATAATGATGCCGGTCTCAGGCAGCTGTTAGGTATCCTCCACAAAGGAGCAACACATACAATAGTGGCATCTGCTTCTGGTTTCAGAGAGATACATGTTTTTCTCATTCAATCGTGGGAAGCACTGTATTGACATCAGGTGGCCTTTTTTTTCTTCTCGTATTGCCAGTTCCAAAGAAACTTCAAATGTTGACTTTCAGAATTTTTATGCAAGTTTTAAACAAAAATAATGCACAAAGGAGTAATGGTTTTCCACATCTTAGATTTTGAACTTAGTGAAAGTGGACCTGCCTATGGAAATTTCATATCATTTTTTCAAGTGAAATGATAGGTGATACAATTTCCCAATTCTGACTTAACTGTGTTCACCGAGATGTGTTTTATTACGTGAGTTTGTTTTTAGCAATTAGGCTAAGAGAATGTGACTTGCGGAATGCTGCTGTCAGGAAACTTACCCCTATACTTCATGCAATGGACCGCCCACATATATTAAACCAGTTAAATTCCACATGTCAGCTATGAAGCTATATCCATCAGACATAGTTGAAAAATTCAAAGAAGGGGGGTTTGCTGTCAGTATTACTAGTAAAAATGTGTGTTGTGTTGCTTTTGATGCAGGATAAATAAAGAAGTTGACAAAAGAAAATGCAGGATAAATAAAGAAGTTGACAAAAGAAAATGCAGGATAAATAAAGAAGTTGACAAAAGAAAATGACAACAACAGCAATGGAAAGCTTATCTCTGCTAGTTCATTACCTGGCCTTTAGAACCAAGCTTATGCAGGCATTCCAGCCTGAAGCAGTTTTATCTAAACTTCCTGATAAAGACAGTGAGCCCTTAACAGTATTCATGAAGACAACGTTACTTGTTACATAAAGTTACTTCATGAGACTAATAACATTTTTACCTCAAATAGTCACCCATACAACGTTCCCAAAATTTTAACTGGGGAAATCGCATCCCCACAAGTTTCTGATGACTTGAAATCCTTTTATGAAAAGGGAGAAGCTGACCATAATGCATACATTAGTGTGTTTTCCTCAGCATTTCTGGCCTGAAACCACCGAAAATGTGTAGGAGAAACCTAAAAACATTTACCACAAAGAAGAGAACTGCACTCAAACAGAAGCAAGAACTAAAGGATCACAAGATGCAGATTGCTTCTCTTCAAAGACAAATTGCTTTTTCTTAATCTTCAAATCAAACTGTTCAGTCTCTTATGCAATTTTTGTGTTTTTCACGAGCCATATGTACTGCAGTTCAGTTGCCTTTTAAGGCCTCTCAGGCAAGCTCTGCATCAGAATATCAGAAAAGATATCCCGACTGTTGAAGTTCACTTAGTAATCTTGAATCAAATGACCTAGAATCTTGCTACATTGTAGAGGGTATGTTCTTAATTAATTGTCCCCCACTGCGAGTCCATACGACCTGTCAGGAATAGGCAAATTTTTTATACAGGCGTTGAGTGCAAAATTAATTTCACCAGTTCAAAGCAAGGGAAATACACATTGTGTTTGACCTTCCCCAGAGGCATGGTTCAAGTCCAAAAGACACTGAAAAAGACCGCAGGCATGGTCAAGGTGAGGAAGTTGAGTACACAGTTCCTCTTCCTGAGACTCCCTGTCCACTAAGTAACAACTGGAAAAAGTTCTTGTCTGTTCGGACTCTAAAACGTCTCCCTGTTAACTTTCTCTACTCGCAGCTGTTGCGTGCACAAAATGATGCCCATCAGGATCAGCTAATGGTTATTGCAGGTGGATTTGATGGTCAAGACAAAGCATACTTAGCTAAAAATCCGCTTGATGGTGTAGCCGAAGCTCCTAATTTTAATTCCAACCTTGAGAAAGGTGATTCTCGTGTCTTGTATCATGCAGAGGTCACCATATGCAAAAAGTTGACATTTATTCCCCAGATAGAGACACTCTTCATGTTGGCCTCCCTCTTATGTCACAGCTGAGTGATAAAGAAAATTTTGTACAACTAAGGGCAGCAAAAGGGAATGATTTCTTTATTAGCATGAATTCCTTCGTTACAGCCCTTACAAAAGATCTTCAGCTGCAGGAAATAGAGATTAGCAGCCTTGATGGTATTCCGTCATATTTTCAAATGGTGTACATATGCAGTGGATGTGATTTCACATCATTTCTCAAGGGCCATTCAGAGATAGTTTATCTGGATGAGCTCTTTAGAGACAGTGTAATATGGGATACAGAACATGAAAAAAGTGGACAATCATTAAAAGATGTGACGACAAAGTTGCAAATGCAAGAAAGGTTGTAACCAAAATTGGTGCAAAATGTAAAAAAGAAGGCAGTTTGTGTTCTTTGTTTTCCTTAAGCAAAAATTGTAAAAACAAACCTAGTGACAGGGTTGCAACTGCAGTGCAGAAAAACTGTTTGAAGTGCCAACACCTAACGCCAGTGAATCTGATGAAAATTCCTCACGTGATAGTTTCAGTCAGTCAGTTGAGTTTCTTCAAGGGTGCGATGAAGTACAATTTTCAGTTCTTAATGACCTTACTGGGAGTGTGCTAGACCCCATGATTGAACTAGATGAATGTTAGCGGTGACATTAACATACATTTTCTCTTTTCCTTCAACAGGATTTCTTGATGGACTGGATCAAGAAATTGACATTGTTGGCATCTAACATTACTTCTTGAAGAAACCTTGACTTTGAAATTAATTTAATTACTTAAATTTTGGTATGCAAGTGAACAGTATTCCAAGCTAAAAATGTGTACCACTTTGTTTTACTTGCAATACACTTTGTGAAAAAATGTTTATGGTATTCTAAGTCTCTGAGAAATGCTTAACCGTTTAAAGAGAATCTTTCGAGTGGTATGTGGTGACATAATCTCCTATATTACAACTTCCATTGATGCAGTATTGTGTAAACTAATTAAGTATTGCCAATTACATAAAATTATGAAAGAAATTTTTCTACAAAAATGTTTGATGCCAACCGCTGTAACAACTGTGAATCAGCCTTGGATGTTGACTAGACTTTTAATGTTAACCTTTCAGACGTCTGTTTTGTTTTGTTGTGTTTTACCTATGTGTGCGTATGTGTGTACACTGCATGTTTGTGTACAGTTTGCATTTTGCAATTTGTATGGCGTTCAGTGAACGGTATAGTAGTAACACTGGCTTGGCTGACAACCAACACATGCTATTACTTAGACGTTTCATAATGGAGGTTTATTAGCGTGTCAGCCATGTTTAGGGCAAAGATTACATGAGCTCAGTCTCTTCCATCATGTGCTCAGTGTTACTGTCATGACTTGGTTGGGTGTGGAGGTGTAAGGGGTGCTGAAATTGGGTCGTCCATGGGAAGTGATAATATTATTATCGTTATTATTATTAAGTCTAGTGGAATGGGTATGTGGCCATATCTGTTTCTTTTGAATAATTCAAGAGTCATGTATGCTCCTTCTAAAGTACAAAGGCAAAGCATGGATAAAGGTACATGAGAGGATTTATTCTCTATTTCTGTGTATTAACTGTACATGGGGACCTCAGCCAAACTTTGGCAACTACGTTATTCTTCAAAAGCCAGTATTGCTTTCAAGGGTATTTTGTAACAACTTTTGAACTGTGTACAGTTTTATCAAAGATATTTATATATCTTTTCAAAGTTAAAAAAGCATGTATGTGATTTTATGTTTCCCAAGTATGAAAATGCAAAGCATTGTAAGCAACGTTATGAAATGGTTATTCTAAAGAGTTGAAAGGTGCATGAGAAAGGATACTTTCTGTGTTTATTAATAGACTGTGTAGACGAGGACTTCGGTGCAACATCGCCATCTTTGTAAGTCTTCAGAATCCAGTGAGGCGTTCAAGAGTATAATCTTCCCACACTATTTAATTTTACCAAAGACATTTATTCATGTTGTCAAAGTTTACATTGCATTTGATCTTGCATTGTTTCAGTGTAATACTGCTATGTGATTGTAAGACGATAAAAAGTTTTTACATGTTATGAGCATAACACGTATTTTTTTATATTTCTTTTCATAAACTGTTAAGGTGAAGTCTTCAGTAGAACTGTTGTAACTTTGTAACATCAGAAACCGGTAAAGCGTTCAAGGGAATTTTGTGTAAACTGTACTGTTTTTATTTTTATATTATTTTCTCACCTCGTCAAAGTTTCAGAAGCGGCTCTGGGTTCAGCTCTGACCCGGACATCACTCCTAGTTGGCTTAAGTTCCTTGTTGTATCCAGTAGAGGTGATGACAGGGCCCTAGCAAACCTTTCACCATTTTCCGTGAGCAAGGGCATCGAGGGTGTTGTCGGCACCCCTGAATCTTTCAAAAGGCTCAGTTCTGGTGACCTCCTCTTTAAGGTAAGTCGTAGCTGTCAGGCAAACAGCTTGTTGAAAACGAAGGTGTTGGTAAATCATCCCGTTCAGGTGACCCATCACAGGTCCCTCAACAGTTCTAAAGGTGTGGTGAGATGCCCTGATATCAAGGACTGCTCCGATACGGAGATCCCTGAGAACCTGGCATCTCAATACGTCAGCCACCTCCACCGTATGCTTGTGCTTCGAGGTGTCAAAAAGTTTACTGGCACCCTCATTCCTACTTTTAACACCCCGGAGTACCTAAAACGCAGAGAACTTTTTCTTTGCAGGTCAGGGTTGAGACTTACATTCCCAACCCTGTTTGCTGTTTCAACTGCCAGATTTACGGCCATTTCAAAACGAACTGTAGCAGACCGGCGACCTGAGAGAAATGTGGCCAAGAAGGGCAGTCTGGGGACAAATATGAGGGGCAACCTCGCTGCATCAATTGTCAGGGCTATCAACCGGCAAACATTAATTTTTGCCCGGAGTGGGTGGAGGAGAAACAGATCCAAACAATTAAAGCCTCCAGTAACATTATATACAAAGAGGCTAGAGAAACTCTTCCGTCCAAGGATTCACAGCTCAAGAACTATGCTGTGGCAGTGCGAACTACTTAAGTTTCTGCTGCCACCCAAACCGACCTGACATGGACAAGGGGAAGCGGCTCTCATGAAGCCACTACGGACATTTTGCACGAATCATTACAGCTGTCTTCGTCATCAAAAACAATACAGACAACATCACCGACAAATATATCTGAAAAGCCTGCAAAACTACAAACGAAGCCTACTCCGTCACAAAAGAAACCTTTACCACCAAAGAAACCAACGACCTTAAAACAACAGAAAGAAAAACCAGAACTGACAACAAAAAACACACCTAAACTGAAAATATGGTTGAAACCTAGCATAGGGTCGAATGAACCCATCCGATTATTTAATAAATTTGGAGTGTTGGAGGGAAGAGAGGGAGGAGAGGAGTCGATGGAGCCCAACGGCCAGAACGTTGTAAGAAACCGCTTATTTCCAAAGGATAACACTTGGAAGAAATGCGGCCACAATCCAATTGATTGCAGAGGACTTAGACGGAATTTCGAGGAGGTCAAGTGCTTCATAGCAGATTAGTTTCCTCTAGTGATATGCCTTTAGTAAACTTTCCTCCGGGACACAGACCACCTCGCAATTAAAGGGTATGACATGTACAAAACGGCTGTATCTCACATTGACAACAGAGCGGTTGGGGGTTCTTCCATATTGGTCAACAAAGCAGTCCCACATTCAACCATCCATCTAAACACTACCTTACAATCTGTCGCCATCCGATCCCCACTTCACCGCAGGATCACTTTAGGTTCGGTGTACATCCCACCAAGACGGAATGTGCAACGGAGCGATTTCGATAAGCTAGTTCTTCAGGACACAATAACATGTAGGATTGATTTAATTCTAATGAGATGGATGGAATGATTGAAAATGCTGTTGCTGAACGGGATCTTTGCATTTGGAATGACGGGTTCCCTACATTCATCCGGCCTCTGGTCTGAATCGTGCTCAGCCATTGATCTCTCAATATGCTTCCCAACCATACTGATGAACCTTCTGTGGAGAGTCCATGATGACCAACGTGAAAGTGACCGCCGACTGGTCTGAATTTAGCGCGCTTTGTTGGAACATCACCATTAAAGACGCGTTTGACGGAATAGAAGATCACATATCCCATTTCACACAGATTTGTTAAATACTGCTACCAAAACTATCCTTAAGTCCTCTGCGAGTCCACGTAGTAAGCACAAGCCGTGGTTCATCACGGAGTATGAGGAAGCGATTAAAGATCGTAAAAAGGCCCTTAGTATTTTTTAGAAGTGCCCCAATAATATTAATCGTAGAAATAATCTTAATGCCAGCGCCAGAGCACGGGGCATCATCAAATTAAGTAACATGGAGTCGTAGAGACGATACATTTCTAGGCTTTATTCGTCCACCCAATAAAAAGGCATGACATATGGTCAGAAAAATCATTGGGAAGCAGCTAAATTCCAGCTCTCTTCTCATGACCAACCAAACGGTCAAAAATATACGCAAAGGAAACATTGACATTTTGATTGCTTTCGAGTTTGGATTCAATTCGTTGAGTAATAGTTACCCCCGAGCCTTTAAGACATTCCAATATACCGCTGAACAACAGAACCTAAACTTCACATCGGATGACTCAGAGGACTACAACAATCTCTTTGATATTGTGGAACTTCGCATTGCTCTTGAGAAAAGCAATGACACTGCAGATGAGGTTCATTCAATATCTTCCAGATAACTCCTTACGGATGTTGTTGCAGATTTTCAACAGTTTATTGAAAAAGGGCAACTTCATTCTCATCTCCAAACTGGGAAAGGGCCCGACTAAGGTTACAAATTACCGTCCTGTTTCTCTAATTAGTTGCCTGCGAAGACATTTGAACGAATGATCAATACCAGTCTAATAAGGTTTCTTGAGACCAATAAACTGATAACCGACTTTCAAAGTGGTTTTCGACTTTGCCACAGCACCACTGACCACATAGTTCGTCTAGAGTCCACCAATCGTGATGGTCTAATTCGCGGGCATCACGTGGTATCGGTATTTTTCGACTTGGAGAAGGCATACGACACAACCTGGAAGATTGGCGTTTTGAAAGATTTAAACAGTACCGGTCTGAGGAGCGAAACGCCTCTTCTCATTCAGAATTCAGAGTTGCATAATCAGGAAATGGGTGTTCCTCAGGGCAGCATCCTGTCAGTAACCCTATTTATGATGAAAATCAAAAGCATTGCTAACGTGGTGGCAACGGGTATCGAGAAGTCTCTGTCTGTGGACGACATCTCTATAACAACCTCTTCAAGAAAAATGAGGCCTGTAGAAAGACAACTGCAAAACTGCCTAAAAAGATCCAACACTGGACGGACAAGAATTGATTCCGTTTTTCACAAACTAAGACTGTTTGCATTCCCTTTTGCAACCAGACAGGTGTCCATTGCGATCCAGACCTGAACTTGAATAGTGTGGACATATCAGTTGTTCCCGAGACAAAGTTCCCTGACATTATACTTGGCAATAAGCTGAACTTAAGAGCCAACATCGATCATGTTCGACGGAAGTGCCAGGGAGCTCTTAACTTGTTGCAGGCCGTGTCAAAGATGGACTGGGCGCAGACCGTCCTACTTTGCTTCGTCTATGCAGATCCCTTGTAAGATCCAAACTTGATTATGGTTGTGTTGCCTAGAGCTCGGCACGTGATTCATATCTCAGAAAACTTCTCCCAGTTCATAGTCAGGGTCTAAGAATCTCCTTGGGAGATTTTCGTGCCTCCCCAATGCATAGCTAAGATAGATAGATTGATAGATAGACAGACAGACAGACAGACAGACAGACAGAAAGACAGATAGACAGATAGACAGATACACAGGTAGACAGAATAGACAGACAGACAGATAGACGGATAGACGGATAGACGGATAGGCGGATAGACGGATAGACAAATTGACAGATAGACAGATAGACAGAAAGATAGATAGACAGATCGACAGATCGACAGATCGACAGATCGACAGATAGACAGATAGACAGATAGACAGATAGTCAGATAGACAGATAGACAGATAGGCAGATAAACAGATAGACAGATAGACAGATAGACAGATAGACAGATAGACAGATAGACAGATAGACAAATAGACAGATAGACAGAAAGACAGATAGATAGATAAGACGGATGGGATGGGATGGGATGGGATGGACGGATGGACGGGTGGACGGACGGACGGACGGACGAACGGATGGACGGATGGACGGATGGACGGATGGACGGATGGACGGATGGACGGACGGACGGACGGACGGATGGATGGATGGATGGACGGATGGAAGGACGGATGGATGGATTAATGGATGGATGGATGATTAAATAAATAACTTGCCAAATGGCAAAATATCCGTTGCAAAATATTTGAAGGATGAACATCAGCCGAGTCGTTTCCAATTGTCAAAATAATTTTACGGACTGACTTGAAGATATTCAGGTGCAGTAGGCTACCCATTGATTTGTCACATATTCTGTCTCTTCTGCCAAATTTGATCACAGTAATGAAAATTGGGTAATTTTGTCCTACCTCGAATTTTATGAAATGCCCACTTCATGGCGTAACATATTTAGAAAAGATATTTGAAGTAATCAGTTTAATTCGGGAGACCAGACAGTCACATAGACTGTTTAATCAATTCAATTCATTTTGAATTTTGCTAAGAGTTGCAATAGAGCAAAGGACATTACAATCTTTTCAATTCCTTTTGCCAGAACTTTCTTTTTCACAAACTAAGACTGTTTGCATGCCCTTTTGCAACCAGACAGGTGTCCATTGCGATCCAGACCTGAACTTGAATAGTGTGGACATATCAGTTGTTTCCCAGACAAAGTTCCCTGGCATTATACTTGGCAATAAGCTGAACTTAAAAGCACACATCGATCATGTTAGACGGAAGTGCCAGGGAGCTCTTAACTTGTTGCAGGCCGTGTCAAAGATTGACTGGGGCGCAGACCGTCCTACTTTGTTTCGTCTAATTTTACGGACTGACGGGAAGATATTCAGGTGCAGTAGGCTACCCATTGATTTGTCACATATTCCGTCTCTTCAGCCAAATTTGATAACAGTAATGAAAATTGGGTAATTTTGTCCTACCTCGAATTTTATGAAATGCCCACTTCATGGCGTAACATATTTAGAAAAGATATTTTAAGTAATCAGTTTAATTCGGGAGACCAGGCAGTCACATAGACTGTTTAATCAATTCAATTCATTTTGAATTTTGCTAAGAGTCGCAATAGAGCAAAGGACATTACGATCTTTTCAATTCTTTTTGCCAGAAAAAAAAAAAATAAGGGTAGGTGGTGCCACCATCTGACGTCACTTGACAGCCGTCGAACCGCACATTTTTTAGGAAAAGCCCGAGTCATACGTGTGACCATCCGTCCATCCCATCCCATCTGTCTTATCTATCTGTCTATTTGTCTATCTGTCTATCTGTCGATCTGTCTATCTGCCTATCTGTCTATCTGTCTATCTATCTGTCTATCTGTCGATCTGTCTATCTGTCTATCTGTCTATCTGTCTATCTGTCTATCTGCCTATCTGTCTATCTGTCAATTTGTCTAAATAAAAAAAAGTAAAATAAGGGTAGGTGGTGCCACCATCTGACGTCACTTGACAGCCGTCGAACCGCACATTTTTTTGGAAAAGCCCGAGTCATACGTGTGACTCATGCGAAAGAAAACTTAGGCTTTATGATTTGGCCGGGGGTTTTAAGACATTAATGTTCCACGATAGCTCTTTGGCTGGTGGATGCAAAGGCGCTTTTAATAAGCGGGGTATGAAATTAGTTTGATTCTTATGATCAAGCTAGACCGGTTTCTACTCTCATGCGTTATAATAGCGGAGCTTCATCAGTAGCAAACCTTTTACTCTGTGTAGGTTTGGGATATTCAAAATATTTATATATTGTCTTTCTCGATTGCTTTAAGTTGAGCATCGAGTAAGTATCATCTGAAGCTATTCCCTCTAAGATTGAGTCGTTCTCAAACTTAAGATCTCAATATTTGAGAGACTTTTATGATTTTTAGCCTATTTGTTGGCAGTTTATCGGGTTATCCGGGAAAAGCTTCGCGAATTGCTTATGTTAGGAAGTTGTGTGCGAGCGCTTATCATTGAAAAGCATTTTTATGCACTGTTCCAACATTTGAGGTAATATGTCATTCTGTAGAACCGGGGTGGCTACGTGAATTTTACTTTGTGGTTAATAGAGTGTCTTTCTCTTTGAAGGTCGAGGTGACAGTTCTATTTAATCACGATCTTGGTTTTAGGTACTAGTTTTCTGTGGAATTAAGAGAAGACTTTTGTAGTCAAGTATACCACAGAAGCGTTGCCCTTACTATATTCAAGATCTAAAGCTCTATAATTCGCCAGCAAGTTCTAAGGTCCGGTTTGGTTGACCGTGCGCCATCTATTAGAGTGGCCAGGTCGAAAATAGCGGAACCAGGTGAAAAGCCTAATGCTTTTAATATTAGCATAAAGAGACGTATTCCCGATTTTCCTTATTCTTTGCTTAGGATCAGGAGAATACTGATTCGGAGAGGCTTCTCTGTTTAATTTTTGGACACCATACCTCAGCCGCAATTAACTCTCCTGTTGACATTTGTTTGCCTGAGAGGTTATAGACGTACCTGGGTGGTTCTTTCGCCTTTTTAGGTTGTGGGCGTGAAAGCGACTTTAAGCAAGTCTAAAATTTCCTTTGGGGATATGAGACCATTCAGTTACGGTAGCTTCGAGTGCGTTTTATCGCCGGGTTTCTGTCACGTTTGCACGTAGGGTTTTCCACAAATAACCGTAGCAGGACGGATGGAATAGGATGTCCAGTGTTGGATGGGTTTAGTAAGCTACGAAGTTTAGAGGTTGTAGTAACTATATGTGAAGTTGGTTGAACTTTTTGCCTTTCAGTGGCAGAGTAACCAAATAACACTTTCCTTTGACTCATATCCCCAAAGGAAATTTTAGACTTGCTTAAAGTCGCTTTCACGCCCACAACCTAAAAAGGCGAAAGAACCACCCAGGTACGTCTATAACCTCTCAGGCAAACAAATGTCAACAGGAGAGTTAATTGCGGCTGAGGTATGGTGTCCAAAAATTAAACAGAGAAGCCTCTCCGAATCAGTATTCTCCTGATCCTAAGCAAAGAATAAGGAAAATCGGGAATACGTCTCTTTATGCTAATATTAAAAGCATTAGGCTTTTCACCTGGTTCCGCTATTTTCGACCTGGCCACTCTAATAGATGGCGCACGGTCAACCAAACCGGACCTTAGAACTTGCTGGCGAATTATAGAGCTTTAGATCTTGAATATAGTAAGGGCAACGCTTCTGTGGTATACTTGACTACAAAAGTCTTCTCTTAATTCCACAGAAAACTAGTACCTAAAACCAAGATCGTGATTAAATAGAACTGTCACCTCGACCTTCAAAGAGAAAGACACTCTATTAACCACAAAGTAAAATTCACGTAGCCACCCCGGTTCTACAGAATGACATATTTCCTCAAATGTTGGAACAGTGCATAAAAATGCTTTTCAATGATAAGCGCTCGCACACAACTTCCTAACATAAGCAATTTGCGAAGCTTTTCCCGGATAACCCGATAAACTGCCTACAAATAGGCTAAAAATCATAAAAGTCTCTGAAATATTGAGATCTTAAGTTTGAGAACGACTCAATCTTAGAGGGAATAGCTTCAGATGATACTTTACTCGATGCTCAACTTAAAGCAATCGAGAAAGACAATATATAAATATTTTGAATATCCCAAACCTACACAGAGTAAAAGGTTTGCTACTGATGAAGCTCCGCTATTATAACGCATGAGAGCAGAAACCGGTCTAGCTTGATCATAAGAATCAAACTAATTTCATACCCCGCTTATTAAAAGCGCCTTTGCATCCACCAGCCAAAGAGCTATCGTGGAACATTAATGTCTTAAAACCCCCGGCCAAATCATAAAGCCTAAGTTTTCTTTCGCATGAGTCACACGTATGACTCGGGCTTTTCCAAAAAAATGTGCGGTTCGACGGCTGTCAAGTGACGTCAGATGGTGGCACCACCTACCCTTATTTTACTTTTTTTATTTAGACAAATTGACAGATAGACAGATAGACAGATATACAGATAGACAGATAGACAGATCGACAGATAGACAGATAGATAGACAGATAGACAGATAGGCAGATAGACAGATCGACAGATAAACAGATAGACAAATAGACAGATAGACAGATAGATAGATAAGACAGATGGGATGGGATGGACGGATGGACGGATGGACGGGTGCACGGACGGATGAACGGATGGATGGATGGACGGACGGATGGATAGATTAATGGATGGATGGATGATTATATAAATAACTTGCCCAATGGCAAAATATCCGTTGCAAAATATTTGAAGGATGAACATCATCCGAGTCGTTTTCAATTGCCAAAATAATTTTACGGACTTACGGGAAGATATTCAGGTGCAGTAGGCTACCCATTGCTTTGTCACATATTCTGTCTCTTCAGCCAAATTTGATCACAGTAATGAAAATTGGGTAATTTTGTCCTACCTCGAATTTTATGAAATGCCCACTTCATGGCGTGACATATTTAGAAAAGATATTTGAAGTTATCAGTTTAATTCGGGAGACCAGGCAGTCACATAGACTGTTTAATCAATTCAATTCATTTTGAATTTTGCTAAGAGTCGCAATAGAGCAAAGGACATTACAATCTTTTCAATTCTTTTATATAGTTCCCTTAAAAGATACAAGACCATTTCATCCAAAGATGGTGGTACATTCTTTATGGTAATTTGTAACACTTAGCAAGTTGATTTTTGTCTGTTATTGCAAACGAATGTTCAAAATAATTCAATAATTCTTCTTACAAGCCCGGGAAATGTCTTTTCCGGCAATGTGAAGAGATCGGCGGGTTTTTCTAAGATATCTGTAAGCTCCGCTCACACCAATGATTTCGCCCCGCTTACGCAGTCTATGGGACAAAATTACATTTTTCGGGAGAAAGAAAATATTAATAACTTTCTTATCACTTTGAAGTTTTTTAATTTATTGTCAAGTGTACACTTTATAGCAAATGAAAACTCAAAGTAGCGAATGACAAGATGTAAGAGTTAATGCACTTTTTGACTTACTCTGTTTGCTCATACACAAGACGATTTTCATTGAAAAAGACTGAAAAGAGAGAAAACGTCGATTTCAAATGACCACATTTCCGCTAAGTGTAGAAACATTAGCCCTATCACCGTTAAAGGAAATATTCTTGCTAAATGAACAAAGTTTATCATTGTACAAACTAATAATTATGTTACTATAATTATGATACTATATTTGGGAAAAATTGCATTTATTTATGATCTTCAGCAGTATAAACAATAACAAAGTTTTACACATGGGGCAGTACGAAGGAGGAAATGACACCTGGAAACACATCCACTAGCAACGAATTTTACATGATTGGCGCGACATAGCCTTGCCTAACCTTCCAAGTACGCACGGTATGTAATAATGCAATATGCGCGCATGAACGTATCCTGCTTTGATTGTAATTATGCATGTATATACGTATAGTGAATGTAGCTACCTACTTACAGGATGCACACACGTACATGCATAAATACTACATATGCAACACACAGCTAGCTAGCATGGCGGTATTTTAAATTGCTATACTCAAGAGTGAGGATCAGGAACAATGTAAGCTACCTAGCAGTAACCTTTGGCCTAGTATCGTTTAACTTTGACTCAACGTTAGATGAAAGCCTTGGCAAAGGCAGGTAAAGACCCCGTCATTTAACAAGGTCCTAAGCAAACTTCAGACGTGTGAGTTTTCAATGTGAGAGTTCAACTTACATTTAAGTCAACCTACACGTTAGTTGGGCTTTTCCATGAATCTTGAGGCCTACTACATAATAAAAATTTTGTTGTCTTGTGCCACTTTGGATTGATATAGTTTAGTTTTCAACTTAAGAAGAATGTGTACTATCTATGTACTATCCCTGTATCTTAGCTACATACGGCTGCATGTACTATAGCATGGTATTGCACCAGTGGCCATACATATCATGTAGCGTATCTGTTCATCCATAATCGAGTCTGTATATGTACGTAGAAGTGGGCGAATGTTGTATAAGCCTATAAGGCCTACGGTACTCAATTGTCGTATAAGGATTTTATTGAATTCATCCGAAGGTGACTTGCACAGTGCTTTATTCTAGGAGGATAAAGAACGGTCACTTCGGCCAATGGGGTCCAGGGTTACTACCAAGTATTAACGAAATGCTTATCAAGGATGTTTTATTCAACCCGAGTTGGAAAAGTGGAACAGCATTGACGTAGTCACGGGGAGGGTTTTGTGGGTTAGAACCCCCCCCCCCATGATCCAATTTTGCATTGCAAAAACACCTAAAATAGCCGTTTTTTCTTTCTATCCTTAGACTTTTCACTCATAAAGTGACCCACTCCCCCCTGGCTCCAAAACCCTCCCCATGACACAGTCCTGGCTACGCGCCTATGGAACAGTCATCAAAGTTCTGACATTTGTTGTTAGTTGCCTATAGAGAATGTTTTATCCAATCCAGTATGAGTAGGAAAGATGAATACTCTTTAAAATAAAATATGAAAGTGATAATTTTTTTTTTCGTAAACATCAAACAATAATCAATACAAAGAACATTTAGAAGTTAAAAGTAGAACACTTCTCTTTAGATGAGGCAGGCAATGTATGATCGTGTGCTACCATACATTTGTAACCAACGAAAATAAACCTCTATTGTCCCAAAAGGGTGCTCTTAATACATTTTGTTGCATTCATGTAGAACAAGTAAAAAGTGTATAGTTCAAAAGAAACTAAATATCCCATGGTTCATTGATTTATGATAACTCACCAGCATTCCCTTTATCAGAAAGAAGAGTCGTGTTGTCTCCGAAAAAGATTTTGTCAAACTGCAAGACAGCTTAGTTCATTTCGATATTTTTTTTTTTGGAAGAAACTGCTATTGGTTCTACATCGACAAATGAAAACAATGTTGCTTTGTGGGTTATTTTGTTCCTTTTATATGTTCTATTTTGCTATTATTGGTGAGTACTAAACATATTGTAACTGATTTTGGTAAAAATAAAGATGGATAGGATTATTTTTTCAATGGGATGTACATAAGTTCCTATATTTCTAGATATATCAAACTTATTGATATTGGTTGAGTAGCGCAATGTAAAAACCGGCTAAGACAATGAATTTTATAACTACATATTGCCAATAGGCTACTACAACTTTCCAGATGATGACTGTTTTGTAATGCATTAAGTGCCTGTACTAATCCCTCATTTTCCGTCGCCATTTAGTACACAAGGCAAGTGTGGCCTACAATGAAATCGCTAAGGTTGGAGAAACCGTGGAAGTGAGATGTTTTTACAATGCTTCAGTGGAGAAACCTCATTCGATCGTGTGGCGATACAATGGAAACACTCTTACTAGACACGAATCTAGGGTACAGGATGAAAATACAGACAGATACTATCCAGTTCTACCTATACGAAAGTCATCTACTACTTTGCAAATACGAGAGGATACATTTAAGGATGCCGGTGTGTATTCTTGCGTGATATTTTTCAACCAGGGAACATCGGTAGAGTATTACACCACACGCTAGCAAAAACAGAATCGACTTTGTTTGATTTATTTCTATTTATTATTTAATACGGATTGTTCGTCTCAATGCCCACTCAGGCATTTAACTGTGAGTAGCTACCGAAATATTAGAACACACCACCGAGACAGGGAATTGCGCACTGAAACATTTTCAAAAGACTCAAGATTTTTACTTCGTGACCCTATAATTACGATCCTCCACCTAGTCTTTTGAAAGCGCATACATGTTCTGATTGGAGGTTGGGTGAAGACTAAAGCTTAATGAACTAATTCTTTTTTTCTTGTGCAGTTAAGACACAGCTCTTTCATCTATGCAGTAATACATTTCCTCTATAGGTAGTGTCGAGAGTGCAAAATCCTGCTCTCTTGACTTACCAGGTGGAGATCAAAACTAAGATTAGTAACAGTGGAAGACGCCGTCTTCTTGAACAAACGCAAATATCCCTTGATTGGTGGTGCGCAAGATAAGGATAAAGGCAAAAATATTTGTTTTTACTACTTGAGGATCAGAAGTAATGGTCTTTTTTCGTTAGGTTGTGATCAAAATAGTTTTTTGAGAAATGACAACTAAGGGAGTTACAGAAAATGATGTCGTACTTTCCACGTGCTGTGCTGATTTCGCCTTATATCCTAACCATACAACCATCGAATGGAAAATCAATGATGAACAAATCTCTTCAAATAACAGTTTTGTGTCAAGAAGTTCTCTCGGAGCTTTAAGTAATTACTCATTATGTAGTAATGTAACATTTATCAGTAAACGGTGTCATCATGGGCAGTTACTGATATGCTCCGTGGTTGGCGAGATCAACTCAACTGGTGTCATTTTAAACATTACTTGTAAGTTTCTTCACTTTTAAAGCTTTCCCAAAAGTTTTCTCTATATTTTTTTCTCGAAATTTGGAATATACATACATTTGGAACTCCTTTCAACTGTGAATGTATCCAAAGCACTTAGTTAAAAGGAAAGAAGCTTTTGCTGGAATTGAGTGTAAAGTAATCAATAGTAACATACTCGTAACCTTGTGTTCTTTCACAGATTCCCCTAGGGTTAGACTGGGAGGAAAGAGGAAACACATAATATTTGCGAATAAGAACGAAATGGTGAGGTTATCATGCATTGCAGAAGGAAACCCCAAACCTCAAGTTTTTTTGGAGAAGAAAATCTCCCTCAGTATGTGGGCAAAGTTACGGGTTAAACCGTTTACATCTGAATGCAGCAACGATGGCTGCACAATACATATATATATAACGTGGAAATTCTCAGAAAGGAAGATACAGGAACATTCCGATGTACTGCAAAAAATTGTGTTGGTTCAGAGGTTGCTAGCGAAGATGTAAATATTGAGTTTCGGAGTATGTAACAAAGTATAACAAATTATTATATTACAACACATTATGTAACAAAATTTTATATAATAACATATTATGTAGCCAAACTTTATATAACAACATAGTATATAACAACATATCATGTACCAATACCTAATTTCAATAACAAGTGTCAGAAGACATTTTTCATAGTTTCAGATAATGTTGTTGAAAAACATTTCTAGATGTTTTAAAAATATCGAAGGTCTTTTAGTATAGTTCTTGCACCCACGCACTAAAAGATCAGGAACAGAAAATCCTTGCTATAGCATGCATGAAACAAGCTAACTGCGATCAAAGAATCTAATTTGGAATGCCACTTACTGGTCTCTTTAAGGTTCATCTCTCTAAGTGGTAACTAGCCGTTGTTCAATAAAAATTGCTTTGAAATTGCCTACTAATCAATCATACAATTCTATAAGAACTTTGAATGCTTTTTAAAACCTTGTTTAACTAAATATCCCGAAGAGGGATTGGGAAAAGATATGTTCTGAATTTTGTGACATTCTAACATCGGTATACTTCACATTGGTATACATCCGATTCGGTATATTCTGTCGGTCTGATTGCGTTTGTCTGTCTGTTAGGAATATTTCATAACACTCTTGCATCAGCATCAAAAGACTTTCGTGTTTGTTGTAATTCCAGCTCTTTACTTGATTTCTTTAGGCTCTTTATACGTTGAGGATAACATTGAAAATATTATTCGATCAATAATAAATTATGATAACCTAAGGGGTAGAAGCAATGTGTATTGCTCCATGTTTTTACAAGACCTTCATTTTTTCTAAATTCGCAACATGTTTCTGCTTTTGTTTCAGTTTTTCAAAACATATTGCAAATGATTCTAAACAACATCCCTCTGCTCATAACACTTTTAGTCGTTTTTGTGGAGGTGATCATAGCGATTTGTATTAAGGTTATCCACAAGCGTAAGTATGCTCTTCTTGGTTTGCACGTTTTATAATCATAATATAAAGGATAATTTGTTCAATTTCTCCGTTATAGTCGTTTATAAAAGAACTTTGAGGACAACATGTCTTACCATGTTATATGTCTATCAGTCTATTATAAAAAAAAAAAACCATAGTAGCATACGGGTAGGGTTTGGATTAAGTTTAAAGTCTTCTACCTGTTTACTGTATAATTTTCTTATAGGGTTAAGACATTCCTTAGAAGTAAGTTTGTAATGAGATATTAATTTGTGTTGTTATGTTAATGTAGCTCAACAGCCGTTTATACCTTGTTCCGTTCTAAATTGTATTCACAGGCCTGAAGCATAAATACGACTTGTCTTCTACTCCGACAAGGTAAACTCTAAATCAAAGAATTTCGTGTTTAATAACAACCCTCTAAAAGTAATTTTTCGTGTGACCCTCTATTTAGCGGAAAAGGATATTCTTGCAAATTGCAACATCAAGACCCTACAGCTCATTTTTTATCCCACCATAAATCTAAAGCAAGCGCTTGGCAAAGCGGGATACGTGATACCACGTGCTTCACTGTTTTCCTCCAAAATAAAGAATTGCGTCCCAATAATGAAAGACAAAAGACAGCGACATCTGTATGGAATCTCTATAGACCTACAAATTCATCTGCAAAATGAGTGTAGTATTCGACAACTTGGAAAATTGTGTTCAATACACAAATGTACAATATATTCTGTAATTTGTTTGTCCGTTGTGTTTCTATCACTTTAAAGTTTTTAAGTATTAGTGCATCATTGGATATAGAGGTAATATAAGATCCACATATTTACAATACACTGCAAGAAATATGCTATTGTGTTCTGAACTATACCTTAGAGTTCCCAAATCCGAACTTGACAACTTTCGTCGCTTAACTTTTTAGGACCCTAAATATGACGGATTTCGAAACTCGCCGACGCAGTATTGAGAATATTCCAGATGTGTGCCGATCATTAAGAAGCCTTTCACAAGCTAAAGGTAACATTAAAAACATGTTTTTTCACGTATTGCGGGAAACGCCAGTATGTGTGCTGTAACTGTTTATAACCATTTACTTCCTTATTAGCACACTGTTTAAATATGTTACAAAAGTTTCAAATCCTGATGTTTCACATCTTTTGCTTTTAAGTTTAAGTGTATAACTCAACCGATTAGGGGTTTACTCTTTTAAGTAAATGATTTAGAGCATGAACATATTTTATTGAACTACATGTTAAATAATTGCAACATTTGAATAATTAATTGCTTCTGAAAGTGATACCTAATCAAATGAATACAACTTTAAAGTATATTAGTTAGGGGCTATCCAGAAACCATCAACAAACTCTAAACATATTATCCCTGAGTATTGTGATGCTAATGAAGAGCTGTGATTTTAATGACTTATAATCGCGTTGCTGAAGTTAAGACTGAAACCCCTTCAAAATTAAAAGCTGACTAAAGGAAATGTCTTCCGTAATTTTATTGTGAAGGCAAAACGTCACAGAGCAACACAGAAGAAAACAGTGCTTACCAAGAGTAAGTTTTTGAAGTCATTTGTAAGATTATATTCGAAAACTTCCATTTAATTTCAAATTTGAAATGAAGAGAGAAGTTTAACGTTTATGCGATCGTAGTAACAAGAGTTTTACATTGGTTTTATTCAGTAGCGTAACTAGGATATTTTCCAGGGGAGGCAAAGCTCGAAAATTTGTCAGTTTCAGTTTCAGTATATTTTCAGTTTCAGTTTATTTTCAAGGTCAAGGTGTATACAAAATTAATAGGTTTGAAACTGAGCTGTTAAACCTCGGCTAACCTATCCTGACCTAACACAGGGCGTTGTCAACTTATGTGACGGGTGAGAGTGATACGTGGAGCGCGACCACAGGTTCGCACGGAGCGTCCCGCCAGTGTAAACTTCGCTAAAAGCACCCCTAAGATTGCAGGAAATGACGCATTGTACCTGTAGTTTATCGCGCACAGTGTCTCTAAACGCGAACAAGCTAAAGAGCATTTTAGTATTGTGACACAGTGACAGTGCACACACACTGTACTGTCCTATCTCGAAAGTGCTTGTAGTTCGGAGAACCTTGACATCCATGTTCGCATCTAGGCCTAGATTTAATCATTAATCTTAGCATTTGACGTTAAATTTCTTCATTGTTATATTTTTCCCTTGGAAGCAGTTACGTAAGGCTTGACTTAGGCTTGCCAAATGCAAGGTGTATCTTGAGAAGTTATAAGAACTTATCCTCTATGCACGAAACCGTAGCAGGCAGTCATCTCGCTATAATAACACGTACGGTAGCGACAATCTACTCAAAGGACGTTAGTGCAGTCTGTTCTAAAATTGACAGATTTTGCAAGAAAGTTGTTACATTTGGGAAATGATGTAGTACGTTTAGCTCAAAATTACCAAACGAATCGAAAGATATGATATTGATTCCCATTCACGTCCAAATTAAAGTTTGTTTGAAATATTGCAGGACTCGAAGTGATCGTCGTCAAATCACGCAAAAAGTTAAAGCTTCTCGGCGGCCGTGCTATCTTTTGGTTCTAACGGTGGCGACCATAGGGGTACGAGGCCGGGGGCAGGGGGCAGACTGCCCCCCCGAAAAATTTTCTCAAGACCCAAAATTCGGGCAGGGACCTGGAAAATTTCGGGCAGCCGTTTGAGTCTTAAAACCTGGTTTGTTTCTACTTACACAGAAAACTCCTAGACGCGCCCGAATTCCTTCAAACACTTGCCCGAAAAAATAATAAAAAAGCATCATAGTCACGGTACAATTTTCATTAAAACTCTAAAAGATAGCAAAATTCGCAACACATTCGGGCAGCTTAGGAAACCAGAATGCAAAAATGCATTGAGATTTCGATGATACATAAATGTTCCGTTTCAAAGAATGCCATCATGCACCATTTTCTTCTCATTCAAATGTTATACTAGCATGTTCAAAAAACATTGTCATTCCTGATGACCTTTTGACCTCAATAAAAGCCATACACAGCTAGACAGGCAAACAACAGACAGACAGACAGATGGACAAACAACTATCTCGAAAGATCGTATTAAAAAGGTTCCTAGACTTTGACCCATGGAGACCCCAGATGACCTTTCATTTCTGCAAAACACAATGGGGCTAAATCGAGGGTAGAAAATCGCATTTATTGCGCCTAAATAGGGATACTTGGCATATCTGCCTTTGACCTCCACCAAAAACAACATGGACCATTTCCGGACCATAACCTATCCACATACCAAATATGAATTCTATTCAAGTTTCCTACCTTGAGATATCGCATCAAAAAATTTCCAACCATGACCCCGAGATGACCTTTGACCTCTGCCGCAAAAAACAGGAGCATCTCCTGACCATGACATATCTACATATTAAATATGAAATCTATCCAAGCTTCCCATGTTGAGATTTCATGTTAACAAGATTTTTAGACTTTGACCCCTGGTGACCCCAGGAGACCTTCGCCAAAATTAAATAGGACCATCTATTGTTTAAAATGCATCCACATACCAAATATGAATTCTATTCAAAGTTTTCTACCTTGAGATATCGCGTTAAAAAGCTTTTCAGACTTTGACCCCTGGTGATCCCAGATGACCTTTCACCTCCCCTAAAAATATTACAGACCACCTCCTGACCATAACGCATCTACATACCAAATATGAAATCTATCCAAGCTTCCTATCTTGAGATATCATGTTAAGAAGATTTTTAGACTTTGACCCCTGTTGACCCCAGGAGACCTTCGATCTCCGCCAAAATTAAATAGACCATCTATTGACTAAAACGCATTAGGGCTGTGTTTTTTCGGTTAATTCACTATCCGTTTAACCGATTTTATTAACCGGCGGTTAACCGTTTAACTGAAAATGACGTAATGTTCACACAACAACAAATAGTCAACATTTCCAAAGAGCGCCATCACTTTTGTACAGGAAAGTACAAGTCTAAAAATTGCGTCGTTAAGTCATGTTCGCCGATGAAAGCATGTGGCAAAAATATTGTTATTTTGTGCTGGGTTTATATCATCTTTTCTCAGTAAAAGCCCATCCCGCATTTACTGAAGATTTGTTCAGACCATGTGCACTTTTTAACATTACACCAACTGTTGTATTTTCCCGCCTAGCCCTACGTAATATCGCCAGTTACTTCATGAAACACTCCAACACCGCTGCTTTGATGCAGCTTGCTAGCGATGCAGTGTTCAATCCATGTACAGCGCTCACATGTTTGTCGTAGTAGCGACCTGTACAACTGCACTTTAAACGGCCCACCAGCCGCAAACATCACAACCAAGCTCTATTACCCTGCATAAATTAAGGAATTCCCAGCATTCCTACCGTGAAGTTGTTTACAGTAGGACTTAAGGAATGTTATCATATGACGTCATTACGAACGAAAACAATAATGCATGTGGTCCCAGTCATGCAGTAGACTTGCGTGCGTATCTGTATTTACCACTAAACAAGGGACCATGTTTTGCTCGGTGACATCATATGCATACAATCTATTGCAAAATTTGAATTGCCTCTGCATCGTGATTGGATAAAATTCGTTGATTCTGAGCCAGCCAATCACAACTCGCGCCATCGCGTATGGGATTTAGTGTGTGAAAATACCAGACCTCCGAACGAATTTCCCCACTGAGTTTGCATTATAAAGATCGCACTTCCGAGGCTTACATAGCTGGCCTGTGCAGCCGGCCAAGCCCCATGCTATATTCACGGAGAAACGGCATCACGAATCTCTGCATGCGTGAATCTTTCGGGGATCCGACTACAGTGCATTTCAGTTGCTGATTATTTTTAAACAAGACGTAAGGTTTGGACAAGAAGTGCCAAAAATACGGGGATATTTATATCAGAAAGGAACCATAACATACGTTAATCGAGTCCATTTTTTTGCTGTCCAGAACCGCTAAAAATTAGATAGTTGCGTATTTTTACATGCATCGTAGGGTGGACTTCTACAGTACAGTTCATTATCGCAACTATACAACCCAGGCGGTTCAACGAACTGCGCATGCTTATTCATAAATATCAACATGGAATGTTCCATTTTATATGATATTGGGCAAACAAAAATATGGCAGGAATTATCTGGTGCTAACGATCGTATTTTACAGGTTAAATTTTTTTTTCCAAATACTGCTACTAACAATGAAAAATAATGAAATTTAAAGAGGTGCAGCATGATAAAATATTTCGATTAGCTACAAGTGGGGAGATTTATTCAAATATACTTGTGCCCTAATCATGGTCTTAACTAGAAATGAAAACTCTACGAGCAAGCAACGTTGGCTAGTTAACTGATCCACCCGATGGTGCTTCAGTCTGGCGCGCAACCGACTTCGTCGGCTGGAAAACCGATTTTAGTGAATTTTTGGACTTTGACCCCTAGTGACCCCAGGTGACCTCCCCTAAAAATATTGCAGACCATCTCCTGACTATAACACATCCACATACCAAATATGAAATCTATCCAAGTTTCCTATCTCCAGATATCGTGTTAACAAGGTTCTTAGACTTTGACCCCCGGTGACCCCACATGACCTTTGACCTCCACCAAAAACAACAGGGTTCTTCCTCTCAATATGGCGCATCTATGTACTAAGTTTGAAAACTGTGGGCCATTCCTATCTTGAGATATCGTGTTAACGAGTTTTATAGACCTTGACCCCTGGTGACCCCACATGACCTTTGACTTCCACCAAAAACAATAGGGTTCGTCCTCTCAATATGGCGCATCTATGTACCAAGTTTGAAAACTGTCGGCCATTCCTATCTTGAGATATTGTGTTAACAAGGTTCTTAGACTTTGACCCCTGGTGACCCCACATGACCTTTGACCTCAACCAAAAGCAATATGGTTCTTCCTCTTAATATGGCGCATCTATGTACCAAGTTTGAAAACTGTCGGCCATTCCTATCTTGAGATATCGTGTTAACAAGGTTCTTAGACTTTGACTCCTGGTGACCCCACATGACCTTTGACCTCAACCAAAAGCAATATGGTTCTTCCTCTTAATATGGCGCATCTATGTACCAAGTTTGAAAACTGTCGGCCATTCCTATCTTGAGATATTGTGTTAACAAGGTTCTTAGACTTTGACCCCTGGTGACCCCACATGACCTTTGACCTCAACCAAAAGCAATATGGTTCTTCCTCTTAATATGGCGCATCTATGTACCATTTTTGAAAACTGTCGGCCATTCCTATCTTGAGATATCGTGTTAACAAGGTTCTTAGACTTTGACTCCTGGTGACCCCACATGACCTTTGACCTCAACCAAAAGCAATATGGTTCCTCCTCTCAATATGGCGCATCTATGTACCAAGTTTGAAAACTGTCGGCCATTCCTATCTTGAGATATCGTGTTAACAAGGTTCTTAGACTTTGACCCCTGGTGACCCCACATGACCTTTGACCTCAACCAAAAGCAATATGGTTCCTCCTCTCAATATGGCGCATCTATGTACCAAGTTTGTAAACTGTCGGACATTCCTATTTTGAAATATCGTGTTAACGAGGTTTTTAGACTTTGACCCCTGGTGATCCCACATGACCTTTGACCTCAACCAAAAGCAATATGGTTCTTCCTCTTAATATGGCGCATCTATGTACCAAGTTTGAAAACTGTCGGACATTCCTATCTTGAGATATCGTGTTAACGAGGTTTATTGACTTTGACCCCTGGTGACCCCACATGACCTTTGACCTCAACCAAAAGCAATATGGTTCCTCCTCTCAATATGGCGCATCTATGTACCAAGTTTGTAAACTGTCGGACATTCCTATTTTGAAATATCGTGTTAACGAGGTTTTTAGACTTTGACCCCTGGTGATCCCACATGACCTTTGACCTCAACCAAAAACAATATGTTTCTTCCTCTTAATATGGCGCATATATGTACCAAGTTTGAAAACTGTCGGCCATTCTGTCTTGAGATATCGTGTTAACGAGGTTTTTATACTTTGACCCCTGGTGACCCCACATGACCTTTCACCTCCACCAACAACAATAGAGGTTCTTCCTCTCAATATGGCGCATCTATGTATTAAATTTGAAAACTGTCGGACATTACTATCTTGAGATATCGTGTTAACGAGGTGTTTAGACTTTGACCCCTGGTGACCCCACATGACCTTTGACCTTCACCAAAAACAACAGGGTTCTTTCTCTCAATATGGCACATCTATGTACCACGTTTGAAAACTGTCGGACATTCCTATCTTGAGATATCGTGTTAACGAGGTTTTTAGACTTTGACCCCTGGTGACCCCACATGACCTTTGACCTCCACCAAAAACAGTAGGGCACTTCCTCTCAATATGGCGCATCTATGCATTAAGTTTGAAAACTGTCGGACATTCCTATCTTGAGATATCGTGTTAACAAGCAAAGTGTCACACACACACACATACACACGCACACGCACACACACACATACATACACACACACGCCATCATGAATGCATTGGTTTCTCTTATCATCGAAACCAAAAACAATTTTTCGTCAGCCTCACTTCATATTCTTGCGCAAACCTTTGCCCGAAATGACACAATATTCGGGCAAAGGTTGCAAAAAAGTTCTGGGATATTTTTAATTGCCAGATTACAAGGGGAGAGAGGATGTATACAGTCCTCAAAATTTTGGCCGAACAAATCATTCAAAAGCTATCTTGTGACTCACTATATTGCTATATAACAATCACCAATAGTCACCAGAAGGCTGAAACGTACTTGGTCCAGAGGTATTTGGGCAGCATATGAATGCGATGGCGATTTTGCACTTTTCAAAATGATCCTCTTAAAATTATACGAAATTTTCTAACCTGCAGTGCTGTGAAACCGAAATTCGGGCAATGGTAAACAAATCAGCGTATCTTGTTTGCTCACTTATACGAATTTAGTGTGAACAAATCTGCAAGTAAGTCTGCCCAGAAATTCATGTAAAAACATCTAGCAACGTGACAAGCCGGGTTTTTCTCAAACGGCGTTAGTAGAAAAATCATTTATACATAATCGGGAGTTCGGCCCGAGTCATATAGACAGCTGTATCAATTCAGTGGAACTGGGATTCGGGCAAGAGTCGCAACCATGGGCACCCGGAAGGGGGGGGAAGGGGGAACTTGCCCCCCCCCCCCCCCGGAAAATCAAACTTGTGAAAAAATTAATTAAAAGTTGAAATAAAAAAAATGAAAAATATTAAAAATTGAAAATATCTTCACTCACAGCGTCAGTTTCTACTCGTGAAATATGCCGACATTTGACCAGGAACAGCAAAAGAGAGGATGGTATGCTGAATAGTGAAATCGCAATTTGGGGACCATCATTCGTGATATCTATTGAAAATTTGTAATTGTAAAAACTTTGCCACAATTGTACTAGTTGTCAGGTGTGTAGTGTGCATATGGCATCCGACTATTGATGAATGCGTAGGTCTTGGTTTGGTCCCGTGCTGATCTCAAGTGGCGACGCGCGGATGTAACTGGGATATAAAAGGTGAAATGGGGGGAGGGAGATATGATCCATAATTTGGTAACGGATATAGGTCTATATAGGCTGTTTGACAGTTGTAAGTTTTATCGTGCATAGGCGTGCGAGGACATGACCGAGAGGCAGATTTCCCTTCAACAATATTTTACATTGAAAATTCTAAAAATCTAAAAATTAGAGACATGAAATTCCTGTTTCATAGCTGGGTACATGCAGCTTATAACACTCGCCAAGTGTCGTCTCCGACCATCTGGAGGGTTTGTAAGGCCCAAAATTTTCTTGTACGCTCCGCGCCAACTGATGGGGGCGCTCCGCTTAGATAGTGTACACAATTGAATCGTCCATGAATGACCTTGCCCCCCCCCCCTTGTAAAAATTTCTGCGAACGCCCAAGGTCGCATTAGAGTCACAGACATACGGGACTCATGTTTTTAATTCCGTTCTACAGTTTTTCCCGGAAAAGATAAAAGGCCAGGTAATGTTTTATACATTCCAAGGTGAGGTATATCATTGTATTATGTTTTTTCACATCTCAAATGTTTTTATGGACGAACCTCAGTTACCGATTGCTGGATCGGGCAAGAATATATAAATAGTGCCTTGTCAACCCCCTTTTTTATTTAATGGGTACGGTTTGTGGGGATCAAGTGTGCCAAAATCGTTGATATGGACTTAGGTCGTTTGCTCACTAGGAAATAATTTGCGCCCTTGTTTTTTAAATGCATATAAACAGGCTGACACCTTGCTTGGGAATCGCGCGAAAATTGAGTTAATCGGTTTTTAAGGGCCAATTCGTTGCATGGCACCCCCACTCAGGTAATTCGGGCCTCTGAATCTCAGCTATACAGGCTGCTAAGACACACGGGATCCTTGTAAAGCTCGACGAAATTTATATTTAATAGACAGCCGGAATGCGATGCAATGCCATCCTCCCTTAAAGTTGAGAAGCCTTGGAAATTTCGAGGGCTTCTGAAATTTTCAATTTTCAAAATTATATTGATGATAATCTCATGCTGCATGACGTAAAATAGTTTGTAGAACGCTCAAAAACTCATATTCCAATGATTATAGCTTAATATAGTCATCCAATGGTAAAGCCAAGTGGTACATTTCATCTGGGAGTTTTCTGACCTTTTTGTAGTTTCGCTCATTTTTGGTGAAAATTTTATTGCAAACGAAAGTTCAAAATATCGACGGCTTTGATTCTGCTTATATGACTGGGAGAGGCCATTTCCGGCTGTCTGAGGGTTGCGTTTTTTCAAAGTTTTCTGTACGCTCCGCGCCAACTGATGGTGGCGCTCCGCTTAGATAGTCTTTCGGGCAGAATTACATTATTGGAGCAGAGAATCCTCTGCCCCCCCCCCAACTGAAATGCTCCCGTACGCCTATGGTGGCGACCAATTTTCCCATGATCCTCTGTACATGTATACAGGAACTCAGTTGGAATAACATACGCCCAAAGATCCAAGGCTGTTTGTGTAGTTTATCATTCTCAGAATTAGCATAGGGGTCTATACTTTTCCTTTTGTCTGCACCTAGGGTTACTATAGGCCTAATTTTCTCGCAAGGAGGACATGCATCGTCACCCTGGTGAAGAGGTCTAACTTGGGAGTGGTGGGGTGGGGGTCTGGAAACTTTGTTGGTTTTCCGCAATGGTGTCTAGATGCAAAAGATGGTGCAATAAGGTGTTGCTCTAACTAGAGTTTCCTCTAACTTGATTGAATCGAAATTAGGGAAAACCTGTCAGATCATTATATGCATGAAATCCGGACACTCATGGTGGCTGTAATTTTACAAAATCGCCCGGACACCAGGACGAAACGATTAAAACGTCCTGGTAAAACCGAACGTCTGGTAACCCTACATGCAGTGCCACTGTGAGCACTGTAGGCATACTGTACTTTGAGACTTCCGGTTGATCACTGCCTTTACATCGGCATTGCATAAATAGCCTTAAGGTCTAGGTGGTGATTCTTCAATAGCCTGATAAGCATTAGCCTATGAGAAATAGTGAAGTCGTGCATGCATGTGCATCACGAGATTCCGTGTCGAAAAGTAACAAACGGTTGATATCTACAACAAGCAACCAACACAGTACTGCATTGATTATGTTCAGGTATATCACATCGGCCCATAAACGTAAAAGGACGACATTCCAAGCTTCAGTACGTACCCGGTTACATTGGCACATCAGGCTAACAACCATGGACAGTAAGTGGTTACGATTTTCGTAACCACATTTCTAGTTGAGTGTATGTGTTTACATTCAAGAGTCTTTTTATAAAACTGGCTATGTTGTGTGCTTTCAAAAAGCAACAGCACCAAAGCTCATGTTCAAAGTGTAACAGATCGGTTCAGTCACCCTTACGGGAACCTCCCTATATCGATGATGAAATGCTATCAACTGTCTCATATCACTTCATGCATTAATGTAAATGAACGTGCTTTAAGGTAAAAGTTACTATTGTTATAACGTCGGCCCACCATGTATCGTGTTTTCAAAATGTTAAACCTTTTATGCTTATGTGTTTGCTTCGTTTGGATATGAATGCATTCAACTATATCTGAGGACTTCATGTGCATGTTCGTTCACTACATGAGGCTTTATGGCTCAGTTTCTTACTAATTGGCCTTTTAACAGTTGTGGCCCACCGGCTTGTTTTCCCAACTCCATTGCTTATGCCGAGCACCAAACACTGGCAGAATGGCCGTGAGTTCCGTTGTACTGAAAGTCTTTGCTATCGTCCCACCAGGAGTCTAACTCCAAACCTCCCGATTGCAAGTCGGATGCTCTAACTACTTAAACATGCAGTCGACCGGTGGCTTCCTGGTAGTGACATAGGAAGCAATATGAGAGCGGGGGGCTGAATAACGTTTTGATGCGTCACACCCTACCCCTATGGTACATTTTTCTGCTTAGTCTTTCGCTTTTTCTATAATGAAGAACAATTTTAAAAAAATAAAAAAAATATGCAATAACTCATTTTTCAAGGCGAAGTGTCAATCGGTGAAAATCTTCATTTCTTGCCAGCCGTGCTTCACTAGACAACAGTTCCAGTATATCTACGCAATCTGCAAAGATACATTGATAAACTTTGGCACTTTCGTCAAGAATTCATCTGAAAAGACTAATCAACTGATAGGTTTGCAAGGTATCTGATGATAAGTGTATATGAAACCATTTGAGTACAGTAAGTCAAAGATTCTCTGTCTGAAATATGAAGTCTAGTTCGAAAGATATTCAATCGGAGTGCCACCTTCAGTTGGCGCGGAGTGTACAGAAAATTTTGTATAATCGCCAATACTCATGCAGACAGCCGGAAATGCAATTTTTCAGGCTTGTTAGTGGCATCAAAGCAGCAGGGGGTAGAAAGACTTTTTTCAGGGTAAAGGGGCAAGCACTAAATTTTCCAATTTTTTCCGTCAACTGGGAACACCACTGCATTTGGGAGGTAATTTGCGGCGTGCAAAGCGCTACGAAATTTTCGCCCTTTTTCAATCAAATATTTGACGATATTGAGCTTGTGCAGAAGTTTTGGATCCCGGGTTTCCTGTTTATGAGGAAGTTTGAAAAGCTCTGGAATTTCCGAAGAATCTTCACTTCTTGCATTGGCAAAACTTGAAACGATTACACGACGACCAAACATCGTTTCTGCAACGTAATGTTACTACAATTAACACTCCCCGATGACATTTTTAAATTTTCTCGAAATTTTTCCGCTTTTCAGACAAAGTAATTCAAAATCAAAAGCTTAATTTGAAAAAAATTAAGAACTTAATGAAAGACAGTCTATAAAAATGGCACTGTAGTTTCCGTTGTCACTTTACGATCTCGTGTCACATCCAGCAAACATTCGTTTTTGTGATTTCCAGAGCTAGGATTACCAACTGATTATTAAGCGAACACTAATGTCCCTGCCTTCTTGTGGCTACCCCACTCCTAAGCAGTTACTAATTTCAGCTTTTGTTTAGAATAAAAACTTCACATTAATAAAAATGATTGAGCAAATTGCAAAATGATCCGCAAATTTCAAATTAGATTACAGAACCACTACATTAAAAAACGTGGCTAATTACGCGCATTGTACGATCTTTTTTACATTTCAAGAAAAATTTACAGGGACTATCATCATGATGCTTTTTATGTTTTGGGATTTAATTATGTTACATCATATACTTCGACCTTTAATAACCGTCTGATAGTTGAAATCTTGATTGAACTTCTTGATGGTGAAACACGGCAGACATCCTCGGATAAGTTAGTTGCACGGTGTGCAATACCGGCTGTGGAAGTCGGCCTGTCGTGCATCCTGTATGTACGTGAGCGGAAAGACTTGTGGTAATATTCTTGGACAAAAATAATATGTCGCTGCGCCTTTGAGATACAATTCCAGGGTGACGATTGTAGGATGCGAGAATGGGTAAAACGGGTAGAGCATAAAATAGGGGGACGAAGGTTTTGATCATCATTTGTCCATCCAGGAAGCAGTCCATCCATCCCGGAAGCAGTGGCGTAGATGGAATTTTTAAAGGAAGCACGCGCTCAAGTTTTCCGGTTTTTTTTTTTCTTTGTTTTTTATTTTAATTTTTTTTTTTTTCATTTTTAGGTGTGAACACTATTGTATAAGGGACGTAACTTACGGTGCGCGGACGGCGTCGAAAATTTGGATTATTCTTAACATATATCTTCTAAAAATGGAGCTAGTATTCCACAAATCTAGAATCTGGGTTTTTGTATGGAAATGTGAAGATTTGGGTTGTTATTAAAGAATCTTGGTTTCCTTTTAACATATATCTCAGATTGCATGACGATTGAAATTCGTGGTTGCTACATACTGTTGTCGAGGGCTTGCGGACTGAGGTTTCCCGGCGACAGAAACGTTGTTTACTTTTCAGACAAAATATTTCACAGTCAATAGCCTATATTTAAGAAAATGTAGAAAAACGACACTGTAGTGGCCGGAAAGTTTACCGGACTGATTTGTGTGCGATCACTTACTGAATAAGGAATTGCTATTTGAGTATTTGTTAGGCGCAAACCGCGCGGAAAAGTTTGTTTTTTAAAATAATTAAAAAATGAAGCTTTTATTGGAAAGAATTCGGAATTACATGAAGGAAAAGTTGGGAAAAGCTCACTGTAGTTGATTGGTATCTCAAATGCCTTTCGATGAAATCACGTTTGATGATTTCAGGCCTTTCCTTCAAATGTGCACTGAAGGTTCGTCGACTACCCATGTGACGTCAGACAGCGCACCGCCTACCCTTACTTGACTTGAATTTGCTTCTCTTTTCTTCGGAAAATGAGACGCAGGTTAGATACGCTGAGAATTCTTTCGAGGAATCTCTGACGTTAACATAAGGACTAAATTTTCAAGTCCTTTCCTACCTTAAGGAGGAAACTTAAAGTATAAAATTCACGTAATGAACCTTTCAAACTAGCACACTTTGGTATAAGTTTGACAGCAAACCCAACTGAGGCCTTCGCGCCTTTCAAGTTGACCAATCAGGAGCCAGAATCCGAGGTATTCTCTTTCACGTCCAAATTACACTATTCAAGGACTTCGTTTTGGTACTTCGATATCAGTTTGGGATAGAGAATCTCAAAGTAGAACTCGCTTCCTCTCCAGTCTTCAAAGACAAAACTAATAAGAAACCATCGCCCAAAAGGCTGAAAAAGTCCAAGGAAAGAACCAAAGGTAAAAAATACCACTGAAAAGCTTCAATTATTGGTTTCAATCCCGATGTTCCCCCCTAAAATAAAGGCAACCTTATGGTGTGTAAACATCTGTCAAACCTCTTGCCTAAAAGGAAATATAAGACTATACGTAGTCATAAATCGCCAACAACCTTTTCAACGGCGAAAGGACCCCCCAAATACATCAAGAAATAACTTCTTAGATGGAACAAAGATTTATAACCCGGGCTATCAATATGAAGGCCCAAATTAGTAAGGTTCATATTAATGTAATGCCTTAGAAGAGAACAGTCGCTCCTAGCGCTATCCCAATTACGCATACAAAAGCTTCTTGAGAACGACACTTTCCCTTACTTAAACTACGAAAGTAAACGGGTATTTTGAGAACGACACTCTGAACCCCCTACAAATAATGTTAAGGGAATTAAGCAGAGTAGTCTGGAAAAAAAATATTATACCTCGTTAAAAAGGGTTCTCACCTAAACCTACTTAGTTGAAAAGGGATTGCAAGGTGCTACCGCTAAGATCCCTTTAACGCAATAGGTAACAAGGCGACCCTGCCGGGAATTGTCACAGTCCACGGCTCTTATGCTACTTTATATTAAAATATGAACTTGCCTCAAAAGCGAACGGCAATTTGTTCACTCCCACATGATATGTACTTCCCCATGATCTCGTCACGGCTAAAAATAAGCATCAGTAATCGAGTGAAAGTTGTGGTAATTACTAAAGCAAAACTCAATAGGCTTAATTCACAAGAAGTTATTTCGTTTGATATTTCTATTGTCCTATCATGAGACAAAATGATTATTTTCCCTAACCGATTTCATAACGGTTTACTACTGATGAAGTTGGGTCATTATTTGAGCCGAAGCAACAGAAACCGGTCTAGTCTGGTCATAACGACCAAACAAAAAATAATCAATCCCGGCAATAAATTCGCTTTGAAAAAATGCCTCTTTAAGCCTTTCGATGAAATCACGTTTGATGATTTCGGGCCTTTCCTTCAAATGTGCACTGAAGGTTCGTCGACTACCCATGTGACGTCAGATAGCGCACCGCCTACCCTTACTTGATTTGAGGCAAATTTCCAATTTTTTTACTTTTCGGAGCCAGGGACAATCTCGCCACTTCCCCCTTCCCCCAGGAGCTACGCTACTGCCCAGAAGACACTACGGGTCAGAAAACACATATTACAGTGACCACATTTAGTTGGCAGACTGGCAGTAATGGGTAACACGAAGGTCGTTTCTCTACCATAACCACCTCCCCTGCTTAAGAATTTGAAAAGTTGAACTCATATTTGAGCTTAACCCTCAGGAACAGGGGCGTAGTCCCTCAAGTCTCCATAATTGTTGAAACTAAAATGATCTCCAAAGCTTTAATCACTGAACCACGTTGTTTCATGTAAAGATTTTTCTAGAAGTACAAAGCTATCGCGATCACGGTATGCCTAATTTTTCTGTCATTTTCACTTTATCTGTTGTGCTTGGTCACTCATCGTGAGAAATACATAAGTTGGTCCGATGTAACTATATTTGTTTTACATGCATTGTTCCTTAATTATTGTTCTTGTTGAAATTGCATGGAAATTTCTTTCCTCTTATCCAGTGGTCTCAAGTTGATGATTTTTCCAATACTCAAGTGATGCCATGTACGAGGGAGTTAGATGGAAGTCGAAATCCCCTATTGAAGGATGTCACCTCAGCCTTCTCCACCCCACGCCCGCTTCTTACGCCTATGAGAAAACCAGGCAAGACAAGTCCAGTCATCGTGGAGAACAGACACGAAGTAAGATTCTCAGATTCCTGCCTGCAGGATTTTCCAGTCTTCTGTGCGCTGCTGAAAAACACTGTGTAGATGCTATCTCGACGTTATTAACTCATTTGCTGTTATACCAGGATAAATGCAATTGGCTTACAAAAATAATTGTATGCATACAGATCGCACGAGTCTTGAATAAATTGAAAACATTTGCGTGTTTACAATTAAATTGATACGGAAAGTACCTGACTATACTCTAGCCTTACTTTTAGAGAAAAGTGGACAAGTAAATTAACGTTACATAACATTGAGTAACCTGAAGAAATGGACTACGGCAAGCCAAAGTTGATCTTCGTAAAGGTGCAATGATCTGCAGAAGTGGAGAGTAAATCCCCAAATACAGATAAAAACACAGCACATTTATTAGTCCCGTAAAATTGTGAGTAGCTGTGCAAAGAAGCCCGCATACCCAGGGCATGTCCCTCAAATATTTTTGAGCGGGGCATCATATCAAATGGTCGACAATATTTGAAGTGATGAAGAATAATATTTGTAGCCGATTCATTTATTTGTTACAATTAGCAGGCTAGTCAATAAATTTTTGATTGATGTGTCTTGAAGTACTTAATGTCTGTAGCATTTTTTCCAGAAAAAATTCCCCCTCTACTCCTTATCTACATTTGGTGTTAATTGTTTCAGGAGGGATTCAGATAACGTGATTCAATTGAAGTACAGCCGACTTTTCAGAAACAGTTTCATTTGTTAGTAGTCCGTTCAGATGTTATTCTAATGAAACGCCATATGAAATCGATGAAAGTTCTCTTTTTGTTAATGTTTGGGAGACGTTTTATTCCAAGACACAAAATCATGTTGCGTTAAAATTATAGTTGTCTCAACGGCAAGTCCATGGTACTGGTAGGGTATTATCTACCAAAATCAGGTTCTTTGGTTTTCCCCCAAAGTATTTCAATTTTAGGAGAAAACAAACTTTTCACTTAAGAGAATTTAATTCAGGAGTTTCATTATATTCTCATACCAGAAATTTGCAATTGTCTCACCTCAGTTGTTTCTAGTCCATCCCTCTCTTGGGTTCTTCGTTGTGCAGATGCAAACCCCGTTACACTACTCACAAAATATATCCAAAATATGTAATCAGTGAATTCGTTACGCTTGTAAAATAATATCAGGTTCCTCGCACCTCTTGACTTTGATGATAATTAATATCATTCATTAACCCTTTGACTCCAGTAAGCGTGTTAACACGCTCTTAGCGTGAGCCAAACATTTTCAGGTAGCATACCACAATTAATTCCTCCATTGACTAACACACTAAATCCAAAAGTAAACGGACCTCTAAAAGCTTGTCGAAGTTTTCGCCAGAGTCAAGCTACCTCTCACATGAAAGCTGGCAAGTTGGCCATTCATGGCACTTTCAATTTACCATATCATGACCGCGGAGACTTTTGCTATTCCACCTCAAAGTTCAAACCACCTTTTCCGAGCCCTGTTTTTCACTAAAATCTCGGTATGCCTCCGCCAGCTCTTAAGGCCCATAATTTCCACAAAATTGCTTCAATTAAGCCCATTTTTCACAAATGGTACTTCATTTAATATACTTTTGAAAGAAAGTTGCAGAAAACCCCAGTCCATTCCATAACATATCAAAAAAGTGTTCCTTTTAGGGACTCTATCTGAGGGCGAACAAACGGGCGCATTAATACACCTGCTAATTGGGATATGCTCCCTTCAGTATTTCCTGGGCGAATAACCAAATTTTCCGGACGCTGTTCGAACATTCTTTCGGAACTTCTAGTTCGGTTTCAGGTTGCTGGATTGCTGCTCTGTCCCTCATGCAATCCTTTAAAGACTCCTTGTCGAAATTCTTTGTCTGACTGTTCAAGTTGAACAAACTGTAAGCCTAATTATGATAAGCATTACCGTACCTTTTAGCAGTAAAATTTTCATGTAGCAGAATCCTTGACTACCAGATTTACATGCCTAACGTGATGATTTGGACACTTGCGTTTGAAGCCGTAGCAGAAGCGTCCTCTTTATGATGAAAAAAATCCTTCAAAATAAAAATAGCAATGATGACCATCTGCATTGCTTCACTGTGCCATTCAGTGTCCTGTTCAAAGTTCCATGCTGCATTGCAGAAGGAGGAGAAATCAGCCCTGTGTATTTCCTTTA
Source organism: Holothuria scabra (assembly GCA_037179385.1). Taxonomy (NCBI): domain Eukaryota; kingdom Metazoa; phylum Echinodermata; class Holothuroidea; order Aspidochirotida; family Holothuriidae; genus Holothuria; species Holothuria scabra. The sequence goes on along the minus strand of CM074181.1, from coordinate 46,263,200 downwards.
TAAACACATTTACTTAGATGCATGTATAAAACAAGATAAAATGGTGAAATGTAGAGTTATAAGCAGGGTCCTAGAAAAACAGTGTTTTGTTCATCGTAGCTAGCGACATTTGAAGAAAAAAAAAGATGGATAGATACCAAAACAGAACATTTAAGAAGTATTAAAGCCAGAAGGAAGACTATAGGCAAATAAAGAGGAGTCTTATTTGGCAAGGAGCTAAAGCAGAGTAAATGTCTATTAAATGAGATTTGACTTTGTTCTGGAAAGTTGCAAAAGATCTACAAAGTTGAATATTATTTGGCAGATTGCCCCAGACTTTGTAACAATAATTTTCAACAGTTAGTGTCCCAATGCTGATTACGTGCCCATCGGCACACCGTTAGCCGCATTTACACGACTATGCTATCTATGGCAGGTCTGAGGTAAAGGCTGCTGTGATTCTTGCAAGCAGTGATTATTATCAGGAGTCACTACTAAATATAAACATTCCTCTTTGTCAATGACCCTCCCCAAATCAGAGTCTCCCGCACCTCACGCTGAGGACGATGGTTTTCTCAGCTTCACAGCTTCCAAAGGCACCGTCCGTCATTTGAAGCAAACAGGAATGCGTCCAATTTTACAATTAAATAATTTTTAAACTTCATTACTATAAATTGATTTTCCCATGGCTCTACAATGAATTATTCTATTGTTTTTGAGTCAGTGTGCTTTCCCTTATCTGTACTTAAAGCTGAGATGCCGTATAATTATTGCGTTGTTTAACCACTGTACAACGGGTACTACCAGAGTGTTGGTAATAAAATGGCATACCAACTCAGTGGGTGGATGGACTACTAAACGGGACCAGACTTTGCCTTCTTATGTGTATTCACTGATATTTATCCAGTCCTGAAGCCACATATTTCTGTGAATAACCAAAAGAATTTGTTCGGTGACGTTAGGTTAGCAATGTGACTGAACGAGGATGTGCCGTACAGTCTGCTACGCAGGTAAAGTCTCCCGTTACCCGTATACCGTTTGTGGAAAAATCCCCACCCACAAAACTCTGAAACAAATCGCCGCCCTTGACCCGGTGCTTTACTCTCCTGAGGTACTCCACAAGCAGTGGCGTCACCAAGGTAGGGTGTGCCCTCCTCCCCCAACTGAGATTTGAGATTTTCAAAAAACGATATGCCTTCTTTAGTCAGAGTGTGACAAAGAAATTTTTAAGATTGCCTTCTTCTTTTGACAAGAAAAGTCTGTAACTTTCACATTTTTCAACTGAAAATATCGCAAAATATCTGGAAAATGACATTTCTGGCTGTCTGTTGGATCGCGTTTTTCAAAAATTCCTGAACACTTCCGACCTCGCCAACTGAAGGTGGAGTATACCTCAGGTAACTGTTCAAGCAGGATTAAGCCTACATATTTCCTTGAGAGGATCAAATCTAACTGCCTATCAACTGCTCACTTTTTCTCTTTCAAGTTCAGCTCTCCTTCTTCAAAATGTCAGCCCGATCCGCTCTTGATAGTAGTTTCACTAGTTTTATTACCAATAAACTCTTACTTGTAGTGGCCTTGGAAGTATTTTTAGACCAGTGTAAAGACAATAGACTTAATAACTCACAAACCCCTTTAAACCCAGAAGCTTCCGGGGGCTCCGCCCCCTGGACCCCCATCGAGACACAAATTGAACTGCCCATCAAATTCTTTTCTAAATAGTTAATCTCCCACTTTTTCAAAATGTCAGCCGGATCTGCTCTTTTTTAGTTCAATCGTTTTTTTTTTTTTTTTTTTTTTACCAAAAGTCTCACTGGAAGTTACCCTGGAGGTATTTTTAGACCAGTGTTTAGTCAATAGAAGAACACTTAAATAGCGACTTTAAGACCTGACAAACACGCTTAAACCCAGGAGCTTACGTGGGTTTCGCCTCTTGGATCCCCACCCACTGAGCCTCCCGACTGTAGGCGTCAAGAGGGGAGTCTAGCTGTGCCCCCCCCCCTGCAAAATTGTTGTGCCCCCGGTGCCCCTTCCCCTAGAATGATAAGTCTGGTGAGGCCAAGGTCCACAAGACCTTGCCCAAGCGCCACAGTGCATTGTTGCCATTTTTGGCAACAATGGTCGACTCCTTGTCGCACGTGTGACAAGAAGTCGGCCTTTTTCCAATGGGATAACGTATCAGAATCTCGTATTGGGCTTCAATATTGTCAAAAAGAGGAAAAGTTATGCTAAAGGAGCTGTCCAGACAGAGTTAGAATATCCAATTTGAAAATGGAACTTTCTTCAGTGCTCAGAAAGCTCAGTGACCTACGTAAAAGTTTGGTTGGCGCCCAAGACCCACAGGAAATGGCTGACAAAATGAGACAAGCTGGACGAAAGAAACTCAATATGAAGTGACAACTGCAGATTTAAAGGATGCAGAATTGACAGTTGTGAAAATTTGCAGAGGCAAGCCTTTTGTAACGAGAATGTTGCCTTGAGTGACAGCTCAAAAGGGAGACTAGTGAAGAAAATTAATCCTTTCTACAAACTGGATCCGAAATACGAAAACAGTGTGCTCAGAGTTGGAGGTCGACTCAGTAAGTCAGCTATGCCTGAGGTGAGAAACATCCATATAGAGGCTTTTTCACATGACGTCATAATACTCTCCGGCGACCATGTTGGAGAACATGTAACTGCGTAGTAAACCACACTGGACGCGCTTGCTCGTTGAATGTGTAAACATCGTGCATACCAAAATGCACACTGTGCAGCGCGTTCAGCACAAAGCCACGTGTATTTGGCATGATTGTCTTCCAGCACGGCGGTTCCTTGACGTCATTGCAAAACCTCTCTATCCTGCCGAATCAGTCTCTCGTGTGGGGATGATAATACGGAAGATGCATGTACGGCCCCGTCATAGTGTAAAAGCTTGACTCTTTCGCATCTGCGAAGAAAATACTGGATTCTTAGCGCTTCGGCCTTGGTAAGGAAGTGCATCAATTGTTGCCTAACCTCTCGAAATCTTCGAGCAAAGACAGGGGAACAAAATTTGGCTTAAATAACCTATGAGCCCTATCACCTTAGATGAACCATCCTTTACAAGAGTCGGCATGAACTTTTTTAGACCGTTTAAAGTCAAACAATGATAAAAACAAGATAGTGTAACTAATCTGTTTGGGACAAATCGAGAATTGAAACAAAGTATCCAGCAGTGGAATGAGTCGAAAAGTCGACAAGAGATTAACAAGTCACTTTTGACTGAAAACACAGTCCACCAACAGGTCCACACTGTGGTGGGGTCTGGGAACGTCAAATAAGATCAGTCACGCAGGTCCTGAACAGTTTGCTGCGTGTACAATCTCTAACAGATGAGAGCTGGTTAACCTTTATTTGTGAGATTGATACGACACTGAACAGCCGTCCTTTAACTACCTCAACTTTTGATGCGAATGTCGTGGAACCTCTACACCAAAACATTTGTTGCTTTTGAAGGGTAAACCAAACCTCCCCCGGCAACCTTCGTTAAGACAGATAACATTGCACGACGGCGTTGGAGACAAGTTCAATTTATAGCTGACATTTTTTGGAAAGGATGGTAACGTGTGTACTAGACGTAATCTCAACCCTACAGAATATACAACACGACTACGTGCCAAGGGTCGCGGGGCCAAAGAAAGTGACTGAGGTTATTTGAGAATTATAGGTTAATCAACACTAGACCGTCACGACCGTGAATTATTACAGGATCATGCACGATCGGAGTTAATGCAAGTGAAGCACGATCACTGGCTTTTGAATTCAATAAGACCCTAATACGACAATACGGTGTCGCTGGCGTTTTAGGTTTATAAAGCATTCGTCCACACTGAGCACCACGTGCGTAGACTATACAAACTCGTCTATGGATAGGCTGCAGGATATATGTATGAACGGTGCCATGCAATTCCTAGTGCATGCGACCTGCAAGTAATCTAGCCGTAGTTATAAAGCTAAGTAATATTAATACAGGGATATTACAGGCTAAGTACGCTCGTCTTACGTTTGTAAATTTTAGTAATCTGAATCCAAAATGACACTACACCACAAAACGTTCACAAGAAGTAGGCTTTGGCATATAGCCTAGAGATTCATGGAAAAGGTGAAGTTTCCAAATGACAGTCTTCGGATCAACCATTAGTATTAACGTTAGTTCTAACGCTAGTGTCACTTTCTACGCCCTGATAGCCCGACTAAAAAGAAAAAAGTAGTGCAATTTTTTAAAGCTGGCATTGAAAGTTAAACTTGGAACAATCGTACTTCTAACGTTAGCCTAGGCCTAGAAGAGTCACAGTATGACAAGGTCTAGGTGGCCTAGCCTAAGAAGTTCATTCAATGTTGAGTCTAAGTTAAACGTTACTAGGCCTACCGCCAAGAAGCTGACTTTGTTCAATTTCTTCAGCTAGCTCAGGTTCTTCAGATATAGCCAAGTCTAGAAGCTGACAGAGCTAGCTTAGACACATACACAACCAAACCGCCTATTGACTATGATCCACAGTTTGAAAATACCGCCCTGTGCTGCATGTAATGTGCAAGTTCGCTGTATTTCTGTAGCCTACAGACACATCTGGACAGTCAAGACTCAAGCGATGGTCTGATTCAGTGTAATCGGAAATAGGCTAGCAAGTGGTCCATTACCTTTAGTCTTTCAATTTTCTTGCTTACCTGTATCATGGATGATTGTACACTGAAATGTATCTTGTTGCCCTCAATTTCACTAAAAATGAGGGTTTGAAATTCATGTAGAAAATAAGTGATGACGATTTAAGGCTGATGAACCCCACTAATGGCTGACTGCAGTCATTGAACACGAGCTCTGCTCGGATTCGTCTCTATGCGCATGTATGTACGTACGTAGCTAAATTCACTACATGTTTGTACAAGCATAGCATAGTAAACATGCAGAGAGCATACGTTCGTGCACGCATACTAAACGCATAATTAGGCACCGTTCTCACTTAGGAGGCTAAGCTAGGCCTCAACGGTGCATGTGTCATTTTTCTTAGTGGTCATTTTTGTCCTTTGGATTGCTAAAGTTCTTTGCAATATTTCCCAAACGTAGTAACAAAATTGTTATGTTCTATGCAATCACCGTCGTACTTTTCATGAAATTTTAACGTTTAATAGAAAATAAATGGCCATTTCGCCGAAGTTGTATTTTTTATTGAAATAATTCAAAACTAGTTAAACGTTTTGAAATTTCGGCAAAAATGTTTAAGATTTACAGATTGCAAATTTTTGAAAATCGTTGCAACCGTGTTTAAGGTAGTTGCAAAGTAAGGCATAATATGCACCTGTAACCCCAATGACTTTTGGCCATCACCCAAAAATATAGGAGTACATTAAATTTCAAAATCATACAAACACTTGTAGTTTAAGAGGAATTGAACACTTAACCTTTCAAATTATCACACTGCATACCGCCCACTTCTATGCGACAAGAACACGCACTCACCACCTGTCACTAAAATGTCATTTACTTGAGTTTAGGGCAGTATAGGAGAGTAGTTAATTGCCTTTTTGGTCAATATAAACAATTCAAAACCAGACCTTACAAAGAAGTCACAAAGATTAAGTACAGTCAAAGTAGGTCAAAACTGATTAAAATAAACATTACTGTCCCTTTTACACCGAAGAAATTTAACAGTCATCTGGTCATTCCTGACCACCAAAATGTATGATGGATGACTAGAAATTATGTCATGGTTGTCCCTTAGACTACCTAATGTGTTTGCCTCAAAAGCAAAAATAAGGAAAAGCCCACAAGTCTTCTACTAGAGATAGCCTGACAGTTATTTATTACCACCAATTTCTACTTCACAATTTGGCTAGATGACCAAGAAACAAGCGTAGCTCAGTTAAATCTAATAAATGACTTTCAACTTGACCTTTTAACCTAAAGGGGGTGTTAGAAAAGACATTGTATTCTCTAGGGTGAAATCAGAGGTAAGGAAGAGGAACATCTTTCATATTTTACTAGTGCGATGTGTATACACAATATTATAAAAAGTTAAGCTAAAGCTTGCATAGCAAACAACTTTATTAAATACTGTATATGAGGAAATGGTTTTCCTTTAATAAAAATTGCATAACTGTCCCCATTGCTACCTAAACTGCTGTTAGACTGAGAGGGAGTTGCAATTCTTTTCTTTTATACATTGCACCTGTCAAAAGAGATATAACTTCAGTTGGATTTTTATACCAATTGAACAAAGACATATCACCAAAATAGTCTTAGTGACATGTGTGTCATAAGGCATAAAAGCATCCAAATGAGCCTCTTTTGCTTTTTCTCTAGTCTTAAGTTGCTACAGTACCACAGCTTACAGCAGTTGATTTTACTTTTCTTTTGTATCACTAAAAAATACTGTTATAGCTTGCAAACATATTTTGCATTTGCCATGGGGGCTAACCAAGTTTTGGAGAGGACAACCAAATTGTCCTCTAGACAACCAGATATATTTGCTTAAGAATCATCCCTGCTTTTGTGACCTCTCTATACCATTTGGTAATTGAACTATCACACTCTAAGCCTTCCCTTCCCAAAGCATATAACACGCACACATACACACACCACTAACTTTTCACTGAAATGACAATAACTCAAGTTAGAAACATCATAGGAGGGTAGTATAATTGCCTTTTTTTCGTCTCAACAAGACAAATTCAGGTGTTACAAAAAGTCACAAGGGTCAAAAGGTAAAATAAGGTAAAAAAGATGTAAAAGTAGGTCAACACGTGCACTTTACTCAGACGGACACAACTTTCTATTATGCCATCTCCCTATGTTACTTGGTTACTGAGTTATTGCACCGCATACCTGGCATTCCAATGCATATGAGCTACGCACTAACTAGCCCTTCATTAAATGTCAGTAACTCAAGTTAGGAACATCGTAGGAGGGTAGTGTAATTGCTTTTTTGGTTCGTCTGATCAAGACGAATCTAGACGTCACAAAAAACTCACAAAGGTCAAATGAGGTCAAGCAGGTCAAGGTGAGTCATCCATGCATTGCACCTAGACGAACACAAATCTCCATCACACCATCCCTCAAAAATTTTTTAGTGGCGAGATATGAATAAAACATTACTTTGTGACCTTTTGACCCTTTCCAATTGTTTTTGTTAATGTACCAACATTTTCACCTCCTACCAAAATGATGTAGGTATTAATCTTCAAGTGTTTGAAATAGCTAAGAAAAAGAAGAGCAGCTCCCACTGTTGCCAGATATTGCAAGGAAGTAATCAATTTTAAAAGAGAGTGTCTGGCATTTATTGCTCTCTGGATGCGTGGTCGCTCAAATGGGTTGTTAGCATGTTGTTTAATTCTTTCCATCACTTTCTTCCATTCTCAATACCCCTCGAATAAACGATTGGTGTCTTGATCACGTTCAAGGTCTACCAGCCTTTGTGTGATAATGGAAAGGCAAACATGACAAAAGGACCTTCCCCTTTTAGTGTCGTTGACGCGGAATTTTAAGAACTGCAAATCCACGTTTAGTTTGCTCCGTTACCATTTGCGTGGGTATGGCGGGCGGGGGATGTTCTTTACTGCTCGCGATTGAATACGTGGGTTGATGAGATGCAAGAAGGAGAAGCTTTTTAGATGAAACCTAATGTTGCAGGGATGATACTGAAGGTTGGGGTTGAAGCGATCCATTCCAGAACTGGGGCTCTAGCAAGAGGGCCGAAGCTGTGACGACTGGCACTCAGACTAGAGTGGATTAGAAATGCTGAAAACTTGATATTTAGGCCTACGTAACGTAAGGTTGAAAAAGCACACCCAGTAAAACGGGAGGGGGACTTTAACAAACAAATACACATACACAAACCACGTTAAATACATTAGACCCGAAGCTGTTTCCGGCATCAGAGCCTGGAAAGAACGTTCTCAACCTATGATTAGCTATATGTACCCTACCACCACTCCACCACCTAAGTTTGCATATTGGCTACACAAAAAGAGGTCCTCGCCATTGATCCTCTCCCGGTATATAGCACACAAGCAGACTTTATGAGAAACTTACAGCTAACTGAAAAAGTTATGATTGCGACCTTTCAAGGACTCTCGTACCTCACACAATTGCTACTTTACAGAAGATAAATTCTCGTTTGGCCATTCATAACGTTAAGTAAGTATTCAAATATATAGAACATGCAATTTCGAAATTTAGGCTCACACTCTCCTTTCGGATGATATACCAAACCTTGTGAATAATGCTGTCTCCTCGTGTTGGTGCATGGGTGATTATCCTCATTTCTGTAGGATATTGGTTTATCCAAGTACAAAGCCTGGACCTTGTTAGGCTCAATAGGTTGATTTGTTACTTCGAAGTATTATTTGGGCTCTAGTTTATGTTACACGATATTATTAATTAGGTGCTATAAACGTTACAACATAATACCATTCACCACGGAAACGCTATTTTAAAACAATCGATCTTTTTATGGTGGCATTTTAATATTATATAGTGATGCCTTCACTGCATGTGAATGCAACTTGATCAGGCTATGCATGTAAAAAAGGAATTCTTCGAAAAGTGATCGGCGATTGAGGGTGCGAGTGCTTATGTATAATACGTGCATGCTTTTACCCATGCCACATTCATACCTTCCATTCTTTTTTATACAAACGGTTAAATGTTACATTTTAAAGCGTGACTGTTTGTACTTTTTTAATTTTCCGTTCTATTAAGAAGTTTTCAAAATAACATATTTTACTTTTGTACATAATTTCCGAATCCGAAGGAATGTTTTCATTGGGGGGATATATGCTTAATCCCCCGATCGCTCATGCAGTCTTGTTACATGTTATTTTTGCATATTTAAAGTATACCTCAATCCTAGAAGCTCAAAGATGTGATTTTTAGAGGTTGTACCATTTGTAAGTGGAATCTTTTTCATCCATCTCTTATTTTTAGAGATTGCCATTGTCGAGATATTACATGTTGAAATTAATTCCTTTCAAACAAATGAGTCAATTGCGCAGGAGTTATGACTTTCTTGTTGAACAATCAAAATTTCCTCCTTTGCTTCCCTTTAAATCTATAAAACGTTTTTACCACCTTGACCTCTTCCAGTTTGCTTGCATAGTTTATTTGTACAGAGAGGCCTAAATGAATCACATCACCTCATAAAAGTAAGAGTGCTATCACATATTGTTGAAAAGTACATTAACTTTCAGAAAAAGAAAAGAAATAGTAAAACTGGCATTCGAGTAGTACAACAATGACATCACGAACTATTGCACAATGTACCATTTAGATTGAAAGAGCAAACTTCATTAATATAAATCTCAGCTCAGGAATTTCCTATGAAGAAGGGACCGTTTGCATTTATTTTTCTTGCTCTTTTCTATGCTTTTTTGAAATTTCATACTTGAGGTACACCTGAATTGTCATATATATATATATTTTTTGTAGCTTCAGGAGGATAACCTGCCAACTGCTAGACCTATTGCGTCATATGATATAAGGTCATTCATCAACTGGAAGTACATCGCTTTGTTCGCTACCGCTTCTGACATACATGACAATTTTGGCGTTCCATATATGAAAGCATTTGGGAACAACGACGTAGTCTCGCGTTTCCAGTTATAGGCTTCACACTGTTGAAAAGAGAGTTCCGTGAAAAGACGAAAACATATTACCGTATTTTTACATGAATCGACATGATATAATAACCTTTCACAATTATTTCGTCAGAATAACTGGAATTTGCCTCCTCAAAACCAACGTTAACTCCCTTGTAGAAATCATCATTTTTACTAAGCAAAAACTGGCGAGACGACGAAAAACAAGGATACGTTGTTACATCCGATCTTTAATGTTTGTGTATTTGATCTTCACATTCAATTCTGCAAAATAATCATGCAGAAAAAGCTTCCAATTATATTGAAAAGACAACAGAATTAATGGAAATCATCGCAATTTCTCCTTTAAGCTACTTGAAACTCATCATCAAATTTACTGACTTCACTTTTACTTACTGCTGTGACCGGATGAAACAATGAACATCTGACAGCTAAAGGCTAGTTCCTGTCTGAATCAGCTTTTTCATCGATCCTGAAACATAAGTTTACATAATATTAAGTATCATATCAGTTTCCTTACTACATTGACAGCATTCTGTCCGTCAGCTTTATTAAATCTTAAATAACCCCCCCCCCCCCCTATATACATACATACGGCCGGTCGCCTTCACTCACGAGCAATCATGGGGCGCTACATACTGATAGGTCCCTAAATCGAAGGACATGCTCCTAGTTAATTTCTTTGACCCCGGGCTCTTTTACCCGTATCATTTTACATTAAACAAACATTTCTTTTACGACCTGTAAATCTCCTTATTTAAGTACAAGTAGCTTCTAAACCAAGGTCATTCCACCTTTATAACATTCAATGTGAAATAAACCAAAGCATAACACATTATCGAAACACGACAATCAGTAGTGCATCTCATAATACAACAGCGTAATTCTCATCAGTGCGATGTTCATAACATAACGTTTCCAAACTTGCTCTAAACTTAGCAATCTTACAACTTTTGCTGAACAAATCAGTAAATACGATATCTAAACAACTTACCATTTACAGTCTTGTACATATTTAACGACAACTTTGTCAAACAACCCTTATTGTTGACATTTTACCGTCTCCTTAAAACACTGTAACGCGAGTAACGATCTAGCCATATTGGATCCAACAACAGGATTCGTGGCGCTATTAAACTTTGGAAACTTTCACAATTTACTGTTTCGCCTGAAACAATAATCCTGATAAGGCAACATCATTACAGTCAAATTAAACTAATCTTGATGATATATGAGCAGAAATTAATCGTTCTTACCTTCAAGTTCGCATCATCATAATTGCATCATTACTGAAACGTGTGGAAGGGAATTCTAAAAGAAGTCACTCTAATGGTAGGAGTGTAGTTTCATCTGAAAAACACAATTTTAGATTATATAAGTTATTTCAATATAGTACACAGACTTCGTAACAAGAATTTGGGTCCAAATATCCCCAGATGGAAAGGGAGTAAATTCATATTTGTCTAACAAGACTATTAGACTATTAAGTCAGGATACTTATGCGGGAAACGAAGTTATTTATTTATTTAAGCAAGTTATTGATTGTGATAACAATGCCCTCGGATCAGATAATTACCAGCTGAAAGAGAAACTGAAGTTATTCATTTGTACTTTTCATCAGTTTAAACAATACCCCCTTCATAAAATGTAATGATTAAGGTGTAACATGCTATACTTCAGCTTACATTGACACATCATATTTGTGTTTGTTGAAAATTTCCTTTGTTGGTACTAAAACCAAAGGTCTCTGGAAGGGCACGACCATTTAACATTAGATACCTCTTTTGACGAAGATATAATGGAACAAACTTTTCATCTACCACTGTTATTTTATCCCTGCATTTTTATTACTTCATTATTTGGTAAGTTTCTATTTCTATTCATATTTTGTCATGTCCAGGGGATTCCTTGGGAATCACATAAGCACGTTGATAGTTTTTATTGTTGTAAAAAAAACAACATTTTTTGGTCTAGTCACAACTTAAGTCAACTCTAATCACGTAACAAATCAAGCCAAGTCATTCCCAGCATTGCTTGTACTTTACAAAACAAAACCTAATATCATGGTACTTTGTTCCAAGAATATGTAATGGAATAGGAAAAACAGGTCACTGAGTAAAGGCCGTTGCCGCCTCGACTTTAACTAATTGGTTAGAAACAAGGCCGTAAAACTCCATCTAACCATCTAACTGTTTCCAACATTGCTTGGGTCAAGCCAGCTACTCTTTCGAGTCATTCCCACTCATAGCAAAAGGCAAGTCATCTCAAATATTTGCTAGAGTCAAGCGAGCCAGTTCTGTAGTTAAACAAGTAATATATAGAGCCACCATGGAGAGCCCAATAGTTAAATTTCAAATCGCTGTGCGTGCAAAAAGTTTCGATATTTAAATTACATTTGTTTCCCATTGTACTACAAGCAGACTTAGCAAGTTTAGTTCAAGAATATAATCGAAAGTAAACTAAGCTTTTAATCGGATTCAGAAACTCAAAGCAGGTTAGAAGGAAGGGCTTGACAAAAGAACACCCAAAATAGAAGATTGAGTTTGTGTAACTGTTTCATTATTGATAGAGAGAGTTTAACCATTTGATTTTCAATGGAATACCGTCTTTCGAATTTTTACAATTAATTTAGCATCTATATCCATCTTCAGCGAAAGCTATTATAAAATTGCTCATATCCTGAAGGACGTTATAGGCTAGTTGCATATAGTACCCTTCGCTTCTCTGGGGCTTTAGAGGCTACAAGGGGTGGTAGGGGGAATTAGCAGGAAACAAGACGAACAAATTCTTTATTCAGATCATTGAAAATAACAATAATTCAATAATCACGCACCCTAATCTCATTCTAGCATAAGTGTCATTTTTGAAATCCACGTCTATTTTAGCCATTTTCTATAGTGCTGCATGAAGAAAATTTAAAAATTTCTTCAATATAGTATTCTTTCTTTTTTCTTTTTTCTTTTTTCTTTTTTGATGAACTGTAGTTTGGATTGAACAAGACAAATTAACTAAAGGAGGCGCTGTGCTTAAAAAGGTTGGGAAACACTGCTCTAGTTAAACTACTTTCCAAGATCTTCAGATCATCATGGACACACATAAATCTTGCTAAAAAATCATCATGAAAAACTTCACACGGAATAAGAGTAGCCTACTTTGGAAGGAAAATCTTCACCTTCTACAACGATCTGAAGTGCTAAACAAATTCAGACAAAAGTTAACAGACCACAAATGAACGCGTGCACTAGTTTTTGTAATTTTAGAATATTACGTCTAAAAAAGCAAGATCCGTTCATTACTAAACACTTTTGGGATTATTTTTTGGTCAAAAATTGTCTGGAGCTTCATGCTGAGACTGGAAAGTACAAAATAAATTTCTTCATCTTCCAAATTTTTACCGCATGGACGAGTTATTGTCTTAGGGGAGGCATCCGAATGTCATCAACACTGTCTTACTAGCGTCACGAATCCATTTAAGTATATCAGCAGAAGAATATTATGGTCTCTTCGCAATCTAGTATTTAAATGGTTCATTAATACTTCATGACATAGTCGTACGAGGCGGGGTGCAGGAGGCACTCGCCCTCCCAATTTAGGCAAAAGCAGTTGGTCTATTCGACGGGCAAAACTTGATAAACAGTGACATTATTACATACATACAAACATACATACATACATACGTACGTACGTACGTACATACATACATACATATACACACATACACACATACATACGAATATTTATGAAGGGCTAGCTCCAAATGATCAAAGCGCCTAAAAATAGAAATAGAACGGTAAAGTACAGTAGGCCCACAGTTAAAAAAAAGTGAGACTTTAGGAGATTTTTAAAAGTAGTGACTGATTGAGCTTCCCTGATATTACGTAGGAGTGTGTTCTAAAGTGAGGGGCCAGCCACGGAGAAAGCCTTATCAGCAATGTGTTTCTTTCTAGACGGAACTGTTAATAGAGTTTTATCAGTGGCGGACCTCGTTACCGAGCCAGTTGAGGCCTGTAAATTTTGTGAAATAAACTGGTCCGCAGTTATTTAGGCATTTGTAAACGTAAAGACCGTTTTTATATTTAATTCGTTTTACGATAGGAAGCCAGTAAAGTTTTTCAATTAAAGGTAAAGAACTATCCAGACTAGAGGCAGAAAAAATCAATTTAGCAGCTCTGATTTGCAACAACTGTAGACGGTTGAGGTCTCGAGCATTCGCACCATAGAGGAGGGCATTTCCATAGCCTAGTCTAGCAAGGAAAAGTGCACGTACAATGATATGTCGTGTATCCTGATCAAGATAACGACAAATGCGACGGGGGTTACGGAGCTGGAAATTTCCAGCTGATATAAGACTATTCATTTGGTTGGTCATGGGCATGCTAGAATCAAGGAAAACTCCTAGATTACGTATGTTACAGGATGGTTCAATTTGAATATTTCGGCCAAAAATGCTCTTCCCCCTTGTAAAAAATTACCCCCGTACGCCTATGCTTCATGCTATATTGGATAGAAAGACTGCTTTAAATTAACTTGTTTCCACAGCATAGTTGTCTAAATACGTTCGCATCCCTGCCACACGGCTTAATTTGACTTTTTTCAAAGTACTCTAGACTTATGAATTCTTTTCCATAGTCTTGTATACGCTTGCTCTTCTAGAGCGTCTTTAGAGACGACTCACTCGAGTCTGTAACGGCTAATCGAGTTTATTTTGTGACTCAAGCATTTTTAAGACTCAAGTCATTATGGCCTCTGGTCAGAGACAATTCAAGTCATTTTTCATTCGTGACGTCTACCCTAATCCAGTCAAGTCATTTTGACTTAAGACTCAGAGTAAAGTATATTCATAAAAAATAGGATCCGAGCCGTCTCTAGTCCAAGTCAGGAATTGACTTGACTTGACACACTTTAATCAGTCACCTATCAACGCCTTGACCGTTACTGTACATTTAAGTTGTAGGGTGAGCTCTTACCGACTACAAAAGATAGATTAAAATTTCATGTGCGCCATAATGTCATTTTAAAACTCTTTAATTATGAATTGGACTTAAAATGAGGGCTAAGGGAAGACTGAATATTTTTTTTCTTCGATTTCTTACCTTACTCGAGCGTACAGAAAAGCTTTAAAATCGCGATGCTTCAATCAACATGAAATGGCATTATCAGGCTCATTAGTAGAATCTAAGCCGTTTTAATTACTTTTTATTTCGCTTGGAACAAAAAGTCTCATCAACGACAAATGAGTTAGTTGCAAATGATTAAAATTGCCAAATAAATTGTACTACTACCATTTTCCGGCCAAATTAAGTTTGGACACTCTTAGCACCTGTACATTCATTCCGTCTTTCCCTCTTTTTTTCCCTCTGTCAACATGAAATGGCATTATCAGGCTCATTATTAGAATCTAAGCCGTTTTAATTACTTTTTATTTCGCTTGGAGCAAAAAGTCACATCAACGACAAATGAGTTAGTTGCAAATGATTAAAATTGCCAAATAAATTGTATTACTACTATTTTTCGGCCAAATTAAGTTTGGAAACTCTAAGCACCTGTAAATTCATTCCGTCTTTCCCTCTGTCTAATGTCCTGTCGACTCTCTGGCAAAGGGCCGTTAGTCGAAACCAGACTCTTATCCCAAAGAAGCTAGGCCTACATTCACTGAAGGACAACACTTGTCCAAGCTTACGACCCAAAGCCCAATTGCATCATTGGTCTGTCATGTTTAACTCCATTCTAGACTGATTAAAAAGCATAGATACGACACACGATCTTATTTGGAATAAAGTACGTCGTAAAAAGGACTTCGCGTCAACAAACCGGACGATTATGTGGGGTGTGTCACTACAAACGTAGGACACTAACCCATATGTGATGAAGCGGACTTAAGCACCAGTGGCGTCGCCAGAGTGTCAAAATTGGGAAGGAGAGAGGGCTCGGGCGAAAAAAAATGTTGGGTCGAAAACTTTTCGAAAGGGAGTGCAAATATCCCATTCCTGCGTGTAGGGTCAGAGGGCGCGGTCACAGAAGCTCTGTGCTTTCATGATATCTCTGAATGAAATATTGAGCCTCTGGAGAGGTATATTAATTATTTTGGGGAGGCTAACTCAACTCCTAAATTATCTAATTTGGAGGGGGGAAGTGGGGGTGAGGAAAAAATCTAGAGGCAAATGCCTCTCTTGCCCCCCCCCCCTCGCAGCGCCACCACTATTCTGCATCACAAAAGTGCACGTGCATTTAACCTTCAATTATGTGCCGTTCAACACGTGAAATGTATGTAAATGCATTGTTATCGTGTTGTGCGCTGCATCTACTGAGGCTTCATAATTTGTTTGTTTCCATTTTTTGTTTGCCTTTTCCCGCAAGGAACCCCAACCCCACGCAACATCCCCTTCCCATTAGGAAAGGTGAACATGTTGTTAAAACTGATAGTGATTGAAAGACGTTCTGTAATTTGCTCATTACGTCACTTTTCTGGAACTTCAACGCACCGTCCGACCGTCCCGACTAACAAAGCCAGTCAACCCTCTGTGCAATAGGCGGTAATTTGAATGACATCCCTATAATCCACACCTTCTCGTTCAGTCGGGCTATTTTTAGTGTCTCCGCTACTGCTGTCCTCCTGAAGTATGTGAATAAGCCTAACTACTTATACAACACTAAATTTTAGGTCAATTTTGACTGGTTTCTGTAAAAGTCCCAAGAAGGCCAAGGGGAAGGAGCCAGGAAAAATTTCGTTGATATGGTAGAGAATGTGAGAGAGACCGCATGCGGGTCTACCCTCCAGTGTGTGCCGGGGTATGGTACCCTTCCCACAAGTTAAGTAACGGATCCGCAGTTTGAAAAACTTTTTGTGCATATACCGTAACATTATTACAAGGTCCTTCCATTTTCGACTTGTCTCCATAAGAGGCCCACCTTGGCCCTTGGGAAGAGGCGTTGGCAAGTGTTCGTTAATCTGGGATAGGAGACACATATGCGGATACCCTCAATTCTGTGCTCAGGAAGGGAATATTCTTCTACAAGTTGCAGTAAGGTCCCAAATGTTGTAAAACTGGTTTTGTCCCATAAACCGTTACTCAACTGATAGCCGCATTTACCTCAACAGTATTTGAAAGAACATGCCTTCGTTAAAGGCCTACCATGACCAAGGTGGTAGGTATTTTATTGGGGACACATGGCCAAATACTTACATAGGTCGATTAACGTCATGCCGCGTGCCAGGACATGTAGCAAAGGTAAAACCCCCAAAACCACACTTCTCCCTTTAAAAAGGAACTGCCTAACGCGATATTCGAATGACGTCAAAATTGAAAGTTATAAATAATAACCCCGTGACCTTTAGAAAACTTAAAAGTCTATTTCATTGACCTTGAACTTGAAAAAGGTCAAAACTGAGGGCCCCTTTCCTGAAAGTTAGAAATTTTGGTACAGAGATGGACGGACCAAAAACATTACGTGGTCCGGTCCAAAAAACGACACGTTTTGACTTGGGAAGTGTTTTTTATGGATATTTAGCAATTTGGATCCTATTGGTTCACTTTTGAAGGTTTAATTTGTTCACTATTAATTCCCGTTTGTTCCCGTTGGCTAATAGTAAAAACCATTGGTTAAGAATAAAGGTCCATTTGGTTCATTGGTGTGAGCTATCTCGTGCTTTGAAAGTTGTCTACCCAATCCAAGCACTTGCTTACATTTTATGAAAGGACGTGGTCGGGAGGGGGCTTGCAAAACCTTTGACCTCCACCTAAAATGACAGATATCACCAAGTAGGAGTCATAAACATGCCAAGTATGAGAAGCCTTCAAGTTGCCCTTCTTTAAATATCATGTTAGCAATGTTTTCACACTTCAAACTCTAGTGACTCCATACGAAATTTGACCTCCACCAAAATCAATGGGAATCATCTGTTTAATATGGGCCATCACCATGCTAATTATCAGGATCCTGCCATTTACTGCACTAAAGATATCGTGTAAACAAACGATAAGCGTCACACACACACACACGCACACACACATACGCACACACACACCTCACAAAGTAGCATACTCTCGACGTCACCATCACATAGGTTTCCTGGCCTGGCTTTGTCCAGGAATCAATAGGCTAACTTAGCACGCTAGGCGATTACAAAAGTGGTTAACTGAATATTACAAAAGTGGTTGAAGGAAATGTCTATTACAAAAGTGGTGGAGATGTATTACAAAAGTGTTTACTTTAAAGTTGACAAAATCACTGATTTTATAACAAAATAGGCTGTTACACCGTGCTTTAAAAATTATTCTCGTTCTTTAAGAACATAGGAACAGATGAAATTAATACCGAAATCTTCCTTTAACGTTCAACTAGGTGACATGCGTCACAGCAAAAGTTTGAGAGAAACTCATATGTAATAGGGAGTAATTTAGCACTGAAAAAAGTGCTCGTTGCATTTATTTCGCCTGCAGTTGAGTGCGATGCAGCAAACGTTTGGACCAGAGTGATCTGTATGTCACAAAATAACATCAAAACCCAACTCCGTGTGTACGAATACGCCAGCCTTGCAAGGCTCGGCAAAGCATACAAACATTTTAAACTTCCTTAACCCAATCGCCATACGTTTAATGAACTTTCAAATTTCAATTTTTACCAATGTTGCATACATTAAAACAGTAAAATATTTTATGGCAAAAATATTAAGCAATAACGGTGTGAATGAATACGAAAACTTAGGAAGACGATAAGGCGAATTTTGCTTCCTTTAATTTTGGGTGTGTTCGCATGGTGGAAGACCCGAAAAAACAGATGAGGCTTTGTGATTACTACAGCAGAATTGGTTGCATCTGTTCACGAAGGCACTTACCACCGGTAGAAACAAGTTTGTGTTTTAATAGTTGTTCATTGAACTAAGGACTTCTGTGTGTGTAGATGTAATCGGCAAGGCGTAGTAAATACATACTATACATGCTATGGCAGACATGAAGGCTTACTGTTCGCTGTGCACACCTCCTTAATATTGAAGTAGCAGCAGCAAGTTGCCGACAATCATTATGTACTATCTCGGTATTTCCGGATTGTATTCAAGCAATTTCGCTGCTGACCGACATACCTTTTCTTTTTAATTCGCTGTCCATCATTTTGTGTTTAAAACCTTCTTTTAAAAGAATCACTGGTGAATCTTTCATAGATATATTGTGTAAAATTGGGTTCTTCTCGCCATTACAGTACACACTCCGATGAGCGCCTACGATGTAGATGCCCAGCTTGGGGAAACAGTTCCAATGAAATGCATTTACAATTCGTCTTTAGGAAGTCTAGAATATATCGTTTGGTTTCATGATGGGAAAAAATTGATGATGCATGACTCTAGCATAGACAATCAATATATGGACATTAAGTATTATCCAGTACTCCCTTTGGAAAGGTCATATGCAACATTGAAGATTACGGACGTCAGATTTCAAGACGCTGGAATATATTCTTGCTTGCAATATTTCGAAACTGGTAGACCCATTAAGTACAGTTCAAAACTTCAAGTGAGAGGTATGTTTCAATTGTTACAAAATGTTACTGGCTCTGTTGCATTTGTTTTTTGTTTTTTTTTTTTTTTTTTTTCGTTCGAGATGCTTTTTTTTTCTGTGAAAGGAGTTCATTCAAATGAATAAAAAAACGAAAATTTATCTTTCGTCCCTTAAAAATGTCCTAAACCCTTTTCAGGAATTTCATAAGCCTTTGGGAGAAAAACATATTTTTCATGTTCAGTTTTGCAAATTACTTCAAATTCACATCTTCTTGAACCATATTTTGGTAGGTTGGCCAATTATGGAACTGACGAGGCAAAACTGGACAGAGGGTGAGTCTGTGTTTTCGATGTGCTGTGTTGACACCGCCTTAAAACCTGAAGTTAAAACCATTGCATGGTCAATAAATGGCGAACCAGTCTATTCTAACAACAGTTTTGCATTTGAAAGTTCAAATGCATATCCCAATAGCCATAAACTCTGCAGTAATGTGACATTTTACAGCAATCGCGTCCAAAATGGAAAGATGTTGCAATGTTCATTCCTCGGCGAGGTTAACTCTTCTGCTGGTGTTACTTTAAATATTTTCTGTAAGTTTCACACTTCTTTGCAAAATTAAGTTTAAAGAGATACCTTCCATAAAAGAATTAAACATGTTAATTATACGTAACTTGTGATTGCAGACTATTTATTTTCATGTATTTGATTTAGTTGCAGTTGGTACAGCAAAATGTACTCTAATTTGTGATATATTCCTGTTGCAGATCCCCCTCACATAGAGTACGAACGTGGGACACTTCCACAGGAGAGACGAACTGTCTTTGCCGGTAAACAAAAGTGTGAATATATCCTGCAAGTTGGAAGGAAACCCAAAGCCTAGAGTATATTTGGGAAAGAAAATATCGCCTACCATATGGGAAAAACTACCTATAACACCATTTACAACCGAATCTGATGCTGGGATTTTAGACAGGTACACTTTCACAGTAAATCTGTTCAACGAACAAGATACTGGTATCTTCAAGTGTATTGCAGACAACGGTATTGGTCCTGAAATTTTCAGCAGAGACTTCCTTGTAAAGTTTAAAAGTAAGAAATTAAGATGAATATGTAAGAAAACCCAACCATGCACCCTGAAGAAACTTAAGATTGTCAAAATTATCACTTGCACTTGTATCACTGGGGCTGTGAAGGACTACACTCTATGACCTACAGATAGCTACTAAGTGCTACTTGGTTCAACACTTAAAAGTCCTACAGCAACTTTATTTGCCATGTAAGATGGTAAATTTCCATGTAGGGAGTAGTACACCCATGACCAATTGTGATGAAAAAAGTCACGATTTAGTGCATCAGAAGGTATTAGCATTTGTACATACGTTGGTAACCTTATGTTGTTTATTTCGTCAATATACATTTCTCGTAGGTTGATTTTTTTTTTTTTTTTTGATAAATATGAAACATCACAATTGCTAAAGAAAATTTCTAAACATGGAGAATACTAAACTGAAACGAATAATGTTAAACCGGTACATTTAGTACTTAACATCTTTTAAAGTGCTATGCAAATTTTAACACTTTAAGACCAACATTTAGTTCTTTTAGGTGACAATTAAAAAAGGATGCACCAAGAAGTGCTGTTAACTCACCACTTTGCCTTTTTCAGTGTAGCCTCATCTACATCGCAATCTCGATATAATGAATATCCAAGCTTTTAAATGTTTCGTGTGTGTTAGTCATATGCCTGATTTTCCGTTTTAAAAGAAAGTCATTTCAAACTACGCAGGTGTCGTACAGGTGAACATTGTAAATCTGTCGCCGAAGCAACTTGAGATAGGAGACAACTTCTCCATATCCTGTGTAGGGCAAGGATACCCTGATCCAAAGGTGCAATTGGAGAAGATACTGAACAAAGAAGAGTGGGTGAAGTTGCCTATGAAACCAAGAATTACCTATCAAAGTCCAACATTTAACTTTACGTTCAGATTTGGGAACGTCGGGGGTGATTCTAGTGGTATATACAGATGTTACGCACACAACGAAATTGGTGTAACTGCTAAAAGCAACAATCTTACAATACACATATCAGGTGAATACATAGATTTAATAAAACAAAACGGGTAAGAAACTTAGGATAAAAAATAACACGATTTCAAATCCAAACTCAAAATAGATAAAAATTCCAGAGCAAGATGGCTACAACTTTCATCTGTTTTGAGTTTGGACTTTAATTATTTTATCCTATTCTAAGTTTTCTATACCGATTATAAATATATATATATATATATATAAATATATATATATTTATATATATATATGTATACATATGTATATATATATATATTTATATAAGTATATATATATATAATATATATATATACATATTTATATATAATCTATGTATATATATATATATGTATATATATATATATATATATATATATGTGTGTGTGTGTGTGTTTGGGTATAAACGATAACAAGAAACATGCACAAAACACACGGCATACTGTTAAAACGATCTGAAATTTTAATAAAATACTGAAGACAAAGATCGTGTCAAATCTTCTGAGGCAACAAGATATTAAAAACTGTCGTTCAAAGTTTTTAATACAGGTCAGAATTTCCAGGTGCGGGGGGGGGGGATTTAACCTGTACCACCAAAGGCGTAATCTACTTGATTAATTGTTTGGATTGCCATAAGCAGTATGTGGGTGAAACGGGATTAGAGCTTAGAAGTAGACATAGGGGTCACCGACAGGAGTTTAGAAAAGGTCAAACTCCCATTGGTAAGCATTTTAAGGTGTGTAAAAATTTCGAATTAATAGGTATCGAAAAGCTACGTAACAATGATAAGAAAACTAGGGAGGAGGTTGAATTGAAGTGGATTTACCGGTTGAATACTCTTGCCCCTATAGGTCTTAACGTAAAAGATGTAAGCCTCAATAGAGCATTGCCTAATAGCGAGTACTTTTTCCTTATGTTATTTCTTAGCACGTGAGCAAGGGGAGTGTATTTCCCCGAAACGTAGTGTGTTTTTAACATCTGAGCTTTGCCGTTTTGAAACTTTTAAGTTTTGAACTCTGTACCGTTTTTAATATCTTGTTGCATCAGAAGATTTGACACGATCTTTGTCTTCTATATATATATATATATATATATATATATATATATATATATATATATATATATATATATATATATATATATATATATATATATATATATATATATATATAATATAAGTGAGTCCACGTATGCTCCATGTAATATAAAAGAATAAGTAGAGTTTTCTACTCATTATTTTGAATAAATATATATATATATACCGCAGAGTTCGGTTATTTATTTTTTCAACCTTTTTCAGTGGAATGCTTTAGATAAGTAGCTCCATCAAATGGATGGACGGACGGATGAAGGGATGGAGTGAGTGATGGGATGGGATGGATAAATAGATAGATAAATATGAAAATCCGAAATGTTGGAAATTCGAGGAGAGATGCAACACAAAATTAGTTCCACCGGGATTGAACTCGGGGCTTCCCGCCTTCTGAAGCGGACGCTTTAACCACTGAGGTACGAAGCCAAGATGGGTTTGGTCTTCGTTCAAATGATAGTTGAAGCAGAGAGGTGTTCTTATCACACCTCCCTGGTTGAAGCAGTTCCCAATTCACCACCTGAGCAGGCAACTATTTTTGAAACAGCACTAGTTGGCCACACTCACTCCAGCTCTTCAAGGGATCACGAATGAAGGAATCTAGCTGAACAAAATTATTCATCAGCCACAAAGAGATAAAAAACCTGTGTGACAGCAACTGAGATTTATATCAATGAAAATCGCAAAAGCTAGAAAAACTAGTTTGGCCTACACGTATCCGTAAATGCATAAGGAGACATTGGATGTATATGTATATTTTAAAACGGGAAATTATTGAGTGTGCCTATGTGCTGTACCAACACTGTGTCAAGCCAAGGGATACCGTGTGCTGTGTTTGAATGTGTATGTTTTTTATCACGTTTCCGTGATTCCATGCCTTTTATCACCCTCTTTGCAATTTAATTTTACGTATGTCTCGAAATTTCAGAACAGCGCTCAGCTGGTAGGTCGAATCCACGTATGGAACTTTATTTTCTAATTGTTCTTATCGTTGGGCTCTTCTTACTGGCTGTCTCAAGATTAATCAAGACTTTCGGGAAACGTAAGGACTTGTCTCATTTTACTCATTTTGTGCAAAATATAAAACATATTCAGGCTGTATCGATTATTTAACATGTACTGGAATGTGCTGGAATGTTTCGACCAGAAAAGTTGCAAATTTACCAAATGCACATAATAATTGCACTTCGTACTTCTTTTCCAAAATCAGATTCTCGTTTACTTGTTTCGTTTAATTTAATCCTTTCAATGAAGTTACAGTTAAATATTGCAGCAATTTATATCAGATTTTTCCCTTCTTTTAGATCTCTCTTCAATGTATGATGTTTCTGCAAGAGAAAAACGGTGACTTTTAAGTTTTGACCAATTCTTATTCAGAAATTAACCGAATATTCTAAAGCACAATACATTTTGTGTCAGGATTTCTTCTAACATCATTTCACGTTGTATTCATACTTTTTCGAGGATATAGTTGATAACGTTGTGGCTTACATTCTGAAAGGCAGCTGTAAAGCTCAATTTAATGGAGATTATCTGTCGAAGCGACCCTACAATTACAATAACATCAATATCGTTTGTTACAGTGATAGTGATGAACTACAAATAGCAATGCCTTTCACAAGGTTAAAAGTTTCTGGTAACAAAACAAGAGCAAGTGAGTCCATTTCCCTGCCAAGAGGTAAAATACTTCATCATACAAATGCTCAAGACAAATGATCATTCTGTAAAATTTGGGGGGCCCGAAACTATGGGCATGTATCTGAAAGTATAGCTTTACTGCTATTACTAATTCTAAAACATACTTAGAACTTTATGATGTGAAGGTTACGTTTTTTTTTCAATTAAATATCATTTTGTTAGTCGGTTATGGTCGTTTGAATTAGTTGAGATAAGGTCACTGCAATTTATTTGGAGCAGGTTTAAAGTTTGTTTCACGAAATTCAGAAATTGAAACTCTAAATAGTTTTACGTCCAGCTTCCATCTACCTAAACCAGATCCAACTCCGATTCAACAGAGCTTGTTGAAGTTTTGGATTTTAGCCTAGTTGGTGGCATAAGTTTCCATGTGCACTGCCCTTAATTATACTAGCTGCGAGAAGCAGTCCGATCCCCTTAGAAAAAGTGGGACTTTATACAGTCGGAACGACCAAAGGCTATACAGCAGTGTTCCACAATACTTAAACTACTCATACACGTAGTGTACATTTCGTATAGTAAGACTTTAAACGAGTTTCGCAATAAAATATGTACGTTTCAAGCTCGTCTTAACTGCTGGCAAAGCGAAGCTTGTATCATAATCATTTTCACGGGCCCATTAGGTTGACATTGATATCTTAACAAAGGTTTTGGAGGATGCTACCTCTTTCAAATGCTTATTGCAAACATGCTTTATTTAGTTTTACATGACAAGGTTAAGCACGTGACGTATTTTTTTTTTTTTTTTTTTTTTTTTTTTTATCCTGGCTATAAAATACGATAATGAACTAAATTTCTTCCCAAAAGGGAAATATTCATTGAAATTTATAAGTTTCACCATTTGTCATTGTGTCATTGTCTAGAAACGTTTGCAGGGTTGGAAAAGTTAGAAAATGTCACAAGCCAACTCAGTGTTCCGTATTTATGTGTTATTCCCAGGAAGGTACAACTAGACACATCCCTGTTATGCAATACTATATGTTTAACTTAAATGACTAGCGTAAAAATGTTTTATTGGAAGTCAAAGAAATCGTTCATTGCATGAAGTTATCTTATCCCTTTTTCAGAGCCAGGTGCAACCCTTTACGAAGATATTCATGATAAAATTAGGTGACTTTTCCTGATTTTTTAATTAACTTTTAGCCGTCTATTCCATGGCATATTCCTTTTAATTACCATCTCCTATTTTTTATTACCATCTCCACTTTATAAATCTAGGTAATTTTTTACAAGTGTTTACACCAACTTTCACTTGTATGAGTTGAACAATAGTTCATTTTTTTTTTTACCCTGACAATATTAAAAACAGGGATGGTCTGTAACAGAAGTTTAAAATATAGCAATAAATATTATATAAATATCCTTCATCTTTTTCTTTGGAGAATTTTCCTTTTTTTCGAGGTCCTGTTTAAGATTTTCAGCAATATTTAGTTTGTCCATATTCTGTAACGATTTTCAGCATTTCACAACAAGACTGGACTACTAATTTGTATAACAAACCATCCTTCAGAATCGCTTCGGATATGACACCAAGTTCCTCCACACTAACCTTCTCAGGTAAAGTCCATGTGTGTGTGTGTGTGTGTGCTATAAGAATTAATAATTTGTTAAAGAGTGCCCTATGTACCTGAGTGTAAATGAGGTAAGCAAAATTTTTGGCGATTGAGAGTTTTAGAAAAGAACCTAGAAATACTATCGGATGTATTTGACATTTAATGTCTTTTAAGGCTGATAGCTTTAAGCCAATACCTTTATTCAAATTCATTATTTTGTCAACAGAGCAAAGAGCCAACAATTACGGTGACTCATACACAATGTAAGTCAATCATTTCTGACATATTTTATTTGTACTACGATTAAAAAATAAGGTCTTTAACCAATAAAAGCGAATTCCCTGGGTGTTAGTTGGTATACATAAACTTGACATTGGGGCCGTGAGTAGGAATAGTAACTGAATTCAGAAAATGGTTGGGTTTGGGAATGGTAGGTGATTTCTGATGGTGTAAGTGGATCAGGTTGATGAGATATATATTTACGACAATTGCATGTGTTTTTTCAATGTTAAATAGGTTTTGGGGTTTTTTCACACTCATTTTTATACTTGCTCCATTAAGGGGTTTGCAATATTAGCCCACCCACAACATTTTTATATACCTTCTAATACTTGCTAAACATGTAATTCAAGATTAAAGGTAGATAAATAGTCAGAATTTTTTTTTCTTGTATTCATTTTACTCTTCTAAGGGTGTGCAGGGACAATGTGGAGCGGTTGCAACCAGATTTATATGCGGAAGCAAATTGGTTTGACGGACAGTGTACCGAAGACTACGAAATTATGCATACGTCTTCTGATTGTCAGAATGATGAGAAAAATATTTGAAACTGTAGTCAAATTGTACCTTCTAAGACGTTGGTAAAATATTAGAAATGCATCCAAAATGTTATAGAGTAGTTGAACAACTTTCCAGTACACATGTTGAAGCTGAATAAAGGCCGTGGAAGCCGCTATATTAAGGTAGAATAATACTGGTGTCGGCGCTAACCCTATCTACCTTTTCAACTAACATTGAAATCGCGGTATATGTTGTGAAATCCATATTTCTTTTATTTTAAACTCTTTTTATCACACTTTTTATTATCTGTGAAGGATATTTATGACGAGTTGTGTAATATTTAATGAAGTCTTTAAGCAATATAACGAATACGACAAATAGGTTTAAGAAATAGAAATAATATATAGAAATAAAATATATTTAGGTTTGGTAATTGTTGAATTTGGCGTTAGGATTTGTTTGGCAATGTGTGGGTTAAGAAAAACCCTCTTGCCTACTTTTTGAAAGTTAATGTGTGTATGTGATAAAAATTCTGTTCAATTTTAAAGTGTCATGCTTTCTCCTGCACTTAAATTGCTTATCCAGAGTAAGGCGAGGGGGACACCACCCCCTTTTGGTCGACCAGCAAAAAACTATAATAAATAGAAATTGTCTGTTTGCATTTTAAAGCATATCCCGGCAAACCTTCTGGAGCTTCACCACTGATTCAGTGTTCACAATCGAACTTTTATTACAAATCGATTCTTGGTCATTTATACGCCTCAGTTATCTGTTCTAAACACAGATAAGGGTGGAGACTTGAAAAGTTAGATTTAGGAGTTCTCGTGAGACAATTTTTGTAAGTGCATAACGTTCATAACGTGATGACTTCAGGGTTTGACGCTAAATTTTACCAATACAAGCTTTTACTTAAAAATCTACTTTTCGTCTTCATACAAATTTCGTTCCAAGTAAAACAACATCACCTGAGGAAAAAGCCAAAACGTTTTCAACACAGGAGAAAACGGAGAGGTGGAATAATGTACGAAACATGTTTTGATGCACGAACAGGTGTTCTTTCGAATAAAATAATTTTTCGCTTTGAACATTTCATACTTACCATTGCTTTCAACTCTTGGCCTTCTCTTCGGCCTATTTTTTTCTAATCGTTGCTTGAGTCCAACAGGCAGAAGAATGCAAAGTTCTTTTAATATATTCCTTACTTTTCGTCTGTTATAGCAATTTGAACCCTGGTTTAATTTATTTCTACACCCTTAAAAAGTTGGTTAAAAAAATTCACCAACACTGGTCACGTATGTCAAATACCCGAAATTGGTTAAATGTTACCCAATAATTGTTGATTAATGGGTTATCCAAGAGGTTTTCTACCACTTTATTGGGTAACCAGCCTGTGGGGTAACCAAATAAACAACACATATTGGGGAAAATTTAACCAATTTCAGGTATTTGACATACGTGACGAGTGTTGGTGAACTTTTTTAACCAACTTTTTAAGAGTGTAGATTTTCTATATGTATTTACTATTACTAATTAGTCTACTACATCAGATTTACTGAAGTCAGGTAGATGCATGCATGAAATTCGTTGTTTGATGTTTTTAAGAATGTTTCATTAAGTGAAAGTAAGGGAAGTTTAAGTCCCAGAAAAATATAATATGAAAGTGATGGCTTTATATATATCAAATGATGATGAATGCAAAGCACTGTAGAAGTAGAAACCTTGCTTTTAATACTTTTATCTTTATGTATACAATGCATAATTCCGTGCAGTCCTAATTGTGTAAAACACGAGTCGAATTAAAATTCTATTGTCCCACTTAGTGCTCGCAGAACGTTTTGCTTCAGCCATAAAGAATTAATAACAATTATTTGAAAAAGAAACAAACTAAATTGAGTGATTTATAATTACACAAAAGTGTTCTCTTCATTAGAAGTATCCATTCCGAAGGAGACTGTCGAACTGTGGAACAGAAAGGTTCATCAGTGGCGTATTAAACACCTCGTTGGTTAAATCTAGTAAAAATGGAAAGAGTGTTATTTTCTAGATTATTTCAGTCTTTTTGTATGTTACATCTATTCCAGTTTGTCATCATTGGTGAGTAACAATCATATTTTAAATATACATATCCAGTAACAATGTAGATCATTATTCTATCGATTAACATTAGCAAGCACTATAAGAAGGAGACGACTTTTTCTAATGCTGTCAAGGGAAGACGTCGTAGAAGCTAACGGCTAAAACAATCAACCTTTAAAAACTACTCACAATTTACAATTACAATGATGATAATATTTTTGTAGTGTTATTCCTGGAGTATCCTATCTAACCCTACTATTTTCCTCGACGTTTAGTACGCAACCCAACAGTGGCCTACAATGTCGTATCTCAAATTGGAGAAACTGTAAATATGAAGTGTCTGTACAATACTTCTGTGTATAAATTGGACTCCATCGTGTGGTTTCATAATGAGAATAACCTCATTAGACATGATTCTAGCGTACAAGATGAAAATGTAGACAGATACTATCCAATACTACCTGTGGACAAATCATCTGCAACTTTGCAGATACGAAATATTACGTTTGGAGATGCCGGTGTGTATTCTTGCATGATATATTTCAGCAGAGGGAAATCTGTTAAGTATACCACCACACTTCAAGTAAGAGGTAAGAATTTTTTTACAAATATTAAACGACTATATTTGATTTTAATTTCGAAGTCTTGTTTTGATGTTAAGTTCGCGGATAAAGGGGCCCTGATAAGGAGATAAAGTTTAAGATAATTTAAAAGTATCTCCATTTTTTTCTCCCGTGCGCGAGAGCCGAGGCAGCTCTCTCGGGATGTACTTACATATTGACTCCTCGCCTACTTGGATACTGGCGGACAGTGTCAGAGCTGGCGTGGTTACGGAGTACACGGAGTAACACAACAATCAGGCCATAGAGTAGAAAAGGAACGATTCTACCCCACAAACGTAAAAAGCCAAAGCCCTAATTGGGGACTTATGGGAAGGCTCAATACAGAAACATTTCTGTATTTTCTACATCAAATTTCTACTTAGGGCGTTAAGTAACATATGTTCAGAAAAATTGTTTTCTTTTTTTCTGACGTTATTGACAAATAACTCTTTGAACAAAAAGTTATACAATTTCCTTTAACAGGTTTACCAGTGATAGGCATGGCAATCACGAATGTTGCAGAGAATGATTCTGTCTTTTCTACGTGTTGTACTGATTCTGCTTTATATCCTTACTATACAACCATCGAATGGACAGTTGATGATGAACCCATCTTTTCCAGTACGAGTTTTGCATCAAAAAGTTCACTCGGAGCATCAAGTATTTATTCATTCTGTAGCAATGTGACATTTATCAGTAATCGATGTCATCATGGGCAGTTACTAAAATGTTCCCTAGTGAACGGGACCAGATCAACTGGTATCATTTTAAACATCAGGCGTAAGTTTTTCACTTTCAAAGCTTTGTAAAGACGTTGCCTTATTTTTCTCCTTTCAACTTTTTTCAACTTTGTACGTGTACCTCAAACAAGTTTATGAGTGAGTAGATTTTTTGTAAAAATTTAGTAAGAAGTAAACAGTCCAGTAGAATATGTCGAATATTTTCTTTCACAGATTCCCTAAGGGTTAGACTGGAAGGAAAGGGAGGATATATATTTGTCAAAAAGAACGAAATGGTAGAGCTGTCTTGCATTGCAGAAGGAAACCCCAAACCTCAAGTTTTTTTGGAGAAGAAAATCTCCCTTAGTATGTGGGCAAAGTTACACGCTGAGCCGGTAATAGCTGAATGCCGAGATGACAGCTGTACTACACATACATATACCGTGGGAATTCTCAGTAAAGAAGATACGGGAACATTCCGATGTTCCGCCAAAAACGGTGTTGGTTCAGAGGTTGCAAGCGAAGATGTACAAATAGACTTTCAGAGTATGTAACACCATATAACAACACATTTTATTAGCGCTGGAGAGCTGAGCTCTCCCTGTAACGGCGTGTGGTCAAGGAGTCCACTTTAGTGGCATCTGGTGCGGTCCATGGGCCAACGCCTAAGCGGGGTCAGGGGAGAAGCTCTGAGGATATTAGGCTTAATTAAACATCAGATTTAACTATAAAGCTGTATGTAAAGGGCCCTGAATTCTTATTAAATAAACACGGAAAATTTTATTCTCCCAAGCTTTGCACATGAGTGTAAGTCTATTATGCGATGATCTGATAGATGAAGCCTCCGAAGCTCTGGGAATGTGAAATTAATTTTGGCATCAGAATGAACCATGTAGCTACATGTGAGTGACCGTACATTATTATTAAACAAACATGGGAATATTGCAACTTTCCCAAGTTTTCAAGTTGTACTTACGCATAGTTCTATGATGGTTTTCACTTGCATGTGAGTAGGGTTTGAGAGAATGGTTATAAAGTTAAATTCTGAACTGTCAACTTTCCTATATAAGATGAGAGCACGCCTAGGGCACTAAACGTGGTACTCAATTGCAGAAAGACAATATAACGTCATATTTTTCATTATTTGACTCTGCAAAATGCTTCCAAGTTTCAATATGTTTCCTCTATATGTTCAAAAGAAACTTTATTATTCTATTTGCACACAGCGTACCGTACAGGTTGACATGTCGTTCGTAATAAACTGAAAAGTTTTCGGTATTTCCTATCTATGAGTAGCAGAAGTTACGTGGCTCAATGCGCATACTCAGTGGACGTGTAATACTCCTAGACCGTACGCTACTTGGGTACGCTCCTAATACAAACCTATATCGTAGAACGTTCTCTGTGTTGTTTCTGAGCGACTTAGTAGCTTAGGTTCCCTGAGATACCCATACCAATTGTATTTTGGCTGCTTTCGTATTTAGTTGTTATGTCGCTGAGAGTACGGATGGTGGGTGGAGGGAAGATCTCGTAGAAAATGCGTTCAGGGAATGTGTAAACGTTTATTTTTCAAGACCAGAAGAACTAATTTTTCGTCGGAATCAATGTTAAAACATTATAAAGTTAATAATAAGCGGTATACAATTTTGATCACTTTTTTGAAAATCTTTGTGATGCTCGTGATACTTGATTTCAAATATTGTTGTTGGGAAGCTTTCCTAGATGTTTTAACAATCACGAAGTTCTTTAAGTGCAGTTCTTGCACCACGCTCTGAAAGATCAGGATCAGGAATCCCTTGCTACAGCTGGGATGACACCCAAGCTTGCTGCTATTTAAGGGTCATCTTAAAATCTTTTTCCTTAAATTTTGAAAGTTTATCCCTCTAATAGCAACTTACCGTTATCAAATAGAAATTGTTTTGAAATTGCAAATTGAAGATGCATATAATTCTCTAAAATCCTTAAATGGGTTACACAACTTTGTTTTACAAAACATCACAAAGAGATCCTTCGAAAAGGTCAATTCGGAATTTTGTAAAATTTTCGTATCGGACCTGTCCTTCCCATATATACTTATACATAATATACTTTGTCCGTCGGAGTGTGTTCGTCTCTCTGTTACCAGTATCTGAGCACGCTACCTCATCAAAATAATTTCCTAACCTTTAACTGTATGTACGTTGGGAATAACATACATTTGAAAATAAAACTCGATCAATAATAAAGGATAACATGGGTATAAACAATGTGTATTGTTCCATGTTTTTCATAAAACCTCCCTTTTTCAACTAGCAACATGTTTCTGCTTTCCTTTCAGTTTTTCAAAACATTTTGCAAATTTTGCTAGACAACATCGTCCTTCACATGACATTTTTAATCCTTTTCGGCGTGCTGTTCATAGCGATTTCTATCAAGGTCATCTGCAAGGGTAAGCAGGCTTCTTAATTTGTCTAAGTGTCTAATCTTAATTTTGGCAAAGGAAAATTTTGTCATAGGTAACTTCTCCGATATTACCAATCATGAAGATCTTTGTGTGCAAAATGTCATACCATATATTTTATGATAGTTTGGTATGAAACACATCAATGTCTACGTGTAGGACCTGTTCAATAGGAACACTATGTAGAAAGTAGCGAGAATACTTAAAACATTGTGTAGAAGCAAATTAACAACAGTAAGATGTTTTTTTCTTTAATATGTTTAACCAATCTTGTTTTCAAACCTCAATAACTGTTGCTTTGTCTGAATTGTGTTAACAGGCCTAAAGCATAAATACGACTTATCTTCTGCTCCAATTAGGTAATATCAAAATCGAGGAGATTCGTGTTTTATAATTACCTTCTTTGTCATGTTTTTGTGCGTGTGTGTGTGCGTGTGTGTGTGTGTACATTATGCACTTCACTCTGGGATGCTGACCCCCACTGCATAGAGGGTGTCACATCGATAGGGGCGAACGACATAACTTAGGTACAGTAGACATTGAAGCCATGACATGTAGGGAACTGAAAACCTCATCCGACACCTATGTACGCACGGTATCACTGGAGGCAAAACTAATAAAGGCAGACGGATGATTTGTGCACTCCGAACACAACCATAACTATTGCAGCTTGCCCCATTGTTTGTGTGCAAAATGATGTTTCGGGACTTCATGCAAAAGGTCTATATCCTGCATTTGATAAATACCACAGACATTTGGTTACTTGACAAATGCAGACAACTGGTATTTAACCAATTGTTGATATAAAGCAGGGGAGTGGCAAAGTCAAGTGCGGCGATCCCTACATGAGGACAGGGGATCATAACCCACCGCCCAATATCTGAGCAATCGCCCATTGATTTAAAATTTCTCAAAATGTATTTTCATTTTCAACAAATAGCCGCCTTTGAGCAGAGGGCACCGGGTGCTATCACGTGATAAGTTGTTTCCTTCCAAGACGACACCTGGCTTCACAATAGAGAAACGCGAATGTGCAGTGACACTTGTGTGAAATATCTATAGACCAACATATTTACCTCCAAAATTACTGTACTATTAGATATTGGAGAATTATGTTCAAACATTCAAACGAACCATATTTACCTGTATCATGTTTTAGTCTGTATCATGTTTTGGTCTGTGGTTACATAACAGTCTAAAACTTCTTTTTTGAAGCAAAAATATATTTCCGTTCAATTTTACATCTTATTCATCATTTAGTCTGAAAATGAAATATGCCTCGCATATTTACAAAACACTTTATGAAATATTTCATTGTTTTGTGAACTATACCTAAATGTACCAAAGCCAAAACTTCACAAATGTCTTCGCTAAACTCCGTAGGACTCAAAATATGACGGATTTTGAAATTCGCCGACAAAGTAATGAAAACATTCCTGATGTCTGTCGTTCATTAAGAACCCTTCCACCTGCAAGAGGTAAGATTCAAAAAAATTTTTGTTGATTTTGTTTACATAAAAATTTGTCATCCACCTTGAGGGGTATTGCCGCGGGAGAAGGCAGTATGATTTTGGTGACTGCTCATGATCGTTCCCTCCCCATATATTACACTTATTTTACTAATGTTTCTAGTCACGTTGTTTTTTGCGGTTTGCGTTTAAGCTAAACTCTATGTCTCAGGCCATTTTTGGAATTGATGCCAGTAAATGTTTAAAAGCATGAGCACATTTTATTGATCTACAGGTTACATAATTGCTATCTGAAAAAATGCTGCTTTCGGAAATGATACCTTAAGAAATCAATTTAAATTGAGAAGGGCATTTATTAGCTGCATTGAGACATTGACCTATAAACAAATGCCAAGCCATTTATCCCAGAGAATTGCGATGCAAATCAACGATTGTGTTCCTAATTACTTACGATCAATTTGCTGAAGTCATGACTGAAATACCCTTACGATTAAAAAGTGACTTACGAAAATTGCTTTTGTCATTTCATTGCGAAGGTAAAACGTCACAAAGCAAACCAGAAGACAACAGTGGCTACCAAGAGTAAGTACTTAAATACTTTGTAAGATTTGCTTGAAAATTCTTATTTCAAATGGAAAATTACGCGGCGCCAAGGAAAGAACGAATGGAGGAGCCGCCCGTTTCTTGGGCACATTTTTGGTATGTATTGTGACTTTTTGAGATCGCTTATATTGTACGTCCTAATGAAATGCTTTAAGGCCTGATCCTCTCACCCCAAACAGTTATAATTATTCTAACTAACCTACTTACATACGCCTTTTCATAACTGTTTGAAGTTCATTCTCATCCAAAACCAATCTCAGTTTCTGGCTGCAGGGTGAGTATACAAGACCCTGGTTTTAATCTCTTTTAGTATAGAACAGGCTGTATAATGTGAGTAATGGTACTCTGCACTGTTTGAACTAACAAACTGTGAATCAGGGAGCTGAGCCAAGTGGGATTTTTGTAAACCACTGCAAAAATTGAAGGTTGGGGTGAAAGGATTGGCCCTTAGAATGAAACTTCCAGATTTAAGGGTAATTCTGGCTGCTTTTGCCATCTTAGTGTCAACCACGGACTTCCTATACATGGACAGAGCATACTGCTCGGTACATTGTTGCTACCGTAGTGTGAGAAAAAGCGCACCAAAATGGTGGTCTGCTATGGTTTTGTGTGAAAGTTTAGACTTGCTCAACTATATCCGCGTATTTTGCAAGAAAATTGAAATATTTTTAAAATATGGCAAGGAAAGATCAACATCACTTCACGTATTGCAGGAATATGATATTTTTTCCATTAATGTTAAACTTTTGCCTAAAATATTACAGAGTCGTCGTCAAATCAGACGACCTATAGGTTCACGGCGGCTATCTTGGTGCGCTTTTTTGTGTCAGTTGGTGGCGACCAGCTACGGATATGACGTAGACGTTACATGCTCTGTCCATGTATATAAGTCCGTGGTGTCAACTCACCCATTATGACGAGGCTACGCTACGCTGTTTACAGGTTTCGCCTCTCCTTTACAAATTGCTTGTGCCTGAGAAGTTAATTATTTAGATGGGAACTTACAACAGACCAACAGGAACTTGTCATATAGTTTTACCTATAAAATGGTGCAAAGTTTTGGCAGGATTCTCTACCTAAAACAGTACAAGATGAAGTCTTATACCATCAAAATGTCTATTAAAATGTGTGAATCAGGAAAAAACAGGAGAGAAGAATTTTAATGTCTTAATGAAATCTTATTGCCAAGACTTCTGGTTGGTCGTTGTCGTGTCATTTTTACTGTCACTAGTCGTTCTTGTTTTTGTGAAACTTAATTTGTCAGGTATCCTTTTGTTTAGTTAGACTTCATCATATCTTTGCCTATTTATATTCCAAATTAAACAATATCTTTTCGGTGGTTCTACGTTACGCTAATCAAAAGGTGAGGTAGACCTTCTGAAGTATGGAAATTGGAAACCTCTTTATACTTCAATTACATGAATGTGCAAAGTGTTTGATTATCTAATGGAAGGGAAAAATAATTAGCAATTACAATACCCGATCTTCCAATAAGCTATCAGGCAATACTTTGCATCATATAATTTATGCTGAATGCTTCACTTCAAACTGGGGTAGAGAATTTTGACCTTGGGTTAAATGTAATTGTTTAGATGAGTTAAAAAGCGGTATTACCCCCGATGGTTTGTAACACGATACTTCTGTGGAAATTTGGATTGCATGGTCTTTTATACAGACCTATATTTTACATTATAGGACCCACATAATGTTCTTTCCAAGCTTATTGATTCTTAATATGTTTGTTACGCAGATTAAGGAGAGACAGCCTGTCGACCGATGGCTATGAACTTCCATCATGTGTTGGTGAGCACACAGTCTGTTGTGCAGTGCATTACCACACACTTGAACGTGCCTAAGAGACGGCCGTAAATGAAGTTCGTGAATTGGGGGACGAGGAAGAATTCTCGAACAGCCGGAACCTCAGATCTTTTCCCTGACTGGACTCGTCTATAGGCAATCCACTCACATAGATTTAAAGCAAACATCCACCATACACACACAAACAAACATTTATACACACACACGTTGACTCGCATAAACACGAAAAAGATGGCGCATTAAATTAAGCATTAATACGGTAATTACATTAATTAAGAATTATTACGGATCCGAACATTAACGTTTGATGAGGGCGTAGGGGGCTTTTCTTAACGTTCCTCTAGTGATAGATAGACGGATATGTTTTCCTTCTGCCAATATTTCATTAGTGAAGCGATTGCCTTCTGTGTCCAGGGATCGGCGCCCTGCAACGAAGGTGGCAAATAAACACGTGACCATATTTTGGATATGACATGTCCAGGAAACCCTCTGAGCTATGAAGACGAGCACTAAATATGCGCTGACGTAAGTTGGTGTGTGTCATAGGTTTTAGTAAAATATTCCTTTTGCAGTTGCTCGATGAAAGACCGGAGCACGCTCATTTGCATTTTTCATAATCTAATGGTTCCAAAGAGTGGTACATAGCTGCATCGTCAAATAACAGATTTCTAAGTAAAAGGTGCTGCCTCATACTTAAAGGCATTTTTAAAAGAAAGCCATTGGCGATCACTGCGAAGCCAATTTTATAATCAGAAAGGGGAACGAGAAGGTGTAAGAGCGCCGAGGTTCAAACGCCACACCAAAGTAATGTCGGAGTCGCCGAGGACTTTGCTCGGCTACTGAGGACTTATATGGTTTAGAAAGAACAAGGTCACGAGCCGAGGCATAATTTGCAAGTAAACACTGTATTTTTCGTAGGGAAAGTAAGGCAATCTAGTATTGTAACTGGTGTGTTTATGTTTAAATTGTTTAAGTTTATTGGAAGTTAATTTATCGCAGTTAAGAGCACTGCTCACCAATTAGCGCATTAATTTGTTTCTAAGCTCTGTAAGGTATTGGTATGCGCAAATTTAATTTCTTTTAAAGGTAGAATCCTCTCACTTAGGTTATATGCGGGATTTCGCTTAGTTCTCCTAAACGGGTATTTCCACAATCTTAACTGTGAAAGGTAGCTTTCGGTAAGGTTTAGAAAGTAAGCAGGAGAGTTTGGTCTTCGTATTATCTAGGGAATGTTTCTTCGGAATTGTATTTTCTTTTTCCTCAGGGTTCTTTCTTTCGTTTTAAATTTTCCACCTTTGTTTCATGGCAACCGCACTGTAAATACACGCACCAGAAACTAGATATCAGACGTGTGGTTCTTTTTTGGAACTTGTTCAAATTTCTCATTTGAATACTTCCAGACGAGTTATGATATGTGGATGCTTAAAATATCATAGAGGAAAACTATAGGACGGCGTGAAAAATATACCACGTGCAGTATTTGA
This sequence comes from Holothuria scabra, assembly GCA_037179385.1. Lineage (NCBI taxonomy): Eukaryota > Metazoa > Echinodermata > Holothuroidea > Aspidochirotida > Holothuriidae > Holothuria > Holothuria scabra. The sequence goes on along the minus strand of CM074181.1, from coordinate 46,225,725 downwards.
GGGACTTCATACGAGCTTATTGAATTTAATTTTTGTCTCAAATTAAACAATAACACTCTGGATTTGTATGTGTTTACTTTCAAGTAACAACTTCCATCATACACTTTAAGTTCTTAATGAAATCTTGTTTTTTAACAAAATTGGACAACTTTCTACCTGATAACTTAAGCTCATGTTTAAAGTTTAACAGACCTGTTCAGTCACCCTCGGGGAAGGTCCTATATCGGTGATGAAAAGCTATCTATCATCTACGTCATATTGCTTCAATCATTTAAAATACAGAGTTAAGTTCTTAAGTAAAACTGGCTATGAGAATAATGTTGGCGATGTAAACACCTTTTCGTGTTTATATGTTTACTCCATATCGTTATCCTTGTATTTCTAACCATCCGGTGGCCTCTTGAGTAAGTTAATTAGTTGACGAAAGTTTAGGTAAGATGGAGTTTATACCCCAGTTTCCAACCAACTGGTTTAAGTCGATCACGTCCGTTTCTCCACTTGTGGTTCACTGGCATTTTTCTCTACTTCACTGCTAATGCTGACCACCAAGCACTGGCACAACGACTGTGGGCAGGTTCCATTTGTCTTTGGTAGGTCCGACCAGTAGTTAAACTCTTGACCTCCCGACTAGATGTCAGATGGTCAGCACCTGACCATACAGTCGGCTTCCTGGCATAAATCTGACTAGTACCAAACCATGAATTACATAATCCATCTACAACCGGCTTCCAACTGAATTGTCAAAGACTCCTTCTAACAGTCCATCCCATAACACACTTCCGTAAACCATATGCAATCGGTAACCAACTGAATTGTCAAAGGCTCCTTCTAACAGTCCATTTCAGAAGACACTGAAGGTCAGGAAGCACATCACGGACGGATCAGCATCCAGGGAAAGCACGAGAGCCGTTTCTCCACCACCCTCTACTCCATTATTTGGGAAGTCCTTTGCAAGTAGCAGTTTGCCATCTATTTCTAGGGCCCATTCCCTGCATGCCGCAATTTATTTTTGAAACTAAAAATGGTCTTTGAAGCTTTAAAAACCATGTTGGAACTACGTTGTTTCAAGGACGATTTTTCTAGAAAACTGCCGTTTAATTTTATTTCCATTAGCTATAATTGCAACGGGAGTTTGCTTTCTAGTTATCCGACCAAATTTCATAAACCATGACTAAAATGCAGAGGGAGGCATAAAACTCCCTTTCGTTGAAATTTTGAATGTCGTTCTCTTGCTTAATACCACTCACTATTCTGTGCACACGAACAGTCAAATCGGACCAATTGATAATGATTATCTGCACGCGGAGTGCTCAAAAATTTAATAATTTGCAAGAAATCTGAGAAAATGGTGCTTATGGTGTTTAAGTTTCGTCCTCTTCTTCTTCTTCTTCTTCTTCTTCTTCTTCTTCTTCTTCTTCTTCTTCTTCTTCTTCTTCTTCTTCTTCTTCTTCTTCTTCTTCTTCTTCTTCTTCTTCTTCTTCTTCTTCTTCTTCTTCTTCTTCTTCTTCTTCTTCTTCTTCTTCTTCTTCTTCTTCTTCTTCTTCTTCTTCTTCTTCTTCTTCTTCTTCTTCTTCTTCTTCTTCTTCTTCTTCTTCTTCTTCTTCTTCTTCTTCTTCTTCTTCTTCTTCTTCTTCTTCTTCTTCTTCTTCTTCTTCTTCTTCTTCTTCTTCTTCTTCTTCTTCTTCTTCTTCTTCTTCTTCTTCTTCTTCTTCTTCTTCTTCTTCTTCTTCTTCTTCTTCTTCTTCTTCTTCTTCTTCTTCTTCTTCTTCTTCTTCTTCTTCTTCTTCTTCTTCTTCTTCTTCTTCTTCTTCTTCTTCTTCTTCTTCTTCTTCTTCTTCTTCTTCTTCTTCTTCTTCTTCTTCTTCTTCTTCTTCTTCTTCTTCTTCTTCTTCTTCTTCTTCTTCTTCTTCTTCTTCTTCTTCTTCTTCTTCTTCTTCTTCTTCTTCTTCTTCTTCTTCTTCTTCTTCTTCTTCTTCTTCTTCTTCTTCTTCTTCTTCTTCTTCTTCTTCTTCTTCTTCTTCTTCTTCTTCTTCTTCTTCTTCTTCTTCTTCTTCTTCTTCTTCTTCTTCTTCTTCTTCTTCTTCTTCTTCTTCTTCTTCTTCTTCTTCTTCTTCTTCTTCTTCTTCTTCTTCTTCTTCTTCTTCTTCTTCTTCTTCTTCTTCTTCTTCTTCTTCTTCTTCTTCTTCTTCTTCTTCTTCTTCTTCTTCTTCTTCTTCTTCTTCTTCTTCTTCTTCTTCTTCTTCTTCTTCTAGAAGATGGAACCAAGTTGAGGCACAAAAAATGAGTATTATGAGATTGGTTAGATACATATCCTTAATTAATTTTTGCTTCCTGGACTTTTAAAAGTCACTAATTGAGCCTGCTAATTGGCACAAACATAACGACCGCCTCGAGATTTCGAATTTCTTTTTTTTTTCTGGTCCTTTCTTTTATCTGAAGAAAGGAGTATTGAAGTGACAAGTGGAGAAACAAGTGCTATCTTTCATTGGTGAATACAAAAATGATAACATTTTAGATTTATTAATTTTAAATGTAACTTTATTTCAACAAATCCCAAATGAACGGGAAATTCAACTTTTTTAATTGTTTCCACAAAGACGTATGGATTGTAACTGTCATTTTATCAGCAGAAAACGTAACATTTGATATAATTGAGCTCAACATTGTTCTACAACGTAAATGTGACTAATCGTCATTTTACACATTTTTTGGAGTGGACAAATCGTCACAACTGACTGAAATTCAAAATGAACATTTTTTGTACTTAAGAATGGAGTACTGAAGTGGAAATAGAGGGTAACCACTGTTTGTGTACAAAAAGATCGCCATCTATGCATTTGGCTGTTATGTATATATTTGTTTATTTTGTACACATTTGTTTAATTCATTTTATTTAATTTGTTTGTTTTTTTTTTCATTTGAGGGGTCGTAAAACTTCATCTTAACTTACCTTCATTTTTTAATTAAAATTATGATAATTTTTCGGAAAGACTTAACCTGTGTAATATTGCCAGACTTAATTTTGAACATAGGCTGAACATAAATATTGCCACTTTTTGAGTGACAAATGAAGTAAATAAATACTAATATGAAGGTATTACAATCTTGCAAATTTGAAGATCCAGCTCGACTTTCGCATTTCTAGCACACGTATGATTCGTCAAAATCTAAGCAGTTTTTAGGACTACTTTATTCATTCCAGCTTCGTTTACAATGCCGTCATTTTGCGGTACAAAACAAGTTTTTGTAAGGTTTCTGGTCTTAATGTTTCTGTAAGCCCAGTGACGGATTCAGAGGGGGGAGGGGGGTATGCATACCTCCCCCCCCCCCTCAATCGGGATGGAAAAAATTGTTAAGATAGCCAGGCTAATTGCAGCCTTGGCCTAATTACTTTTAAAAATACAGTGAAAGCTGTTAAATTATCTGATTACCGTATTTTGGTGTCATAATCTTCAATGAAATGAAAAATGTAAATTAAAATGTATTTTTTCTTCCTAATCATTTGGTATTCATTCCCATTTTGTTCGTGACATCCCATGTGTGTCTATGTCAATACGTGGGGCTACGAATACGGTCGGATAATAGGCCAAACGTTGATAAGAAGGCTTTTACGTGGATTTTGCAGAGTGTGTAGGCAATGCGAGTTGAGATATGAGTAAATACATGAGAAAAAGATTAAGTTCTGATTTAAGCTGACTAGCGGTTTCATTTCGTTCGATGAGCAGCCGGCAAAAAAAAGAATAATAAAAATTTAACTAGATTGCCTTAGGTGCTCGTCGTCTGAGGTCTGCTGCACCAGTGTGTGAGTGTGATCAAGACTTGCAAGCTCGGACCTTTCATGTCTGGGGAGATAGGAACATATGCAGTCCCCTGATTGGTTAAAAGATGAATAAAATCTTCGCTAAATATAATGACGAGGATTTCATATATAGCAATCGATTCAGTTTATGAAAAAAATGCCAAATAATGACGATTTGCAAAACAAATTACTTTCACTCTAAAAGGCAAAGAATATCTGTTGTTCTTTCCCATTTTTATGTCCTTATTCAAGAACGAACCCCTACAAAAGAGTTTTGTTGATTGGTAAATAGTGCAGTTTGAATCAATCTCCTTTTTCGTCAACTACAATTACCCCAGCCAGTTTAATTCGAGTTGTCAGCTACGGAAAAGTGTGGTGTTGTAAGCCAAAGTGGTTAAAATCCCACTTGTACGTGTCACCGTCCATTACCACACACTTTTCTCCAACTTTTTTTAACTATATGCATTCACACATTCATGATTATTCGTGTTCACACGTTTTGTGCAACTCTTTTTTGTGAGGGAAGTAGTCATGAATATTCAATGAAGAACAGCGGTGTACATTTTTGTTAATATTTGTGCAACCTAATGTATTTGGAATAAATGGAGAGTTAACTAGTGTTAAGTTTAACTTACGTTGACAAACAATAATGAGCTTACAATCACATCAACATAATAACTGTCATCACTAAACATGACAAAATTCCGCTCAGTTTCCATGAAAAATAATCAATAACATTATGCAAATTTATCCCTATTTTGGGTTCATGCAAATGAGTTTCAATTAACAATGAACAATAAATCCATCCAAAATTGTGAGCTTAAATTGTTTCTTCTTTGGTATTCCTTTGCTAAATGGAACTTAAAGGTAATGATAAATGGAACTTAAAGTGGCCATAACAGAAAATAGTTGAAAATATCAAGGGCGGCCATTTTTATTTATGCAAGTGAGTATATCTGGACCCTTTATGGGCGGTTGAACATGGTGATTTATAATTTGGTATATCGATGTTGACCAATGGTGGGCAAGAACCCATACCTTTCATCCTTTTAAATGCCGACATCTAGTTTCTTTTCATCGAAGAAACTTATTATCTGCACCTCTTGGTATCACGCTCTGTAAGTCATCACTTGTTTCCCCTTCAAAAACCCTATCCTAAGTCCATTTAAAATGAAAATATTATTTGTGTCCTTTTCATACAACAGTTAAGAAAGAAATTGTTCTCACTACCTACCATACTGCTCCCGTAAGTCAAGGAATTTCCAGAACTGAATATTTTTCAAATTTCAGCCTGGACCTAGCTTTATTTATGCGCATAAGGTTAGGTTAAAACTGCAATTTTGAAAGGTATTTCATAAAACAAAATGAATTCAGGTTATCCATCTGAAGAAGCTGTTAACACTCATGTTTGGGGTCCAAATTAAATTAGTACCGATCACCTTTTATGCTCCAAAACCAAGACACAATTGGTTTCAATTCCATCACTGTTAGAAGGCATTATGTCATGCAACTATAACAGTGAACATAACAAGGACAGAGCAAGGCATTTTTAGACTCTGGCTACTCTAAAAGGGTGTGGAGTAGCCAAAACTATTGGTGATCTTTCTTTAAACGGTAATCTGTAAAATGGAAACATAGGCGTGCGGGTTTCCCCCTTTTTGGGAGGGAAGTCAAATCCTCCCTGAATCTGCCAGAAAAGAGTATCATTTGTCAAAATTTCGTCAAATATTTTCACACAATTTTAGCCAGATGGGAGAAATGGGGCGAAGATTGGTTGTTCTCGTGTTAAACTTTATTGTCGGGGTTTAATACCGGGAACAGTAGGACCTCCGTCATCAACTTGTGTGGGGAAACTTTTGAAAAATGCAACCCTCGGACTTGGCATTTCTTGGGCTTTCTAGTAGAATAACGGTGGTTGTGGGGTTATGTTTGAAATGAAGCAGTCCGCTCTGCCTGACAAATTGCATTACTGCTCGAAAAACCTCCACGCATTTCCTCCCTGCCCTGGTTCATAAGCCAATGACTTGAAAAAATTTACGTGTACACTCCACAAATCAACGGAGCTTCTCTCACTGAATGTTCCTGGATATGATGACGCTAGCACGATTAAGAACATTGTGAAACACATTGTACCTTTTTAATTTCTCTGGAAAGATAGCCTCGGTTGCCATGATTTTATTTGTGGAAAAAATTGCAACAGAGACTATCATTTTCTTAAAAAAGGTTTGAGTATAAAAGTTTGTCCGGCGAAGGGTATTTTTTATCTCCTTCTGGAAAGAGTTGCAAAAAAATAACGATTGGAAATAGTTCCTTCATTGTGACATTAAGTGAATAGGACATATTTATCCATGATCGTGCCTTGCATTCTAAAAGCGAATTCTTGTACTTGTATCATGTTCAGACGACCTCATACAAACAAATTATCAGTACTGAACTTTTTTGAGATGTAAAGAAGCCAGATGTTGTTTGTTGTACGGTTTAATAGTTCACAACTCAAATCGGTTTCTGTAACGCTCCACATCAAAACTCTTATGAGCACGATTTTTGTGGCAGGATGCATGGAAAAAAATACCGCATTTGATTTATTTATTCTATTTCTTCTTTCTCTTTCCTTTTTGTTTTGCTAAATTTGTGAGCAACATTGCGAATGGCCTACTGACATGCTATTTGAAGGAAGATCAACATTAATTTCCTTTCTAAATGTGAAATATGAATGTCCGATTTTTCGCTAATAAACCTAAAAGAATCCTTGTTACGGTCAAATGTAATTTTGATCTAACGCAGGTTGAATGTTGAAATTATATCACCTGAGAGTTAACCTAACTGTACACCCCATTTTGAGCTAACCAAGTAGAACATCTTTTATTTCATAAATGGCGAATCGTGTGACAACATATTTTCACTTAATTGTGGAACTGTAGTATGATTGGCTTCTTAGTTTTGCATCATCAACATCACCACCACCACCACCACCACCACCACTATCACCATCACCACCACCATCACCAACACCATCACCACAATCACCATCATCATCACCATCATCATCACCATCATCATCACCATCATCATCACCATCATCATCGTCGCCGTCGTCGCCGTCGCCCTCGTCGTCATCATCATCAATCGTACAATATCATAAACGATGCTTTGAGAGGAAATTTGTGGAATGTTACTGTGGGTACAAAATAACGCTTTTCTAGACTGACTGCTTATTCGGTTTAGTGGATCTGTTATAATGCTTATTTTCCTTTCGTTGTTTTTTAAGCCATTCAAAACAAGTCTCACATACAATCTGTTGACTTAAATTCGAATGTTAATCTTACTAGTGCCATGCTTTGTAATCGTCGAAATCACTTGGGCGTCGATTTGATTTTCAAAGTGGGGGGACATATGGCCTAAATTTTTCCCCTGTTCTGCTAAGGTATCTAGAGCCGCGTAGCTAGACATTTTTGCGGGGAGGGGGATGGGCAAGCATCCAAATTTTTACGATTTTGTTAAGTGTGGACATCGCTGTATTAGGGCCGTAATTTGTGGCGCGCGAAGCACGGATAAATTTTTGCCCATTTTCAAATATGTGTAAATATGCTTGTATTGTAAAAAAAGGTTGGATTCTGGGTTTCCTGTGAGGAATTGGAAAAGTTGTGGGATTGCTGAAGAATTTGTTAATCTGAGATTGAGCGGCGACCAAAGATCGTTGTTGCATAGGCCTACCGGTGTAAGATTATTGATACAAAAAACATTAAAAAAGTCCTTTCACAGTTTAGAACGACATCTCATCATACACTATATGCAGACAGAGGATGGAGGTGTACCTCTTATTCCAGATTGCAGTCTCTATTCTAGCGAAAGTCAGTGTGATTTTATTGCTCTAATAATTATTGATACAGAACTCGATCGTAATCGGTAGAGAACATCTTTCATAACTTACATGTATGTTGTTGTTGGTAGTACCTAACTTTTAAGTTTCATGTCACAAAAGGTGTGGGGGACTTTTACGTTATTGTCCCCTCCATTCAAAAAAGTGAAGGGGACATGTCCCCCTGTCTCCCCCCCCCCCCCCATAATCGACGCCCCGTGGTCGAAATCAGTGGAAACTTGACAATAGAACTTTGCGTCATACGTAATTCAGAATTTATAGGTTACCTTTTTGTTGAGCTTTGATGAGCTCAATTAAGTCTTATCAATTTATTTATTGCAATGATACATACTTGTCTGTGGAGAGCAGTTGGTATCATATAATGAGTAACGTCATATGTACTTTCATTCGACACACACCAATTTAAATTGACACATAGACTTCCAATTTAAATAATCATATGACAATTTCATTCGAAAAATAGCGATTTAAATTGGCATTCACTTAATCACATGCACTCTCCATTACAGTGAGATAATGAAGAGTATCTATCATTTTTCGGCTAGTCATGCATGCAGTGTGTCACCAAATCGAAAAGTGCGTTAGACAAGTCACGGGTCATTTTTTGTGTGTTTCGATCCAATGTACAAATATCATGCAAAATAACAATTGTAAAAAATTGTAAAAACAAACAATGATTGCAATTTAAATTGGTAAATGTCGATTTTAATTGGCGTGTGCCGCTTTAATTTCTTATATGTCAGTCTAAACCGGTGTTTGAAATAAATTTTTATATGTCGATTCCCTGCGATAAGATATCAACTGAAATCACTACTGATTAATGCCGTACAGCAAAGACAATGCTCTAAAAGGCATTCTGCATTAGTGAGGACGAAACGTTTCGAACAAAGTTGCAACCTTGATCGACGTTTTTAAGTTATCTCCTTCACTACCCTCTCAATGGGCAACGACCGTAGAGGCGGGAGGCCATGCATATTCACCAGAATATGAGTTTCACTTTAATTTTTTTTTTTACAGTACATCCAATTTTTCCGGGGGATGAGGTAATACTTAATTCTCTTACGCAATATAGGAAACGAATCTCCCCAACCGCCCCCCCCCCCCTCGCTCCTGCCATTGGAGACCGAATCGGCCCCCTGTTTCTTTCCTTGCCCTTTCATAAACCATAAATACCAATATCAGATCCCTCAAAAACCGTATATCTAACGTACCTGTGCGTCACGTGTTTCAGTTTTGGTGGAAACTCCTCGTGATAGCCTTAGTTCATCTTACTGAGCCTTATAAAACACGCGCAAGTCCTATTTTTAGCTCGAAAAATGTTTTTGATTGAAAGGTTACTAAGGGAGCACCGTTAATGGTTTCGAATAGGATTACCAATAAGCCACAAATGTTTCAAGTAGGTTAATGCCAAAGCAAGAACAAACTTTAGGAAGGTATACAAATGCGTAAAATTATCTTGAATTGTCAGAGTTTCATCATATTAATCCGTGGTCTTTAGTGAACAATAAACAAACATCAGTTTTGATATGCAACATAAACTCCTTTATACTACCTTAATATTACTGTTAGTTTATGAATTTAACAGTTAATGCTTGGATCCTTAGTTGAAATCAACATTGTGATGACGTTTGGTTGTTTCTGAATCCCCTAGCAGGTTTTTCCACTGACAAACCAAACACTTTATTTGAATAACACATACTTTGTCTTCAAATGATAAGGGGGTTTTTCCAGGCCCCGCTGATTGTTAATCTCCAATTCTGGACTATCATGAAATGTGCAACCTCTTTAAATTATTTCGTAAGGGTACAAAGCGTACTTTTTCTCCTCCTGTACTTCCTGATAATTTAAGTACTTAAAATAAGGAAAACATTTTTACGTCCTTTCCAAAGCATTGTTTAAACAATAAACCTTGATGTGAATCAAAAGGCTTCTGATAAGAGCGCGAAAGAGAAACAACTTTGCAACATTCGTCTTTTGCTTTTTTGTATAATAAAAAATAATAAAACTAGTCCTTGTTTTTTATTGGCAAATAAGTAACTGAATATCTTATCAAAACTTGACTGAAATATCCAAAAAGCTTTTACGAAGTACTACTTCTTTTAGCAACGGCACGCGGGAGAAGATTTTAATGGGCTTCAATGGAGGGATTCTTGTTTCTAACATTATTTCTACATTTACGGACTTCTACTGTTATTATTCTGTGTAAGTACGGATTTGTTTGTGATTTGAGAAAACGAAATAGAAGGACACACTACTGCTTCCTACCTTATATAGCCAGAAATTAACTTGAACATAATTTTATTTTTAAACAATTCCGTCCATAATTGTTTTCCTTGTCATAACTTACGTTGACTTCATGCATTTTACCCACACTCGACGGTTACTTAACTTTGGTAATTAACGTTTCGTTTATCCCCGATTTCACAGACCTCAAAATATCTGAAGCCTACGATGCCGTTGCTCAAGCAGGACAAACTGCTGACGTGAAATGTGTGTTCAACGATTCCTTTGGAGAACTCACTGACATCGTTTGGTTTTTTAACGACACTAGGCTAATGAAGCACCGTTCCCGTATAGGAAGCGATCATGGGAGGTACCAACCCGTGCTACCCCTTGAGAAGTCTTCCGCTACATTTAAGGTTAAAGACGTTACTTTTGATGATGCTGGAGTTTACACATGTGAGCAATATTTCAAAACTGGAAAGTCCGCCAAACACCATACTACTCTTCAAGTGCAAGGTGGGTTTCATTGCACTTGATGATCTTTCTTTATGAAAACCCTTACAAGAAAAGGTGTGGCAATTGGTTCCAAATTCGCAAGTTTTCACAGGTTTTTTCCAGGGGTTATCCCGGGTTTTTGCATGAGAACCTGTGATATCCCCTGACATTGATGCAGGTTGATCATTTGCCACAGTTTTGCCACGGGTTTGACACAGGTTTTATGTGCAAAGCGTGTGGTGATAAAAACTAGGGATAACAAAGAACTCTTCCACAAAACCTGTGGCTTGATATTAAAGGCAAGGAAATGTGTGCAAAACCCTGTGTCAAACCTGTGAGTAGAAGGTTCCAAAAACGCAGGTTTGTCACCCAAGAACACGTGTGATTTCCTTTGTTTTTCCACGTGTGACCACACATGGTGCAGACACAGGTTGACACACCTTTTTTTGTAAGGGAAGACTCTTTAGGAATACTTTATTCATTGCTCTTTTCTCTTTATATGCAAATGTGGAATCATAAAACTAACATATGATCCACCAAATTATGTACCAATTTTAGGTAACAAACAATGTACCTAACTTTTTTATCTCATATTTTCAAGGTTTCCCAGTTATTTCCATGGAAGGGAATTCATCCATAGTTAATAAGCCAACATTTGCTACATGTTCTGTAAGATTTGCCTTGGAACCAAAATTTACATCCATTGCGTGGACCATTGATGATGAAAATATATCTCCTAACTCCAGTTTTGCAGTGATTGAAAATGGACACCATGAGAGTCCAGCTGCCACTTTCTACTACAGTAGCAACATAACATTGAATCTTAATCGTTTCCATAACAGAAAGTTGTTGAAATGCACATTGATCGGCAAGGTAAACTCCTCTGCGAGTGTTCACTTGAATATTTTGTGTAAGTTTCTTACTTTTCCTTAATATTAAAGTTATCATTTGTTCGTTCTGATTTTCCTCGAGTGTGGTAAGGGAAGGTACAAAAGTTCAGCTTCAATATCCCTTACATCGCAAGGCTTAACGTTTTGCTTAAAAAATAGTAAACAGCTTAGATTTATTAAAGGGGCAATCACATTTTGACTGAGGATATTATATTTTTGTTCCAATAACTCTTCTTACATTTTGAACTGGTTGCTGAACAAAATGGAGAAACGTTAAAGATGTCTTCCAACGTTTATTATGGTGTTAATTTCTATTCAATGAAAATTTCGGAATATTGTTTTAATAACAAAATTCCACTCCAATGAAAGATTAGACAGTCTCCATCACGCTTTTAATATTCACTACGTTGCACAATTTACAAGTGTTATTACAAAATGAAAGTTATTAAAATAATTGCTTCCAAACTTTATGGGTTATACGTTATGCATTATTATTTTACCATAGTTTTTTCCGACGATATCCTTAAAAAGTGTTCAATATGGCAGAAGACATCTCTTCTTTGTTGCTGAAAATGACAGTGTCAACATCTCATGTATATCAGATGGAAACCCTACCCCTCGCATTTATCTGGAGAAGAGACTGTCTTACAAAGTTTGGAATAAGATACCACTGAAACCAATTCTACTTGAGAGTTACGGGGAGAGTGTTTCAACCATTTATACTTTAACCAAGGAAGATGCCAGTACCTTTCGATGTGTTGCAGAAAACGACATTGGACGAAATATTTCCAGCGTTAATGTAACTGTAAAACTGAAAAGTAAGTGAAAAGTACTGAAAAGTAATATAATAAAACAATATACATGATATTATTTGACCGCAGAAGTCATTTAGCTGCTCTCTTTCCTCTCGGTGGGCAGATTTTATCTTTTATTGCTTATCCTATTTCATTAAATCTAGAAAGAGTAACAAGTTATTCTTTGTAATTATTTGCTTTTCTTTTTACTTAAAAAGGACCGGTCACAGTAAAAATTATCACCCATCGTTCGGGGAATATTTTCTTCAGAGATGTCTTTTCAATATCGTGTGTAGCACAGGGTCACCCTGCTCCACAAGTTCACTCGGAGAAGATATCGATGAATGAAAAATGGGTAAAACTCCAATTTACACCAACAAAGACGATCCAAAACTCATCGATTAACTTCACATTTATTACTACGAATGCCAAGCACAATTCCAGCGGTGTTTACAGATGCAGTGCTTTTAATGATCTCGGCTCTAGCGCTACAAGCCTAAATATGACAATACAAAATTCAGGTAAGTCATGATTTGTTATTAAAAGGCCATATAGTGTGTTTAGGTTATTGTTTAACACTTGGTCAAAACTGACCATTTATTGATACAATATGGAAGGTTATGAATTAATAAAAAAAAAAAAAAAAAAGAATGTGCTTTCCCTATGGTTCTGAGGCATAACGTATGAAAGCCTCTCCTGGAATGCAACCAAAGAGGCATATGAAAGCATTTGCAAACGAAAGGTATCAATGCTAATATCCAAGCTTTAAAATCTGTAAACTAAGAAATTGTTAAATAGTAATTCTTTACGCATACGGGGCGTAATGTTTCATGTCTTTGCAAAAGAGCCATTGCTTCCAGGTGATTTTTCATTAGACATAGAGAAAATGGCAGAGCAGCATTCGGTAAGGTCCAAGACACCTCGCGTCTATCGTAAACAAAAATGTCTAAAACTTTAAGGAACAAAGAAAGACTAATATCAGGATTACAATAATGACAGGAGTAAAGTTCAGCGAAAAAATTTCGAATAAGGGTTAATATATCTAAATTAAAGGTACGCGAAATACCTCGACTATTATTCAGTTAATAAACTGCATTTTATTGCTTCTTTTTCAAAGAGAAAAAATATTTGATTTTTTTACTCCTTCTTCAAACCATTTCGTCTAAGATCATATCATTGTTCCCTTAAGCTTTTTCTTGTAGAGCAGACGGATATTGTCACTCCCATCTTTAAAATAAGCAATATTTCAACAGGTGTAGAATCCGATTCTAACTGAACAAATATTACATTATATTATTTATATCTACGGGGATCGTTCGACTTTATTTAACTGACGCGAATGTTACTGCAGGACTAGCTAGCTCTTGGTTGTGTTTCTTTCCCTATCCTTTTTTGTACGATTGTGGCACTAAAATTAGTGTGATTGGTTCCACTGACCGCCATCTTTTATTCTAGTAGATTATCAATACGTTCACTCTCAAATTCGATGGCCTGGCCTTGATCCATGTGCAATTGCTTTGTTGTATCCTGTGAAATGCATATTGACAGTTTAGCTACCTTTTAAAAAGAATTATGACACTATATAACACATTCGTGTTAGTGTGTTGTTAAACCTCATCTAAATAATTTACTAAATGAATGGGAAGTGATTGCCAGGATAGCAGATTAGTATTCTCCTGTGTGTTGATTGGCTGGGCAGATGTTGTTACAATCGATGGTGTAGGCCTAGGTGTTGATTTGTCCTGGCTGCCCCTGGGACTGTCCGTTCTCGGGCCGAGTGGTAGTTGGCATTTATTCCCGTTTTTGACATCTTCTATAAGTGCCAACCGTGGGAGTTGAACTTAAACCAAAAACAGGAACTACATAGCAATTGGACAGTCCAAGGAGCGGCGACAAAAGATCGTTGTTGATACATAATGCAATTCAACGCCTACGAAATGAGGCTCTCCGACAAAATTTTTTGAATCAAGCTTTTATTGGAGAAAATGTGGAATTTTATTAAAGAAATTTTATGAAAAAAGCACTGTAGTTACCGTTGTCACTTAATAATCTGGTGTCACATTAAGGAAATTTATGTCACCTCCAGAGTTCGGAGAAGTTTACCAAATTGAAGGTATGAGCGAGCGCCTCTACCTAGGAATTGCAATCTGCGGCGCGCTAAGCGCGCGAAAAATTTTGCTTCTTTGAATCAACTAATAACAAATATGGAGCTCTTATTGGAGAGAATTTGGAATTTCGGAATTTCATGAGTTGTTAAAACCACGTTGTAGACTGGTTTCACAAATGGCAAATTTCCGAATTCTTCATTTCTTTAGAGCCGCCTGCCCCCTGTGGCTACGCCCCTCGGATCCTGAGAAAAGGGAGCCCAGATGCAATATGGTTCGTAATGTTTCAATATTTTGAGTTACTAGGAAACTCCAAAGTTTTCAAAACATGGTCTTGTAAGTGTAGGTAATTACTTTGACTTACTATACGGTCAATGTGAATTAAAATACAGGGTATACTCAGTCTCTATAAGTAAATAGAATCACAACGAAAATTGTGATAGTTTGCAATGGATTTGTCCTTGTAGTCCTAGTAGTAAGTAGTCCTAGTAGTAAGGAACTATTTCTGAAGAAAGAAGGTAAAATCCATAAATTGAATAAAGCACTCTTCCATATACTGCAGGAAAATCACAGATCGAAGGGTAATGGTACCCACTAGTGTGACTGAGATACCGTTGCATAGTCCTACCGGTGCAAGATTGTTGACACAGAAAACATTAAAATATGTCCTTTCGAAGTTTAGAACAACATCTCATCATACAATATCTGCACACAGAGGATGGAGGTGTACCTATTATTCCAGATTGAAGTCTTTAATCTAGCAAAATTTAGTGTGATTTTACTTAAGTTCTCTAATAATGGTCTAAATACGAAATGATCGAAACGCTGTGCGAATGCGTGATGTGCTCGTGTAGAAGTTTTGCATTTAAAATCATTTATTTTTCTGAAAAAGTTGCATGCAGACTGTGCACCGAGACATTTTCCTTAAAATGTGTTAAGCATGCAAGGCTGGTCATTCACTAAAGACTTCAAATTTGATTAAAACATAATAGGGGACGATTCCTCTTCTTTAAATTTCTAAATGTTGTGCTCCTTCAGAACTACACCTGCTGCCCGATGCACTCGAACAATCGACATCATAGAGACAGATACATAATGTACGTTTGATAAAAGTGAAAAAAGGAACATCAAAGAGACTGAAAGCGCGCGGAGCGGGGGAAAATTTGGAGGATTTGCAAAGTACAAACGTGTAGTTGTTGATACAGAAATTGATCGTTATCGGTAGGGCACATCTTTCATAACCTACATGTATCGTATTTTTGGTAGTACCTAACCTTAAGTTTCAGGTCACAAAAATGGGGGGGGGGCGGTACTTTTACGTTAGTGTCCCCTCCACTCAAAAATGTGCGGGGACATGTCCCCCTGTTACCCCCCCCCCCCGCCATAATCGACGCCCATGTTTGGACTCGCCAAAATGGAAACTTGATTAGAGTTTGTGGTATCTGGCAGTTTTTCTACTCCGCCATACAGGCAAATCTAGCATTGTACTGATAAAACTATCATTGCAAATAATGAAGACCAGTATATTGCTTGGTTAACTGGTCATACAAGTTAACGCATGCGCAGGTGTTGCCTTTTATCATAATGCAGTTATTCCTATGTGTAAACAACTCTGGAACTCTTATCCTCCCCGCTTGTTTACCAGAGTGAGGAGATCTATTAATAGTGAAGACATTCCTGCCCTGCGATACCAGTCAGTGTCCTGTGACTTCATGCGTAGTTTAAAAAAGTTAAAAAACCTTGATTCTGTCAGTAAATAATGTGGATTCAAATTTTATTTTTCTGCAAGACATCACAACTTTTGATTTTCATTCTTTTCATCTGTTTTAGCTCAGTTCGAAACATTTTGTCAAAGCCCCAAAATATTAAGACCCAATGCCACAATAATTTACAATAAATATTTTTTACTTAGTAGCTTTGTAGTTGCAGAATATGTATTTTTCCTCTGCAGTCACATTGTGCGAGTTGGTGAAAACCCACCCTGATTGTTTTCGCGGAAGTATTTGCCATTGTTAGGCATGTTTTTTGTTCTTAACATCCTGTCTATGATGCTTAAAAACAATCTTTCATACGCTTTACTTCCATGGATATATTGAGTTATATTGAGTTCTTTTCCACTTTACAGTACACACGCCGACTAACGCCTACGATGTAGTATCTCAGACGGGTAAAACGGCTCAAATGAAATGCATTTACAATTCCTCTTTGGGAAATCTGGAAAACGTCGTATGGTTTCATAATAGGAAAAGACTAATGACGCACGCTTCTAGCATAAAGAATCAAATAACGAACAGGTATCATCCAATACTCCCTTTAGAAAAATCGTCTGCAACGTTAAAGATATTGGACGTCAGATTCGAAGACGCTGGAGAGTATTCTTGCCTGCAATACTTCCAAACTGGTAGACCTGTTAAGTATCGTTCAGATCTGCAAGTGAGAGGTAAAGTTAGTTTGTTAAAAGTTATTAGCTGCAATCGATCTCGTTTTTTCGTTCCGAATTGGTTGATTTTATAGATTTTATTGATTAAGTTAAAAGGATGACAAAAATGTAAGTTTCACTAGATTTATTTAAGACTTTTATAACCACCTTTGAAGAACAGGCCGTATATTATGTCATTTTTTTTTTTTTTTTGTAAAAGCAATTTTCTTCTTCAGCAAAATTTCTTAAAACGTATTTCGGTAGGTTTCCCGATAATTCAACTGACGGGGAATAATTGGACAGAGGGTGAGCCCATGTTTCCTATTTGCTGTGCTGATACCGCCTTAAAACCTGATGGTTGAACCATGTTATGGTCCATAAATGATGAATTGGTCACGTCTAACTACAGTTTTGCATTGAAAACATCAAACACAAATCCTAATTGTCACACACTCTGTAGAAATGTGACAATTTACAGCAATCGCGTTTAAAATAGAAAGATGTTGCAATGCTCATGCCTCGGAGGGATTAACTCGTCTACCGGGATAACTTTTGTGTGAGTTTTACGCTATTTTAAATAGCAAATTTATAGGGATACATTTATTTTCCTTTTTTCTTTTTCCTTTCTTTCTTTCTTCCTTTATTTATTTATTCATTCATTCCTCCATTCATTCATTAATTCATTTATTGCTTTATTCATTCATTTATTCATTTATTTATTCATTTCTTTTTTTCTCTCTTTCGTTCATTCATTAATTCATTCATGCATTCATTCATTCATTCATTTATTTACTTATTTATATATCTATTTATTTTTCCCACCAAATGAATATTTTAAATTACACTTAAAAACTTTAATTCCGTTCTTTGTTTGTGATTAGAAATTTTTGTTTTGCTGCA
The DNA here is from genome assembly GCA_037179385.1 of Holothuria scabra. NCBI lineage: Eukaryota > Metazoa > Echinodermata > Holothuroidea > Aspidochirotida > Holothuriidae > Holothuria > Holothuria scabra. The sequence continues at coordinate 46,208,220 of CM074181.1, read as the reverse complement.
AACTGACTCAGTTTTGGCATTTTTGTCGTTCATTCCTATTGTAGACCCTCCTCGCATAGAATACGAAATTGGGAAAAAAGCGAACTATTTTCAGCGATAAAAACAGAAGTGGGAACATAACGGGGTTGATGCGCACTGTTTAACAAGGTGTTTCTTGATTGGCTGTTGCCATTGTATTGTATCGCTTGTATTCTTTGTTCGGGTTAGGGATTAGGTTAGGATTAGGGCTATCGTTAGCCAGTAAGGAATTTTTTTGTTAAACAGTGCGCATCGCCCCACATAACGTGCAGTGTGGAAGGGAATCCCAAACTAAGAGTATATTTGGAAAAGAAAATATCCCCAAACGTGTGGACAAAGCTACCTCTGAAACCTTTTACGACCGATTCTGATGATGGTTATCTAAACAAGTACAATTTCAGAATTAAACTTTTCAGCGAAGAAGATACCGGTAAATTCAGGTTTATTGCAAACAACGGGATTGGTCCTGAAACTTACAGCCAAACTTCCTAATTAAGTTTAAAAGTAATAAGTTCAGTTTTCATAATCACGTAAGGAAACAATATCATGTAAAGATGATCATCTGCAGCTATTCTGCATAGTTCACTTGCTTTAATTTGATATCATGCACTTATCAATTGAAAGACACGTCCTCTGCCCCCAGCACAGAGGTGAGTCAAATGAACGCCGCGTTCGTTCGAAATGTGAAGCAGTGGTGTATCTCCAAATGTTGCTTCAAATCAAATCAACCTAACATAATCGGCATATGGTGCGTCATAGTCTATGAAAAGTTGTATCAATTGCACGACGGAAGGATGCATCAATGCACAAAAATGTTACAGGTTCCTAACGAACATTGACCGATCTTACCTGGAGCCAAAGGAACCGTCTTACAACTGGTTAGTGAATAAGGATTATTCATACTCATAAGATTCTGTGTACCGAGTATGTGCAAGCCAAATGTGACTTCAGACTTTAACGTTATTTTAAATAACACAGGTAACGTAACAGTAACGATTGTTATACAAACGCAAAGGCAACTTGTTACGGGAGACACCTTCTCCATATCCTGCGTAGCACAAGGTTACCCTGACCCAAATGTGGAACTGGAGAAGATCCTTAACGATGATGAATGGGCAAAGATGCCCATGAAACCAAGAATAAATTATCAAAGCTCAGGAGTCAACCTTACGTTCAATTTTACAAACGTCGGGGGTGATGCAAGAGGTGTCTACAGATGTTTGGCCTACAACGAAATTGGGTCAATCGCTTAAAGCAAAGAATCTTACAATTCACATATCAGGTAAATAATACATAAATGTACTGACTAAGTATATTTATGCTGCAAAGGCATGAATCCCTGGTACCTAAACTTTCTCACAAATCAATGTGATCGTCAAGGGATCTCAGTCGATAAATGAACTCAAGTCTTCGCCGTGTTCGTTTTTAGCCATTGTCCGCTTGAGTGACCTGCTTCTGTGTGCGGTGACGGCGGCATTGTGAGAGGATCTCCGATCTTTTGGTCAGGGGGTTGTGGAGCGATGATTGTACATTTGCAAGTTTTTCAGCTTGACAAACGTTGCAAAAGCCAGAAGAAGTCCCGTGTGTCTTTGACTGTGCTTATATTTCCTAATGTATTTAAAAAGCCTGGCCGCTCCTCTTGATATACAGACGTGTTTAGAGAGCTCTGTTCTTACTTCATGGTAGGTTAAAAGATTTCTTGTGGTTGTTGTACCTTTCCTTGAAGGGGCCAATGGGCATGCCATATGTATGAGTGTGTTACGTCGTTAGTAATGACGTCAGTTTTGTAGATTATGGCTGGTGTGAGGCGTTTTCCATCAAGGGGACAAAATACTGTCCTGCGCCTACAGCCGTAATTTGGGGGTCTCAAAATTTTCCTTGAAAGCACCTTAAAGTTGTGGCTGTCTATGACGGATTTCATGTCTTTCATGCAGCTGTAACTGATTTTCACAAACACTGATATTTTGTTCAACTTATGTCCCGGTGCGAAGTGCTTGGACATGTGCTTGAAGGAGTTGAAATGCTGCAGAGGCACTGCAGAAAAGTGAAGGTCGAAGAGAGAGAGAGTAGAACATTACGAAAACAGCTTCCTTACAACTCTATTAAACACAAACACATCGAATGAGGGATTAGTATCAATTATCAAATGCAGTTGCAAGTCACCCAAACATATGCAAAAATAAGTAAATTAATTGTTCTGTTAGCTGAAGCAAGCAGTCCTCTTGCTCGCTGATGAAAGAAAGCAGAGGATGACAAGGAACCATTTTAGATTAATCATGGTCTGTAAGCTTCAAAGCACTTGCTTACCTCATCAGTGCTAAAAACGTGCGGAAATACCCACAACCCTTCAGCAGGTGGCAAAAATCAAGCTGAAAACCAACACTAATTTTGTAATTTCCACCCTGCGGAGTTCGATGACTCGTTCCGGGAGGCAACGGTTTGTCTCTCCCACGGAGCAATTATAAAGGGATTTGTTTCGTTATTTCACCAACCTACACTGTAAAAAAATTCTCTGTAAATTAACCATAAAAAGTAATGGCAACCAGTTTCACAGAAGTTTTCTGTAATTTTGAACAGTCCTGTAAAATAACAGACTTTTTTTAATTTTACAGATCGGTTATATTTTACATAACATTTCTGTGAAACTGGTTGTCAGTACTTTTTATGGTAAATTTAAAGACTAAGTTTTACAGACCGACAAAATAACATGATATGAGGCTGTTCATTTGTTGCCAGTAGCATTTATTGCAAAAAACACGGACTGAAACAGCAAACACAACACTGAACTTTAAAACTCCATACTAATAATATTTACAGGAATATTAACCAGGGTAACGGCATGAACGCGATCAAGCATCACCAAAGCATAACGTTAATATTAACGTAAGGCCTAACGTTAATGGTTACATTACACAGTATGGTTTTGACGTTTGGCTATCGACTCGCTCTGTAGCCTTACCAACTAGTTTCTTCGAGCTCAAAAATATTAGGTTTGGGGCCTTTGTGGTGGAATTGATTGTCTACGATTATGCTTTTATGAAGAAACAACAAGATTTTGAGGCTTAAGTACCAGATATGGCTTGAAATGATAACAAAAACGTCATATCTGCATGCGGAAATTTATTACAGCTATATTTCTTGTTTTATTACAGATAAAGGTTGTAAATATACGGATTTGCATATAATTCCACTACAGCCTCTTTTGTTAATTTAATTAAACATACTTATTCTGGTAGATTTTCTGAAAACTTATGTGATTATGTGTTTTCAGTAAAAACGGCTGTAAAATAATCAATTACAGATACTTTCTTTAGGAAAAGTACATGAAATTGTATGTGGAATTACAATCTTTTTTACGGTGTAGTTATATACTTGGCAGTGTGGGAACACAAGCTACACAACAGTGCATGGCCTTTCGGGGAAAAGCATGATTTCAGTGCTCTTTTCCCTCTTTCCTCCCCTTCAGATCCTTCTTTTTTAACATTTTCTTCTGCACCAGTACTCAAACTACTCCAAACGTAACATATGTTTTATTATGTGCGGTGAATTAAGTACCACAACAAACCATGTAGATTTGCAACTTTTGACGAATGCGTCACCGTATGATGCTTCCATTATTCCCCCAATGCTTAATATATTTTTACGACAGTAGAATCCATTTAACCAATTGACTCGTTTCAAAGAAATTCATCTTTGCAGTGTATTTATGTGGTCCTTCTTTCAGATTCTTTCGTACACGAAGATATTCATGACAAAGTGAGGTGAATGTCTTTAAAATTATTTAGAATCGTCCAAAACGAGACGATTAGTTTTGAAAGTAATGTCTGTACGATTTTAATGAGTTTATGTTTTTCCTTTACCTTTAAATGTTGATGAACCACTAGTAGTTTGTTTTGTACAATATAACAATGTTAAGTTTCCTTTTCTCCAAAATTGGTGCGGAAAACTTTTCCATTGACAGTTTTTGGAATAAGAGTGGATTTGTAATGGTGGGTAGTTTAAAATACTTAAATATTATTTAATTTCATTTTATCTTCTTTTTAATTTTTTGTCTGGTTCTTTGTACAGTGAAGTTTATCTTAAATGTATGTTAATAATCCATATTCTGTTCCAGCAATTCACAACTGAGGAGAAACATTCCTACTGATAAATCATCTTTTAAAATTGATTCGAGTATGACATCATCATTCTCCACACTAACATTCTCAGGTAAAAATGTTTTTCTAGTCTTTTGTCACTGCGCAGCAAGTTTTAATCATCTGTTCAAATGTTTCCAGTTTGCCAGTGCTTACACAAAATGATCAAAATCGATGCATATTGAAATCGTCAAAAAATACCTTCACATGCTATAAATATGTATTTCCTAAAATAATGCCATTAAACGAAACTACAATAAATTTATCGTTTTGTTTACAGATCAAAGAGACAACAACAAAGAGAAAGACCCATACACACTGTAGGTCATTTTGTAAAGTAGATTTTACCTGTCATATGTACTTATTATTTTAAAAGAAGGCCTTCAATAAGGTGACTTGTCAATAACAAGTAACTGGATTGTTATTGATTGGGGTGGGTGGACCCAGGGATTGGGTAGGTGGATGCAAGTGGATTGGAACTGTAGTGAGAAGTTAGTTGGTAAATGGTAGGTAGACTCTGGTTGGTTGGGTTGAGCTCGTTTTAGAAATTTGTATTGTCCGAAGTTAGGTTTGTGTTTTCTATTAGTAATCATCTGTTTTGTTTTTAACATTGAATATTAATGTCGATACGTGTAACAGGGTTTCTTAATGCCATGCTATCACACAGTATACTTATATAATTGTATGACGTTTGCTGAAGCTTATTTGTCATAGTTATCATAAGTTAAAATAAATGAAATGAAAAGGAACATTTGTTTGTATTTACTCTTTGAAGCGTCTACAGGGACAACGTTAAGAGATTGCAACCAGATTTATATACACAAGCAAAGTTGTCAGATGGATACAGCAGAGAAGATTACGTAACGATGCATAAAACCTCTAATGACCGGAATGTGGAAGACAAAGTGTGATACGGTAGGGAAACGGAACCTACTAATTCAGTTTACAATGCAAGTGTTTAAAAAAACATCAATGTAAGATAATGAGTAACTTTGCTGTAATCATATTTGAACTGGATAAAAACCTTGGGAGCCGCTATCCTAAACCAGGAGTAAAACTCTATCTAACTCTTATTTGAAATCAAGGTGAAACGTACTTCTCCTAGTTTATAGCTTTTTAACCATACTCTTTCTTATCAGTGATGGGAAGTTTTGATAAGAGCGGCAGAATGTGATGAAAGACGTGCTTTAAAGTGACATCAGAGGACTCATTAGGGAATTTGGGTAGAGTTATTTTACATTGATCTATGTAATATTTTTATAAAATACTTTCTGGAAAAGTTAAGCAATAAGGCTAGCTTGAAGGAATATAAATTTTCCCTACATGATGCTACAGAAAGTTAGCGGCAGGGTTTTAATTACACAGCGGAGTGAAACGGCTATGCACTTATGGATGGATGAACACGAAATCCAAAGAGAGCGTGACATAGCGAGAATATTTCAATATTTTTTTGATTTTGATGATACACGTTCATCCATTTTTTTTTTTAATTTCTTCTAAATTCATTCCATTCACATCGGTCATTTCTCTTAGAATGGTAGAAAAAATTCATTTGAAGAAATGCAAGTAACATTACATGAATGATACACTCTAAAATCAGTTGGGTAAAAAGCTTTGGCCAAATTTCAAAATGCCCAACATGGGCAAATTATTTCCCTACAAATGGGTAAACAACTGTACGCATATTATTGGGCAAATTAAGATTGGGTCAGGTCTAGGTGCTGGTGAAAGATGTTGGGCAGTTTTTAAGTGCCAAACAGTTGGGTAAAATGTAATTGACCAATCAGATGATAAGTAAGAGATCAGTTAAATTTTATAGATAATTATTGTAATGAAAGTGGATAATTATAGGATCTCATGGTAAAATAAGGTTGGGATTTGGAAAATGAAAAGCTAGCTGTAGAATAGCAGTAAAAATCTGGACCAAAGTACTGAATGAGCAATGGTCATTATTGAAAAAAGTTTTCATTACTGCGTAGTCAAGGAAGAAGAAATACAAAGTTCACGATTGAGTTTGGTATTTCAAACTACGCACTTCACTGTTTATAAACCAAGTGCATCGTCGCTGGTGCCCCCAACCACTCTTGGAGGGTAAACGATGTAAGTTTTAGGGTACATTATCAAATCTTTTTCTAGCCCAAATCATATATTTATATATCAGGTTATATTGAAACCCAAACAAGCACCCAACAGTACATCTGTTGGGCACACATGTTGGTATAAATTTGAACTATTTATTGGGCAAAATTAGTTAGGTGAAATGGTTGGGTAATTTCTTTTGCCCAACTTATGATTAAAACTTGACCAACTGAGTTAGGCAGTTTTTTACCCAATTCCGGTCAGGTGGCATTCGGACCCAACGATTAGGTAAAAAAATGCCCAAGTTGGGCAATATTTTGCCCAACAGTTTTTAGAGTGCTTAACATACTTTAAGTAGATGTAAAAAGACCAGGGGAAGAAAGTTAACTCTAATGATTTCATCTGTTATCTTAGTGACTGTTTGTATGTATCTTCTACTTTTTGGAAATGGGCTTTCCTTCATAACGATTTACGATTTCTTTCTCCGATGATAACAGGTCGGGGTAAAATGTATTGTATTGCAATTAAAAGACAAGACCCTTTTTAGGCCTACCCCCTGCGATAGAGAAAAAAATTGATGTCATGATATTAATTTTGGAGAAATTTTCTGGATATTTCAGGTCAATGGGTTCTTATAAAATGACGATCGGGTAGGCTGCACCCAGTATCAACTCAATTAATTGTTCTTATCAAAGAAAATGAGATTTTAAGACAAAACTTAAAATCTGGAATGGGCAAACCAGTTAAATCAATTCTTTGATATGCATTTCAGTGGAAACCGAATCTTTCTCTTGTTCCAAGTTATCCAAACAAGAACCTTTGATTCTTGTGGTTACCCTACCCCATGTAGGTCTGGGTCCTGTACATTGTTCTAGGAAAACGTCTATTGAAAACACATTCAGCGGATTCCGAGGGAATTATCTAATGAGGTATGGTAGGAGGTTGTGCTTTGTAAGAGCATGGTTGCATCACAGCAAGCACGACAATGAGTTGTTGCCACCATTATTAAGCTTCTTTCGTCAGGTGAAAGACATAAAAGAAACTTCACGTTTCTCAAAGAGTGGGGAATGACCTTTGAATAGATTTGATAGCTAACGAGTCTCTCCACAAGTTGAATAGTTACTATCATCTCATGGCATCTCTGCTTCCTTACTGCTCACAATAAGCATTTGATCAACCATTAAACTACGGTAATTGTCTATTCAAGCACGAATGCAGTATAATAGCGTGCATTAAAGTAGAAAATTATTAAGTTGCTCTTGCTCCTCTGAAAACGTTCTGAAGACGTCGGAGCCACTTCAGACATTTTCTAAAAGTCACAAGTTATTTGATTGCGTACTTGTTGAAGTTTCCCTTCTTAGAGACCTTTTAATTAAAACAGGTTTGGATTGATGAGTATTTAACAGTTTGTCACTACTATGGAACTTTATTGGCAATAAAAGTTGTTTACTGATAATGATGTCACTGCTGTTTGGTGCTTGTAGTATTTTAGCCGAGTGTGAAAATTTTAATTTGGCTCGATTCTTTTCCCTTGTAGCGGACTTTTACAGTTATTTTACGATTTTCCAAAACTGTTTGGTTTTGAAGGTAAGCTATCTAGCCGTAACCTTTGGCCTAGTGTCGTTTAACTTTGACTCAACGTTAGAGGAAAGCCTTGACAGAGGCAGGTAAAGATCCCTTTATATTAACACTGTTCTAGGCAAAATTCAGACGTGCGAGTTTTCAATGTCAGCGTTCAACTTACATTTCAGTTAACCCACACGATAGTTGGGCTTTTCCATGAACATTGAGGCCTACTTCATAGTAAACATTTTGTTGTCTCTTGCCACGCTGGATTTATATAGTTAAGTTTTAAACTTAAGAAGAATGCGTACTATCCCTGCACTATCCCTGTATCTTAGCTACATACGGCTGCATGTACTACAGTATGGTATGGCACAAGAGTCCACACATATTATGCAGTCTATCTGTCTATCCATAATCGATTCTGTATATGTACGTAGAAATGGACGAATGTTGTATAAGCCTGTAACGTTAACGGTACTGTATTGTCGTATTAGGGTTTAATTGAATTCATCCGAAGGTGATTTGCACTGTGCTTTATTCTAGGAGGATAAAGAACGGTCAATTGGGCCAATGGAGTCGAGAATTACTACCAGGTATGAATGAAATGCTTATGAAGGATGTTTTATCCAGCATGAGTGGGAAACATGAATACTCTTAAAAATAAAATATGAAAGTGATAGTTTTTTTTTCCGTAAACATCAAACAATAATCAATACAAAGAACATTTAGAAGTTTAAAGTAGAACACTTCTCTTTAGATAAGGCCGGTAATGTATGATTTTGTGTGCTGCCATACATTTGTAACCAACGAAAATAAACTTCTATTGTCCCAATAGGTGCTCTTAATACATTTTGTTGCATTCATGTAGAACAAGTGAAAAGTGTATAGTTCAAAAGAAACTATAAATCGTATAGTTGATTGATTTATGATAACACATTAGCATTACCTTTATCAGAAAGAAGTGTCGTGTAAGCTCCGAAAAAGATTTTGTTGAACTGCAAGACAGTCAGGTTCATTTCGACATGTTTTAAGAAACTGCTCTTGGTTCTACATCGACAAATGAAAACAATGTTGTTTTGTAGGTTATTTTATTCGTTTTATATGTTCTATTTTGCCATCATTGGTGAGTACTAATCATATTGTAACTTTTTTTGGTAACAATAAAGATGAATTGGATTATTATTTTCAATCGGCCTAACATAAGTCCCTTTATTTCTAGATATATCATACTTTTTGATATCGGTTAGGAAACGCAATGTAAAAACTGGCTATGACAATGAATTTTATAAGTACATATGGCTAATAGGCTATAACAACTTTACAGATCATGACTGTTTGTAATGCATTAAGTGCCTGTACTAATCTCTCATTTTCCGTCACCATTTAGTACCCAAGGCAAGTGTGGCCTACAATGAAATCGCTAAGGTTGGAGAAACCGTGGAAGTGAGATGTATTTACAATGCTTCCGTGGAGAAACCTTATTCGATCGTGTGGCGGCACAATGGAAACACTCTTACTAAACACGAATCTAGGGTACAGGATGAAAATACAGACAGATACTATCCAATTCTTCCTATAGGAAAATCATCTGCTACTTTGCAAATACGCGAGGTTACATTTAAGGATGCCGGTGTGTATTCTTGCGTGATATTTTTCAACCAGGGAACATCTGTAGAGTATTACACCACACTTCAAATAAGAGGTACGAATGCTAGCAAAAACAAAATCGACTTTGTTTGATTAATTTCTGTTTATTATTTAATATTGATTGTTCATCTCAATGCCCATTCAGGCATTTAACTGTGAGTAGCTACCGAAATATTAGATCACACCACCGAGACAGGACATTGCGCACTGAAACATTTTCAAAAGACTCCAGATTTTCACTTCGTGACGCTATAATTACGGTCCTCCGCCGAGTCTCTTGAAAGCGCATAGATGTTCTGATGGGAGGTTAGGTAAAGACTAAAGCTAAATTAACTAATTCTTTTTTTTTTCTTGTGCAGCTAAGACACAGCTCTTTCATCTATGCAGTAATACATTTCCTCTAGAGGTAGTGTCGAGAGTGCAAGATCCTGCTCTCTTGACCTTACCAGGCGGAGATCAAAACTAAGATTAGTAACGGCGGAAGATTCCGTCTTCTTGAACAAATGCAAAGATCCCTTGATTGGTGGTGCGCAAGATTAAGGATAAACGCAAAAATATCTTTTTTACTACTTGAGGATCAGAAGTAATGTTTTTTTTTTTTTTTTTCGTTAGGTTGTGATCAAAATAGTTTTTTGAGAACTAACATAATTTTCTATTTATAGGTTCACCAATGATAGAAATGACAACTAAGGGAGTTACAGAAAATGATTTCGTACTTTCCACGTGCTGTGCTGATTTCGCCTTATATCCTAATCATACAACCATCGAATGGAAAATTAATGATGAACAAATCTCTTTAAATAACAGTTTTGTATCAAGAAGTTCTCTTGGAGCTTTAAGTAATTACTCATTCTGTAGCAATGTAACATTTATCAGTAATCGATGTCATCATGGGCAGTTACTGATATGCTCCGTGGTTGGCGGGATCAACTCAACCGGTGTCATTTTAAACATTACTTGTAAGTTTCTTCACTTGTAAAGCTCGAAATTTTGAAAAACACATACATTTGGAACTCCTTTCAACTGTGATATAGATGTTAATAGGTGAGAAGCTTTTGTTGGAATTGAGTGTAAAGTAATAAACAGTAGAATACTCGTTACCTATGTGTTCTTTCACAGATTCCCCTAGGGTTAGACTGGAAGGAAAGAGGAAACACATAATATTTGCGAATAAGAACGAAATGGTGAGGCTGTCTTGCATTGCAGAAGGAAACCCCAAACCTCAAGTTTTTTTGGAGAAGAAAATCTCCCTCAGTATGTGGGCAAAGTTGCGGGTTGAGCCGTTTACATCTGAATGCAGCAACGATGGCTGCACTATACATATATATAACGTGAAAATTCTCAGCAAGGAAGATACAGGAACATTCCGATGTACTGCAAAAAATGGTGTTGGTTCAGAGGTTGCTAGCGAAGGTTTAAATGTTGAGTTTCGGAGTATGTAACATAGTATAACAAAACATTTTATTACAACATATTATGTAACAAAATTTTATGTAACAACATATTATGTAGCAAAATTTTATATAACAACATAGTATATAACAGCATATCATGTACCAATACCTAATTTCAATAACAAGTGCCAGAAGAGATTTTTCATAGTTTCAGATAATGTTGTTGAAAAACATTTCTAGATGTTTTAACAATATCGAAGGTCTTTAAGTACAGTTCTTGCACCCACGCACTAAAAGATCAGGAACAGAAGATCCTTGCTACAGCATGCATGAAACTCAAGCTGACTGCGATCAAAGAATCTAATTTGGAATGCCACTTCTTGGCCTGTTTAAGGTTCATCTCTCTAAGTGGCAGCTAGCCGTTGTTAAATAGAAATTGCTTTGAAATTGCCTATTAATCAGTCATATACTTCTATAAGAACCTTGAATGCTTTTTAAAACCTTGTTTAACTTAATATCACGAAAAGGAATTAGGAAAAGGTATGTTCTGAATTTTGTAACATGTTCACATCGGTAAACTTCACATTGGTATACATCCGATTCTGTATATTTTGTCGGTCATATTGCGTTTGTCTGTTTGTAAGGAATATTTCATAACACTACCGCATCAAAAGACTTTTGTGTTTTTTTGTAATTCCAGCTCTTTACTTGATTTCTTTAGGCTCTTTATACGTTGAGGATAACATTGAAAATTTTATTCGATCAATAATAAATCATAATAACCTAGTAGGTAGAAGCAATGTGTATTGCTCCATGTATTCACAAGACCTTCATTTTTTTCTAAATTCGCAACATGCTTCTGCTTTTGTTTCAGTTTTTCAAAACATTTTGCAAATGATTCTAGACAACATCCCTCTGCTCATCACACTTTTAATCGTTTGTGTGGTGCTGATCATAGCGATTTGTGTTAAGGTTATCCACAAGCGTAAGTATGCTCTTCTTGGTTTGCACGTTTTATAATCATAATATAAAGGATAATTTGATTAATTTCTCCGTTATAGCCGATTATGAAAGAGCTTTGAGGACAACATATCTTACCATGTTATATGTCTATCGGTCTGTTATAAAAAAAAAAAAAATAGTAGCATACGGGTAGGGTTTGGATTAGTTTAAAGTCTTCTACCTATTTTCTATATAATTTTCTTATAGGGTTAAGACATTCCTTAGAAGTAAGTTTGTAATGAGATATTAATTATGTATTTATGCTAATCTAAGTACACAGCCGTTTATACGTTGTTTCGTTCTGAATTGTATTCACAGGTCTGAAGCATAAATACGACTTATCATCTGCTCCGATAAGGTAAACTCTAAATCCAAGAATTTCGTGTTTCATAACAACCCTCTAATAGCATTTTTTCGTGTGACCCCTTGTACTTCAATTTGGGAACTTAGACTAAATACACAGACGGTCTCTTTTTGATAGGCGCGAAGGAAATGACCTTGGCACATTTATACCTTATTCTTATAGCTTACAGTCGGAGAGCGCAAACATCATCTCACACCCATGTAGGAGACCGTATATCACTAGAAATAACACAAAATAATGAAAACTGCTGATTTGTGCACCCAAACACGCTTATAACTATCGAGCAGGCAGCATGCTTCATTGTATGTGCCCAAATTGACGTCTCTACAGAGGGTCTTAAAGCCTACATTATAATTTGTCACTCAGAAAAACTTGCTCTCCTATTTAACGGAAAAAGATATTCTTGCAAATTGCAACATCAAGACCCGACAGCTCATTTTTTATCCCATCATTAGTCTAAAGCAAGCGCTTGGCAAAGCGTGATACGTGATACCACGTGCTTCACTGTTTTCCTCTTAAAGAACGAACTGTGTCCCAATAAGGAAAGACAAAGGACAGCGACATCTGTATGGAAACTCTATAGACCTACAAATTCATCTGCAAAATGAGTGTAGTATTCGATAACTTTGGAAAATTGTGTTCAATACACAAATTTACAATATATTCTGTAAGTTGTAAGTCCGTTGTGTTTGTGTTTCATTAAAGTTTTAATTCTTAGTGCATCACTGGATATAGAATTGATATAAATTCCACATATTCACAAAACAGTGCTAGAAATATTCTATTGTGTTCTGAACTATACCTCAGAGTCCCCAAACCCGAATTTGACAACTTTCGTCGCTTAACTTTTAGGACCCTAAATATGACGGATTTTGAAATTCGCCGAAGCAGTATTGAAAATATTCCAGATGTGTGCCGCTCACTAAGAAGCCTTTCACCAGCTAAAGGTAACATTGAAAACATGTTTTTCACTTAAGTACGTATTGAGGGATATGCCAGTATGTGTACTGTGACTGTTCATAACCATTTACTTCCTTATTAGCACACTGTTTAATTATGTGACGAAAGTTTCAAATCATGATGTTTTACGTCTTTTGCGTTCAAGTTTAAGTGCATGACTCAACCGATTAGGGGTTTACTCTTTAAAGTAAATGATTTAGAGCATGAACATATTTTATTGAACTACATGTTAAATAATTGCAACATTTGAATTATTAATTGCTTCTGAAAGTGATACTTAATCAAATGAATACAACTTTAAAAGTATATGAGTTAGGTGCTATCCAGACACCATCAACAAACTCTGTACATATAATCCCTGAGTTTTGTGATGCTAATGAAGAGCTGTGATTTAAATGACTTTTAATCGCGTTGCTCAAGTTAAGACTGGAAACCCTTCACAATTTGAAGCTGGCTAAAGAAAATGTCTTCCGTAATTTCATTGTGAAGGCAAAATGTCACAGAGCAACACAGAAGACAACAGTGGTTACCAAGAGTAAGTATTTGAAGTTCTTTGTAAGATTATGTTCGAAAATTTCCATTTAATTCCAAATTTGAAATGGAGAGAGATAAATTTTAACGTTTATGTAATCGTATTAACAAGAGTCATACATTGGTTATATTCTTGGCATTTTCATTATGGCTAAGAGATACAATACCCGATCTTTTAAGAAAGTTTAAGGCAACCTTTGTATCAAAAGATTATGCTATTAATGCATCACTTTTAGCAAGTTAATACAAAATATTTTTTAACCTTGAAAAACGTCCAATATTTTTAGTTGACGGAATCAGTTAACGGTAATTGTCATCTTCCCTGACTGTTAGTTAGTTGATAAGATGGAGTTTCAAAGCAAAGTTTCCATTTCCCCCGATGGTAGGTAGCACGATATTTAAGTAGGAATTTATTCTCATTGCATGATCTTTTATGTTGCGTTGATACATATATTTGGCATATCTATATATAAATGTGTTTTTGAAGCAATATTTTTAATATATTTATTGCACAGGTTAAAGAGACACAGCTCATCGACCGATGGCTATGAAAGTGCATCATGTGTTGGTGTGGAAACCGCCCGTTGTGAAGTAAAATACCACACACTTGAACGTTCCTAGGAAGAAGACAAGTAAAATCGTTACCGTATTTTGGATCATACCATGACCATGAGATCCCCTGAGTTATGAGAACAAGCTAGTTAAACAATGCCTTGTTATATGTTGGTGTGGATGTTGAACGTATCTTCAAGGAAAACTTACGGGCGGAAGGAAACTATACAACGTATTGTAATTGGGGACGGGGATGTCTGCACTCCTACTGAATTTTTGTCCCATATTTAGACACAGTCGATTAAAGCACTCAGAAAATATTTAGAAAATTTTGTTAAAAATAGGACACTTACGAAATGAGTATTTCTACTCGAAATAAGTGAGTATTCTAACGGAATTTGTGCAATATTCTACACAAATTGAGTTGAAATACTCATTAATATCAAGTAGGAGTACTCATTTCCGTGACGATCTGGCTTCGTAAATAATTTTTATAGAATTTTTGATTGTATATATTTACAATCAAGTTGCAACGTTACAAGGGCGTCGATTTAGAGGGGACGGGGGAGCATCCCCCCACTTCTTGAGTGGAGGGGACACTAACGTAAAAGTCGACCCCCACACTTTTTGTGACGTGAAACTTAGAAACTTAAGAATTACATACTACCAAAAAGACAATACATGTTGTTAATGAAAGGTGGTTTTTGGTTTTAGAAACCCCTCAGATGGCAGGAAACGGCACTTCCCGAGTGTTTTATGCTGCATGTTCCCAGTCTAGAAATATGGATCTCATTTCTGATATTTCTCAATTAATGCAAAAAAAAAAAATCAATCTATGAAAAATGTTAATACATGTTTCTAAGCGGAGCTCTAACATCGATTGGCTCGGAGCGTACGAGGAAATTTTTGTTTTACAAACCCCTCAGATGGCCGGAAACGGCACTTCCCTAGTGTTTTAAGCAAGAATACGTTCAGCCCAACTTCGAAATTCTCCCCGCTTCTTAATTGGAGCACTTGACAAATATTGAGGGACTGAACATACCTTTAGCCCAAACTTTTTCATTTTTCATCGCCACCACTGGGGTGTGGCAGTTTCTTGAGGGAGCGAAGCGCCCAAGTGAGGAGCCGAGCGACCGAACGGGGAGAAGGTGTGGTTCTCCCCCTCCTGCCCCAAGGAGATTTTACATCAAAATTGAGCGATTTGGTGAACACCTAAGTTGGAATTTTTGGACATTTTCAATCTTGTATCAATGTTTTCCTTATTCCCTCGAGAGTTAGCAGGGTTAGTGTGTGACTGTAAGAAGGTTACTCGGTACGAGTCAATGGGGCCCTAGGGAATTGTGTCGCACTGGAACAAAACAGCTACTCATAAGGCTTACATTTATTTGGCTAAACCAGCGGAATTGACATTTTGCCCTGAAAAACGCCAAAACTCCATTTAAATAAAAAAAAATTAAAAATAAGAAAAATTAGGTATGGGCGGGACTATGTGCGAACCCCCTGAACCCCCTGACCACGGGCCTGTCTCCCTGGGTGTCACCTTCCCCTTTTGGAATGTTTTGCTGTCTCGAAGAGCTTAAATGCAATATGGTGCTATATTTTGTTCTTTTTATACTAGATTCCAGTGTTCTCCATAGGGAGTTTTAGAGGGCCGACACGTCCTCCTAGTGAAATTGACAGCCCCTCCAAAATAGTTGCCGCTCTCCAAAAAATGCAGCTTCCATTTCTAGTTCATTGCTTCATTACACATATACAAGTCATAACTGGAAAAATGTGTCTTCCCTCCAGGCTTGGCGCCAGGATTTGCCCGACGAAGGGCCACTCTCCGAACGGGGGAGGGGCAGGGTGGGTAGCGACCCAAGCCCCGACAACCAGGATGCAGTCGATGAGTTGATGAGGGAGGTTTGAAGAAAACCTGTGAACTATACCTGTCATTGCGAGCCATATACGACATCAAATTTGTATATGCTAGAGGAAGATATTTCCGCACTGATTTAACCGTGGAAAAGGGGGCAAAAATTTTGGGGGTTAGCCTACACTAGAAAGAATCTGTACTTATTTAAATCTTATATAGGTCAATAAATTGTCCCGGCATTTGGGCCCTATCGGACACAAATTATATTGTAATTTCTTCTTCGAGTCCGTACCGCACGACTGACACAAGAGATAATTAACTAAGTTTAGCGAAATGAGATGAAATTCCCGACATGAACATTAATCCATTTATTCTACTTATTAATTTACATGAAAAGATGGGAAGGGTTTGTACTTTATTAGCTCTAGGTAACGGAACTGAGGAAGAGTGTGCAAAGCGTACCGAACATTTTGGGGTTTATCGCAGAAATAACTCTTGTGAAAGCCAAAGTAGCTAAACCGACCATGAGAAGGCGACAGGTTATCCCCGACAGGGGGCGGGCCATGCCAGCGACCACAAGTTCCACAGCCCCTATGTCGAGAGGGTGGTATGAAGGAGACTAACTATCCCATATCAATGCATCCTTGGGCACACTTTCCACAATATTCCTTAATATTTTAAAAGCCGAGTTAGTGTTCTTTTGAATCTGAATCGTGAAATTGCAAAGCGCGCAAAGCGCGCGAAATTTTTGGGTGGGCTCACAAAAATAACATAGCCTATGTAATCATTAAGAACAAAAAGAAAAAAAATAAAAACTGTAGGGGTTGTAGACCGTATCGGGGATAACATACATTGTGTCGAAACCACCTGGAATACCCGATAAAATAGCCAAACTATGCTCCGTGAGTGGCTCACCATCTGACCTATCACATGACACACACAAGAGAACAGCAACTAGGCTTTGTGATATGGGATAAAATTTACGACCTCTGCATAACCTGTGCACTCTGCCAACCAGTTACTTGGTAAGAGGACTTACAATTTCTAGACATGTGGAATGGAAGTACTGAAAAAACTGGAGTGAATCTACAGCGCGCGTAGCGCGCCGAAAATTTGGGGTTGTTATTAGGGAAATTGTCCCTTGAGAGCAAAAAACAGGTTAACCATCGGGAAGACTAGTCGCCGTCGGGGACTGCATACTTTATCGTAACGACTAAGAGCCCCCCCCCCCCCGAAAAACTGTAAAAAAAAAAATGTCCCCGATTCCCTCCCTCCTCTTGCCGTTTATTTTTTTTTATTTTTTTTTTTATTTTTTGGGCTCCCCTTCATTTTTTCAACATCGCCCATCGCGTCCCCAAAATTTCTGTGGGGGGGGGGGCACTCTGCCCCTGCCCCCCCCGCTGGCTACGCTACTGAATATTCCACATGGCTTCTTTGCAAATCCCCAAAATCTTCGTTCGCTCCGAGCACTTTCAGTCTTATTAATGTTCTTTTTTCCACTTGTATATCAAACACACATTATTCTATGATTACGTCGATTGTTCGTGTGCATAGGGCAGCAGGTGTGGTTATCAAGGAGCACAGTATCAAACACATTTTAAGGAAACTGAAAATGCCTCGGTGCACAGTGTGCATGCAACTTTTTCAGAAAATGTATGATTTTTAATGCAAACATTTGACTCGCTCACATCATTCCTTTGTATAGCGATTCGACCATTTGGTATTTAGACCATTATCAGAGAAGTAAAATCACGCTGACGTTTGCTAGATGAGCGACTTCAATCAGAAATAAATGGTACACCTTGGTGCTCCGCAGATAGTTTATAATGAGGTGTTGTTAGAAAAAAATTCCTATGTTTTTGTATCAACAATCTTACATCGGTAGGCCTAGGCAACAGTGTTTCAGCAGCACCGTACCACGTACCGTGACTTTCCCGTAGTAGACTGAAGTGCGCTTTTGATCAAGTTATGGATTTCTTTCCTTTGCAAATGGTTCCTTACTATTAGAACTTTTCCACAAACCTCCCGCAAAATATGAAAACTTTAGATTTGATTCTAATTTCTTATAGAGAACACCCGGTGTTTAAATTGACCGTATAGTCTGTTGAAGTAATCATCCAAACTCCAAACAAACAAAAGATCATGTTTGTTTCTTAGTAACTCAAAATAAAGAAATATTTAGTACCATTTTGCATCTGGACCCCTTCTCGTAGACACCCAGTGGCGTACCTACAGGGAGCCGGCGGCTCTGAAAAATGAATTCGGAATTTTGATATCTGTGAAACCAGTCTACTGTGTGGTTTTGACAACTCATAGAATTCCGAAATCTTCCCATTAAAAGCTCCACATTCGTCATTACTTTTCTTAAAGGAGCAAAATTTTCCGTGCGCTTCGCGCGCCACAAATTGCGATTCCTAAACAAAACTGCTCGCTCATACCTTGAGTAAAATTTTCCGAGCTCTGGACTTTGCAAGTGAAAAAAGGAAAGGTGCTATATGTGACACCAGATCATTAAGTGACATCAGTAACTAATTTAGTGTTATTTTCATGAACTTTCTTTCATAAAATTCAAACTTTTCTCCAATATAAGCTCTTGACTAAAAACATCTGTCAGAGAGCCTCATTTCGTAGGGTTTGGATCACATTGCCAAGTAGGAAATGAAATTCTTCAGTAGTCCCCCAATTTTTAAAATTTTCTAACAGGAAACCCTGAATCCCAAACTTTTCGACATTACAAGTTCCATATTTTCAAATATTTGAAAATGAAAAAAAAATTTCAGTGCACTTCGCGTGCCGCAAATTACGGCCCTGGTACAGTGGTTTTCACACTAAAATATCAAAAATTCTGGATGCTTGCCCCCCCCCCCATTCCCTTCCCGAAAATGTCTAGCTACGCCTCTGAACACACCTTATCAGGACATGAGAAAAATTAGGTCAGATGCCACCACCCCCTTACTTTAAAAACGAAATCCACGCCCCTGCAATGTTAATGATATTCTTAAAGCTCAGAATAAATTCGTGTCTTTTAATAAAATTGGCTATGCTGTGTTTAGCTACTTTCAAAAGAAAAAGCACCGAAGCTTATGTTCAAAGTTTAACAGATCGTGATTTCAAAATGTAAACACCTTTCATGCTTATGTGTTTGCTCCGTTTGGATAAGATTGCATTCAACTATACCTGATGATTCATGTGCTAGTTCGTTAATAAGATGAGGTTTTATGACTCAGTTTCTAACCAATTGGTCTTTTTCCAGTTGTGGCCCACCGGCTTGTTTTATTACTCCATTACTTAAGCTGAGCACCAAACTCTGGCACAATGGCCGTCGGTTCCATTGTATAAGTCTTGGTTATTGTCCGACCAGGAGTCTAACTCCAAACCTCCTGATTGCAAGTTGGATGCCCTAACCACTTCCACAGTCAGCCGATAGCTTCCTGGTTGTGACATAGGGAGCAATATGAGATTTGGAGGCTGAACAACTTTTGAATGCGTCTCACCTTACCCCCTCGTCGAAAAGGTATATTTAATGCTTAATCTATCGCTTTTCCTACCATTTAGAACGATTTGAAAAAAATGAAAATGTATGCCATTACTCATTTTTTCAATTGAATTCAACTGCGAGCTGAAAAGGTGGAATTCTTCATTTCTTGCTAGCCATGCTTCACCAAACAACAATTTCAATATATCTACGCTCTCAACAAAGAAACATTGATAAGTTTTGACCCTTGAGTAACTTTACAATCCATCTAAAAAGACTTTCGAACTGATAGGTTTGCAAAGGCATCAGATGATAAGTGTATATGAGTATGGTAGGTCAATGATTCTCTGCTTGAAATATGAAGTCTTGCTCGAAAGACTATTTATGCGAAGGGCCACCTATTTTTAAGAAAATGTAGAAAAACGACACTGTAGCGGCTCGGAAAAGTTTACCGGACTGATTTATGGGCGAGCACTTACAGACATAGAAATTGCAGTTTGGTATATATGAAGCATATATTGGAAAGAATTCGGAATTTCATGAAGGAAAAGTTGGAAAAAGTGCACTGTAGTTTAGAGGTATCTCAAATGGCATATTTCCAATTTTTACACGTTTCGGAACCAGGGGAAATATCCCCACTGCCTCATTCCCCCAGTACACCGAGGGAATAACGGGTCAGAAACATATATTACAATGACCACATTAAGTTGACACACTTGCAGCCAGGGGAGACACGAAAGTCCTTTCTCTACTATAATCACCTTTCTTGCCTAACGATTTGAAAAGTTGAACGCATATGAGAGTTTAGCCTCCAGGAACAGGGGAGAATTCTCTCAAGCCTCCATAATTTTTGAAACTAAAATGATCTCCAAAGCTTTGAACGATGAACCACGTTGTTTTATGTTGTTAAATTTGCTCAAAAGTTCACCAGAGAAATCCAAATGCACCTTTTTAGTCAAATAAATTTGGTGGGGATAAAGTAATTCATGTACCCGCCACTACAACAAATGGTGGCAACGCGTTCCGCCGTCCTTACCACGATCTGCGCCCACGCTGTTGTGCTATTGTCCAACTCAGATATTGCTTAAACATAAAAAGGTAAAAAAAAAAAAAAACAGAAAACCCAGTTGCGCATGAAGGAATATGAAAGATGGGAGCGAAGCAATTTTGGGACTGTGCGCCTCACCCTACCCCATTGACTAAAAGAGACTTTTATATGTTAAAGTTTTCGAGGTTTTTTTTTTTCTACGAGCAGGTAAACTTACTTTTTAAATAAAAAATTTAAATGCCATAACTCATATTTTAAATGAAACTGCTCACTGAAAATGGTAGAAATATTCGTTGTTTGCCAGCCATGCTATAGTAGACATATCCAGTATATCTATGCACTGGCAGTGCAAAAATTGAACATTGATAAAACATAGACACCGTGAGAATCCATCCAAACAGACTTCTCAACTGAGAGGGTTGAAAAAGATAGGGGTATATATGAGAGCATGTGAGTAGGCAGGCCAATTATTCCCTGCCATATGAAGTTTTGTTCAAAAGGCTATTTAATGCCGAGCGCCACCTTTAGTTGGCGCGGAGCGTACAGAAATTTTGAAACATCGCCACCCCTCAGACAGTCGGAAATGGCATTTCTTGGGTTTATAAGTAGAAGATAAACAGCGCGGACGTAAGCAGACTTTTTTTCAGAGGAAAAGGGCACGGACTTCAATTTTCCAATTTTTTTTTGTCAAGTGTTAACACCACTGTAACAGGGACGGAATTTGCTGCGCGCGAGGCGTGCCAAAATTTTTGTCCCTTTTGAACAAATGTTTGTAGATATGGAACTTGTATTGCAAGAAGTTTTGGATTCTTGTCCAGAAATTAAAAAAAAATTGTCGATAACTGAAGGATCTGTACTTCCTGGTAGTTGCTGATTGCAAATTAAATGATTGCACGGCGACTGAACATCGTTTCCCCTACACAATGCTATGTAAGAACTGACACTCTCCGATGACATTTCAAAAGTTTCCCAACCTTTGTTGTCCTTTTTACGCAAATATTTCAAAATCAAGAACTTACATTAGAGAAAATTAGGAATTTTATGAAAAATCATTTTAATTCAATAGAGTTGCCAATGTCTCTTGGTTATTAGATGCCACATATGGTTAATATTCGATTTCGTCATTTCAAGAGCTCGGAAAGGTGTACCAAACTAATTTATGAGCGAGCACTACTACTCGGGAAGTAGGGCGGGTGCATGCTCCCTCTCATTTTTCACTAGGGCTGTCCCCCAGCCACCTCCACCTTGTCCGCTTCTTGCGCCTATGAGTAAACTAGGCAAGACAAGTCCGGACAATGCGGTGAACAGACACGAAATAAGTTTCTCAGAGCCCTGCCTGCAGGATTTTCAAGCCTTATGTGTGCTGCTGAAACACAAAATGTAGGTGCTATCTCGACGCGATTAGCTCATATACTGTTAAACCAGGACAAATACGATTGATACATTTAAACACATTTGTGTGCTTACAATTAAATTGTTACCGAAAATACATGCCGAGATACACTCTAGCCTTGCTTTCACAGAAAAGAAGACAAGTTACTTTACGTTACATAACATTGAGTTACGTGAAGGAATGGACTACGGCAAGCCAAAGATAATCTTCGTGAAGGGTAAATGATCCACAGAAGTGGGGAGTAAAACCCCAAAACACATTCCTTAGTCCGGTAAAATAGTGAGGAGATTTGCGAAGAAGCCCACATAATACCCGGACCGTGAGGGGCGATCACGAAGGTGGGGGCGGGGGGCGGGAAGAGGGCGGGGGGCGGGGGAGATCCCCCACCAAATTTTGAGCTGACCATCATATTAAATGTTTCCCAGCATTTTAGGCATGAAGAATAATATTTGTAGCTGTTTCACATATTTGTGATATTAAGGAAGGCTAGTCAATAATTTTTTTTAGCTGGCCATCATATTAAATGTTACCCAGCATTTGATGCATGAGGAATAATATTTGTAGCTGATTCACATTTTGCTATATTTAGTAGGCTCGTCAATAAATTTTTCGGTTGATGTGATACGAAGTCTTTATTTTCTGGAGCATTTTTTATTTTCAAAAAAAAAATAATCCCTTCTTTATCCCCTCTCTTCTCCTTAGTTCCCTTAGAGTGCCATCATTGTCAGGTGATATCGTATGATTAAAAGTCAACGCAAGTGTAGGGGCTGAACGCAGATTACATCATTCAACACAGATGGACAAATGGACCAGTTTATCTCTGGTTGACTTTGGACGAATGACCGACAAGTCAAAGGATTGCAGGAGAATTATCACAGGATGGCCTAGAAGTCAAGAAAGGGGTCACAGTTGCTGCTACAAGTGTGACTCTACACCAGACTGTGATGGCCAAGTTAATATCTCATCATTCAAGCAGGTTCAAAATAAGATGTCACATGTCTTGAATATTGAAATCTAAGTCAGTGCTCGAAAGGCTCAGTTACATACGTAAAAGTTTGGTTGGCGGTCAAGACCCACAGGAAATTGCCGACAAAATGAGACAAGCTGGACAAAAGAAACACAATATGAACTTGACAACTGCAGATTTCAAGGATGCAGAATTGACACTGGTATTTTTTTTTTTTTTTGGAAGAGACAAAAGCCTTTTGTAACCAGATTGATGCTTTGAGTGGCAACTCAAAAGGGAGAGTAGTAAAGAAAACTAAACCTATCTACAAACTGGACTCGAAATACGAAAATGGTGTGCTCAGAGTTGGCGGTCGACTCATAAAGTCAGTTATGCCTGAGAGAGTGAAACATCCATGTATCCTGCCGAAGCAGTCTCTCGTGTCAGAGATGATAATACGGGAGATGCATGTACGGCCCCTTCATAGTGTAGAAACTTTACTCTGTCACATCTGCGAAGGAAATACTGGATTGTTAGTGCATCGGCCTCGGTAAGGAAGTGCATCAATCGTTGCGTAACCTGTCGAAATCTTCGAGCAAAGACAAGGGTACAAAATTTGGCTAGAACTACCTATGATCCCTATCACTCCAGATGAACCATCCTTTACAAGAGTCGGCATGGACTTTCTTGGACCGTTTCAGGACAAACAATGACGGTCAAAGGTGAAGAGGTAGGGAGTAATTTTTAGGTGTTTAGCGTACGGTTACGTGCAGTACACTTAGAGGTGGCTTATGGTAGTGACCGACTCTTGCATTAATGGTCTCAGCAGATTCATTTCAAAAAGTCTTTTAAATTTGGTCAGATAATGGAACTAATCTGTTCGGGACAATTCGAGAATTGAAGCAAAGCATTAACCCTTTACCGTTGTTTGGATCCTTTTGGACCCATGCGGAGAGCTCGGCTGTCACACATCTTCACTGTTTCACGCGGAGCAAGAAACTGCGAGTAGCTACCCGAAAATTCGGCCGCAACAGCGAGAGAGGCAATAGTTTAAGGTCACGGGGTCAATGGACTACGGAAGCCGATGCGGGGCGGGCTACGTCCGCTTTTCCGCCCGCTCCCGATCCGCGAAAAAAAGGCCCCGATCGGAGCACAACGGTAAAGGGTTAATCTAAAATAACTGCACCGCTCGGTTAAAGGTTTACGTGCACACACGCAGAGACAGTGGCATCAGCTTTGCAGTAAACACACTCCACAGGCTTATTTTAACCCTTTACCGTTGTTTGGGTCCTTTTGGACCCATGCGGAGAGCTCGGCTGTCACACATCTTCACTGTTTCACGCGGAGCACGAAACTGCGAGTAGCTACCCGAAAATTCGGCCGCAACAGCGAGAGAGGCAATAGTTTAAGGTCACGGGGTCAATGGCCTACGGAAGCCGATGCGGGGCGGGCTACGTCCGCTTTTCCGCCCGCTCCCGATCGGCGAAAAAAAGGCCCCGATCGGAGCACAGCGGTAAAGGGTTAAGCAGTGGAAAAAATTCTTCAAGAGATTTTACAAGTCAATATTGACTGGAATTCAGTCCACTAACAGGTTCATACTATAGTGGGGTCTGGGAACGTCAAATAAGAACAGTCATGCAGGTCTTGAACAGTTTGCTGCGTGTACAATCTCTAACAGGTGAGAGTTTGTTAACCTCTATTTGTGAGGTGGAGACGACTCAGAACAGCCGTCCTTTAACTACCTCAACTTTTGATGTGAATGACGTTGAACCTCTAACACCAAAACATTTGTTGAAGCGTAAACCAAACCTCCCCCGGGAACCTTCGTTAAGATAGATAACATTGCACGAGACGGCGTTGGGGACAATTTCAATTTATGACTGACATTTTTTGGAAAAGATGGCTACATGAGTACCTGTCACAGCTCCAACAGCGTATAAAATGGCTTAAACCGAGAGGAAATTTTGAGTTCCGGGACATTGTGTTGATCATGGATGGTAATGCCCCAAGAAACACTTGGTCGGTGGGGCGAGCCTCTTTAGTGTTACCAGACCAAAATGGAGATGTTCGACGGGTTATGGTTAAAGGTGCTGCTCGTGAACTGGAGCAACCTATCGCCAAACTTTGTTTGCTATTAGAGGCTGATCAATAGTTTAATATCTGTTGTTGATGTTACCAAGGTGAGCCAAACGCCTTTGGTTAAAAACAGTGAAGGTCTAGTAATTTTGGATGAAAGTGGCAAACCCACATAAGCATGTGAAAACTGGTTTGCTTACCGTTAATTACCAAGTTGATTTGTTTAACATGAAATTTCATGAAGCTGTCATGGGAAGTATGTTCCCTCCCATAGATTTTGTATTTGTATTGTATCACCAAACAGGGCCAAGCGCCCTTGGGTAAAGGTAGTGAAGACCTAACGTGCCAAGAAACAAGATGCTGACACATAAGAGAGTTGTGGTAGTTTTACTATCATTTACATGGCCACATACATCTGTGGAATAATTTGTTTTGTGTTTTGAGCTTCATAAAAAGTTTTTTCTTTGAACTATCTTTCCTTCATTGAGGACATTTTTGAACGCTCTTGAACATTCTTAAACTCAGATATGATTTTTGCATGAACATAAGAAATAATCCTTTGCACACTTCTTTTCAGCTAAGTCGTAACAAGCTCCATGCAAATGAAATTTTTGTTGGGTTTTTTTATTTTTTTGTATTTAATTGTCAAACGTTTTTGTTCGCACAATTAGGGACCGGTGTAAGTGCAGGGATGCTTGTATTTGTTGAGGGCGGTATAAATTCTGCCCTCGCGTGCGACTGTCATTACGATTATTGCAGGCTTATTCGTTAGGAAGCCGGCGAGCCAGCACGGTGTTTACGAGTTAAATTTAGTTTTTTGATCACCTAATGAAACGATATTTTACGTCATTTGCTACAACTTTAACTTGCACTCAACCAGTACGAGAAATTTCAGTCAAAGAAATTATGAAAGAGTCAGTGTGATTGGTGACTTTATATAGTGTAAATACAAGCTGTATTCAACCCACAAAGTACTGCCAGTGCAGTGTTACGTACTACGTTTCGAACAGCCTACGTTCAACTTCCGAACCAGCCAGCATTCCTAACTCCGGCATACCGCCACCATTGCTAGTGTTATCATTACTGATTCCTCAGACATTTTGGAAATGCGCAAATCGCTGTTATAATAGTGTATGCTTCAGACATCAAATGTAGTTTGTTAGTTAGATGGAGTTCTACGGACGAGTTTCCAATTACTTCAAGTCGAGTAGACCAGGTTTTTCAGTGGCTTGTTTTCCCTACTCCATGCTTATGCGTCCACTGAGGTTCCTAAGGTATCCTAAGGTACCCATCACAACGGCAGTAGGTTCCAGTTTTAGAGTCTTTGGTGTGACTACACCTTGGAATCCATCCCGGGCAAAAGTAAATTTGTGAGACGATATGATATGCAGGCTACTGTACTGTACCAGACGTAATCTCAGCCCTTAAGAATATGCGTCACGAGTAAGGGTCGCGGTGCCCAGGAAAGTGAGATTCTTTGAGAATTATAGATTTATCAACACTGGACGGTGTATTATGGTCGGATCATGCATGATCGGAGTAAATGCAAGTGACGAACGATCACCGGCGTATGAATGCAATAAGGCCCTAATATAATACGACAATACATTGTCGCTGGCATTTCAGGTTTACAAAGCATTCGTCCACACTGAGTACCAAGTGCGTAGACTATACAGACTAGAGTATGGATAGGATGCAGTATGAACGGTGCCATGCAATTCCTAGTGCATGCGATCTGCATGTAATCTAGCCGTTGTTATAAAGCTAAGTTATATTAATAGAGGGATAGTACAGGCTAAGTACGCTCTTCTTACGTTTGTAAACTTGAGTAAACTGAATCCAAAATGACACGACATCACAAAACGTTTACATGAAGTAGGCTTTGGCGTATAGCCTAGAGATTCATGGAACAGGTGAACTATCCAAATGACAGTCTTCGGATCAACCTTTAGTATTTTTTTAGTTAGTTCTAACGCTAGTGTCACTGTCAGCCTATCAGGGCGTATTCTCCGCCCTGATAGGCCGACTAAAAAGAAAAAAGTGGTGTAATTTTGTAAAGCTGGCATTGAAAGTTGAACTTGAAACAATCGTACTTCTAACGTTAGCCTAGGCCTGGGGAAGTCACAGTATGACGGGGTCTAGGTGGTCTAGCCTAAGACGTTCCTTCAATGTTGAGTCTAAGTTAAACGTTACTAGGCCTACTGCTAGGAAGCTTACTTTGTTCAATTTCTTCAGCTAGCTTAGATTCTTCAGATATAGCCAAGCCTATAGCCACAGCTAGCTTAGACAAATACATAAACAAATCCGCCTATAGACTTTGATCTACAGTTTGAAAATACCGCCCTGCGTTGCATTTACTGTTCAAGTTCGCTGTATTCGTAAAGCCTACAGACAAATCCGGACAGTCAAGACTGAAGTGACGGTCTGATTTTAATCGGACATAGGCTAGCACGTGGTTCGTTACCTTTATTTACCTGAATCATGGATTATTGTACACTGAAATGTATCTTGTTGCCCTCAATTTGACTAAATATGAGGGTTTGAAATTCATGTAGAAAATAAATGATGACGATTTAAGGCTGATGGACCCCACTAATGGCTGCCTGCACTCATTGAACACGAGCTCTGATCGGATTCGTCTCTATGCGCATGTATGAAGGTACGTAGCTAAATTCACTATATGTTTGTACAAGCATAGTTATAATGAAAAGAGCATACGTTCGTGCACGCAAACTATAAACGCATAATTTCGCACCGTTCTCACTTAGGAGGCTAAGCTAGGCCTTAGCGGTGCATGTATCATTTTTTCTTAGTGTTCATTTTTGTCCTTCTTTGGATTGCTAAAGTTCTTTGCGATATTTCCCAAACGTAGTAACATAATTGTTATATTCTATGTTTTATGGATCTACTCAGTACTGAATCCAGTTAGCCTAATGATCATTGCCCAGGAACATTCCTTGTAACGGTTATTAGGGTTCTGATGTTAGTGGGGTTAATGCTATCGCTGGATGCTCTCTGATCGTGATCTCTACTAATACACGGTCCAGTGCTGATTAACATTTAGTTATCTAATTCTGCGACTGCGTCGGATTGTGAAATGCGTGTGTGCAGTGCATTCGAAGCTTTAAAGAACTATTCTGCTTAACCCACGTTCATTTGCAGCAACATTTCACCACAAACTTAAAAGCAGCGCTCCATGCGATTGCATTCAATCACACATGCCAGTCGGTTGCGTTCGCAGCAAGAAGGGTGCATAGGCCTTACACAAAAACTGCAACCACAAATTCACATTCCAACGGCACGTGACCCTTGTGCGTCATTCAGTTAGCTATTTTGGAACGCTTCTTCCAGCTAAAGCTTAGGATTTCTCTGACGTCTGTTTTCAGTTTATATTGTGTGACGTGGGTTGAAGTGCATAGAATTACTAGCCTCAGCTGGAAGAAGAATGCCAACAGAAACGTCTGGGTCAAAACGGACGCATATATCGGGTCACGTGCCGCGGGAATGTAATTTTATGGGATTTATCATATTTTCATGCAAGTGGATGCCACACGAATTGCAGGTAATCCTGCTGTGCGCTGTTTCTATAAGCGTATAATGACTTTGAGTATATTGTTGCAAACGAACGCGGGTTAAGCAAGGTTTTAACTAGGGCCGCCGGAATAAGTTGACCTTTGATTGAACGACCATAAAACTGTTATGTGACAACTGAATGCTCTACATTTATTAAAAAATTATAGTTCTAGCCTGTAGGTAAATAACAATGGCCTTCCAACCAAATTTGTTTTGTGTTTGTGGGCATGATTGTTGAAATGACCGGTTACCGATAATAAAAAAAAAAAACTGCTGAAGATATTCTAGATTTTTTAAACCCGCACTGGACTTGCCAGGTGAAGCGGTGCTAGAATTTTAGGAGCTTTAAATAACCTTATCTTAATCTGGCACTAGCCTTAACCAACAAGATAATCCCTAAAACAGAATTACCGCTTGACCCGCTTTTGCAGCAATATGTCACCATGTCCTTTTAAAAAACAGAACAGCGTTCCATACGATTGCGTTCAAAAATACACAGTGTGTTACGCATGCAAGAGGAATGGTGCACAAGCCTAATGCCAGAACCACACATTAACATTCCCCTCGGGACCTGAAAATTTTGCGTCATCCATTTTGTTATGGTGTGATGCTCCGTCCAGCTTAAGTTAAGGATTTATCTAATAAGGTCCAGGGAAATCCTAAGCTTTAGCTAAAGCTTTTAGGATTTATGTGAGGTCTGTATGCATGGCTGGTAACTTTGGAAACTTTGCGCGGTCGTGAAATCGGGATATGAAATATGTTAAAGACCTAAATCGGTAGGTTCAATTTAAGAGCGGTATGTTTCATTTTAAATTGGTAAGTGTCAATTAAATTCACATGTGCCAATACATATCGGAATTTGTCGAACTAAATTGGCGTTTGCCTATTAAAATTGGTACGGTATATGCCGATTGAAATTGGTATATGTCGATTCCTGTGATATCATACAAAGTACAATCCCTATTGATGTCGTGTAGAAAAGAAAATGACATGATAGGCATTCTTCGTCACTTAGGATGAAGCGCACGGAAAAAAATCATCTTTAAAACTACTTAGTATCCCTTCACTGCGAACTTTGTCGACGTTTTCAAATTACGTCCTTCACTATCCTCCCCTTCGGTGGCGATCCTGAGGAGCGGGGGGCATATATATGTATTTCAATGCATGAATTTGAGTTGATTTTTTTACAGTATTGTTTTTTATTTTAGAAAACGAGGTAATACTCCTCTCCCACCCCAATTCTATACCAAGGAAAAATCGCCTCCCTTTTTCCTCTGCTTGCCCTTTCAAAACCCTAAATATCCACAGCAGATCCCTTAAAAGAGTATTCCAGAATATTCCCATGTTAAGTTTCCGAGATGCTGGCCTTTGAAGTTTTCTATAAAAGGTGAACTTCAATCAAGCCAGTGTTATGTCATGGATTCACATTGTTGGCCAATGTTTTGTTTTTCATACTGTTATTTTGACCTTAGATTGACTAAATGCTATCTTGCCCTACAGCCATATTATGAAGTTCTAAAAATTGCATTTTCTCGGGATGCAATTATCTTATCGAATTCGCAGTTAAATTGAATAAAATTGGTGATAAATTGTAAAACAAAAAAGAACATTTGTCAACAATGTGAATCCATAACATCTCGCCTGCTCGCTTCAAATTCATTTTATGTAGAAAATGTGTTACATTCAATTGCTAATACCTCGACAACCAAATATGGGAAATAAATAAAAATATCAATAAAACACTTGATACTAATCTCTTCAAGATTTTAAAAATAAACTTGGTTCTGGACTATCCATTCAGTAACTAGACATCAAACGTGCATGTGCGCCGCCTCATACACTGTTAAGGGGAACATCCTCATGACAGACAATCCAAAATATCGTCTCGTCAGCCTTATTTATCGCTCAGAAACTGTTTTCTTTTTTTGAAAAGCAACTAAGAGCATCATTTATGATTTTGAATAGGTTCACATATTACTAGCGATTCTTTCCAAGTAGACTAAAGATTAAGATATAAATGCCACTTTATACGTATGTATATGTAAGTTTTTATGAATGAAAAGCCCACTGTTCAATGAAGTTCGATGGTTAAAGATACGATTGGCTGATTACTGTTCTTGAATGCGAATCTTAAATTGAAATCAACAATATGATAAAGCGTGGATGTTTTTTGAATCAGGGGCCAGGATTTGCCATATCAAACACATAGCAAGCTGGAAGTGAGTTCCCTACAGAAACATACCAAACAATTGATTTGAATAGGGCATACTTCCTTTTTAAATGATAACAATGGTTCCCCTACGTTCCACTGCTCTCTAACCTCAAATTTTTGGACTATCATCAAAAGTTCTATCGTCTTCAAAATAATTCCAGAGGGTACAAAGTGCGCATTATCTCTTCCTGTACTTCCTGATAATGAAAGTACTTAAAAGAAGGAAACATTTTCACATTCTCCTTTAAAAAGCATTGCTACAACAATAAACCTTTGTGTGAATCAAAGGGTGTCTGATAACGGGGCAAAAGAGAAAGAATTTTGAAACACTCACCCTTTTTTTTTACAAATATAAACTAGTCCATTCTTTATATGGGCAAATAATTTACTAAGTTTCTCACCAAAAGTTCATTGAAGTGTCCAAAAAATTTCTTTGAAGTACCATATATCGGTGCACCTTTCAGCAACGCCAAGTGAGAGAGGATTTTGATAGGTCTCAATGGAGGTATTCTTGTTTCCAAAATTGTTTCTTTATTTGGAGACTTCCACTGTTATTATTCTATGTAATTAAGAATTTGCTTGTGATTTGAAAAAAACGAAGTACTAGCACGTATTACCACTTCATACTTTACATAGCGAGAAATTAACTAGAACTTATTTTTCGTTTAAAACCCTTTCTTCCATAATTGTCTTCCTTGCCATTGCTTGAGTTGATTTCTTTGGATTTTTCCCCACACTCGAGATTTGCATAACTTTAGTAATTAAAGTTTCGTTTTTTCGCGACTTCACAGCCTTCAAAATAACCGAGGCCTACGATGCAGTTGCTCAAGCGGGACAAACTACTCATGTGGAATGCGTGTTCAACGATTCTTTTGGAGAACTCACTGACATCACTTGGTTTTTAAACGACATTAAGCTCGTGAAGCACCATTCCAGTATAAGAAGCAGTTCTAGCAGGTACCAACCCGCGTTACCCCTTTAAAAGTTTTCTGCTACATTGAAAGCTAGAGAATGTTACTTTTAAAGATGCTGGAGTTTGCACATGCGAGTAATATTTCAAAACTGGAAATTCCGCAAAACACCATTCGACTCTTCAAGTGCAAGGTGAGTTTCATTGCACTAGCTTGATGATCCTTCTTAAAGAAAAGCTTATTTAGGACACTTAATTTATTCTTTTTTCTTTAGATGTAAGTGTGTAATGATAAAACTGATGGCCAACCAATTTATGTAACTTTCTAAAACTAACAATGAACCTAACATTTTTTCGTATTCTCTAGGTTCCCCGGTTATTTATATGGAAAAGAATTCATTCACGGAGAATGAGCCAACGTTTGCTACGTTTTCTGTCAAATTTGCTTTGGAACCAGAATTTGCCTCCATCGTGTGGACCATTGGTGATGATAATATATCTTCTAACTCAAGTTTTGAATTAATTGAGGATAGACGAAAGGAATGTCCAGCTGCCCATTTCTACTACAGTGGCAATAAAACATTGTACGGCAACCGTTACCATAACAGAAAGTTGTTGAAGTGCTCTGTGATTGGTAAGGCAAACTCCTCTACGAGTGTTCACATTAATACTTTGTGTAGGTTTATCGCTATCCCCACATATGAAAATTAAATTTAAAAAGGTATTTGGTTCTGATTGGTCTTGAGAGTGGCGAGGGAAGGTATAAATCAACGTTAACATCCCTTGCATAGCAAGAACCAATTTTTCACTAAACTAATAGGTAGCATAAAAAGAACAGATGCCGATAAATTATTTTTCCATAGTTTTCCCGACGATACCATTAAAAAGTGTTCAGCCTGCCGGAAGACATTTTTTCTTTGTTGCTGAAAATGACAGTGTGAAGATATTGTGTGTATCAGAAGGAAATCCTACCCCTTGCATTTATCTGGAGAAGAAAATATCTAACAAAATTTGGAACAAGACACAGGTAGGACCACTTTTAACTGGGCGTGATGGGGAGAGTGTTTTCACCATTTTTACTATAACTAAGGAAGATGCGATTACGCTTCGATGTGTTGCAGAAAACGAAACTGGGCGAAACATTTTCAGCGTCCAGGTCACAATACAACTGAAAAGTAAGAAGACTTGATTAAACAATATACATGATATATTATTTGACAGTAGATGACATTCAGCTGCTCTCTATTGTTTCGGTAGTCAGGTTTTATCTTTCATTGCTTGTTACATTATATAACAGTTTGAAAGAGCCACAAATTTTCAGTGTACTTGCTTGCTAACTTCTCTTTTATTTAAATAGAGCCGGTCGCAGTGAGAATTATGACCCACCTTTCGGAGAATATTTTCTTCAGAGATACCTTTTCAACATCGTGTGTAGCACAAGGCCACACTGTTCCACAAGTTTACTTGGAGAATATTTTGAACAATAATCAATGGGTACAACTCCAACTTACACCAACAAAGACGATCCAAAACTCATCAATTAACTTCACATTTAATATTATGAATGCCAAGCATAACCCCAACGATGTTTACAGATGCAAAGCCTTTAATGCACTAGGCTCTAACGCTAGAAGTCTTAATATAACAATAGAAATTTCAGGCAAGTCAAAATTTTTTGCAAAAATGCCATATGGTGGTTGGAATAGATATTTGTGAAAAATACGGATTGTGCAAACAAATCATGCAAAAACACCATTATTATTTGGATTAATTTCAGCAGATTTAATGTCTACTTCTACTCATTTTTGCGTGTAGTGTTTTTTTTTCACACCATTCATGGCCGTAATTCCATGCACCAATGTGCAAAATCGGTTTGTTGGTATCTCATCATAAGCATGGAGTTTACCACTCTGAGCCGGTTACTCCATGTCACAATTGGGTAGTGACGATAGAAATAATGGGGAACGTCGCTATAGTGAAATTGAAAGCAAATTTATACCTCTCTTTTTATGATGTCAAATAGACTTATATTTTTCTTTTCCTTGAGAAATCTCGCGGGCCGCAAAAAAAAAAATCACTGGCTGTCCGCATGCGGCCCGCGGGCCGTAGGTTGCCCACCCCTGATTTAAACTGTCAGTTCATACGATTTTAGAAGGTGCTTACAATTACCTATCGTCACAATCACACTTGAAATGTTTCATCCTGTCTAAAAATTTGTTTTCTTAAATTCTTTCCTCGTAGAATATAATGCTTTCTAAAGTCTTTCAGTTTTGGGTATTAGGTCTAAATACTTTCTCGAAAAAGCATCATTTTCATATTACAGAAAGGGATTAGAGGAAAGACATGATATGAAGTAACTGGTATATTGTCCCGAGATATAAAATAATATCTAACTTGATATTATGTACGGAACAGATAAAATATCAATAAGGATTGTTTGCATTTATGGAAACACAGGTTTATCAAACAGGTACAACGTCGCAATGGCAGGAACAAGGTAAAAGCGTCTTTTTTCTTTTTTCTTTTTTTGTTTTCAAGTTTTCTTTTTGTTTGTTTCTTTTGTTTTTATGTAAAAACCTTGTGTAGTTGTACAGTAATTAATAGTATTAAGCGGTTCTTAAAATATATATGTATAATAATTGGGATAATCATAATCTCAAACTTCTCACG
Source organism: Holothuria scabra (assembly GCA_037179385.1). Taxonomy (NCBI): domain Eukaryota; kingdom Metazoa; phylum Echinodermata; class Holothuroidea; order Aspidochirotida; family Holothuriidae; genus Holothuria; species Holothuria scabra. The sequence goes on along the minus strand of CM074181.1, from coordinate 46,173,813 downwards.
TTACCCAATGCGATGACAGTTGAATCCAATGTAATGGCTTTTTGCAATATACAAGAAGTGCAAAGCACCTATTCATCGTTTTAAAACAAGAATTTATTGGAGGCGAACGTTTCTTTCCGTTTCTCATATATTACAAATGTGCAGGTTATAAAAGGAACTGTGACATTGCTAGCAGGATGTGATTTTGATATTCATGGATCTGTTAATAATGATTTTGTGACCAGTATTGTAAGTTCAATGCTTTGCCATATTTTGCATTTTTTTATTTTTTTTATTTTTTTTTGGGGGGGGGGGTCAAGTCTAATGCATTGAATAATTACCAAGAAAGATAGGCCTATGGTAATTATTATGGCAATATAAATTTTCTCTACACTTTTATAGGTTAATATTATATAAATCTAACTTCTGTAGTTCGATTTTTCACATGGTATGCTCGATTTTATATTTTTAATATTCAAATCAAAATTCCGAGCATATCATGTTCTCGACGCTGTCAACCTTAATTGAAAACAATATTAAATGTTTTGGGAGATTATTCTTTAAGGACACTTTCCAGTAGCTTTTAACTTGGGTCTCGTAGAGAACGAAAACAATATTCCACACCATGTCTTCTAAACCCTGTTTTAATACCGTTTTCCTAACACAAGATATCTCACTTTAATGGTTGGTCATTTTTTTTTTTTAAAAATACCTCTATCTTTCAACAAAGCCACAAAGAGTCTTCATTAAAATGCCCTGTTGGCCATGGCATCTGGTACCTTTCGAATGTTTTAATATCTTTTCCTTAGATCTAGCATCACTCTACATCATCTGTAAGGTACAGCATTTCCTGCAGCGGCATCAAAATTATAGATAAATTCAAATCAAGGTGCCGCGGCGACATCACAGATTTCCCATAATCCAATTAACTCAAAAATAGCATATCTTTGGAACGCTATATGCTATTGAGTTACAGTTTTCACTTTCTGAATGAAAAAGATCTCCTGCATATTTTCAAGTCAATGAATTTTGTGTCTGGAATATTCTTTAACGAGAAATTCAGACGTTCAGATGTTTGATACTTACATTGTTTATTTTGCTTTTTATTTCTCTTCTTGTTCAAAGGAATGAAAGCGTTGGTAATAATGAAGTAACTGGAACCATTTTTTAAAATACGCCAGATATGTGTCGCTCCTTACCACCTTTGCCAACCTTCAGAGGTAAGAATGTTTTTAATTTATTACTTTGCATATGCGTAGACATATACGTAGTACTTCAGATCTGTGAACATCACTGTGACATTTATTCCTCGTTACAGCGTTTTAATCAGTCAACGCTGATTTCTTTATTTCTGTGAGAATATAGAAATTTAATTATTTGTACGGTTTTTAGTCATGTTAAACATAAAACTTAAAATTTCTGGTAATTTAGTTTAGTTAGTTAGTTAGATAACTCCAACTATGAAGAGTAAGACTGTCGAGACATTGTTTTCTCTTATTATTCTAAAATTATATGTGGCTATTATTTTACCTTCGGTCTGGTGGCTAGTGTCCCTGTGATTTGCAATTGTAGCATTTTTTTCTGTGATTATTTCTGAAAGCGTACTGCCACATCTCTTCTGCTCTGTGCACAGTTAATGGGTTCATAAAACGACGCACCTCATGTGTGGGATCTGAAGGAGTCGAATGGGTAGAAAATTCAAAGGATGTCAAAGAAAGATAATTTTATCTCCTTTCGTGGTTTATTTCTTCATAAGGATGTTCCAGGGAAATGTTATCCGTAAAGAAAAATTATATATAACATTTCAGTACTGTTAGCCTACTCAACGAAAGTCAGAGGCTCATTGACCTTTGCACCCAAGTTTCTCCTCTTATCCATATCCATAGATTAAGGCAAGACTACAAGCCCGGCTCTGACGGGAAAGGCGCATTAGATGTCAATGAATATGAGTGTGAGGTTAAATATTACGTACTGGAACGTCCTTGAGAAATATCACACAACGATGTGTGACACGCGTGACACAATTATTACGAAAGGATAACTTGTTGTAAGAAAAATTGATGGGCCTTATACATAATCCCAGGCTTATTTTTAAACATGTGAATTGTTCTCAGGACATGTTTTTATATATGTACAAATATAAAGCTTCATAAATGCAAAATAAGTGTAACCATGCTTTCATTTTAAGTCAAAGTCAAATAATGCAACCATTTTGAATCTGGTGAAATTGTATTTAGCCTCGACTTCAGCGTATAAAGGGCTTATCGTTTCCTCCTGTTAAGCTATTCAGGAAAAACATTTCATTTTGATCAGTTCTTAAATTCATTTCATCGTAATTACAGCGGCGGCGCTACGGGAGTAAAAGGGGCATCCGCAGATATTGACCCCACTCTCCCCCCAGGTAGGTCAGTTAGGAGATGGGTTAAACAAAAGAGTAAATGAGGTATTTCTCCTGCGACCTAATTTTTCATGAAGAGATATGCTGAAAACTCAGAGCTTCCCGGAACTTCGCCCTTGGACCGCCACTCCCAGGAATGTGCGCTTTGTGCTCGTTTTCGAGCTCGGTTTCGCCCTAGCATTTTTGTCCCGAACACTATCCTTTGCTTTCAACCCTTTACCGTTGTTTGGGTCCTTTTGGACCCAGACGGCGAGCGCAGCTGTCACCCATCTTTACTGTTTCACGCGGAGCTCGAAACTGCGAGTAGCTACCCGAAAATTCGGCCACAACAACGAGAGAGACAATAGTTTAAGATCACGGGGTTAACAGCCTACGGAAGCTGATGCGGGGCGTGCTACGTCCGCTTTTCCGCCCACTCCCCAGGCGCGCAAATATGCCCCGATTGGAGCACAACGGTAAAGGGTTAATCTAAAGTATCTGCGCCACGGGGCTGTTCACACACGCAGAGGCAGCGGCATCAGCTTTGCAGTGAACGCACTCTACAGGCTTATTTTAACCCTTTACCGTTGTTTGGGTCCTTTTGGACCCAGACGGCGAGCGCGGCTGTCACCCATCTTTACTGTTTCACGCGGAGCTCGAAACTGCGCGTAGCTACCCGAAAATTCGGCCACAACAACGAGAGAGACAATAATTTAAGGTCACGGGGTCAAAAGCCTACGGAAGCTGATGCGGGGCGTGCTACGTCCGCTTTTCCGCCCACTCCCCAGGCACGGTAAAGGGTTAATTTGCTTGCCCCCCCCCCCCCCTTCCCATTCTCACATTGTAGTGACGACACTAATTGTTCACGAACTTGTCCCTGAAGAAAAATCACCCTTCTGATTGGTTTTATAAAAAGTAAGCACTAAATGAATAAGGTGACTTGGCTGTACATATCGTAATATATTTTTCATGGGAATCAATGTGCCAAATGGTATAGATGTTACCATTTAGAAGTTTTAACCGTTTTATCAACTGAGGAATGATCATAGAGATGACTTGTGTAAACTTTAATACAAATTTTATTGACCCCTATATTCGTTATACTCAAAAGCAAGATCAATTTCTTGTCAACGTGATTCGAAATTGATAACCAATTAAATTTTTCATGCATTTGTCATAAAGCATATCTGAACGTAATGGTTGTTTGTGTTTGTTTTCTTTCATTTATTCAGAACATGCTAAAATGGTGATGGCTTGAAATACTTTGAACATTATCTAGATTTCTGACCGTGATTACACAAGATATAAATGTTTGAAATCCCATAAAGATTCGTCAATTCCCCTTCAGAATTTAACCACTTTACGATAATTCATGTTTAAACGTGTTGCAGTCGTTTTCACCAAAGACAGTAATTTTGAAAGGATCTCCGGACGTTTGATTTTTTTTTTTAAGTGTGAAACCGGAATTTTTTGCCTCAAAAGAATTATTTAAACCACCGGGTCACTTACAGAGAGCCTTCACTAACCACAATCATATTTAACTTCTCTTAATAGTAGGGTGATTGCTCAGAACTTTTCATAGCCACCTGATTTTACGGTTGTGTCCAGTTAGTTGTTACTTTTAATGTGACTCAGAACTCAAACCAAGCCAGTGACTCGGGTCACTTTAATATTTCTGTAAGGGAAATCATGATACAATTCCTCGATTCATTTCCCTTTAGAAAATTGGTGACTGGAGTTCGACTCGTTACAACGCGGTCATTACTTATATTGCGGTCAGTCGATGCAAATAAAGTTGTTTTTCTTGCAAAATTCCTATTCAGAAACCAATTTATAGTCTTCTCGATAAAGAAAGTCTGTCAAAATGGCGATTATTTTGCTACTACATTCCATTCACATTAAAGTCATCTCTTTCAAATAGTTTATTAGGGATTATCCCTAACGCAAAGCTTGGATATCTTTCGTCAATCATAAAATAGAGTACAGTTATACGTAGGTATAGGCGTTCAGCATTCATACTATCAAAAAGCACTTTTTCTTCAAAACTAGTTGAAGAAACATCTTGCATCTTGCAACAGGACTTCTCACAAAGCGGTAAACGTACCACAACTTTATTAAATGCAGAGACTCTTAAGTTGTCTCGTTTGTCCTCTTCAACACTGATTGACGGTCAATGGGGCATTTTTCCCTTCGGATTTATTCCCTGCCACACAGTTGTCCAAAGTTTCCTGTCATTCCCAATCTGATTTTGAATTACTCTCAGTCTAATTAAAATTATGCTCAGACTAATAATTGATGAAGAACAGCTTCCAGGGGAACAATAATAAACGCCTAGTTTATTTTAAGCAGGCCGCCAACTATGAATATCTCGGACTTGTGGCCACTTCAAAGTAGGGCAGACTTACCAGGCCAACATTTATTTGAAATGTTAACCGTTTAACATTATGAAGAGCTAGTAAGTAGTTTGTAAAAAAGTATAGGAGTATAGGAGTATATGCAATAGGTTAGTGGTAACTCTTCATCAGAAAAAGAAAGTACATTATATAGTAAAACAAGCCTTCAGTGGCTCAGCTAGGGATTTCGGTCTACAGGGGAGCCCCGAAGGAGTAAATACTCTTAGCCTCAGCACGATCGAAGCCACGGCTTTTCAGACTTTCCATTTGATTTTCCGCACCTGGTCAGTGGCGGATCCAGGAATTTTCAGTGGGGGGGGGGGGGGGGTCTGCATGTGGATGGGACGTCAAAAAGAACACTGAGCGAAGCGCCGCCATATGTATGGCTGTTGTTTAGTCTCTGATGCCTATTAGAATTCAGGAAATGGGAAATTGGGGTAGTAGGCAAGCATCCAAATTTTACCATATTTTTAAGTGTGATTACCACTCTACTAGGACTAGGGGCGTAATTTGCGCGCTCTGAAATTTTCGCCCTTTCCAAGTATTTGAAAACATGGAGCTTGTATTGCAGAAAAGTTTGGATCCTGGGTTTCTTGCAAAGAAATTTGAACAGTTGATGGATTACTGAAGAATTTGCATTTTCTATCGGCAAATCTGAGGTTGGGCGGCGACCAAAGATCGTTGTGGTTACATAATGTTATAAAACACCTACGTAATGATGCTCTCCGGCGAAATTTTTTGAGCTTACATGGAAGAAAGCACGGAATTTTATGAAAGAAAATTTATGAAATATCACTGTATATAGTTAACGGTGTCACTTGATGATCTGGTGTTACAAGTGAAGCAAATTTCCGATTTTGTCACTTCCAGAGTTCGGAAAAGTTTACCAAAGTGAAGGTATGACTCGATGAGCGAGCACTTCTGCTAAGGAATTGCAATTTGCGGCGCGCGAAGCGTATACGGAAAAGTTTGCTTTCTTGAATCAAATAATGACGAACATGGAGCTTTCATTAGAGAAGATTGATTGGGAATTTCGTAATTTCATGAGTTGTCAAAACCACACAGTAGAGCGGTCTCACAATTGGCAAATTTACGAATTCTTCATTTTCAGAGCCCCTGCCCCGCCTGTGTGTCTAAGAAAAGGGGCCGAGATGCAACATGGTGCTAAATGTTTCAATATTTTGAGCCACTATGAAACTCCCAAGCTTTCAAAACATTGTCTTGAAAGTTTTGGTAATCATTACTTCAACGGATTATACGGTCAATGTAAATTTAATACCGGGTGCTACACGGTTTTAGACTATTTCATGTGTAAACTGTACGAAGTGTCATGTAGTATGATGCACCCTCCATGACCTTTAACGGAAACGCCATCTTGTTGTTTAAGAGCAACTCACCCTTCCTTTTGTTCTAGATTCCCAGGGCCCTTCCTGTTTCTCGTCACGTGAACGCGACAAACTACCTCGCCCTAGTTCCACTTGTATGCTGTATCCCATATTTTCAAGGTGTGGCCAATTTCACCCTCTACAGCCTCCTCATTGGTCCTTTTTTAGATCAGCATATTCCTTAATATTTATTTAATTGGCGCGTCACAACTTTTAACCAATCAGGGGACTGCATGTGTTCCGATCTCCCCGAGACATGAAAGCTCCGAGTCTGCAAGTTTTGGTCACACTCGCACACTGGTGCAGCAGACCTCAGACGACGACAACTTGAGTCAATCTGTATATAGTTAATTTTAATAAGCGTTTTTTCTTTTGCCGGCTGTTAATCGAACGGAATAAAACCGCCAATCATCTTGAATTAGAACTAAATCTTCCTGTCATCTATTTATTCATATCTCAACTCGTATCGCCTACACACTCTGCAACATCCCCGTACAAGCCTTCGTATCAACGATTGGCCCATTATCCGACAGTAGTCGTAGCCCCACACATGCGATGTCACAAACAGCGTTACCAGGGGCCGTTGGCGGAAAACGCTGGATTTAGCATTCGTCATTGCGCAATGTCTAAACAAAACGGGAATTTACCAAATGATACGGAAGATAGATACATTATAATTTACATTTTTCATTTTATTGAAGAATATGACCCAAAAATACGGTAATCAAATAATGTAACAACTATCACTGTATTTTTAAAAAGTAATTAGGCAAAGGCTACAATTAGCCTGGCTATCTATACAATTTTTATCATCCCGGTAGGGGGTATGCATACCCCCATCCTCCCCCCCCCCCTTGGATCCGCCATTGCACCTGGTAGAAGGCTACTTTGCCACTTCTCCTCAGCAAGTTTTTCTATCAAAACATGTTTAAATACTTTTATTACTAGATTTCGAAAAAGCTTTCAATTCTACCAATCATGATTATCTATGGGTTGTGTTAAATCGTTTTGGTTTTGGCCCAAACATAATTCAGTGGTGTACTATTCTCTACAAAAATGCTAGTTCGTGCCTTTTGATTAATGGTCATCTTTCCCCTTTCTTCTCTTTATATAAGGGATGCAGGCAAGGGGATCAGTTATCTCTTTATCTCTTTATTTTGGGGTAGAAATGCTAGCAGCTAGTATTCGTTACAACAATTATATTAAGGGTATTACGGTTTATGGTTGTGAAGTGAAATTATCTCATTATGCGGATGATACTATACTTCTGTTAGACGGAAGTGTTGATTCACTTAGACATGCTATGCAAGTTCTTAATAATTTTGCGATACTGTCTGGTCTTCATGTTAATTGGGGTACAGGTAAAGTTTTGTGGTTTGGCTGAAAATGTTTTTCTGAGGAGAGGTTGGATGGTTTCCAACGACTTATTTGGGATCCAGGGGGACGTTTTGTGTATTTAGGAATACTCTTCACGGTTAACCTCGAAAATATCGTTGACATTAACTTTCAGTGTGTTATGGATAAAATCAAGGAGACCATGTCACATTGGTCAAGGAGACGTCTTACCCCGCTCGGAAGAGTAGCTATTGCAAAAACTTTACTTGTTCCAAAGCTTAATTACCTCTTTCTAAACCTCCCGAAACCAACTGATCATGTTCTTAAAACAACTGTCAATGTTTTTCAATTTTGTTTGGAAAGGCCCAGTCACTGGAAAGGCCAGGATCGTATTAACAGGCCTCAGTTTTGTCAGTCTTATAATGCAGGCGGAGTCAAAATGATTAATCTGGGGGAATTTATTCACTCCTTAAAATTAACATGGCTTCGAAGATTTTATAAAGCAGATGAAGTTTCTTTGTTATCTACAATGTTTAATTACTACATAAAGAAGCATATTGAGTTCGTTTTTGAAGGAGGGACAATATATCTCTCAAATAAGTTGAATCTCGTTTCTAATCCTTTCTACAAGGATGTAGTGAATGCTCTTATTCGTTTAAAACAGATACTTCAAAGTGATTGCAAATTCAACAAAAGATTAGATTTATTTCTTTGGCAAAGTGATATTCTTTAAGTTGATAATAAACCTTTCATCTTGCGCGATTGGTATATATGCCAATGGTGTAAGTTATATATAAGTGATCTAATTGACAATAAAGGTCACTTTCTAAACCTGAATTCCTTTCATGAAATGTATAATGTAAATACCAACTTTTTAAGATTCTTTGGAATCTGCCAGACAATTAAAGACTATTACGGTAGCGTGAAATTATTAAAGGTCATTCGACACATTGTCCTCTAATTTATGAAAAATAAAAAATCAGAAAGGTTCGCATGATTTTTACTCCATCCTTAATACAAAAGTGACTATCCCAAATTCTCAATCGAAATGGTGTGCCGATTTAACAGTTTCTTCAATGAACTGGCAGAACATTTACAATTTACCCTTTTCATTGAGAATTGATAGTCACTATAAATGGTTTCAATACCGTATCAACACGCGATTGCTGGCAACAAACTCTTTCCTGTATAAGATAAATATTTCTAACTCTGATTTGTGTTCTCTTTGTTCAACTGAGAAAGGAACCATTTGGCATCTTTTTTGTAATTGTGTCAAAGTGTTGCCTCTTTGGGATGCCTTCACCAACTTCATCTATTTGGGTTTTAGAGGGAATTTTCGTCTCAACGAGCAGATTAAATTCTTTGGAATAACTAAAAACATTGGATTAAATAACGGTATTAACAAACTTTTAATTTGGTTTAGATATTTCATATACAAGGGTAAACAAAATACAGAAGTCCCCTGTTTCAATTCCTATCGTTTTGAAATCAAACAAATAATTTTAGCAGAACATTATAATGCAGTGATCCACGACAAGCTTGAACTCTTTCATAATACATGGGGATACGTCCTTCATGAACTGCATTTGGAGTTTGATTAGGTGTTCACTTTGTTACAAATTCGTTTTGAGAGCATCTTATCTATGTTTCTGACTTTACTGTTTTTTCTCTTTCTATTTCGTGCATGTTATTCTTATTTTGTAATGTATCTTGCTTTTAAAATGCCCAAGTATTCTGCGTTACTTAAAGTATGTAAGGTGTCTAATCGGGGGAATACCCCTTGCCCTCTAGACACGATTATGTTAAAACAGGGCTAATAAATAAATAAAAAAAACATGTTCAAATTTTCTATCGATGGGCCTTCGCAGAAGAAAATTCGGGGGGGCAAATTTCTTTTAGGGGGAAAAGCTCCGCGCCACCATGAGTTGGCACGGAGCGCAAGAAAATTTTGGCCCAAAATGTCTCTCAGATCGCTGGAAATGGCATTTCTTATAAAGCCTATTTAATGCATATAAATAGGGAAAACACTGAGTAAACTGTAAGAAAAGCTGATGTTAATTTTTCTTCGTCTTTTTGATTATGTTTTCTTCGTTTTTTTTAGGTTTTTTATTTTCCAGGGAAGGGCAAGTTCCCCCCTTGCCCCTACCTGCGGACACCCATGTTTCTATCCCTCTCTTTCACATTCTAGTATTAAGGCGGTCATTATTTTTTGTGTTATTGTCAGGTCTCGATTTAAGATTTTAATGTAGTAATGGGCTACTTTGTGTAGATGAAGATTAAACCTGCTATATAAATATAAATATAAATAGCGCGCAATCTTACAGGGGGAAAAAGTTATGAAAATTAATCACCGTTAGGTGTACATTTTTTGGTATCTGGAAATCAAGATAAGTACACAAAGAAACATTAATTGACGTATTTTACATCATGTGACCACTCTGAAATAGCCATTATTTAAGTACATTGCAAGAAATAGCCAAGACAAAAGGTCTTCTTGGCTGTCTAGATACCGAATTCATAATAAATAAAAGTAGCTTAAACCTAGGCTTATTAGATGCCATTTTTGGCTTTTGAGACCACGAAGGTACAGGAGTAGGCATTTTCATGGAATTATCGTGCAGTGTCAGAAATAGCCATTTATCATGAAAATGCATACTTGAAGAAAATCAAAATGGAAACTGCTCAGTAAAACTCCTAAACCATTACCACTCTGATAACAGTTTTATTCTATTTTAACCTGAATGTTCTCTTCAAATGATTTTGAAAAATGTTGTGAAAGCTGTAGCAACTAGTTTTGTCACAAATACCACTTTTGTCTCACCAACCACTTTTGTCAAATTTTTGCCCACTTTTGTCACCAATACCACTTTTGTCACAACCATCGCCTACTTTTGTCACAACGGAGGTCACGACTTTTGTCACGACAATTGCCCATATTTGTCACAATTTGACAGGACACGACTTTTGTCACACACACTTTGCCCACTTTTGTCACACACGTTGAGAAAATTTGGTAAGCCTTGAAGTCATACTCAGTACATTTTAAGTAGTTGAAGCACGATTATATGGTCAGTTTCGAGCAAATCACCTTTGTAAGCTGTAATACTCACAGGGAGAGGGAAAGGAGCCCCCTCCTCCCCAATAAATTTACCAAGGTGGTTTCGTGCACCAAGTCGTGCACGGAAATCATATAAGGTTTTGATCCTGCCCCTCACTCCAATTTTGAAGAGCACTAGGATTTCTTCCATTAGGGCTGGTAATGAGAATCTTGCTTTCATTTTAAATAAAATTGTAAGACATTACCAAGAAACAATTTTAAAACAGAATTTGAGGCCAACAATTTATGACCATGTAGAAATGCTTAAAGAGGGTTCTTCGAAAATTAATTGTTGACTCAGGTTAGTGAATATCCCACATGGTTGGTGACGAAAGGGACGAAGTGTCTCTTGAAAATTTCCCGGGTAGGGCGACTTCATACCGAGCTCAGAAAAGGGCGAAAGGAAGAATAAGGAAACGGGGAAAGAAAGAGACGACGGAGTTTAGAGAAGGATGGGTAAAAAGAGAGAGTAGAAGACCCGTACAGATACACAGAAATGATTCAGACAGGTATGTTTTCGTAACTTTTCATTTTTTAGATCATTTGCATATAAGAGATCAAGGGCGACGAGGTAAAGGGGAATTAAAAAAAAACCAAAGAGCCCTAACATCTTTTTTTAATATGTTAGTTTCTTTTGCAAACGTTGGTCGTGGGGACTTTTCAGTCATCTCGTGGCAGTCCTGCCGCTACATGCTCCACGAATGTAATCCTTTCTGAGCTCTTCGCATTACAAAGGTGAAAACGACTGGAAAATACGGTCTCAGGCTGAACTACAGGGTACATGATGACACCACTGATCTGTACAGAAGTACACGGGTAGCGCTTGTGGCAACTTTTTCGTTGAAGTCACCAGTCCGCCATCGTGCTACTAACAAAATATGGGCCTTCAGTCTATATATACGACAGTTCGATAGTGTGTATAGATAGAAAATGACAAATAATTGATTTTAAAATTAGAATAAGGTGTCTTCGTGTATTGCAAATAACTGGGTGACTGTGCTCTAGGTTCCTGCAGCCCATTGTTGATGTTTTGCCCATTGCTCCATTCACAGTAAAAGATATGGGAAAGCTTTAGCTCATCATGCTACCTGAGACCCTGCTTCTCGTCGAAGGTTACAAAAATTCGCATTAGTGCAGTATGCTTAAGGCATACGACTTCCTTGGATCCAGGCCCAGAATTCATTTTAAGCAATGAAAAATGATCGCGCAAGGTAAAAACTACATGTCCTCTTTACTATGTCTTCTGTTTACTGTCATAGCATCACCCGGCTAACAGGCTATATGGCAATCAGAGGGCGGGAGATATTGTGGGTGACACGCAGGTTAGCTGATCCATATGGACCCCACTGGTTTGTGCACCCAAAATATTGGTGAAGCCAAGGTGGCCGGGTACCTACTTATCTATTTTGCAAGGGCCCATGACTCGAATAATGCTGGGGACCGTAAAGAAGAATTATGCTATTTAGGCCCATAAAGATTTTTTCACAGAACGATGCACTCGCCGCGAGCCGCACGTATATGGGAGAATCAGGCAAGTTGACTATTCGAAGTACACGAGCCAATTCGATTTATCTAAGACCATATGCCCAAACATAATACTGCCATTTGGACCCAAGTATAACTGTAGATCATAGCACGTACCCATGCATGACTGGAATCCAATAATAGATGTAGTTGCAGGGCTGGAATGCCCATTCTGCGATCATGAAAGTAGTCAACTAACTTTATTATGCTGGTTTGTTATGCTGTCCATGCACTTGTTCACGTCTTCCTTTCTTTCCTATGCAACCATCAGATGTATCACTTCACTATATGACCCTTCCAAGAGTCTCCCATATTCCCGGTCTCGCCTTTCATATTTGAGAGAGGGACCCGAGTGCGGCCCGAGGATCCCCTTCCGTTGTCGCATCTTCGGTCTTATGATAGGCCTATGGTGTATTCATAGGTTATTTTTGTCGTTTCCTCATACTCTTAATTCGAATTTTCTAGCCGGTTTCTTATTATCACTGTTCCCAGCCACAAAAGTTTACTCTGAACCACCCCTTCTCCGAACCGCCCGACATGATTTTGAGTTGTGGGTGTAATTAACTAAAATCATTTTTCTTGCTACGTGCCCCTCTGATTTACAAAAGTGAATACTAAATCACAGCCCCTGTTTAGTAAGCATAGGTTTAACTGCGTAACACTTCTCACTTCAACTAAGCCGATGTGTGTGACAAAAGTGGGCAAAATGTGTGTGACAAAAGTCGTGTCCTGTCAAATTGTGACAAATATGGGCGATTGTCGTGACAAAAGTCGTGACCTCCGTTGTGACAAAAGTGGGCGATGATTGTGACAAAAGTGGTGTTTGTGACAAAAGTGGGCAAAAATTTTGACAAAAGTGGTTGGTGCGACAAAATTGGTATTTGTGACAAAACTAGTTGCTACAAAAGCTATTTTGGTATTTTTATAAACTCTTTTTATTGTCTATGTTGACAATTATCCCTGACAACAAGAGGGCTATTTGCGCTACAATTATTGTTGCGCCCTTTGCAACATCTTTTATTGGCCGGGAGGGTAAATTTAATGTCAGCCTGTGTATTTTGTAGGCTTACAATCACGCTTGGTGTAGAAGCAATTAACTTAGCACAGCGACAACATTCATTAGTGAGTATAAAACATGAAGATACGTTTCGGCAAACCTATCCCTATATTACAGAAGATGACCCTTTTCATCAGAATAAAGTGCAGTTACTGGTGGCTGTTTGAGCAGGCCAGTGGCGTAGCCAGGATGGGATTTTGGGGGGGGCCTAGGTAACAAGTGGGGGGGCCTAGGTAACAACGAGGGTCAGGCACGGCAAGACTATGTAAGCGGAGCGCCACCATCAGTTGGCGCGGAGCGTACAAGAAAATTTTGGGCTTTAAAACCCCTCCAGATGGCCGGAAACGGCACTTCCCATGTGTTTTAAGCTGGATGTACCCAGCCTTGAAATACGAATCTCATGTCCGCGATGTCTCAAATAATGAGAATAAAAAATCAATCTATGAAAAATGGTAATACATACACTTTTTAGGGACCTCAAAACTGGGCACTTCTGATCTGTGGCCTGGGGGATGAGACTAAAGGGAGCCGGTATCTCCCTTTCCCTTGGGAAAAATTGTAAACTTCAGAAGCTCGTAGATCGCAAATGCGGCAATATTTGAATCTAAGCGGAGCGCCACCATCAGTTGGCGCGGAGCGTACAAGAAAAATTTGGGCTTTAAAACCCCTCCAGATGGCCGGAAACGGCACTTCCCACGTGTTTTAAACTGGATGTACCAAGCCGCAAATTCGGCAATATTTGAATGGATTTCAGCTTACCTAAGGCAGTACCTCACCCTTTAACAGGAAAACCAAAAGTAGTTGTGTCCCCCTCTGAGAAACTTTCTTTGCGTTAGATTTCCTAGATGCAAAATGGTGCTATGTTTGGCAAAACTTTGAACTGATTATAGGCCTGAGTTTTCGGATTTTCCCTTTTTGGGGAGCATGAAAAATGTAAAAATATTTTTAGTTTTTCTAGAGATTTTACAAGAGACATACATACTACCAAAGAAACAATGTGCAAAATGGTGCAGTATTTGTTCATCGGTACATTACGTGGTCAAAATTAAAATCCCTCAAAATAATTGAACCTCAAAGCAGAAGTATGGATCATGTGGGAAACACATGAAATCCGGACCTTGTGGACATTTTACAAATCCCCCGGACGCCAGTGCCAACTACTAAAAAGAGGACTTGTCGAAAAAAAATCGTTTTACAGTGGCACTTGTCATGGGCAGGAGTGAGGCACGACATAGGCCTACTTGTTAAGGATGGAAGGGAAGAATTATTCGAAGGCAGTACCTTACCCTTATCTGCTTACGGCATATTTTGTGTAAAATTAAGTATAGGAAGGGTCGTGTAAGAGTGGTCTACAGTGTACGATTGCCTTATTTTCAGTAAATCAATCAGCCATCCGAAAGGGAGAAAGGGTCTTAACCTAACAAAGTCGCATTAAAGTTTGTCGTCGAGACTTTCGTTTCATCTTCGAAGTGAAATGCAATAAACTACAGTGCAGATCACAAACGGTATCTAATTTAGTGAAAGTATGCATTTTGAAGTTATTGCTTGATTTCATACGTGCGGACAAAATGTGTTTTACATACATTCATCCATTTTTTTTTTAATTTTTACACATTTTTTTATTTTTTTCAAAAACTTTATCAGGACGCAAAAAATCTGGGGGCCTAGGCACCCCAGCCCCCCCCGTGGCTACGCCACTGGAGCAGGCTGGGTCTAAAAACAACGCTTTTAAATTATGTCCTTTGCCAATAATGGTGCTAGAGTAAATTATGTTGAAAACCTAAAAAGGGCTCCGACAGACGATTTTGGTCCGTCAGGGTGGGTGACCGCCCCCTGACCATATGCTCCGCCACTGCAAGCCTTAGTTACTACCTGTAAAAAAATAGATAGTGCTATCACGTAGGGCTGCGTCTTCAACCCCATCCGCTAAAGCTAAATTAAGCCTACAATGGGAATTAATTTTTACTATCACTACAAAAGAAACTTTTTGCGTGCACCAGAGACATAATCCTCTTTCCAGTAGTCAAGAGGATGAAGATGACTACAATGATAACGTGACTGTTATGAAAAAACGATGTTGACGTGATGACAAAAAATTTTTAACCGGATGCGTAGTGATACCTCGGCAAACTGACATTTAGTCTTTCAACCCAAACCTCATTGAGGAAGTTGGCCCTCGCAGGGCTTAGAGTACTTTATTTGCAATGGAAATTCAATTTTTCGCTGAATTAATATATATTTGTCGTGGGAACTACATACAGGTTGAAAGATCAACATATGACACTGCCAAAGATTGGCATTAGAATAATTTACACAGGAGATAAGTTTGGGGAATGAACTTTGGACCATACATACATTGCCACCATCTAATCAATACCCATATCAGCAACAATAGTTTGGCATGCTCTTGTCTCAGTTCACTAACGTGGTTCGAGTTCACTTGCAAGATATAGTCTGGCCTGAAGTAAACGGGTTGAGTTTTCTTAGCTGTCTTGTCTGGCCCATTGACTTTTGCTCACTGATGAAAAAGACGAACTTTCAACACTGATGAAAAAGACGAACTTTCAACAACGTTTTCTTTCCAAGTAAGTTTGAATTTGTAATTAAGATAACGAAGACAACGGTTAAAACATACAATGTACCGTATCTGTACGTAATATTTCACTGAAGAAGAGTCCCTACATAAAATTGAATTTCTCCTCCAGGGAAAATTGGAAATATGTGGTACCACGTTATGGTACATTTTATTAGCATGTTGTTATACACACCAAGGCGCTTTGGCAATGTATGTTCATTGTTCACCTACATTGTCAAGTCCCTGTGGTCTTTATCTGGGACCCCAAAGGACACGGCATTTGGTTTTGTAAAAGCTAAGGTAACCAGTACTGTTCAAAAGAACTATTACAAACCTGTAAACTACCCCGTTGGGAGCAGCACTGAGAAGTGGTACTTCAATTTGTTCATGAACGTGTTTGAAAACGAAACTATATGTTGGCACGTACCGAACCTTGTAATGTCGTATTTGCCCAAGTTCATGGTTCGTTCTACTAATGTGCTTAGTAAGCTTACACAACGAACTCAAAGACTTTAAGCAGTGCCCAATTGTTCAACTTTGACGTCTGTGGTAACATAAATAACTGCTATCTTAGTTTCATTTTAAATGTTATTCTTATTATATAAATAGACCATACATAAATTTGGTCTCAGGTTTTTATACCGTTAGTCAATATTACCTTACATCTTCTTTACAGTAATAGATATTCTCAGTGACGTCATTGCTGCGCATTATCATGTTTGAAGGAAATTTTCAACCGACTGGTAGCCCTGATACTTTGAGAATCCGCCTCTCAGCCGGGAGTGCGGGTTCAGATCAAGGTCCAGTCATACCAAAGACTTTATAAATGGGACCTGTTGACTTCTTTTTTGGTGCTCAACGCAAGAGATGGGGAAGGGTAATAGTACATATCGAGTGTTATGGTAGTGAGCGCCGAAATGGCAAACAGGTTTGTATGGTCCCCAGGGG
Organism: Holothuria scabra; assembly: GCA_037179385.1. Lineage (NCBI taxonomy): Eukaryota > Metazoa > Echinodermata > Holothuroidea > Aspidochirotida > Holothuriidae > Holothuria > Holothuria scabra. The sequence goes on along the minus strand of CM074181.1, from coordinate 46,157,143 downwards.
CCTGAGAAGGAGTTTTGGAATGGGAAGACTAAATGATTTATGTATAGCGCCTTGAGCTTTATTGATATGTGCGCTCTATAAATCGAAGAATTATTAATTATGTACGTGCATACAGGGTTGCCCTCAGACGTGGCTGAAATACGCCACGTAGAAAGCTGACGTCAGTTGAAAACTACCTATTACTTTAAATCAGAACTACATAACGTTAATGTTACCGATACTTTGTGTTTCTTGAAACACTGGTCAAAACTTGAGAATATGAAAACTATGTCATTGTACTCCCTTGCTAGACCTTCTACTCCTAAAAAAACAGCTTTGCAAATCAAGGATCTTTTGCTTTAAATTGGTTTTCAAAGTTGTTAATCCAGCTACCGTGGTGTAAAATATGCTTTGTAAATTAATTGTTCTCCATAATATGATCATATCGAACGGAGTCTTTCAGTATCATGAATCCGTGTATGAGTTTAGAGGGCCGATATTCATAAATCCTGTTGAATTAGCATACAACTAGGGCTTAGCAGACTGCTAAGTGGCTAGTTGCCTGCTCCGTAGCAGATTGCTATTTTCTTATTCATAAAACCATTAGAGGGAAAGTGCTAGCTAGTCGTCAACTACGATTTAGTTCGTTGTTAGCTTAGCAGTCCCAAACATTACATCTCATAACCTCCAAAAGGGATGGCATCATCTTTGTGTCTATTAAAAGGCTGTTTTGCATTGGCTAACTGTGTGTGGCATTACAGGAACCAGTGTTCAGACAGCAGGTGGGGTACATACCTTCATCGTATTATGACCGAAAAAATACATTTACTTAAAAACATACCATATGAAGATTGTGGTGAGGCTTAAACAGAAAGAATTGAAACTGGCTCTGAGATGCCATGTCCACTGATCTGGGGAGGTGTTTCGGTCAAAATATTTCAAGTGCGATCTGAGCTAACCGGTCGTGACGCTATACTTAAGTTGACAAGTTGGCAACCAAGGCATAAAATAGTTGGCAACTAGGCTTAGCAGAGTTTTATAAATATCGACCCTGCAGGGGAATATTCATCTGTACCTCTCAGATGTAGGAAACTATAGTTTCATGATATGTTTACTTTCTTTGAGCAGATGGCGCTCGGGGTCCACAAAATGACCTCTTAGGCATTACATGGATAAAGCGTTGGAGGACTTTAAGGAGCGAATTCCCCACAAGCAATACATTCTTTGTATTTATTTGGGTAAAAATACATTCAAGTGATAGGTACAATTTGTAACAGATGAGGACCACGTTTACCCTATAAAGGCCGGTTTTCTCATATCGGGTAAAGTCCCTGGGTGGATTCAGAGACGAAGCCCTGGGAATCTTTGGGGAAAAAGTTAGGTTTATTTGATTCCGGCCATAGGAGGAGGGGTAAAGGCCATCTAGGCTTATAATGTATAAATACTTTCTTCATGTTGTTAAAAGTGAAGGAAAAGAAGTACACGAAGACGCGATGCTTACGTAGAGCGCGCAGTGTGGTCCATAGGCAAGATCATAATGTCACCTGCAGTTAGTAGCCTAGCAATAAAACCTTAAGTCCATCTATATAAGTGATATCATGCCACCTCAAAGAAAAACACGGTCTGGTTAAGAAATCTTAATTTAATAAAAGGCAGTTAGGGATACAATTTCGAACTTCTGAGTATCATCTTAAACATTTTTAAGAAATTCTTATCTACAACCTCACAGGTAAAGATGATGTTCACGTTGGCCATTTTTGTGAGTCAATTAATATTAGGTAAAGTATCTTTCCGGTTCTTTTTTACGCTATCTTTGCGATATTGTAGTACAAGATTTAGCTTAAATAAAAAGGTTAAGAAGAAAGACAAAGTTGGCTTCCTTTTCAACTTTGTAAATGTTACTCGTGGGTAAACTCTCTTTTCTAGCTTAATTGCCGAACAAACTATAAATAAGGAAGTGTTAACATTTGAGTTTCATGTAGGAAATTTTGATTCCTTTCTTCCGAAAATGTTTGGAAAAATTTTAAATTCTTCACATATCAATTTTGACATTTTCGCTTACCTTTTAGTACCATATTTAATGTCCTAATGTCCTCATCGACATTAATATTTCAATTCGAACTTGAATTTCGTTCTTCCAACATGTGCTACGGTTAAATTATATGTGGAAAATATCTTACTTGCATATACTTTCTTTGTTTTCTCTTTCTATGAAGTATTTTTGACATGTTGACTAAACACTATCAGCTGAAGTATTCGTAAGTACACTCAGTGGCGGCACCAACGGGGGCAAAAGGGGCATTGGCCCCAGTCATAACCTTTGCCCCCCCCCCCCCCACCGGTTGCAGCCAATCAGCTTCCAAAGTACAGTGGCCTGACATAAGTAATCTACACAAAGTGACTGAAAAATAATCCTCCAAACAAGCTGAACCATTCTCAAAGTTTCCAAAGTAAAACAGTTTTTATAGCCTCCTGTCATTGCAACTTTTTAGAGTAGAGCAAGCTTGTGTAGTGGCTATATCTACGCTACCCACTGGCCCACTAGCCTCATGCACTCTTTGCATTCATCACACATAGGCTTTTGATTTAGTTACTTGTATACGATGTTCCTGCCTTCAGAGACACACCTGTTAGTCAGCAAGTCAGCCGCATTGACTCAGTCATTGTGAGTACACTTATTCTAGAACAGATTCCACATTAGGACTGTGTGTAAAACTTCACTTCAAGCACATCTGGCAGTTAGTACGCTATCATATGTATATGTGAAATTAATTGCCCCTCAACATGTTGGTCGTGCCCAATGTTTTCCCTCACTTTTATAATCCCACTAAGTACACTATCAGTTGAAATATTCGCAAGTGTATTGGTCCAATAAAATACGTCCGATTTCTGTTTTGCATTTAAGTTATAGCAGGGTTGGAAAGCCAAGCAGAAAGCTGGCCAAAGTTATACTTCAGAAAGGGTGCAACAGCATACCTGCCATGTATTCCCCAAGGAGATGCAAATGCATACTTCTGGAAGAAAGGAGATACATTAGATTCTAGTGTTGACATCGCTTCCATTCTTCATGGTATTCCGGATGACTCAAGCCAGAAAGGGAAGTATGCCATATTCGAAAATGGAACTTTGGCTATATCCAGCGTATCATCTGAGGACGAGGGAAGATACTTCTGCAGAATCGTATCAGAATCCAATGAATGTTACGCTAGCCTATCAGTAGATCTTATTGGTAAGGTCATCTCTATCACAAATTAAAAGGAACTTGTAAGTTTTTCTTGAATAAATGTTCATTTTGATTCATGCAAGTTGTGTTAAGAATGAAAGTTGATTATTTATTAGATTTAATTCTCTGAATGTGGTCAGTATGAGGTATTTATTAAAAATCTTTCTCAGGATTCGTTTTTGCAAAATACTAACCAAAGGTTTAAAAACTGTTTTTGACTATATTTTTTCAACCAACAACACTTCAAGAACTTGAAAGTGTGTGATTTTGATTTTTCGATCGTTTGATGGATAAGTTTCATCCTAAAACATACGTTTAAATTAAAGTAATGCTTTGAAACACTGGCAGCTGCAGAACGCTTAAAAAAATTGTAACACACATTTGGGTTTAAATTTTCTGAATTTACGTTTCTCATTGATTATAAGGTTTTCGAAAGAAAATCGTTTCTACACAGAGCATTTGCTTTTACTGTACAAGACGGTTAACACAACTTTGTGCAACCACTTTCAATATATTCGAATATTAACAACAAAATTGTGTTTTAAATTAACCTTGAGAAAGTTGCAATTAATTTTCGTTATTTCGTTTCATTTGTTCCAATGTTAAAGATGAATTTGATTTTTTGTTCAATTTTTAGTGGCCTGTTTGATTATCCCAAAGCTATGTCAGTAGATTTCGTCTTATCTGGGACGCTTAATTTTTGGTAGAGAAAAATGTAGTACCCTCGTAATAACAGCAAGATAGCCGAATCGTCTCATTCTTGCAGTCTTTAATATTTTGTAATATTTATTCAGTCGCTAGGTATAAGGAATAAGAAACTATAAGATGAATAACTATGATAACCGTCTGTGTTTAACTCTTTCAATTTGCACTCTCTTTATGCTAAATCACTGAGACGTAAAGGCTAAACTAGTAAATTATATTAAAGAAATGTGTAAAATTAACATTTCCAAGCTTACTCTTTCCCCAGTTGAACTCGAAGCAAGCTTTCTCACAATCGAAGAATGCAGTCCTCGACAAAGTTGCACGATTTTTTCTGAGATCGACGCCAACTTCACTTTAACATGCACCGCCTACTCTGTACCACCATTGACTACGTTGAGATGGTTTAATGGTACAAGGGAAATATCAGCCAGTGTTCCTGTTCTGGAAGAGGAGAATAAAGATCTTACATTTAAATTATCTAAGAGTATCCATGGCATCTATGGAAAACCATCATCTCTTTCCTGCAAAGCAACAGATATTCAAAACAATGCAAAAAACGTTCACGTTCAGCTTGAAACTGTAAGAGGTAAAGCACCGTTTGAAGTGGTTTACGTTCTGTTTACTTTTTTAACTCTTCTTAATTACAGTGTGACGCTATTTTCGAATCAATATGAAAAATTTTAGTGAAACTTATTATTATGACAGCATTGGGTAAACACTTCATTATGGAAGATACCGTTTATGCAAAATACCGTTGATGCTTTCATTTTCACTGGGATTATTTTCCCTGAATATTTTGCAGCGACCTCGTGTAAATCGACCTCAGGGGCATTGATTGCTTTGGTAACTGTAGTCGCTTTATTCGTGCCTGTGACAGTTGTTGCCGTAACAATAGGTGAGCAAATGATTTTTCACGTATAAATACAAAAACTGAACTTGTTCTTCCCCAGGTATGAGTTGCCATAGCGTTTCGTTGTTATCAGAGGGGTGTTGCCGTTAGAACATATTCAGTTCGAGTTGTCTAGAAAATTTATATTTTAAAATGTGTGATAATAGGATTATCATATTTCTTTTCTGAAAAATATGATAGGGATCGCCGGTCTGAGGAGGTGTCCGTTAAGGTATTTAAGTGTGTCTCTTTACAAAATGGTGCAAATATTTGATGGAAATCAGGAAAAACATGTCAAATAATGTGGGAATTACATAACATCCGGAAATTCTTGGCAATTTTAAAAATCCGTTCAGATGCAACCGCAACCGCAAACCAGTGAAAGGAGGACACGCCGGGGTAAATCTACACCATAGGTATAATACAGAATTCTGCTCCTTGAACGGTGGACATATATACTTTGACCTTATTTTCCGAATCTTGCAGTGCGGTGACGTAATTTCGCGGTTAATCTTAAGATACTGGGCATCCTCCTTTGAAAGACTTTAAAGGATGGATTTGTATTTCCATGTATAATGTGTCCAGAATCGAATGTAGTGGCTTGAGTAGTTTCGAAATGAATTTTTATCATCGGTTTTTTTCATGAATTTTTAAAGCGGTTCAGATTTAGTGAAGATATACACCCAGGACAAAATTTAAAAGTTCAAGAATAGAATTAAAAATTTCCAGACAAATCTGTCAAATTCCTGATATTTGGGAAGATAAACATATCAAAGAGGTAGTTCGTGATCCAAAGTTACAAACAACGTGTTTATAATTACAAACTAATATTATTTTGTATATTTTCAGCAGTTATGTACGACCTTTGTCTGTTCTTGGGCTGCGAACACCATTTAGAAATTCCAAGGTCATTCTTATATTTGCGGTTTTCTATCGTTAAAAAATTGGCCAAGTCACGACGCTATCGGCCAAGTCATGAGTTTCAAGGGGTAGAATTTTGTTATGAACCCTATGTGATAGACCATCCCCCTTTCTGACAATATCTACTTCCTCGGCCTCCACGACCCAACGATCCACCGGAATGTCTGAAAAGCCTACGACAACGAAATGCATTCCTATTGGCACATTGGCAACCGTGGCAATCACACTATAGAAACCCAATTAACTGGACAAAAGAAAAACATTTGTTATGAATTTGTGCATATTTCCATGATCAGTTCGTAATAACCCTTTGAGGAATCTTCCGGGTCTAAATTAGGCTTTGCTGAGAATGTTTACATGACATTTGCCTCCAGGAATATTGAGAACAAATGCCCCTACACCGTAAATAACTTCACGGATGCTATGTGGGAGCTTTGCCGGAAATTTTAGTACTACCTAATCTAAACTTTCAACAGAAGAAAAATTATTTATGAAAGATCCAGCCCGTTCTGAAACGTAATAGAAAACAATCGTAGCGCATACCTGGTATTGAAAGGTGTTTTCACGAAGGCTAAGGATCAGGCTTAATCAATTGATCGTAGTAAAGATTTGTTAAGGCCTATATTTTTCGTATTTCACTTATAAACTTGACCTTAAAAAAGGTGTTTAGTTTTTCCAAACACCTTTTTGCCCCTTTTTGTAAACACCTTTAGATTCTAAGCATGTTTCATTCCTAAAGATTTAGCTTTTAAACCGTATACTTGCTAAACGCTAAGTGTTTAATAGCTAACCATACTTAGAATTTAGTTCCCTACTCCGAGGCTAGGGGTATTCAAGCACAATGGTAGTAAGTTACACTTTTAAAGCGTGGTAAGACTCGGACTTGCAAATCGAACCTATCCCCCGATCAAATTTTGTTATTATTCTCAGAAAGTCATATATGAAACTCCCCTGTTATCCTCATTCATTCTTCATGATTGACTCTCTCTAAGCCCTTATCCCAATACCATCTCGTTTAGTTTAATCATGCATGAAAAGTATATATAGCAATTCAAACATGCATACAATTCCTCTTAGGTGTTTTTTTTTTTTTTTTTCTTAAAAGGATGTTATGAAGGGTTAAGTATCAGGGTCGTCGATTTGATTTTCAAAGTGAGGGGGGGGGGGCATCTGGCCTAAATTTTTTCTCCTGTCCTGTTAAGGTGTCCACAGCGGCGTAGCTACACATTTTTGCGGGGGGAAGGGGTGGGTTAGCATCCAAATTTTTCGATTTTTTAAATGTGAACACCATTGGTCTAGGGACGTAATTTGCGGCTCGCGAAGCGCGCTGAAACTTTTGTCCTTTTTCGAATATTTGAAAATATGGAGCTTGTATTGCAAAAGAGTTTGGATTCTGAGTTTCCTGTAAGGAAATTTGAAAAGTTGGGGGATTACTGAAGGATTTGTATATCCTGTTGGCAAATCTGAATTTGAGCGGCGACCAAAGATCATTGCTAGTACATAATGTTACTACATAATATTATCCAATGAGGCCCTCCGACGAAATTTTTTGAGTCAAGAGTTTATATTGGAGAAAATTTGGAATTTTATGAAAGAAAATTGATAAATGACAGCCCTGCAGTTAACGTTGTCACTTGATGATCTGGTGTCACATGTAGCAAATTTTCGACTTTGTCACATCCAGATCCCGGAAAAGTTTACCAATTGAAGGTATGAGCGAGAACCTCTGCTTAGGAATTGCAATCTGCGGCGCGCGAAGCGGGCATAAAATTTTGCTTTTTTGAAACAACGAATGACAAGTATGGAGCTCTTATTGGAGGGAATTTGGAATTTTGGAATTTCATGAATTGTCAAAACCACATTGTACACTGGTTTCACAAATGGCAAATTTCCTAATTCCTCATCCATTCAGAGCCGCCTGCCCCCTGCAGCTACGCCACTGGGTGTCTGAGAAAAGGGGGCCCAGATGCAAAATGGTGCTGAATGTTTCAATATTTTGAGTTACTAGGAAACTCCAAAGTTTTCAAAAGATGGTCTTGAAAGTGTGGGTAATTAATTCAACGGACTATACGGTCAATGTGAATTTAAATACCGGTTATACTCTATAAGTAAATAGAATCATAACGAAATTGTGATAGTTTGCGAAGGATTTGTACAAAGGTCTGATAGTGAGGAGCCATTTTTGACGTAAGAAGGCAAAATCCATATACTGATCAAAGCACACTTCAATCTACTGCAGGAAAATCACAGAACGAGGGGGGATGGTGCCCACTGGTATTACTGAGACACCGTTTTATAGCCTACCTGTGTAAGATGTTGGTACAAAAAACATTAAATATGTCCTTCCGAAGTTTAGAACGACACCTCATCATACACTTTCTGCAGACAGAGGATGGAGGTGTACCTCTAATTCCAGATTGAAGTCTCTAATCTAGCAAAATCCTGTGTGATTTTACTTCTCTAATAATGGTCTAAATACGAAATGGTCGAATCGCTATGGCCTACGAATGTGTGATGTGCTCGTGTCGAAATTTTGCATTTGAAATCATTTTTTTTTTCTGAAAAAGTTGCATGCAGACTGTGCACCGAGACATTTTCCTTAAATGTGTTAAGCCTGCCAGGCTGGTCATTCACTAAAGATTACAAATTTCATTAAAACATAGTAGGGGAAAATTGATCTTCTTCAAATTCCTAAATGTTGTGCTCCTTCATAACCACACCTGCTGCCCCATGCATTGGAAAAATTGACAGAATCATAGAGACAAACAAATAATGTATGTTTGATATGCAAGTGAAAAAAGAACATAAATGGATCTGCAAGCGCGCGGAGCGCGCGAAATTTTTGGGATTTGCAAAGTATGAACGTGTAATTATTGATACAGAAATCGATCGTAATCGGTAGAGCACATCTTTCATAAGCTACATGTATAGTATTTTTGGGAAAACCTAACTTTTAATTTTCAGGTCACAAAAAGTGGGTGGGCTTTTACGTTAGTGTCCCCTCCACTCAAAAAAGTGGGGGGACATGTCCCCCCTACCCCCCCCCCCCTAAATGGACGCCCATGTTAAGTATCCATTTACGGACGAATCACTAACACTTAAAATGTTGTCTTCAATATTCTTTTCAGCGATTTTGCTTTGGAAGAAAAACAAACATCCTGAGAAGTAAGAAATTTTTTAATGCAAAATCATTTTTAATTTTCTATTAGGATTACCTTTCAGTCATAAATTTTGTGTCATTACTTTATTAACTTGGCAATTTGAGTATGTATAAAGAAACAATGACCCCCAAATATCGTGATGGCGCGAGAGCCAGATAGTAACGTTAAAACTTTTGAAGAGAGCAAACATTATATGAAAAAAGTTTTACCTCCTTCGGGGCTAATCTTTGTCCAAAATACCGATGTTGAATTCGGTTTGCTGGATAAAATTCGAGATCTTTCCTAGTAACTTGAAGCCCATCCGTCAGGAGTATAACCCCAAAACAGGAAAAAGGAGGAAAACCTCACCTGAAACCCTAGGCGAAATAAAAGAACGTTTTCCTGATACAAAAGGGCAACAAAAGCTTAGACTGCAGGTATGAATATGCATAGTATGGCCCTAAAGCTGTATATTTTTCGTGCATCAATCACATCGTAGTCTTATATTCGTCTTCGATTAATGTGCAATGAAAATATGTATGCGAGTGGGTATGTATAGACCGGATGCATCTTGACGGCGTGAACAGTCGTGGACAGGATATTACCTCGAAAGCAACTGATTAATGAGTGTAAATTAAAGTGCCTCTAACCTCCCTACAGAGGAAACAACTTGCCTATTCTGGTTAGTACAATTTTGTGCGAAGAACATGAAACTGTTCGTTGCCATTGAGAGTTATCTGGGAACTCGCATAGTCGCTTTAACTTCCAGAAAGTGTGATATAACCGATTAACTTATTGAATTACATGACCCTATCTGGAATACTTCGATGCGGAGACGTAACAATCGTTGTGAGCATAACTAAACGTTACATAGGTTATGCATACTGTCACGAAATTTCCATTCTCCATGCAGGGGCCAGGCGGAAGAGATGGAATCACTGGCGGTAAGAGGTTATTCTCTGTACATGCATAGTTACATAGTGATTACGATCTTTATCATTTTAAAATTGGCTGATGACGCATTCATTTTTTGTATAAAATATGTACTATGAACCGAAGCAATATCAACGTTTGTGTGAGTGTGTGTAAATTGTCAAAAGCCTATGAGATTTGATACCCTGTTGTATGTCAATTGTAATGGAATAAAATATATGTTCTGAGTTTATTGTCGTAGCTACGAAAAGTCCCTAACTTATGGTTTACAACGCCTCTAAAGGTTTTTGAGTTGTTTTCGTTTTTACCAAACCTTGTATTTGTTAGGCTACTAAACCTGTACTATGTGGTACCTAAGTTTACCTCACTCGGAGATATCTTGGATATCTCGTTTTTCTCTCAAACGGAGATTCTCCTGGACTGCGGGGGAGTGGGAGTATCGAATACCTTATTTACATGTTTTTAAAAGACTTGAACCGTTTAGAGGCAACGAGTCCGTAACGTCCCTGATTCTTAGAATGATGTTCGACACGAACTTCCACCCAACTATGAAAATTCAGCTGTATAGGTTAATTAAATCGACTATATAGTTTTAATTTACCATTAGGTACATTCTCAATATTCTCCATTGGCATTTTTTCTACACACTATTAACAAATATTTGCACAGAACAACCATCAACTAGCAAAGAGAAATTCAGAACTACAAGAAGAGAAAACTAAACTTCAGGTAAGCATGATGCCCGTGGCTACTTACATTTCTTTTATCAGGATCATACCGATCAATGGTCTTTTGTGGCAAATATCTGATGGCACCGAAGGTACATAACAACGGGTATGGTCGCTAGCAGATACTGTGAAAGTTCCTATATTGATAAATAATAATAAGACCATGAACAATTGGTTTCGTTAATTAGCCCGTTTTTCCTGACGCCTTCACATCTTGTTGACTTTTACGTCAACATTTTGGTTGTTATTGATAGCTTTCGAGATATCTTCTTGAATGAAAATAGACATTATTTCAAAAGACCTATAGTTTAAACGATTAGAAAATTTTACTGCAGAGTCATAGATGCATATTGCGGGTGCCTGACGAATCGCTAGAACTACAATCCCTTTCTGTTTCTCAGCACTACAGAGGAGCATTCTTCATATATATATAGCTTGCATGCATAATGACCCAGACAAAAGTTCGGTACGTCTGTTACGGGCTCAGGGCTAACAATAAATGCAGAGAAACATGAATTTTACTTGCTAAATGACAAACACAAAATCTGTTATTTTAGATGGCATGCCTTTACAGTCTTTCCCCTTTCTTACCTTAGCTTTACCTTCAACCCCCAATAGAGTGATTTTCTATCCACTATGCACGGAGGTGGGGCCTCAAAGTATTTTAGTCTCTATGACCGTCGGACTGATATTGGTTTCAACTTGAGCTTGCGAATAAAGACGTTGCCGTTCCTTCCACAACGATGATTAGTTTCTCCTAAGCTACTTTCCGTAGGAGCGTTAACTGAAATTTGCTTGCATTCTGTAAACGGCGTATATGAGCTTAACTTCGACCGCTCTTATTTTGCAGTTTACAGTTCAAAGTTTTGAAGTTTAGAGTTTATTTTTATATTTAATGCGATTTGCACGTATTGTTTAGATATTGACAAAAAAGTTTTACAGCTTTTATGAATGTTGAACAGCTAGAAGTTATTAAGATTTTTCGAGTTTGGTCCCTTACTTGAGTTTAACCTGAAATTTTGGAAGGCGGAGACCGCATATATACACAAAGAAGGTATCCTCATTAAATACAGTGGTATGCATTTTTAATTCATTTTTTTTTTTTTTCATTTCAAAATTACCTTTACAGGAGGAACATGAAAAAATGGACAAAGCCTATAAGGAGTTGATTACGAAGTATTTAAAAAAGGAGGTATGCGTCTTTATAAAGTATTTAAACTGAAAAAACGGATGTAACACTCAAGATCTTACGCGTAAACCAAATGTCATTTGCTGGCAACAAACAACAAAAGTTTGCAGTTGTTACAGGCCTAAATCAAAAATTCAATCTCTCAAATTACGTGAAACACTATAGGAGTGAGAATTTTTACTACTAATCCAAGGTGTAGTGGCCAAATCAACCATGTACAGCGGCAAATGGATGAAGTTTAAAAATCGGTTGCAAATACGTTTCTGCGTAAAATATTCTCAGGTAATGTTAAACTTTTGTTGTAAAAATCACTATAAAACATACCAGCAGACGATCCAGCTTTGAAATGCTTCTTTCCTATTTTAGAAACTCCTGGAAAAGAGTCAACGAAAGTGTCGAAGTCTCGAAATGGAACTTTTGGTAACTATACTCTTTGTAGCGCCATCTTAACTCCTGTCCAGTACCTCTTCCTGAAAAATTTTACAGCAAAATATATGTTCTTTTCGGAAGGAGAAATAAGTGTCATGTATCTTTGACCTCTGTCCTTCCCATTGAAGATGGTCCCGTAGGCTTACTTTTCGATTTAACCTGATGGTATTAACTCCGGAAAGACGTCATGATTAAACGTTCCTTCTTACTTTTTGTTACATTCTCCTTCTCTGCCTGACTACCTCTTATCGCCTCATGGAGGAAATGAAGCTCACTACACCCACACTTGATATACTGTAGTCACATTTCACGTCTGATTAATCGATTGACAGTAACAGATATATTAAAGTACACAAAAAGTTACGTAACATTTGAGGTTAGCTAACAGGTCAATCAAGCATGTGTTAATTGCTTTTCACGCAGTGTGAATACAATGAAAGCTTAGCTCATTTTAGGGCACAGATCATGTGACAAATTCAGATATCAGTTACACCCCACACCGCCTTTGATGTACTGGGGTGTCTATGTTGCTTTCTCAAGAAGAGACGTCACGGCATGTCCACATTATAATTGCTTGTGGAATAAAAACTTTCATTTACTTCCACATTTTAAGTGTTACATTTTGTTTCCTTGAAAGAAATTTATTAGTTTAGCTTAAAGTTAGAAAAAGTTTAGGACTTGTGCCTTGCTGGAAGAAATTTACATTGTCATGATGCTTATTACGTAGTGTAATGATTATTTGAACAAGTGATACGATATATACCAATTATAAAATTACCACAAGTTTTCAAATTGATGTTAGCTCCGTGGTAAAGCAATACATTCCAAACATTGCACATGTGACATTGTATTTTTTTATATCAACCGTTAGGACAAAGTGACCCTCTCCTGCCGAATCAGCCCACAGGCTAAGACAACCCAAAACTTAGTAGTGGACAGTAATAAAACTATCCTAAAATATGGGGTAAGTATTCTTTTTATAATATCTCAACATATAGAGGTCGTTTGTAAAAATTGAAAAAAGTGTCGCATATTGCAGTTATTAATTTGAAGAATACTCACAAGACCTCAGAGGGAAATGATAACAGCGATTAATTTAGGATATCTGTTTCATTACCAAAACTGAAATGTCCTAATATTTTTACATACAATCTTCCTTGTCATTTTTTTATATTCTTAAATTTATTGAAAAATTAAAAAGATAGAAATTTTACTTTTCGTTTCTATTATCTTCTCCTCGTACAAGGTGTATATGACGAAAGGAGATATTGCACTTTATCTTATATTAAAAATGTCTTTGGGTGTGAGGAGGTGTGACCTTAAGGTTATTTTATAAGTAAAGTTTTTCGGTTGATCATCGATTGCCATCAAAAGTCAAATGAATTTCAAAGTCAAAACGTCAGTTGATAACTCTACCTAAACTACCGTAAGTTCAATGAAGTTCCAACTTTGTTGTAAGGTAGCCTAGCTATCCAACTTGCGAATTGCTGTATGCTTAGTTATAACACGAAGACGACCAAGCTGCTTAAAATCGAATGTTACCGTGTTTTATCCAAAGATGTTAGAAAAGTTGTCAGCAGAAGGGTCGTTGTGAAGTCTAGAGATCATAATATGTCTTAATTTTATGGAAAAGTGTTTCGCGACTTTTTGGTAGAGATAAATGTCAACATACAGGTTAAATGTCAAACTACGAAGTGATGGATGTTTCCCGAACTAATCCTTGATCGTAATTGCGATGAGACTCAAAACTGGACAAAATGAGATAATCAACTCTATGAGCACGAATTGACATTGAAGCTTATTCTACAAGGGAAAAGATAGTCAGATACGATGAAGTCTTTCCTAGTTTTGTTCTACCCGTGAAAGTGTAATGTATCGTTGTTCTCTTTGTTTTCCATGTTAAGCAAACATCATACCGTTTTGGCTACATATACACTAAAGAAACATCACAAGAGGCTGTCTTCGTTAGGTCTGTGCAGAATTTCATTCAGGTAAGAAACATACTGCAACATTATGCAAGAATCATCCCCACCCTTCCGTCACATCATCAATAACAAATACGCAAAAAGTGGTTTCATCTTAATCTAAAAAAGCAATCAATGAAATTGCTGCGGCTATAAATATATAAATATATTAACACTCGAAAGACTCCATAAGATGAATAAGTTTCAAAGGAGATAAAAATGGACAAAAAGAGGGCACAAAGTTTTGAAAAATAGTCGTATATTTCTCCTGGGGCCTTCCTCAGTGACTGGTTGCAACAGTTCGAATGCAGATAGGAAACACTGACATTTAAAAGCAAATACGTTAAACAAATTGTGCGAATTCTATACTGAAGAGCGTTACATGCAGCCTTAATTACCATGCACCTATGGGACGTAAAAAAGAAGACGCGCGTACAAAAAGGGACGCAAGTAAGGCTGCCAGATTAAATTATTAAGTCACAAAAGGAAAAAAATGCGCAGGTGATAAAGGAATATTGACTATGAAATAGTAGATACAAGTATATACAAATATAAGTTTAGAGAGGAAAAATTAGATATGAACGTTATTGAAGAATTCTCAAGGAGACCAAGTAGACCCAGTCGTTCACAAGCCGAACGAAGCATGAAGTCTGTTTAAGGTTACACGCTGAAAGAAGCAAAAACGTCTGGTTACGATAGATGTACAAACGAATAACCCTTGAGGATGTCTAAATCCTTGTCAAGACCCTTATTGTGGCTGCACATTTCAATCCCCCTTCAACCTTGTTCAGTACAGTAACCGTTACGGCCGCCGTAATGCGCCGAGGCTAATCTGACTGTGACCGTCTAAGTGCGGAAAACAGGCTTATCACGAGGCTTGGAACTCACTCCCAGCACGGCCTTAATGTAAGGATAGATCTTTTATAATTCCCACATCTTTTTGTTTCTTTTCCGCCTTACGAAACTTTTTCTCTTCTTCGTGACTCTTTTTGGCACCAATTCACCCATACTCGATTATTGCTTGTGCCTTTTTGCCCCTCTGGGTTTATTTTCCACTTTTTCGACCGTTATCGTTTTCTGTTTGTACCTTTTTGTCCCCTTCGTTTTCTTTTATTGTGTTTTGTGCCTCGTCAGTAGCACTCGTTTTTGCAAACACGCACTTTCGTCCGGTGTTGGTTTACACGGACCGGATCGGATTTGCAATGTGTTTGCAGTGTCCATTTTCACTGTTAGTTGTTCAGTTTGGTTTTTTGCCACCTGATGAAGGGTTTCCACCAGAAACGTCGTGAAGTTTTCCGCAAACTCTTAAGCACTTTCTACTACCTCTTTTCTACCTATATGCTTACAACGGAGAGTAGTGCTGTAGGCGTATGTTGACTTTTTAGTAAACTTATTGATACCATTGCATACCGTATGTTTAAATTTGATGCGTACAGTTTGTGGGGATCAAGGTTGACAAAACCGTTTATGCGCTTAGCTTGTTGATTGCTCTGAAGGCGTTTATGTACTTGTTTTTTGGTGGGGATGGATTTAATGAATTGTGTACTTACAGGTCGGTACTACTTTTCTCTTGAAATGCGTGAAAATTGAGTTCGCCGGTTTTGTATGAGCCAATTAGTCTCATGCAACATTAATTAATTTCGGGAACGTAAGTTTCTGAGTAAGCTACTGTTTAATCAGTGCGAAGCTATATTTATGTTCACTGATCCTTGTAAAGTTTGATGAAAACGTGTATGTAATACCCAGTTTCCAACGCACTGCCATCTAGCTTTGAATTTGAGAAGAATTTTCGGTTGTTATTGTGGAGTTTTAATACATCATAATCTATCATGTTACACGTTGGTAAAATTGTTTGTAGAATCCTCATACAAGGTCAATATTTTCCAGTGATTAGCTTTCTTTGTATTTCCATTACATGAATGGTAGTGGTACATATTATTTAGTAATTTTCTGAACACTTAGATTGTAAAGTTGCTCATTTTTATTGGAATTAAAATATTTTTTTGCAAACGAAAGCTCAAAGTAACGAATGCAAGTTCGATTATAGTTACGACTGGGAAATGATATCCTAGCTGTCTGAGTTGCTTCACGCCAACTGAGGATGGCTCTCCACTCAGTCAACCTTTCGATCAGGATCGCAAATTTTTGGCGGATAATGTCGTCTACTCCCCTCTCCCTTAGTACCGCTCTGTCGAAGTTCAGCCCCTCCTCTTTCGTCTCTCTGTGATGTCTGGTCCCGCGCCTGTCTTGACCTACATTGGTCTTTTGGTCATGTGTAAGCTAAAGCTATTGAATGTTAATTGTTTGTTTTAAAACAAAATTAACTTAAATTTCTTGACTTGAATATAATTGTGTTCATTTAAAACTATTTTAGAATACAATTGACGGAGAAAAGGTCTTCGTTTTTGCTGTGGGTGGATCTGAAAGTGGAAAGACTTTCACCATGTACGGCGAGTCTGGAGGCACAAATAAAAATGAAGGCCTTGTCCCTAGAGCTCTTAACAAGATATTTGAAAAAGAAGGTAGAATGAAGAAAAGTGGACCAAAGGTAAGTTACGTTTGAGGAAACGTGTGTCACGCATACTTGTCCTATTCATTCAACTTAGATAGAAGACTATTCACATAACATGATCCATTGGAGTAAACGTATTTCAGACTGGGAAACTTTTTTCACTACGTAGGAGTCCGTAGGTAAGCGGCACGTGGCCTTTCCCTCTGGAATGTGAAATACCTGAAGAAAAAACTAACATCGACATTTTTAAGATATTGCTGGAACAATTCCAGACCGTAACATTTGAAACTTGAAAAAGATTAAATGCAATTCACAGGGTACGAGAAGAGCCATCTGTAGAGAACTGGAAAACATTTTCACCCTATTTTTACGCTTCGTGCATTACAGCCTCCTGGTTTCGTCCTCTGGGGCAATACCTGGTTACGCCAATGTTAAAAGAACCAACATTTAGCAATTAATCTCCGTTTTCGTTTTTTAACTGAAAAAATTCCATATTTTTCTCTTAGTTACAGCGTAGAAAACCCAGAGTATCGTTATGCTAGGCAGTGAAATGAATTTCCATTTAGAGCATGTTGATTTCGTAGTCGGTTTTTCATCTCTTTCTTCTTTCTTTGCCACTCCTTCCTAACAGATTGTAATCAAAGCAAGGTATATTCATGTTTGCCGTGGAACTGGACAGGGCAAAGAAAAATATTCCCTTTTATCGCCAGATAAGACTACACTAAAGTGCAAAGAAGAAAAATATGCGTTTGAAAATAGTTTGGAACTTACCGTCAAGACATTTACATTAACAAGCAAAGAAGATGTAAGCTGAAACTTTTTTCCTTCATCAAAAAAAGTAGAATGTAGTCTTGTTATTATTTTTTATTTTTTGTAATGAGAATGATTTTTTAAGTAGGCAACTTGAAGAAAATGTTAGTCTTATATTGTACAATATCATTTTAACCTCGATGATATTCTAAATATTTAATATTGCAAAGCGCAAAGGGACTTCAGTGTATTTTGCGCTTTATAAGAACTGTGCATTCATCATCATCATCATCATCATTATGTTACTCTGGCTAAGTATTTCCTTTTATAATATTTCTACCAAAGGCTCTGCAACTGTTGGAAGGAGAAACTAAAAAACGACCAGTGACGGGGACAACTAATCCGGTATCTAAGGAGAAATTGCATGGTGTTTTCCAAATACTAGTGGAGACTACAGAAGATTCAAAGTCCTTATATGAAGGTTATTTTTTTTAAACCCACACAATCGGTAGAACAGAAATTTCATCTTTTTTGAACAATAACCCGAGATTTTCGAAAATCGTTAATAGTTTATCACAATGGTAATAACTGATTTTGAAACTGACTTTATACCTATTCAAGTAGAGTTTCATGCAAAACAAATTCTGATAACTATAATGTGATTCCTGTAATGTTGTATATATTCTATTTTGTAATTTTTGTAAAAAAAAAGTTGTACGTCGGTGAAACTGGTACTTCCTTTCGTCTAAGGTTCAATAACCATAAACAGTCTATTCGTGAAAACACTCTTGGATTCCCAGTAGCGGAGCATTTTAATCTTCCGCACCATTCTATCGAGAATCTTAAAATAATCCTCATTGCAAATAACTTTATTTGCGCTGAACAACGAAAGCGTACCGAACTTATTGGATAATTGGATTACACATTACCGGACTCAACAAAGACCTTGGTATTCTAAATCATTACACGTTTCAACAAACAATTTAATCTTCCCTCCTGATACTGCAGTTAACTGTAGATTTCCGTTCTTTTTAATTTACGTACTCATTTTTAATTTTTGTGCTCATTTTGTCTTTAATACTCGCTGAGGAAAGTCCCAGGGGGACTGAAAATTTCGAAATATGTTTGTAATCTTTCATACTCCTAAAATCAACCAGTTATGCTCTTTACTGCATATTTTTTGTACTTTATATATATATATATATATATATATATATATATATATATATATATATATATATATATATATATATATATATATATATATATATATATATATATATATAAAATTGAAAATGAAAATGAAAGTTAAAACTAGAATTGCAACTGCACATACAATGATAAAAAGACACCGTGATTCGAGAAGCTTTCGGCTATTTTATTCAGCCTTCCTCGGCTCGAATGAAGCGAAATAAAATGCGTTCAAATAAAATTACTACCAGACCAGCAAACGAACAAAGGCTAAAAGCAACCCACACAACCTTAGCCCTGTTAAGAATAAAGCTTAAAATCACTGGAGAATAAACAACAAAAAGTAAAAAGAGAAAAAAATGATAAGAAGCTTAAAACCAGCTGTAAAATTGCAGCACAGGAGCAGTGAGAATCCTCCAGAAAGGTAAAAACTGATGGAAGATAAAAGGGGCCTGAAAGGGGTGTTAGGCAAGAACTTTAAACATGAAAACCACTGGGAAAAATTGAATCTGGGCTTTACCGCAGGTAGCTGATTCTTTTAGATGAGTTAAATTCCTTTCTTTTATTGAGACCCAACGGAAATAAGGTATTCAATTGGGCAAGCCAATCACCCTCTCATTTTTTTCTCTTTTTACTTTTTGTTGTTTATTCTCCAGTGATTTTAAGCTTTATTCTTAACAGGGCTAAGGTTGTGTGGGTTGCTTTTAGCCTTTGTTCGTTTGCTGGTCTGGTAGTAATTTTATTTGAACGCATTTTATTTCGCTTCATTCGAGCCGAGGAAGGCTGAATAAAATAGCCGAAAGCTTCTCGAATCACGGTGTCTTTTTATCATTGTATGTGCAGTTGCAATTCTAGTTTTAACTTTCATTTTCAATTTTAAATAATTTTTAACTAGAATTCTGAGAATCCTCTGGATCCTGGGCATACACCGGAATATCGTTGTTATCCAAGCCTCTCATTCATCTATATATATATATATATATATATATATATATATATATATATATATATATATATATATATATATATATATATATATATATATATATATAAATCAAATTGGTAAAGCTGGAAAATCTGGCTGAGGTGAAAAAACGATGTTGACTCCACCGGGATTCGAACTCGGGACCTCCCGCTTTCTAGTGCGGACGCTCTAACCACTGAGCCATGAAGCCAAGTTGGTTTGGCCTTTGTTCAAATGACAGATGAAGCAACTCGCAATTCACCTCCTGAGCAGGCGCCTAATTTTTGGAACAGCACTAGTTCTCGTTTGACGCAAGCCCGACCAGAGATCAAAGTTGATGCCATCCAGCTGAACACAATTGTTTATTCGCCAGCGGATCTCCGAAGAGATACAGAAACCT
This sequence comes from Holothuria scabra, assembly GCA_037179385.1. Classification (NCBI taxonomy): domain Eukaryota; kingdom Metazoa; phylum Echinodermata; class Holothuroidea; order Aspidochirotida; family Holothuriidae; genus Holothuria; species Holothuria scabra. The sequence goes on along the minus strand of CM074181.1, from coordinate 46,137,226 downwards.
GTGAAAGCAGAGATGAAGTGAAAATAAACGCTGACGACAACTGCGTGGAATATATAAATCAAATTGGTAAAGCTGGAAAATCTGGCTGAGGTGAAAAAACGATGTTGACTCCACCGGGATTCGAACTCGGGACCTCCCGCTTTCTAGTGCGGACGCTCTAACCACTGAGCCATGAAGCCAAGTTGGTTTGGCCTTTGTTCAAATGACAGATGAAGCAACTCGCAATTCACCTCCTGAGCAGGCGCCTAATTTTTGGAACAGCACTAGTTCTCGTTTGACGCAAGCCCGACCAGAGATCAAAGTTGATGCCATCCAGCTGAACACAATTGTTTATTCGCCAGCGGATCTCCGAAGAGATACAGAAACCTGTGAAAGCAGAGATGAAGTGAAAATAAACGCTGACGACAACTGCGTGGAATATATAAATCAAATTGGTAAAGCTGGAAAATCTGGCTGAGGTGAAAAACGATGTTGACTCCACCGGGATTCGAACTCGGGACCTCCCGCTTTCTAGTGCGGACGCTCTAACCACTGAGCCATGAAGCCAAGTTGGTTTGGCCTTTGTTCAAATGACAGATGAAGCAACTCGCAATTCACCTCCTGAGCAGGCGCCTAATTTTTGGAACAGCACTAGTTCTCGTTTGACGCAAGCCCGACCAGAGATCAAAGTTGATGCCATCCAGCTGAACACAATTGTTTATTCGCCAGCGGATCTCCGAAGAGATACAGAAACCTGTGAAAGCAGAGATGAAGTGAAAATAAACGCTGACGACAACTGCGTGGAATATATAAATCAAATTGGTAAAGCTGGAAAATCTGGCTGAGGTGAAAAACGATGTTGACTCCACCGGGATTCGAACTCGGGACCTCCCGCTTTCTAGTGCGGACGCTCTAACCACTGAGCCATGAAGCCAAGTTGGTTTGGCCTTTGTTCAAATGACAGATGAAGCAACTCGCAATTCACCTCCTGAGCAGGCGCCTAATTTTTGGAACAGCACTAGTTCTCGTTTGACGCAAGCCCGACCAGAGATCAAAGTTGATGCCATCCAGCTGAACACAATTGTTTATTCGCCAGCGGATCTCCGAAGAGATACAGAAACCTGTGAAAGCAGAGATGAAGTGAAAATAAACGCTGACGACAACTGCGTGGAATATATAAATCAAATTGGTAAAGCTGGAAAATCTGGCTGAGGTGAAAAAACGATGTTGACTCCACCGGGATTCGAACTCGGGACCTCCCGCTTTCTAGTGCGGACGCTCTAACCACTGAGCCATGAAGCCAAGTTGGTTTGGCCTTTGTTCAAATGACAGATGAAGCAACTCGCAATTCACCTCCTGAGCAGGCGCCTAATTTTTGGAACAGCACTAGTTCTCGTTTGACGCAAGCCCGACCAGAGATCAAAGTTGATGCCATCCAGCTGAACACAATTGTTTATTCGCCAGCGGATCTCCGAAGAGATACAGAAACCTGTGAAAGCAGAGATGAAGTGAAAATAAACGCTGACGACAACTGCGTGGAATATATAAATCAAATTGGTAAAGCTGGAAAATCTGGCTGAGGTGAAAAACGATGTTGACTCCACCGGGATTCGAACTCGGGACCTCCCGCTTTCTAGTGCGGACGCTCTAACCACTGAGCCATGAAGCCAAGTTGGTTTGGCCTTTGTTCAAATGACAGATGAAGCAACTCGCAATTCACCTCCTGAGCAGGCGCCTAATTTTTGGAACAGCACTAGTTCTCGTTTGACGCAAGCCCGACCAGAGATCAAAGTTGATGCCATCCAGCTGAACACAATTGTTTATTCGCCAGCGGATCTCCGAAGAGATACAGAAACCTGTGAAAGCAGAGATGAAGTGAAAATAAACGCTGACGACAACTGCGTGGAATATATAAATCAAATTGGTAAAGCTGGAAAATCTGGCTGAGGTGAAAAACGATGTTGACTCCACCGGGATTCGAACTCGGGACCTCCCGCTTTCTAGTGCGGACGCTCTAACCACTGAGCCATGAAGCCAAGTTGGTTTGGCCTTTGTTCAAATGACAGATGAAGCAACTCGCAATTCACCTCCTGAGCAGGCGCCTAATTTTTGGAACAGCACTAGTTCTCGTTTGAGGCAAGCCCGACCAGAGATCAAAGTTGATGCCATCCAGCTGAACACAATTGTTTATTCGCCAGCGGATCTCCGAAGAGATACAGAAACCTGTGAAAGCAGAGATGAAGTGAAAATAAACGCTGACGACAACTGCGTGGAATATATAAATCAAATTGGTAAAGCTGGAAAATCTGGCTGAGGTGAAAAAACGATGTTGACTCCACCGGGATTCGAACTCGGGACCTCCCGCTTTCTAGTGCGGACGCTCTAACCACTGAGCCATGAAGCCAAGTTGGTTTGGCCTTTGTTCAAATGACAGATGAAGCAACTCGCAATTCGCCTCCTGAGCAGGCGCCTAATTTTTGGAACAGCACTAGTTCTCGTTTGACGCAAGCCCGACCAGAGATCAAAGTTGATGCCATCCAGCTGAACACAATTGTTTATTCGCCAGCGGATCTCCGAAGAGATACAGAAACCTGTGAAAGCAGAGATGAAGTGAAAATAAACGCTGACGACAACTGCGTGGAATATATAAATCAAATTGGTAAAGCTGGAAAATCTGGCTGAGGTGAAAAACGATGTTGACTCCACCGGGATTCGAACTCGGGACCTCCCGCTTTCTAGTGCGGACGCTCTAACCACTGAGCCATGAAGCCAAGTTGGTTTGGCCTTTGTTCAAATGACAGATGAAGCAACTCGCAATTCACCTCCTGAGCAGGCGCCTAATTTTTGGAACAGCACTAGTTCTCGTTTGACGCAAGCCCGACCAGAGATCAAAGTTGATGCCATCCAGCTGAACACAATTGTTTATTCGCCAGCGGATCTCCGAAGAGATACAGATATATATATATATATATATATATATATATATATATATATATATATATATATATATATATATATATATATATATATATTGGGGGAAAACATATCATTTTACCCTCCCACCTAATTCCAGCAGTAAAAACAAGGAGACAGACTAAACAAAACGTACCATTGTTGTATACATGATTTTATAGGTTTCTAGAACAGCACTAGTTCTCGTTTGACGCAAGCCCGACCAGAGATCAAAGTTGATGCCATCCAGCTGAACACAATTGTTTATTCGCCAGCGGATCTCCGAAGAGATACAGATATATATATATATATATATATATATATATATATATATATATATATATATTGGGGGAAAACATATCATTTTACCCTCCCACCTAATTCCAGCAGTAAAAACAAGGAGACAGACTAAACAAAACGTACCATTGTTGTATACATGATTTTATAGGTTTCTAGAAAACCGTCAATTTGAGCCTGTATTAAAGCAATAAAACTACAATGTAATAGTAAAGCGACATTTATCTACTCGTGTCAGTATGAGTATTTATACAGTTATTTTTGGGTGTATGTATAGGTGTGTGCTTTCGTTCGTGTGGGTGGGTTGCCAATAGATGAGTCCGCCGCCGGTCACGGGCACGATCTGAGGTTCCGGTTGTCAGAAAAATCCCCCCCCCCCATTCCACAAACCAGACCTACGTCCCTGGACCGAAAGTCACGACTGCTGTACGCTTTAAGACTACTTCAGGTAACAATGGGAATAAGTACCCTGCTGTAACCCAACTTGAAGATGGTATTGACCTGAAAAGTCAAATTATCTTAAAAGGTTGCCAATCCATTTCCCGTCTTGTATCCTCTGAGCTTCTTTTCTTCCATTTAAGTGTTCAAAAAACCATTTGGACAAGCAAGGTAAATTACGAGCACCGTTTTAACATGATGCTTTTGGGTTATTTTTATTGAAACAGGCACCATAACTTTTGCAGTAGTGCGCGGATTTGAAGCGCTGAGAGAATGTTTCAAAAAGCCTGACAAATATTCTACAAATTTGTCTCATTACCTGGCACCATATGTTCAACACGACAAATGTAGAGGGTAAGCACTCAGTTTACGTATTAATTTAAACCGTCATGTTAAGATACATTCTAATAAACTTTCCATTACGTTTTTTTTTTCAATCAGTTTCCTTGTGATCACAACAATATTACATCCGCTGTATTCAAATAGAGTGCTGTGGAATAAGCCAAAATCCCAAATCGAAGTCGTTACCTTGATCACAGTCACACGATATATAATGAGATAAACCTTTTCTAGACTATAGGATATTACACGTCATTTTCAAAATTGGTTCACCAGAGAGTTGGTAGAGCAACTCCCTGGTTTTACTTTCATATTGTGAAGTCTCATTGCAACCGCATCCAACACTACTGCAGGTTACTCTTATTGAAATGAAGGCAAATTATCCTAAAAAGGGCCCCATAACCAGACTAAGAGTGATACGTTTTCCTTTGGAATAGAACCCAAGGTAGAATTTTAACTGGTAAATAGTCTGAATGAATTTTTGAACTTTAAAAACGTCCGAAGGTTGGTCCTTGGCAAAGGGAGGAGGCATTACAGTAAAGGTGCTTGCCCAACGACAGGAAAGTAAAGCAAAGAAAATCGATTTAAATACCTAACTTGTCAAGACCCCCTGCAGCTTTTACACTGTGGGCAAGCACTCTGCCTATCTTTGCTTTCCTTTGTTGTCGCTGTAAAAGCACCTTAAGAGTTTTTTTTTTTTTTTTTTTTTTTTTTTTGGATTGAGAAGTTCTACAGCAGTATTAAATATGTGCATTGTGACTTAGCACTTAGCATCGGTGGAATTGTGTAACTACTTTTGGTCCCTCCATCACCCCAAGCAGTTACAGGCTGTACATAACTGTAGTGAATTTATCTTTGATCATAATATCTGAGATTATGAAATTTAAAAAGGTTGTAATCAGACCATACACACTTTAGGCTTAACAATGATGGCTTATTTCCTTGTACTATTTTTATACAGAAAGATGCTATTTTTGTTCTTACTTCAAATGCGGATTTTATCCTGCTTTCCGTACACTTAAAATTAAATTTAAAGTTTATCCTTTTCTTTATAGCGTCCTTTTGGCACACATTATTCCAGACAACTTTCATGAATCAAAAACAACATTAGATGAGTTTAGCACGGTGAGTATTTTACATACAATTTTCAGTTCTAAAAGTTAGATAGTGTGCGACGACTACTCTTGTCAAACCCAGCCATTTTCTTCAAACTTATCGCTAATAAAATGGTATCCTAGTGATAAACCTGGCGTTGTTACAAAAGTGGTTGTTTCAAGTGTTCGTCCTTCGTAACTTACTTTTGTGGAAATCGTTCATTAGAGATTTCTTCCCCTTGAAAAGTTGACGTCATGACTTGGCCGATGTCATCACTTGGCCGATTTTTGAACAATAGAAATCCGCAAACACCAGTTGGTGCTCACTGGACCATGTAATCTCTAACCATGTGGCTTTTTGTCAGTTGCTTTACAAGAAAGGATTTCAAGGCCATGATAAGTTTGTCCAGATTTCAAGGGAACTAAATCTGTAATGTTCTGATCCAGAGGTGTATCACAACTTTGTCTCCCTTTCCTCTATACGGTGTTGTGTTCTCCGTTGGCCCATCCTATATTTTACACTCAAAAATAATTTTATCTATTTTTTATTGCTTCCTTAGTTTATCTCGGTGACTATTCAAAGAATTAGAACACAGCATCTTTAACTTATTTGGTATGTTGTTCCCCCTAAAATGTAACAGGTATTTCCCTTTTCACTCTAACAATTTTTTCTATGCTTATGTCCAGGTAAAACGGAACATTTTGACTTGAGGAAACAAATTGTCAACGAACAATTATGTGGAGTGAAAATTTTTAATTCAATTTGATGGAGTTCGTGAGAAAGTGTGAGTGTCCAGGACATCAAAGCAGAAATATCAGTGGGCTTTGAGTTTATATTTATAGTAGTTTTACATTGAGGGTCGACTACTAGCATACTGGTTCATCGCAGACCACCAGAATTAGCGTGAATGAACACCAAATAATGCGCAGTCAAAGAAGCAGGCTTTTACCAAGCGCTAAACTAATAAATTCGTTTGCGCACCTCTCCAACCCACGTAAGTGTATACTCCAAGTCTTTAAGCACTAAAACTTCCTGAACAGGACAACTTTCTGAAATATACAATCGAAATTCATGGTCTTCACCAACAACGAGAATTTACCGATTTAAATCAGTGTGAGATTAGATATGAGGAGCAAGTAAAGTTTAGTTAGTCCCGACCAGAAAATTTTTAAGTGTCTCCTCTAGAATCTGATCCGAGGATCACTATTGTTCCAGACAGTACACTCAAGCACCATGATATCATGTAACTATAGATTTAATTATTTAAAGTTCTCTTAGAAACATGATTCAGGGAGCACACCATCATTAACGGAACGGCTTTCCCGGAAAAGTAGTTCCAAAGTACACCGATTTAAGGTCCTCTTCGAGTGTAAACCGCTCACATTAGAACAATCAGTTGCTGCTTATTTTTCGTGGACATGAAAGAGGAGATGTTAATGTGTAAGTGATGCCAAATTGGGATGGATTGAAGGTAATTTAGAACATTTCAGTACTGGGTGTGAAAAGAGGTAATTTCCGTCACTTTGCGGATTAATAGGGGTGGGTGGAAAGCTCATAAACTTCTTCCTTCTGTAGCTCAAAATCTAAACGTTCATGCTATGGTGTTTTTGTGATGTAATGATTAGCCAACTCCTTGGCTTTCATGTGAGGGGTAGCTTTAGTGGGGTGTGAAGTTTGACAAGGCTGTGGGGGCATTTAATGAAGGCAAAATAGTGTGAAAGTCAATGGAGCAGTTAATGGTGGTGTGCTCCCTTCAACGTGGTTATTTCAGACGTTTCAATTGCTTATTTGATGGTAAAAGTCTTGGCAATTTGAAACAACATCGTTTTGTAACAATAGTATCTATACCTCTTCACAGTCGTCGCTTTTTTATAAATGTGCTTGTATTCAAATTCAAGGTAATTGTTCACCACCACAGACCAAAATCACAAGGAACTTTCAACAACATGTTAATGAATACAAGTAGGGTCCGAGGCAATCAACTCACACACCTTTCTGCAGAAAACATGCACATAGCTTGCTGCTCTGTCGAGTATATAATTTAAGCTTAGGACACAGAACGTGGCGAAATTGCTCGATATCTCAAAAGTGCGCCGTGAACTATCAAAGATGATCCGGCGCCTTTGTTGTCCTTGCAACAAAGTCCCTTAAAACGCCAAAATTTCTGTTCCCGGATCGATTAAAATTAAGAGGTGGTTTAAATGTTCGTCCCCGTTGAATTTGGTCTGATCGCATAGCATTATGACGCCACCTATAGCAGGATTTTCCCACCGATCGGGTGAAACCCCCAACATTCCCCGAGGGCGATTACCCCCCCCCCCTCCCCCCCCCCCCCCAAACTTGGCAGATTGCGGGCTAAGGTTTCAGTTATAAAGATGATTTTCGTATTCTGTCAAGAACTAAATGAAATGAAATTAATAACCTATTCGTGTGTATTTCTTACTGAGTGTAGGCCACTAATGGAATTGTACTCGTATACCATGTTATTATAGGTTTTACTCCTATGGTTTACCGTGTAATGATGTTTGTCTTTCTGGATTGTACACATAACATTTAAAGGCCCTGTTCTCTCACCCCAAATGGTACCAATTCTCCTAACCTTCTTACTGAAGCCCCTCCCACAATTGTCTGAAATTCATCCTCATCCAGACACAATCTCAGTTTATTGCTTCAGGATGAGTAAAGAAAAACTCAATTTATATAATCAAAACACTCTCAGTAACGTTCATGCTGTGTAATATATGCTTTGGCACTATGCATTGTCTGAATTAGCTGTCAATCAAAGAGCTGAGCCAATTGAGAATTTTGGTACCCGGGTACCAAAATTGTAGTTTGGGGTGAGAGGTTTGGCCTTTTAATGTCAGAAACACTACTTGAAAGTAATAGCGTGCATATTTGAAAAGGGAAAGCTTTATGTATCTTAGTGAAAAAGTCTTATGGATTATATACTCATGTTTACAGATTTCTTCCACCTAGTTCCTGTTTTAGGTTAATCGGGGGCGGCGTCAGGTGGCAGGTATTGGCAAGAAAATGTTACGAGAGAAAGAAAAGAAGGCAAAAAAAAAAGAAAAAAGGAGCACTCAGCGTATGCTTTGCTCCCTATAGAGAAACTCTTTGGCGCCGCCCCCTGCATGGGAATAATGGAAAGGCACCTGACTACTCAGCTATTTGAGTGCCCTCTGTTAAAATATTGCTTGCTACATTCCGGGCCGCTTACTACAAACAGGAACTTTTTACAAACGGCTCGATATGCTTTTCACTAAAACTATAGTGCAATTATTGCAAGTTTTTTTCCTTCTTCATCTCCTTTTTTTCTTTTTGTTGTTTTAACCTAGGTTTTGTTTTTGTTTTGTTAGCTAAGTGGAAGGTGTCTATGAATGCAAGATCCACGAACTAAGTCTTTGTTTAGAACTATATACGGAAATTGAGGCAAAAGCAGCTTTAAAATTTGTCGCAAGTTCATTCTAGTCTCTCTGATTTGAGCGATTACGTAAAATTTAAGTGCCATATATTTTAAACACAATCGCAAATTGCAAGAGAAGAAAAGAATGCGATTTGGACTATTGTTGAATATGGGTGTAGAGAGGTAAGGCATACCAGGCTTCTCAGGGGCGTCGAACCTGGCGGCAGGAAGCAATCGCCTCATCAATGAAAATATTGGGGAAAAACATATAGTGTGCCTCCCCCCCCCCCCATAGTTTGGGTGGGGAGATTTGAAATAACAACAGACAGAATAAACAAAACGTAAAATTGTGGTAAACAGATGATGTAAGGGCTTCCAGAAAACGTCAATTTGAGCCTATTTTAAAGCAATAATACTGCATTTAATGAGCTTTATCTCTGTTTTGCCACGATGTATATGCGTGTCAATGTCAGTGTTTGAGCGTGTTTTTGTTAGTGTGTGTCTAGCGGGGGTGTGGTCTCGTTCGTATGGGTTCATTGCTAATAGACGGTTTGTTGACGGACACGATCTAAGGTTTCGGTTGTTTCAAAATATTTGCCCCACCCCCATGAATCCATAAACCAGATCTACAACCCTGAGACTTCGGTAACTAAAGGTTTTAAAAAATAACAATTTGTTACAAGTAATGTGACAGAATTAACTCATCAGAATCTGTGAGTGGATGAATAGAAAGGCAAAGGGGGTGTATTATGTGTAAAATGAAGAAGTTTTTCATGTATAAAAAGACCTTATGTAGCTCAGTGATTTGTTCACGTTAATTTATTTAGAGTTAATTACTCTTTTCCAAATCTGATTATGTTATGAGTGGTTATTCCTTTAGTGTTTTGTTCCTTTTGTTATTCTCAAAACAAGGTGTTGGTTTTGTTAAAAATCCATTTTATTCTGTATACAACGACTTGGAAAAGATGGGATTCTTCTGGCATTAATTTTTACTTTGTATTTTTGTTGGAAATCTTTTGATTTGCCAGATTCGAAAAAAGACGTTGCACTTTTAAGATGCCTGTGGTGAAAGATAACGCTGAAAGTAACCGTCTTCACCCGTATTTAGTGTGTATTTTGGATGAATCCGAGCAGCTAATGAAGTCGGTCATTATAGTGGGGTCCATCATCCTTAAGTCTTAATTTTATTGTCTACATGCAATTCCAAACCATCATTTTCAGTAAAATTGAGGTAATCAAGGGGTATTTAGTGTACAATCGTCCATAACAGGTAAGCAAAGAATTTGACAGATTAAAGCTGATAGGTGTTGTGTCTCAAACACAATTGCAATTAAGCACTGCATGTAAAGTAATAACTCAGTAGATAACGACAAAAGATCAACGTAGTAAAATGTTGGACGGTAAAATTTAATTATTTTCCTCCTTAGACTGTACCCACATCATAACTCATCATTTATTTCAAATTTATGTCAATATCATACGTTAGCATTAATACAAAATATAAGCAACTCAGCACTGGTCCAAAGAAGTCATAAACTCACCCTGCTGGCATTCCCGTAAGAGTAATATGACAGGTGATGTAATACAGTGGCAGATCAAATAAAAGGTAAACAAAACAGAAGCCTATAAACATCACAATGTACAATGTAATACATCACAATGGACCAGTGATGTCCGACTAAATCAAACCATCACAACTTGACTGTTGGCATTCGTCTATAGGGGTATGCAGGATCATGACGTCTATTCCTCACTTCCTCTTTCCTATAAATGGTCAAGTGGTTTCAGCAGCCAACTTGCAGCCGAGAGGGCTGGAGTTCGACTCCTGGCCAGGTCATACCGAAGACTACAAACTGAACCTACTGCAATTGTGCTTGGTGCTCAGCATAATAAATGGAGCCTATGGAAACAAGCCTTTGAGCCACAAGTTCCCGCAACTGGCAAATAAACTTGGCCGGCCCGACTTCAAACTATTGGTTATAGAAATTAAGCTGCAAAACCTCATCTAACAGAAAAACACGTGGTGAAAAAGAAGAACAGAGCTGGCGATCTCCATCTCTTTCAGCTCCCTTGTTTAATAAAGCACAACAGCTTGATCAGCATCAGGGAGTCTTACAGCTCCCTGATTAGCGTTACTTTTTAACTCGACTTTTTATATTTCAGGGGGTTCGCTATTGGGCTCGAAAATACTGGGGAAAATGCCGGGAAGATGCCACACAACAAACAGTTTAGCAATTAAACACTTTTTTGCCCCCACTTTATAAACACGTTTATATGCTACGCACACGTGTTCAATTCTTACACATCTTATTAGAATGCCCTATGGTTCACTTTGAATGCTTGGAACGGGTACGTGAAAGAGGTCAAACATTTTTCTTTCCGTGATTTGTGTCACTGTAGTCTTGAGAAGATCTAAAGTTTGAGCATTAATCTGCAAAGCCTAAAATGGTAAATTCTGCTTTGTGTCTCACAAAGTATATGAAGAAGTTTTAATCGGATTCACCGAGGTTCCAACCACGTTAATATAGTTGGAACCTCCGTAAATTAAACCCAAAGATTCTTCATATAACGACCCAAAGTCCGGAAATTTGTCGTCCACTGAGCTAATTCAGTGTAATTCATGTTTTAGGAGTTTAGGATTTGACTGAAATGAACTTTGGGTAAAGCAACAATTATCCACAGGGCAGGACCACAACCCTTCCCCTGAGACAGTCTTCCCAGAACGACAATCCATATTCCTTCCAGAAAATAAAGATGGTAATCCTAGCCATGGTTCCCAGGCAAGTTCTGAAAAAGTCACACCTATTAGTGTTTCCTCGAATGCGTATGAGGGGAGACAAAGCCACTTCCGTGACAAAAAAATACATAACTCCGAAGTCAATCCGTGTATTTCCAAAATGTTTTGGGGGTGTCCCCTTTCTCCCGGTCCCCAGGATTAACACCCATGCACCTATACGTACTTTTCATCCACACCTGAAAAGAGGTTCAAAGAATTAACTTGCAATAATGTTACGTTGCATCAAAATAAAAATGGTAAAAGGGATTAGGCTGATACACAGCCTTGCAAACAATTTCTGATTTTCACTGAGGATGGTTAGGCTATGCAAAATCATCAGCGTCTCATGGAAAACTTGTTGGTGGAAAAATGACAATGGCAACCAATGGCGTCGTCGGGGGGCACTTGTCCTTTGGAAAATATTGCGTCCCCCTCCTCGTGCATGTGCCCATCAAATGAGATTTGGGATTTTCAAAAAAAAAACTTTTTTCTGTATTCCAACAGATTTCGTGTAAAATGATTCTTCGTTGGGGAAGAAAAGGCAGTATCCTAATTTTTATTTTCTTCAAATGAAAAATCCTCCAAACCACCTGGGAAACGCCATTTACAGCTGTCTTAGAGGTTTTGTTTTATCAAAATTTTCTGTACGCTCTGCGCAAATCGAAGAAGGCGCTCAGCTCAGGTATCTCTTCAAGCAGGATGATATGTTTTCCTAAGAGGATCACATGAAACTGTAAATTAACTGCTTTTTCTATAGTTCGGCACTCTCACCTCCCTCTTTTTCAAAATATATGCCGGGTTTGTTTTTGGTAGTAACTTTTTACCACTAAAATCTTACTTCAAATTACTCGACTAAATCTTAAACCAATTTTTAGTCAATAGAAATACCCTAAAATGACGACTTTAGTACCTCACAAATACCCTAAAACAAGGAGCTTCCTGAGTGTTCATCCCTGGACTCCAACAAGGTGTTGTCCTTGGACCCCACCAGTTAATTTGGACTCACGCTTCACGTTCTGGGGCCTCCTGCGCAGTGAGCGTGTCTGGAAGTGCCCTTGAAAAATGTTTTGCGAGACCGGCAGCGCCTCTCTAAAACGAAAAGTCTGGAGTCACCAATGAAGAGAACTCATGATGAAACACATGAGAAAACATGAGCAATATTTAACTGACAAAAAAAAAACTATTACATATGAAGGCGAGAATCCTACTTCTGGACCAAGTTGTGTATTAAATAACATAAGATATTTAATTTGCAGCTATTCGTATTGCCCGACATTGCCTTGGTGGCCCTTCCACCCAGTTGAAAAAGCATCCAGCCCGCAGTCCGCGATTTGAACCATGGCATCCCACCAAACATGAAATACTAGCGATGGCCCTGCTTGAAGAACTATATGCGACGCGGAATGCTGTCCGAGGCTTGCACCCACTGCCTAGCCCGGCGATCTCTCAAGCCAACTGTGGTTTACGTAGGCTATAGTGAACTGGTTCCATTTAAAATATCCTTTTAAGTGCTTTGCTTGCCCAGTTTTACAATTTGATGATATGCAGATGTCGCATAGTCCCTCGGTCCAGGAAACTTAACCCAAACCACACCATGCAGACCACTCTGCAAAGCGTTCATTATTACAATCCTGCTCAACCCGGCCGCCATGGAATTTTTGGCAACTTTAGCAGAATAACTTTAATTTAGTGATCTATACTTACAGATCTCCTGCGATGGATTTGGACTGACATACCATACTGTGTCACTTAAGCCTGGCGCACACTATACGACTTTGCACATCGCAACTCAACTAAACCGTCGTGACCTAATTTTGAATCGTCGTCACGATTTTTAGTCGCACAACAGGGCCACGCATACTATACGACTGGCTATCGGGCATTGTCAGTCGAAAGATTACACGTGCACACTACTGCTATACATATAACGGTACAACAGCACAGAACAGTATACAGTTTGCAAAAGCACTATACTTTCAGTGGGTAGCTAGCGTACTAGGCCTCTGCAAGTTTCCAGCTCACCAGTGATGTCGACTGCCTCGGCAATCTCCTCAACGGTTTTTTTCCACGAATACCCATAGGAATAGCTTTTGCTTCCACAGTTATAAAGTACAGGTCGTTGCATATCGAAAAGTTCTGTATATAAACGATCATTTGCTCATTTTACACCAAAATGTTCTAATTAAGGTAAGCGTAATGACTTATGCTTCGAAATGATATGTCTAGGTGACAGCAGCCCATGAAACGTCGATTTTCATTCGAAATGCATGATTTTTGATGATTTCAAAATTTTGTGACGTCATAATTTGGGGGAATTGCCCCCAAAACAATGCGTAATTTCATGTCACACAAACGCGGTTTACGACAAAATTATAGATCCAAATAAAACCAACTCTTTTCCTCCTGCTACCTATGACATGCAGGTACCAGAAACGCGTTTAGCCATTTCGATAAATTTGTGGCTAGAAGTATTAATCCTTTAAATTATGTAAATTTGGGGTGAAAAACACGTTTTTGCTTACAAATTCTCATACATTAATGATTTACGACAAAACTAAAGGGTGTGCCCAATCAAAAAAGTATTCACTCGGTGTGTTATAATACGTACATCACAAATCCAATTTAGCCAGACTTCAAAACACAAGCCCAAGTACTACATTAAACGAAAACACGAACAATACACCATGCGCCCACACACTGTAACGCATTTGTGAGGTTTATGATCGAAACTTTTCGATGTGCTCTCACGTTTGTTTTATCTCTACTCGCCGTACTCGGTCCATATATCCATCTTTTCAACTGAATATTTACACAAAGTTACGTCAAAAGTTGTCACCGAAACAAGCATCAGACAACTTTCACCGTATTTATATCACGTGCATATTAATCAGTAATTTTGATGGTCAGATATTTCAGTCACTTGCGCCTGTCGGGAAGAACCAACATGTTCGTTCTTCCCGTCCTAAAACTGCCAGTCGCAGTCGTAACTCACGCACACTACACGATTGTTGGAGATCCGACGATCGAGTTGAGTTGCAAGGCGCAAAGTCGTATAGTGTGCGGCTAGCGTTAGACAACAGAAAAGTGTGGTTTGGAAATCAAAACTTCAAGAAGAATCTATTCAGACTGAGCAGTATCAGGAGCGTCGTTCCGTTAACGCCCGTGGCACAGTCCCCCAAATTTTGTCGAGTGTCATGTTTTAAAGGGTTAATGTAATCATTTGGAAAAAATATCCTGTGCCTGAACTTGCCAAGATTTTTTATCAGTACCAATTACATGCTCATTTAAACATTTAATATACTGGTTAGCACTGAAGGCTGATATTACAGCAGTTTATTTCAGTCTGAATAAATTAAAAGGAGTTGTAGCATCTCAATGTCCCACAACTTGATCCCCTTTTCCCCAGCACTTACATCAGTATTTAATCGGTATGGTTATTATTTAAAACCCTAAGTTGCTGGGCTCCAGATGGTAGGCTTGTCAAAACTGCTGCTCGTCGAAGCAGCTCATTGGAGTAATGAACCAATGGTTGGGTACTTTGGTTTTTTTTCCCAAAACTGCTGCGGTAGCCGTGACGAACATCTCCTTACAAGCGAATATTTCTTCATGTTAAAAACAAAGCTCACCCGTTACTTTGGTTAACACAAGAGGCCGCTGTTGCCTTTGTAGTCCCCAGATCTTACGAGGGAAGCTTGAACTTCCCTTTGAGACCTATATTTCCTGTGACAAAAAAAAATTCTTCTTTTGTGTGACAAAACCCGACGTTAAGTTAAAAACTTCATTGCAGCTTAATCCACTTTGGGAAAGAAATAGAAGTCAATTGAAAGGGGTCCTCTTGAACATTAAAAATTGATCAGGGGAAAAAGGAATGACAAAATAATCCACGTGCTTTTGAAAACTATTTTAAACTGATTAAAATTCTTCCTACCCCTTCCCTCCCCTCTCAGCCCCTCCCTCCAAAAGGGTCAGGCTTAATTAACAATTGAGAACATTTTCAGTATATCCATTTTAACACATCCTTCTCGTGAAAAACCATTTTCCCCTCCCATAAGCTAAGGCTTTCTTTCTCAGTCTTCTTCCTTCTCCTCGCTCTCTGTCACCTTCCGAAACCCCAATTCCTTCAGTTCAGTACCTCAAGCTTTTCACCCCCCCCCCCCAATCGCCCATTTCAATATGCCAATTTGGCTTAGCAGGGACGTTCTACCATTATCGAAAATGCACCTTGAATTGGCCAAAAGGTGCCCCCTCTGGCCGCACCCGCTAAAAAATTGTTCGGGTTGATTTCCCAACGGGTTCAAAGAAAGCAATGGTTCGTTACATGTTTTTGGTAGTGGTTGAGTTGGAGATTATTCTGTGACAGAATGGTTGAAATTGGTTTCACCTGAGCTGACTGAGAAGCTTTGGATATATATATATCATATGCTGGGTAGTGAAAAGGGGGGGGCAAATCCCTATTTTTCACTATCGTTCTATTCATACTCCTGTAGCTCAAAAGGCAATCGTCATGTATGGGATTTCTTACGTGCCTTAATAAACAACTCGTGAGTTTCGCATTGTTGGTACACTTACTGGCACTGGAAACTGACAAGGACTATTAGGTAGCGGGCCACTTATTTTAAGTCCCATTGACTTACACACTAAATTTGGCTATTCCGTGCCCCCTAGTCCCTACCTCCCCCTAGAAGTTTTCAATCAGGACATGCCATCCCTCTGATCGAAGCTCACGATCTCGGCTTTCATGGCACTTTCAAATTTCCATACCATGACCATTGGAATTTTGAGCTAGAGAGCCTTGATTGATAGGGATGTGTTTCCCGCTATAATAGCTACTCAAAACGGCATTTCACAGACCGGAGTAATACAATAAAAACAATTGCACTAAAATTGGTCAGATTGCCTTGAATTTTGCACAGTCTGTATTTCAACTCATTTTCTACAAAATCCAAATGCAAAAAAAGATCATATTTTGTAAGTAACAAAGTCAGAAACAACATCCCATAAAAATTTTTATGGCGCTTTGTCTGTCAGTAAACATTTTCCCGAGCATGAGTATTGGAGTGAGTGGTTCGCTATCTATAGGGGCAGAATAGCAACGCGTGTTGAGTGCAATAGAAACAATAACTGGTGGTGCGCCACCTCTCACGCGGAACGCGTCTGAGATGGCAAAGCGTCAATGCGCAAGGTAGACCATTCGGCAATAAAGCACACGTGATGGGGCAACAAAACCGCCATTTTATACGTGTAAGCCTAATGCATATGCGCAAAAGCTTCGTCGACTTCTACAAACTCCGCTCATTATTCTCTTGCAAAATGCTTTAAATCGCACAATAAACCACCAGATCTGTTTTTATTTCTGTACGGCTCTTCCAATAAGGAGATTATTGCAGATATTAGTCTACATGTGTAGGTTAGGTTAGGTTCACTATGTCCATATGTGCTACACGTTAGGCAATGGAAAAAGCCGCAATACAAAACATGCTATAGAAAATTACATTGTAGAGCAAAACTTTACACCAAAAGCTTACAGATATATTGCAGATTGTTGTAAGAGGGTCTTTTGCACATGTCTTGTGAATATTTTGAGTGTTCAAGTTCTTTAAACCACCCTACGGTCACACTTAGTTTTCAACAGTTTTAGTAAGGGGTGGCTCCAGGATTTGCCCGACAGGGGGCCGGAATTTCAAGGCCCCGACAAAGGTTTTGAGTTAGTCCCGGTGAAACGTGACTTAGCAGATTTTGAGCCACTTCTAGCGCGCGAAATTTTTTGGCCTTCTTCTCAACAAAAACTTAAAAATCTGGAGTTTATTTTGAAACACAAAATTTTAAATTTTTGAAAGAAGTTTGGCTGCTGTAAGGACCATTAAAATGTTTGGGTGTTTATTGAAGAATCTGATATGGGCAAAATCAAAAACGTTATATAGGCGAAAGCTGGAAATATTTGGGTGGTTATGCATTTAATCGTACTAGGCCTATGTACTTAGCCGTCAACACGTACGAGACTAGAAGGTTGCCCAAACTTTTTTTTTTCCTTTTTTGAACGAATATTTGAAAATTTGAAAATTAAGAGCTCATTCTATTGGAGAAATTTTGGAATTTAATGGAAGAAAATTTGTTTTTTGGCACGTAACAGTTATAATGGGTTAGGTAGAATGTTGGAATGATTAACAGAGTTGGCTTTGGTATTTAATTGTACGGAGTATCCATCGAAACTGGAAAATTTTGCCACTTTTAACAATCTGAAGCTTATATTGGATAAAAATTATAAGTTTTTGACAAATACGGGGTTTTATGGAAGAATCTTATCTTCTGAAAAGAAAAACCAAGAAGGGGTGATCTGTAGATTTGTTGGGGTTACTGAATATCATCATGCAGATTAAGGCCCTCGGACCACATTGGAAAATTTTCCCGCGGGAAACAGTTTGGCTTCCCATATATTTGAAGTTTTATATTTTATATATTGACATAGACGTACCGGAGCGTTTCAGGTTGGGAGGAGGCAAAATTGTCTTTTTTGTCCGAAAATGTAATTCTGGAAGAATGACTATCAAAGTGCAGAGCACGGAATGTTTTGAAAAATTGAGAACCCCCAGACAGCAGGAAATGGCATTTCCAGTGTTCGTACCTAAAACCTAAAAACAAAGCAGTCATTATTTTTAACTTTTTTTCGGAAAAAATTTTCACTTCACAAAATTGCCCCAAAACGAAGAATAATTTGCAAGCATGCGTTGTTCTGTCGATTAATGTGTTCGACCAGGGAGCTGTTAAGGCTCCCTGGTTCGACCAAAACACTATCTAAGTGGAGCGCCACCATCATTGGCGAGGAGCGTACAGAAAAATTTTTAAAAAATCTAACCCCTCAGACAGCAGGAAATGGCATTTCCCAGACTTGTAACTATATGAAGCAGTCGTTATTTTGAACTTTCCTTTGAAATGAAAGTTTCACTTCAATAGAAAAAAAACCAATTTGCTAAGTGATGAGAAAATTTACAGATAAAATGTACTGCTACAATTAGATATAAGGTTCTTGTCTCTTTTCGGTGGAAACAATGCAACAGAATTGAAAACATATTAGTGCTGTTGCCTCTATTAAGAATCTTCGTTGTATTCCATTGCAAGGTCTGCTAAACAGATGAGATTTTCTACGTGATGTCCGAACTCCAGATGATTTTACTTCCAACGTATTTGAATTTTTGAAAATATGTCACGTTACAAAGTGGCTTCAAATGACTTTTCAGTCAGACTTTCTGAGAGACATTCTCACACAACTGTTTTTCTATTATGTGAAATTATTTATTATTAGTGAAACGGCCTGGCCGATTTTCATTACTTTCATTACCGTTGCTAGAATTCGGCTGAGATGCATTGGGCACTGCATGCACAGTGACAACCTCTCGTCCGTTTTTCTATGGAAAATTCTTAATTGTGAGTTTCCTTGAAGAATATGGTCTTCTAGTGAGCAAAATCAAGAAGATCGTCCGGGTGTCTGAAGTTTTCATCTTGGGCATGTATATGAAGGCTCCCCGACGAAACTGGATTTTCCCACCAACAGGAGAAGGGCAGCCCTCCCTTACGGGGGAAGTGACCTTGCGGCTTAAAGATGGAATGAGGGACAGCAGAGCTAGTAAGAGGTGATTAAAACAGACCAAAAAGAAATTGCCGTCCTTCCCCGACGGGGGAGGAGATAGGACAAGCTACATGGAATGAGGTATCACGGAGCTGAGAAAAAGAGATTGAAAATCGATTCCGCTACGTATTAAAATACCATTTCAAAACAAAAAATATGTTCAAGATCACCCATCCAGTAACTTCAGTCCTTGTAGTTTTTTATTATTTTTTTTATTATTTTTAGGCCTCCCCGACGAAACGGCCGACCTTCCCCGACGGGGGGCCAAAGTTCCCGACGGGGGGCATTCCCCCTCGCCCCCACCCTTGCTGGCGCCACCCCTGTTTACATTTTTCTCGAGCCCGGGTGCGTTGGACAGGGTTGAGGCATAAACGTTTTCCTACTATCTTCAATTTTATCTGGTGGGGCAGAAATATTTTGCATTTGGGCAGTGCGCAGAACCCGATCACCCCCTCATTGTGGCTATGGACACGCCTCTTTTCCTTCTTCAAATTCAGAAGGCTTACATTTTTCAAAATTCTGAGGGCTTATAGTCAACATCAAATTGAAGCACATTTAATCCATACACGGTACAAAAAGTCTCGCATTTCAGCTTACAGCCAATCACAATCGGTGCCAGTTAATTCCCTCCAGAAAATATGTCGGGGTGAGGGAGTATGCTTCTAGCCCTCCATTCTAAGCACGGAAACTCCTTTTTATGTAAATTTACTCCTAGTGTACAGGAAATTAAGCATTGAAACCCTCGATGATGTTCACCCCCACCCTCCATGCTAACACAGTTATACTTCATTATCCTCCTTCGAGCTGATAACAACTCCCCACAGTCATAATTTCATTGTTATCTGTTTCTGGTGACACTTTACGGAGTTTTAAAACTCATAAAACAAGAACAGTGCCGAAATGTGCGTTCTTTCAAGCTCGAATAGCATCTGTCGAGTCTTTCCGGCGACATTTTGTACCCTCCCCCTACCTCTGGAAACAAACTGGCTGTTACCTTCTCTGTTTTACACCCCTGGAATCGCTACACAGGAAAGCCTCTGGACAAAGTAAATTTTTTGCACAAACTGCTTAACTAAAACCTTTCAAAATCTACTGCCAAATCGGTAGCAATTAAGGGAACCAATCAAAGAGTCTCTTGCTTTAGGAGTTCATGGTGAGGCATAACTGCACCACTCCTACGATTTCATGCGAACATGGCGTGTAGCAAGCGGGATGATATGATTTTAAATTCAGCAGCTCCGTCAACTTGATGTAGGCAAGACTTCATAAAAGAATCAGCAGCTTGAAGTCATTGTGTTGTAGCTTGTTACCTAACAATATCGCAAAAAATATTTCAACTCAAACCTTTGGGTTTCCTATTGAAAAACATCACTGAAAAGTTGCTAAATTATTCTTTGCTAGGTAACAACCTTCCACATCACGAAAGAATTTTAAAGCGAATTCAAGAATTTTACCGATCACCGTGGTTAATTTATCACCAGCATATTGGTCTGTGAACACGTCACTGAGTTTTTGGAGAGTCGACCACCCCCCGCCCCCTTTAAATGGACAACTTGTCTATATTCGGAATGGTGCGTGGGAGCTGGGGGTGTTAGCCTTACTTACAAAAAATTACATTACGGCGTGGTTTCATAATATCTTCCAACTGAATGTGAAAACGCAATGCCTGATATACAAAACGAATTAAGCCCGACTTGGATTTTCAGCCCTTTCACAGAAACGAAACACAGTACAATATTTCCTGCGATTAATATTCCTTTTAAGTTATGCTAAGGATCAAAGGTATCAAAATTTATGTTGATCTGAGATTCTACGAATACCAAATGAACTAAACATCAATGAAAGGGTCATATTTTGTTGGTTTTAATTTACAAAACGAAGACTGTAGCAAGCCATCTGCTGGCCGGGAAGGGACCTTTTTATGTAAAGACTCTCATTAACTATCAAACACTTTTTTCAAAGGGTATGTGGTTTTTCCGGTAAGACATAGGCCAAGTTTTCATATGAAAGATACACAAAAGTTCTCTTGGTATACAACCCATCCTTGATGTTGCTACTAGTGCAATAAAGACACAATTGTGAGTACGCCCTCTATTCAGACTACACACATTGCACAGCCGGGCTACATTTAAAGTAGAACGGGCGAACCGGGCTACTTTTAGTATGACCGCTCATATCCATAATATCTACTGGTCATACTATGACCCCCCCCCCCCACTGGTCATACTAAAAGTATCCCGGTTGGCCCGGTTGACCCGGTTGGCCCGGTTGGCCCGGTTTGCCCGGGTGGCCCGGTTCGCCCGGTTGGCCCGGTTCGCCCGGTCGTCCGTAGTCTTGTTACAAGACTAGTTCTACCTAAATGTAGCCCGGCTATGCAATGTGTGTAGTCTTAATAAAGGGCGTACTCACAATTGTGTCTGTGTGTCTTTATTGCTCTAATACTAGAAGCAGCATTAAGGATGGGCTGTGTACAAAGCGAACTTTTGTGTACCTTTTATAGGAAAACTTGGCCTATGTCTTACCGGAAAAAAAAACACATAACCTTTAAAAAAAGTGTTTGATAGTTAAAGTTCAAGAGCAGTCGCCCCAAAATTATTTCGAAACAACTACTTAATTTTGCTTTTTTGTGTCATTTTCTTCCAATAACCTTTTGGGCTATTTTAAGGCTTAAACATTCAACATTCAAGGTTAACCAAGATATAAGGCCTACTATGATTATTATTATTAAAACGGCACTTATATAGCGCAAATACTATTGACATAATCAAATGCGCTTTACAATAAAAGTACAAAGAAAAATCAAAAACGTAAAACTTGGTAAAAGATAAAAAGTTAAGAAAAGGCAATACGAAATAGATGAGTTTTAAGTTTACTCTTGAAAGTATTAAAATTTGAAGGTCTAATGTCAGATGGCACAGATGGCAAGAAATTCCATAATTGCGGAGCTGAATAACTGAAAGATCTGGTGCCGAAAGTCGAAGGTTTGACTGTTTTGGCTTTCAGAAGAAACTGAGAAGAGGATCGCAGCGTGCGCGAGCGAGGATAAACGGAGATCAAATTACTGAGATAAAAAGATTTAAAAGTTAGATTCAAAGTTTAAAATAAATTCTTTGTTTAACAGGAAGCCAATGCAAATTATAAAGAATAGGTGAAATGTGGGCATATTTCGAAGGACCTGGCACAATTTCTGCAGCTCCGTTTTTGACCTTTTGAAGTTTTGCAATAAGATTAGCTGGCAAGTTAAAATACAATTGAAGCATTACAATAGTCCAAGTGAATTGTCAACAAAGCATGTACAAGAGAATTACAGGTGGCATCATCTAGATATTTTCTGATATACCAGAGCTTATGGATGTTGAATGAAGCCTTTCTGCAGACATTTGAAATGTGCAAGTCAAGTGAGAGGAGGTCATCAAAGAGTACACCCAGGTTACAGACATGATTTACAGTACGAATTACAGCAGTACCGACCTGAACAGTAATATCAGGGAGCTTAGAAAGTTGGCGTAGGTAATGAAAAGCACCCTGTGCAGGTTCCCTGAGGAACACCCTGTTCCAGAAAGAATTCTTTGGAGAGGGTACCATTAATTAAATCTTTTTGAAGGCGGTCGCAGAGGTACTCCTGGAACCATTTGAACACCAAACCTTTGATATTAATACGATTGCCAAGATTTTCAAAGAGTAAATGGTAATTTACAGTATCAAAGGCTGTCGATAAGTCAAGCATGAGAAGAACAGTTACCTTTCCGACACCCATATTATTCAAAACATCAGAATAGACTCTGATTAATGTGGTTTCAGTACTGTGGTGTTTATTGCGGGTTTTACAGGGAAGGGTGGATCTAGCAGGACCGACGTTACATTATATTGGGGCGAAGGCCCGATCCTATGTGGGAGGTAGGTCCTTACACGATCAATGCACTCTTCAGGAAAATATTTTAGATATATAAGTATTTACACCTTTTTTCGTGGGCAAGGCAGTACTGCTCCGCCTCTCGCAGCGGCCTAACGCTTGAATTATCTGATTATAATTGCATGCAGTTGGCGCCTTATGTATGGGGCCTCTTGAATTAGATGTGAGTGGTACGACAGTTGCTACCAATGACCTTAAGGAGTATGATACCCTATAAAATATTGCGGGTCCCTTTGTGTGGGAACCGTTTAGTAGGTTTTCTGATGACTGCATGCAGACATGCATGTGTCCATGGATGGAGAAACGAGTAGGAGAAGGTCATCTCAATGAAACTTGGGTAACTTAGAAAAGCATGAAAACAAAAAACAATTTGTGCTGTCTTGAAATTGCTATTTTTAAAAAATTGCAAATTAATTAAAGGTAGGATAAATGAATCATACTTTTGTTGCATGCTTAGTAGGCATCCAAATTCATTTTTTAAAAATCTTTAACTTTTCATTTTGATGATTACATTTTGTGAACAGTATCCAGTGTCCTCCGAAGTTTTCATCTCCCTTGCCTTCTTCCAGTGAGTTGCCTCTCGATTACTCCACTATGACACTATTACAGGAAATGGTCGAATTATTATTAGTGTTATATTTCAGTGGTTGTCTGGTGTTTAGTTCGTATCCAACACTTCAATTTCTTCAAAAATCCAGTGTCCTAGAGTCTCACAATAAATTTTCTCCAAAGCTAAGAACAATCAATCATATACGCATGCAATCCTCAAAAACTTTCATAAGCAGTGGCGGAGCTGCCATACTGTCAGGGGGCCGTCGCCTCCCTGACGGACCAAAATCGTCTGTCGGTGCCTTTTTAAGTTTTTAAAATACTTTACT
Source organism: Holothuria scabra (assembly GCA_037179385.1). Classification (NCBI taxonomy): domain Eukaryota; kingdom Metazoa; phylum Echinodermata; class Holothuroidea; order Aspidochirotida; family Holothuriidae; genus Holothuria; species Holothuria scabra. Next base: position 46,113,532 of record CM074181.1, on the reverse strand, counting down.
CTTGCGCAATTATTGGCAAAAAAATAATTTAATAGCGTTGTTTTAAAGCCCAGATAACAAAATGCTCACACAGCCACGAGCAACTGTGCTATTTGCACTTTATTATGATGAAAAGGGTCATCTTCTGCATAATATAGGGATATGTTTTGCCGAAACGTATCTTCATGCTTTATACGCCCTAATGAATGTTGTCGCTGTGCTATAGTAAGTAAATTGCTCCCACACACACCAAGCGTGATTATAAGCTTAAAAAATACACAGACTGACATTAAATTCACCCTCCCGGCCAATAAAAGATGTTGCAAAGGGCGCAACAATAATTGTAGCGCAAATAGCCCTCTTGTTGTCGGGGATAATAGTCAACATAGACAATAACATGAGTTTATGATAAAGATACCAAAATAGCTTCCACAACATTTTTTCAAAATCATCTGAAGAGAACATTCAGGTTAAAACAAAATAAAACTGTTATCAAAGTGGAAATGGTTTAATAGTTTTAATGTGCAGTAATTTGCTTTTCTTCAAGTGACCATTCTAATGATAAATGGCTATTTCTGACACTGCACGATAATCCCATGAAAATGCTTATTTCTGTACTGTCGTGGTCTCAAAAGCCAGAAAATTGCATCTATAAGCATAGTGTAAGGCTGCTTTTATTTATTACGAATTCAGTATCTAGAGAGCCAAGCAGACCTTTTGTCTTGGCTTTTTCTTGCAATGTGTTTAATTAATGGCGATTTCAGAGTGGTCACAGGATGTAATTACGTTAATTAATGTTTCTTCGTGTACTTATTTTGATTTCCAGATGTCAAATATGTACACCTAACGGTGATGAATTTCCATAACTTATCCCCACGGTTTTCTAAAGTCCTCCCGACCCTCTGGCAAAGGGCCGTTCGGCGAAACCAAACTTGAAACTTATCCCCACGGTAAGATTGCTTGCTTTTTGGTGCTAGCAGGTTAATCTTTATCTGCACAAAGTAGCCATTCTATCTCTCACAATGCATAGCATTCAGGAAATACGTGAGAGCGCGCCACTGACTACAGTCTCATTGTGCTTCTGACTTTCGTTGATGCAACATCAACTCTAGCAGCCTATAGCTAGGTGAGCGCTTTTCAATTAAGTCATCAGCACTTGTAAGACACAATTGTCTTCTCGCTGAATAGAATTGCAGTACTACTAGGAGTAGACACAATTGTCGGTTATAAATCGAGACCTGACAATAACACAAAATATAATGACCGCCTTCACACTAGAATGTGAAAGAGAGGGATAGAAACATGGGCGTCCGCAGGTAGGGGCAAAGGGGAACTTGGCCTCCCCTGAAAAATAAAAAAAAAACTTGAAAAAACGAAGAAAACAAAAAAAGAACGAAGAAAAATTAACAAAAACATTTCTTAACAGTTCCCTCAGTGTTTTCCCTACTTATATGTGGTAAATAGGCTTTAGAAATGCCATTTCCAGCGACCTGAGAGGCATTTTGTGCCAACTCATGTGCCAACTCATGGTGGCTCGGAGCTTTTCCCCCTTAAAGAATTTGTCCCCCCCCCCCCCCCGACTTTTTTTTTGTGTGCAGAGGCCCATGGATAGAAAATTTATGTTTTAATAGAAAAACTTGCAGAGGAGAAATGGCAAAGTAGTCTTCTACCAGGTGTGGAAAATCAAATGGAAAGTCTGGAAAGCCGTGGCTTCGATCGTGCTAAGGCTCTGGCAGGGTATTTACTCCTTCGAAGCACCCCTGCAGATCATTTTCGCCCCCTCTGACCGAAATCCCTAGCTCCGCCACTGTATCTGATTTTCATCACTGGTAAAGAGCAATTACCTTACACCAAAACGCTTCAGTGTTTTGACATGTGTTAGTTACAGTTGACAGTAATCCCTTAATCTCATGAGGAAAACCGCAACATCGCGGATTACCACAAGTGTGGTCATGCTTCTATTCATGGAAGTATTCCATGCTCTATTCAATTTGGTAAGTACTCATGCTAATGCCAAAGCACAAAAGGAGCACAAAGCGGCCTTTTCACTATTAAAATGCGGAGTTATCACCAGTCATGGCAGAAGGTGTACGTACAAATTGTACAGCCGGGCTTCATTTAGGTAGTACGGGCGAGCCGGGCTACATTTAGTATGACCCATATCTATGTATTATGTAGGCGCGCGCGCACTTGCACTCACACTAGTGCAGCCACAGTATATTGTAGTCGCATAAAATATACGCATGCTGTTGGGAAGACGAATTAGTTAGTGTTAAAGCCGAGTGGGAAAAAAGTCGAAAACCTGCCCACTTGAGCCTGCCGTTATTTATTGGCATAAGCAAAATAACGTGATGGTCTTGAATAGTATGTCGATGTGCAGTTTTTCAAAGCTTGTTTAGATATTCCACTCCAAGTTACTGACAGCGAAAGCAGGACTGGTATTTTGTTCAGCAGCTTGTTATCGTATTCGTAACTTTAGTGTTGGCAGAGGTAACAGAGAGACTAGCATACATCGCAGTAATCTAACGTTAGGCCTGAGCTTTCATTTATTTCGCTTAACTAGTTCTGCTGATGTTACTCAGAATAATAATGTTGCGCATGTAGTCCTAACATTAGCGCTTAGTCTTCTTTGGAATTGCCAGTAAAATTGTGTACCAAACTCATTTATAAAACTTTTACTCCCACCCTGAAGTTCGGAAGATAACCTCTTTCGGGGGAACATGGGTTTTCATCCGATCGTGGGAAAATACGGCCATGGGTGGCGCCATTTTCAGATATATTCCTTGATGCTTTGTCATCCTACCGCGCCAATTCAACGGGAGACGAACGTTCAAAAGACCTTGAAAATTTCATCGAATTTAGGAAAGAGAAATTTTCGAATATTCAGAAAGTTTGTTGCTAGGAAAACAAAAAGCCGGACCATATTTGATAGTTCATCGCGCAAATTTTGAGATATTGAGCAATTTTGCCGAGGTTCTGTGTCCTTAGCTTAAATTATAGACTCGACACAGCCGCAAGATTTATGCAGTTTTTTTCTACAGAAAGTTGTGTAGGTTACTAGTGCTTGCAATTGTGCTCATTGATACGTTGTTGAAGGTTTCTTGTGATTTCGGTCTGTGGTAGTGAAAAATTACCTTGTATTTGTTTATATGCACATTTATAAAACTATGCGACTACTAGGAAGAGGTACACACTAAGTACTAATGAATATTCATGCTTCAAATTTTCCCCCGATCGGGCTAATTCTCATTTTCACCCGAAAACGGTTATCTCCCGAACTGCCCTACCCCACCCAGCCCACATACACGAAAAATCGGTGTAATTTGTACGTGTTTCAATACAAACTCTGCGTTCGTACAGATGCTTTTGCCACTCATAAATATGGCAGCCGAGTCCCCATGCGATCACAGCTGTTTTGGGGAGTCCGCCTTTTATCTACAGTATTTCTTATATTTAGCTCTATGGTGCTGAGACGGTTTTCCTGTGCACGTAGTTCCCACGGACAACTCTCCTAAGAGTTCAATGAAACATATATGAGGCATCGACCGACCGCTAATGTGTTGTGGGTGCACGTGAGCACTACATCCGAACAGGGAGCTAAATAAACGTGTCAGCCCCCTGTTCCGAATACAACTTTCAAGTCACCTTGACGGTGCCCTGGACTTCTGGAGAACTACCGTACTCCTAATTTACAAAACCCGAACTTCTGCATTGTAGTAATCATTAACACAATCTTCATCTTATTTCTCTTCAAAGTATCTTTCATTACATTTTAAGACTTTACTATTGCATATTCAAGGTAAACCAAGCAGCTATTTCTGGTAAATTTCACATTTGAAGAGAAAAAACATTGTCACATGACTCCCAACAGCCAATCATGAAACTGGACAGTCTACTACACTTCTTCAATTTGGGATGACTGCTCCTGCCCTTTAATGGGCTCCAGTAACATCCTTGTAAACACTCTCCACGAGAAGTAATAAAGCCGGAAATAAAGCGATATGTGTCAAGGGTAACCCAAGTTCCACAGTTTACCTTTTTGTGGATAATGTGTTACTGTTACGAGACAACATCAACCAGATTGAATCCACGGACGAGCAAGTGGAAAGTTCTAGAAAGTGCTAGCTTCGGCGTTTTCTCTTGAGCATATTGAACGGGTAACCCCAGAGAACATTCGCACAGTTACGAGAATGTACGATCACCTACTGGAAACCACTGTGTGATGTAATGGCCTAATAATAGCCAACTTGTGGTTATGGGTTACTGAGCCCAGAACGTTCGCTGTTTGTTTTGAACGAGATCAAACGAGACGTTTCCATAAGAGTAAGTTCCAGACTTTTCTGGAAGAACTACCAGGCGTATAAAAGGTCATGCAAGAGCTGTGACGAGGAGAGAAGAGAACAGAAGATACACAGATAATACAGAAACCAGACGTCTGCTTCGCCGCCTAACGCTGTAATTGTGTCGCCATTTACCGATCACTATAGTCTTCATCCTGCCTTCGCGGAACCGAGTCCTACGCTGTGCTGCTGTACAATCGAGGCTAACAACACTACCCCTTGGACAAAGAGTGACACCTTAAGCTGTAAAAGATTGTAAGTAGATTTAAGATTAATTGTTGTAAATTTAAGGAAGTAAGAGGTGAATAATAATTAAGTTGTTGATTTTAATCTCGCTCTTCTGTGGTCTTTCGCTGTTATTGGTTTGAATTGCGACCAAGCCGTAACAGAATTGGGGGCCTATCCGGGAAAGAATTAAACTACCAGGTAGAAAATTCTGGAAATTTCGTTGGAATTTGCAACTGTATTGTCCAGACTTCTTAGTTTTTGTGAGTGCCTGACACAACCTCAAAATGCCATTCGATTTAGATAAATTCGTGGCTAGCCCCTCAATTGAGGAGCTTAACTCACTAAAAAAGTCTGAGATTGTAAAAGTCGCAAAACACTATGGTGTTGAATTTCAGCCATTAATGCGGAAGGACGAGATTAAGAGATACATTGTAGAGTATCTGGTAGATGAAAGTATTCTGCCAATTACAGTGCTTGAGACAATCATGACCGTGCCAACTGACAATGCATTTGAATTGAAAAAGTTGAATTGGAAATGAATAAGGAAGTTAGATTGAAAGAATTGGAAAAAGAAAGGGAAGAAAAGGAAAGAGAAGTTAGATTGAAAGAATTGGAAAGAGAAGAAAGGGAAAAGGCTAGAGAGCATGAATTTAGGTTGAAACAACTGGAGTTAGGGGTCTTAAAGGGCCCAGAGCCTAAAATAGGCACGGATACTGGGGGATTTGATGTCTCTAAGCACGTAAAATTTGTGCCCAAATTTCAGGAGGATAATGTGGAGAAATTTTTCAACCACTTTGAAAAACTGGGTGAACAACTAAAGTGGCCCAGAGATAAATGGTCGATACTCATTCAGAGTAATTTTACTGGCAAGGCCCAGGAAGTGTATTCCGCTCTGTCAATAGAGGACAGCACGGATTACGATAAGGTCAAAAAGGCCATATTACAAGCCTATGAATTAGTACCCGAGGCGTATCGCCAAAAATTTAGAAAATATCGTAAGGCGGACACACAAACATATGTAGAGTTTGCCTATCAAAAAGAAAGGCATTTCGATAGATGGTGTGATTCTAAAAAGGTCTCCACATTTGAAGCCTTACGACAACTGATGCTGGTCGAGGAATTTAAACGGTGTGTGAGTGATGACATAAAGACTCACCTTGAAGAACAAAGGGCAGACAAATTGAAAGAAGTAGCAAATTTGGCTGATCAGTACAGTATGCACTTACCCATAAGTTTGGTAAAGTAGGTCGGACTCAAAACAAGAGTTACAAGAGTTACAACAAATAAAAGAAACAGGTAATACCAACAAATTGAGCAAATGATACATTACAAAACCTTGTGGCAGTGTTAGAGGCTCAATACGGTTTAGAATCTCTAACAGACTCAGAATCAGGGGGAAGAGCTATGGAACTTGGATATGCCAGCCTCTTACAGGCCAACACCACACACACACAGAAGAACCCACCAAAAGCACAGAAATAAGGTCGGGTAAACTCTTGTCCTCATTCATTACTGAACAAAAACAATTTTGTGGCTGGCAGACAAAAGTATTACTTGCCACAGTGGCAGAAAATTACCCAAGATACAGTAATTCTTAATTGTGTCATACGCTGACGGTGAGACTGAGTTTGACTCAGAGAGGCCACTTAATTATTGTAAATCAAAAAGTGTTTATTCACCATAGAATAAACCTGAAGAAGAACTATTAGAATGTGAAATTGATAAGCTATTGAAAAAGGTGGTTCCAGAAGAGACTTCACATGAGAAAGGAGGATTTAAACCTTTTGTATTCTTTGAGCCAGATCCAGATGGTTCTTATCGGATGATCTTAAAATTGAAGAATGTCAATGACAGTGTTAAATATTACCATTTCAAAATGGACTCTTTACAGGCCGCCCTGATATTAAAAGGCCCCACTGCTTTATGGATTCAAGGCTACATATTACTCAGTACAAGTGCATACTTCCTTTAGAAAATAACTATTTCAATACATATGCGAAACAAATGGCCTAGCTTCCGCCCCTCGAACATTTACAAAATTGCTCAAACCTGGATTAGCATAATTAAGAATAGGGGTACTTCATGTTTAGCCTACATAGATGACGTTTTCATCCAAGCAAACACGGAAGAGGAATGCAAGTATGCAATTAATATTGCGACTGAATGTTGGAGGAATTAGGAGCCAGTTAAAGAATGGACCTTCAGTCAAGTAAAGAATGGGACCTTCCTAGCCTTTGTACTCAACTCAGAGAGTATGACTTAGACCTAAACCGGAGAGAATCAACGATGCACTTTCCAAAATTTCGAAATTTTAAAACAAACCCAGTAAAACTGTTAGAAAACTTGCGCACGTCATACTGGTATTTTAGTTTCATTATTCCGTGGGGCTAAGCATTGTCCCTTATATTATAGAGGCTTAGAAATTGGCAAAGGTCGGGCTGAAGTAGAACCAGTGTCAAAAGTCGGGCTCTAAAGGCCAACAAAGGAAATTTGAATTATACATCAGTATGACTTATGTTGCCTACCAGGAGTTATCCTGGTGGGAACATAATCTCCCATTTGCTTGGAATCATGTCTTTCCCAGCGATCCGGACAATACAATTATATCTGGTGCCTCGGCTATGGTTGGGGACTTACAGTCCTACCCACTCCACTAAAGCTCAAGGCAAGTGGTCTGATGCAGAAAAGGGCTGTATGTTAATATTCTAGAACTATCAGCTGTTTATAATGCACTTTTTATTCCCACTGGAAAAGTAAAAAATAAATATAAAAGAATTTTTTCTGATAATTCCACCACAGTTGCGTATATTGGCTCCTTGGGCGGAACACATTCCACCCTGTGTAAAAACAGCAAAGTATGTTTGAAAAAATGCGCACCCTGTGGGAAAACCAGCGGATAGACTTCTTTGCTTCAAGTGTAAATAAACAAATTGAAACATTTGTATCATGGAAGCAACAACAGGATGCTTTATACATAGACGCATTCTCGTTTAGCTAGCATGAATATAATTTTTACGCCTTCTTCACCCCCCCCCCCTTCCGCTTTAATAGCCGGGGTACTGCAAATGATAAAGGCAGACAAACCAAAGGACTTATCATAACGCTGTTCTGACTAACGCAGACTCGCTTCGCAAAGCTACTAACAATGATCACAGCTACGCGAAGGCTTCTCCCCAAGGGGAAGCACGTACTGCTTCCACCCAATGTTCCCGGACAAATTCACCCATTGTGCCAAAACCTACAACTCTTGGCATGTCAAGTATCATCAAAAGACTCAGAAGTGACAACATTTCAGAGGACACTGCCTGTATCATCATGTCATCGTGGGGGGGGGGGGGAGCACGATTAAAACGGCTCGTTCAGCTCTATTGGCACTGCTGGATTACAAAGCTAACATTTCTTTAGTTCACATCCCCTTGTCACCAAATTCATGAAGGAGTATTTGAACTAAGGCCACCAAAGCCTAGATACAATGAGACATGGGACATATATCAACTGTTCTGGGGTATCTTAGATCATTTCAACATACTATTGAACTGACACTAAAGCAATTAACTCTTACATTATTAATGCTCATCGCCTTAATTACAACCCAACGTTTGCAGACACTGCAAGCTCTTGATGTAGAAAATATGCATTGGACACCAACTAAAGCTGTGTTTTTAATGCTTCAACTGCTTAAGCAGTCACGACCTGGTAAAAAGCAATTACAAGTTGTTCTACCTTCGTTTAGGCAGGACGATACTTCAAATGTATTCCAGTTACTAAGGAAGTACCTCGAGGTAAAAACAAATATCAGAGGCAGAGTAACACAGCTGTTTATTACGTATTCTATGGCCCACAGAGCTGTATCAGGACAAATTGTCACGCTTGACAGGTGAGGTCATGAATGTTGCAGGAACTGATATGTTCAGATTCAGAGTACACAGTACATGTCCGCTGCTGTACCTGCTGCTAATAATAAAAATGTCTCGATTGAAACCATTCTGTAAACAGCTGGATGGGCATCAGAAAGTGTTCTTGCTACATTCTATAACAAACCTATAGTTAAAACCCCCAATTTTTGCTGAAACCATCCTAAACCAGTTAGCAGTGGCAGAAAAAAGAAAAAACGGAAGGAAATTTGTAAGTTGTAACTTCTGTAAGACAGAAATTGGACAATCTAACGTGAAATATTTGGTAAGAGCCCAAAGCTGGGTTTGGTTAAGTTGAACAGTCGAAAACTCTGAGACTTCGTTTACAAGTACGTAGATCTACATCAGTGTCCAACGATGAGCGTGCATTCAATGTAATTCAATAAAATTCCGAAAACGTGAAGAACGTGTTTCTGTCATGTTTTGAACACTGCTTTAAAGTCTCACGTAAGACCGCAGTGTAGTGTAATGGCGAGGTAGAATCGCCAAATTTAACGAGTCCATGTGACGAAGATTAAGATTAGATTCTAGATTACACTTTCTCACGTAATCCCTCAGTCCGTTCGTGTAATATCTCGGTAGAATCCTAATCAAACTTCGTTCCATGGATCCCTTCAATTGGCGATTCCAGCTTCGGATTTCCATGGTTACAAGGAGAAAAAATTGATTCACACGGGGTATTTATTGCCTGTTTTCACGTCTGTGAATCACGATCTGAACTAGCCTAGTGGTCACAGACTCTGCCCACAAAACGGAGGATGTTGGGCTCGATCCTCTGGTGCAGCTCAATTTTCTCTCTGGTGTTTTCTTTAAAAACGGTTCCTTCCTTAACTATACTCTATCTCATGATCACGGATTTATCAAATACGTTTTTTAATTTGTTTTCTGGTTCCTTCTTTCCCTACTCTTAAGTTTATCGGGTTATACATGTATACATGACAACTTGTTTGACTAAGCCTGTGCATGGTAGTCTTGCGTGCTGTTTCTTTTTAATTTGTATGTTGTGCAGTCAATGTCTTATTGGTAGGAAAGAACTGCTCAGAAAAATATGCTAAGCCTTCCTCTTTCAGTGATACTTGGTGAACATGGCCTAGCTGTTACCACGAGGACAAAGAGATCATCACCTTGTTTGAGATGGTAGCACATTCATAGAACCGTGGCAATGCCAACCATGCAATGTTTTACGTAGCTCCTTCAAACACATGCGTAGGAAGCTTCTCAAGATTGACAGGGGTGAACTCTGTTTTAGAGCATCGTCCTAGGAAGGGTGAAAATTTTCGAGTTGCAATTTGGTGTAACAAATTGGGTGAATTTTAGGAAAAAATGTTACAAAGTTAAGACATTTCTACACAAGCAACAAAAAATGAACTTTTGTCCTTGGATTAAGGGGGCAGAAGTATGCTTCTGCCCCTCCGCATTTTTATTGGGGCTTAGTTACAACTCCACCACCCCCCCCCACCCCACCCCCGCTTCCCACTCCCGTGTCTTCAAATTACATTGATACTTCATTTTCTTATAACTAATAACTCAAGTTGTTGGCATTGGATGTTTTCCAAAGCACATCTTTTTCGCTCTTCTGAATGAACTTGAATTCCACGCTCAGATTTCTTTTATTATTATTTGAATTAGATATTTGGGGATGGGTTAACGGCTCGTATCCCTTGGAGCGGCTGAGGCTGTAGTTTAGTTGCTTGTTTATAAATTCACTATCAAGCCAGAAGCAGGCAATTACTAGGCTAGAAGATAGCTTCAAGTGTTCACTATAATTTCATTAAAAATTTGTTAATTAAATAAGAATTACCTACACACCGACACGAATGTGTCAGATTGGGTCATCTAGATACAAAATATAAAGTTTAAATACGGTTAAGCAGTTGAAGTCCAAGTTTGGTGTAAAGTACAGGTCGAATAGGGTGCAAATTAAAGTGGACCGTACGGGACCCTTTTTCTCAAGGAGCGGTGACCTTTTGCCGGACTCCAGGTTCTCAACCAGGGCATAATTTCTGCCAGACTGAGGCACCGTCAGAACGATTCCAGAAGGTTTGGGCCAATAGGGGTTGCAGCCCCAGCCCTCCTTCCCCATCCCGTCCGTCCCATGTGACCATACAGATTGTTTAGTCGCCTCAGTACTACAGGCGGGTAATACCGTGTGCATAATTAAAAAATTTACCACATATGAAAGCTACTAAGTGTATTGGATCAGATTTATTTTGAGTTTTTAAGCACCCTGTCTGACTACGTGAAGGGAAGGTGTGGGGTAATCGCAAAGAAATTTGAGTGCCATTTAGAAAACAGAATATGTGGCCTTATTGCTTTTACTTTTGGGGGGATTCTAAGGCTTCAGCAACCCGACTGGGAGACATTCCATCGTGGCTCTGTACCCTGTATACATTTCTCACCTTGACAACAAACTGGACAATCTACCACACACGTTAAGACAATCCATACCTTTTTAAACCAGGGAGCTGTTCCTGACAACTCCCTGATAAAACACATCATGCAGCCTTTACTCCAGACAATTTAAAATTGCCCCGAGTATTGAGAAAGGAATGTGTCTCGGGGGTAAATCCCCAGCGTGGTTGAGTTTCCATAACTGTGAAGAATAGAAAATAGTGACGGTAAAAGAGATACACTGATTTCCCCGACAACTAGGATGGGTGGCCATGATAGATAACAGAAATGAGAAAACCCTAAGCTTCAAAAGAACGACAGAATGGCACTGAAAGGACCCAAACGCCAAAAGATTTCCTGACCCTTTAAAGTGTGTATTGTAAAGGTAGGGATTTTATCTGAAAGCAATTGCACTCATTTTTAAAGCTGACACAAAATTGGAAGAAATAGGGTTTTATGAAACATTTTCATCATCTTAGGTGTCTTAGGTATTCCATGGAGGGAATTTTTTATTGTAGAAAATTGAATTTAATTATTCATTTCATATTAGCAAACTTACATTGATTAAGCGCAAATTGTGCTAACCATATCTAGAAACAGTAAGCTTTTCAAGACCTAATATAAACATTTGATTTGAAAGGAAACAGTAGCAGGAAATACCAGTTTTAAAAGGAACACATTATGTGCCATTGCCAAAATGACTACTGGAAGTTAAATTCCTTGAAATTCAACACACCATACATGAGCAAAAGAGCAATGTATTATGAGCAGTGGCGTAGCTACGGGGGGGCTTGGGGCAGGTGGAGCCTTCCCCCATTGAATCGCCCACCCCCCCCCCCCCGATAAATCCACGCAGTTGCAGGGTATTCTGCAATTGTGGCCCACTCTGAATTTCGTATAATACTAAATTCAGGTACATTGTGACAAGCATCATACCTTCGGAATCTCTTGACTTTTTACTCGTCGGGTTTCTGGATGGATAATTTTCTAGCAGATTTGGAGTGGCTGAAATTGGCTACCTTGGTGTGGATTAAAGTGTGCTCCTAAATCTGGCCTGTTTCTATCTCCTGTTGTGGTTTTTTCAATTCCTGGGGATGTACAAATTTGTTCCAAAATCATACTTGGTGTATTGGGTAGAATATTGGAGTCAAATATGGTTGGAAGGAATTTGCACTTTGCACGGGCATTCCTGCTAGTCATTGGCCAGTGCAACGACCATGTTGGGTCAATGCAGTCTCAAGGGTAGCAACCTTACCACTATCACCTCACAGGACCTCACGGAGTGGACATACCCAGTGGCGTACCAGACGGGGCAGGGGGAAGACTGCCTCAAATTTCCGCAAAATCTAAATTCGTGCAGGAATTTGAAAAAAATCGGACAGCCCTTTAATTTTGAAAAAATGGGATGGTTTTTCAGAAAAGTCCTAATTGTGGCCGAAATCTTAAAAAGATATGCCCGAGAAAAGGAAAGAAACGTCATAAAGTCGCAATCAAATTTTGTCGCATGAAAAATTGGCACTCAAACTGGGCGATAGAGCTTCAAACTAGGCGATTCTTTGACGTCATCCGACCGCAAGAAATTAAATGACCTTGGCTGGTTTAAAGTCGTAAACTCTAGTATGCAGACTGGGATTCCACGGAATCACCACAATCGGTCTGAAAACATTACTTTTTAGTCATTTACTATGCATGTATGAAATCTCTGGAATTTTTAGAACCATTTTGATCTGTTTCCTGTCTTGATATAAACAAAAACGACAAAATGAGGAATTAAAATAAAAAGAATAAATGTCATCGAGATCTGTTGGCTCACAGAATCTGGCAGATTTTGCTTTGAAATGAGATCGTTATTTTTTCTAAATGTTGACCAGTTTTTTTCGTTTCAAGGTTTAAATTAGTGCCAACTTGTTTCGAGATTTTCGTTTTTATGATTAAAAATGCAAACATTAAGAAATTCTAGGTCAACTCTATCAAGCGCAGTAACATACGCTCCGACCATGTAAACCTCAAGATTTCACCAAGATCAGTCTTTCATGTCGGTCTTTGAACAAAGGAGATTGTCCAAATTTCATGCCAGCGTTATTTCTAATGATATTCGTGACTTTTACTCCACTGATAATCACAACTTAATGCCCGAAATTGTCGAATATTCAAATTCTTTCAAGCATTTGCCCGAAAATGGAAAAGTATCATAGTAAGGGTAACATAGTTACGAAAAATCAAACAGATTAAAAAAATCGCGACACATTTGGAACTTGGCCTGTGGCTTAAAAGACACAATTCATTCTTAAGCCTGTTTTTAAATCTTGTGTATACAAAACCCGCTTCAAATCTTTGCCGAAAAACAGAAGAAGCTATATTTAGAGTAAACTTTTCATGGAAAATAACAAAGATCTGCGACACATTTGGGTAGAATGTAAAAAGAAGGGTTTCCGTCATCCCCACTTCATACTGTAGTCTTACAAAAATTGCCCGAAACGGTCAAATGTTCGGGCAAAGGTTAAAACAATGCTGGGACGTTTTCAATTGCCAAATTAATTAATACGAACAGACTGGAGGGTCTTCAGGTGCCCAAAAGTTTGCCATCTGTCCTGCTCTACAGCCAAATATGGGCAATGGTTATGAAAATAGGGTAATTTGTTTTACGATACTTTAATGATACAGTGTGAGAATGTCTTCCCATAAGTCTACTTGAAAATTCGTTTAAACACACCTTGTAATGTTACATTTTTTCAAAAGTAAAATCATATATAATCGGAAGTTCGGGCAGTCACACAATTTTATCAATTTATATTGAATTTAGCCAAGAGTCGAAATAGAGTGAAATTCATTAGCATGTTTCCAATTCCGTTTTGTACTGAGTTTTCCACCGAAAATATTCGGGACCATTTCGTCGAATGATAGTGATACATTGTGCATCGTAATTTTCTGATCAAATAGCGACTGCTTAGATCCCCCTATAAGCCTGGGAAATGTCATTTTCGACTGTCTCAGGGGTCCGATTTTTCCAGATTTTCCGTTCGCTCCGCGCCAACCAGTGGTGGAACTCCGCGTAGATAGTCTTCCTAGCAGAATTTTAGTTTCAAGTAAACATTTTTTGCAAACGTATCCTCGAAATAGGGACTGCTTAGACCCCCTATAAGCATAGGAAATGACATTTTTGACTGTCTGAAGGGTCAGAGTTTTCAAAGTTTCCTGCACGTTTCGCCCCAACTTATGGTGGTGCTCCACTAAGACCGACTCATAGCAGAATTTAAGTTTCAAGTGAGCATTTTTTGCAAAAGGAAACTCAAAATAGCGATTGCTTAGATCCCCCTGTAAGCCCGGGAAATGCCATTTTCAACTGTCTAGGAGGTACGAATTTTCAAATTTTCTGGACGCTCCACGCCAACCAGTGGTGGCGCTCCGCTGTGACTGTCTTACGGGCAGAATTACATTTTTCGGGCAAAAATCTTCTGCCCCCAAACTGAAATGTTCCCCCACGCCTATGGAAATACCTTACTCAGGCTTGCACTGGAACAGCTTTTTGCAACATACAGCAGGATTCCGGATTTGCAATCCTAGGATACATATTCCAGTGGAGTAATGAACTGAGCTAATCAGTATGTCGAAAGTGTGTTTGAATCTGAGAAAAATAACAGATTTTTCTCACCAGAATTAAAAACAATTAAACCTGCCAAATGCCATTTCCAGCCATCTGGGAGGTGTAAAAATCCAACATTTTCTTTGTACGCTCCGCGCCAACCGATTGTGACGCTACGCTTAGATAGTAAACTCCAGCCCCCCTACAAATTATCCAGGTCCCCCATAGCTCCCCCCCCCCCCCCACGAAAAAAGACCTACTAGCTACGCCACTGATTAAGAGACGGATGTTTCATTAACGAAATTGTGTTCTATTTGGAACTATGTTTTCTTGTAAACAAGACTTATGCTCAACTTTGGTTTAATTTAGTGGGAGGTTTTTGTGAGGCGTGAAATATTCTGTTGAACTTATCGCTCACAAAATTCTTCGACATGACCATAGATCATGTTAAGGCTGGGATGACACCGACTCATGCCTTAAACCCTGTTAAAAATTGGTTTGCCTTGGTAGTTAATTGCTCAATGCTAGATACGACAAAAGCTGCGTTGCAGTCTCTTAAGGTAGCGGACCACTAATTACATGTCCCATTGACTTGGGCACTAAATGAAGTTAGTTCCGTGCCCCCTAGCTCCCAGTAAAAGTTTTCAACCAGGACATGTCACCCGTCTGATCGAAGCTCAAAATGCGGGCTTTCATGGCACTTTCAAATTTTGAAACCTTGAAATTTTGAGCTAGAGAGCCTTGAATGATAGGTATGTGTTTCCCGCCATAATAGCTACTCCAAAACGGCAGTTCGCTGAGCGGAGTAATACAGTCAAAAAATGGCACTAAAATTGATCAAATTGCCTTGAATTTTGCAGTCTGTATTTCAACTCATTGTCTACAAAATCGAAATGCAAAAATGATCATTTTTTATAAGTAGCACAGTCAGAAACAGCATTCCATAAAATTTTTAAGGCACTTCCTCTGTTAGTAAACATTTTTTAAGACACGAGTATTGCAGTCAGTAGTCCGCTACCTTCAGTGCTCACTTATGTTGACGAACAATTCAACGCAGGAATCGACTTGACATAAAAGACGAGGCTGAGCCTCCCAGTTGAAACACCGTGTACCCTAGTTGGGGACTATCAACAGTGTGACAATAGTTCTGGTATTTATGTGGATATCTGTCGTCAAAGTTCTCCATATAGCAATGAATATTATTAGAAGAACAGAGTGACAGATACAGTAGACTATCTGTGGAAGAAAATATGGAAAAGCTGTGTAAAAAAATTAACAGAAGATTCTTGAAAATATACGTCAGTCTGCTCTCATCTTGAAAAAAGCTGAAAGTACCATGGTGACCGTATATCGTAACAAAATTTCCCGTGCATGGGTTCAGGAAACAGGAACCTTTCGAAATTGATGAATACGTTGCAGTTTAAATATTATATGCAGTTTAAATATAATATTTCATTTTTTTTTCAACTGAAAACGAAAGTTCGAAGCAGGCGATTTGTTTTAAGGTACATGATACTGCCAAGTTGCCAACAAATGGCTTGGCTCGCAACAATTTACCCAATTCCTACATTTTTTTTCAAAACTGCAAGTTTTAATTACCTGATGAAACAAATTTCAGCGATCTTTTTGGAAATAGACTCTTTCACCATGGTCTCGTTGGTAACGGTTTCGTTCAGCTCATGTACCTGTTTTTGTACCTGTGTTGGCAATAGAAACCTTAGAAACTGCTGATGAAAAACCCATAAAATAATTTTATGATCATGCAACGTAAAATATCAGAAATCGTACAACAAAAGCAACATGTGTTTCTTAAAGATCCATTGTACAGAACACTACCTACGAGGTGAAACTTGTAACTGTATTTTACAAAAAATAATCGTGAAACCGTCGCAGAGGCTCTTGAGATTTTAAAAACCTATGCGAAATTTGGCCAGTTTTCAGACAAAATAGTCCTACAGCAAAGTTGTGAACATTATAAAAGTTGGATATTCGCACCACAGTTAATGATTAAGGCCCCTGAACCCAACATGGAAAATGAAGGATAAGACATAAGCCAAAACCATAATATGCATTAACTATAGGACGACCAGATTACATAGTGCAATTCTTACGTAAAATTGAATTCATGAAGTAATCAACGTGCTGTCATAAACTGTGTTTAGAAGTAGTGTGCAGTCACTTGTCACAATTTTAGCGTATGTACACCAATAACCCAGTTGGGACAACTCTTTAATAAATTCAAAAAATACAGGCTTCCTAATATTACTCAGTAATAACTATGATTGGTCTAAATACACATTATAGTCTTGTATGCTCAGCAGTGGATGCCCAGAAGCAGTAAAGTAGGATTGCTTGGATTAGGATGAGTTTTAACCATTGTGGACATGACTAAATATATTGTGAGCAGATATGGAGAATCGAACCTGTCTGGAGTGACGTAAATAAACCTTGAAAATTCAAAGTCGTCTTGAACCATTATTCATACCGATGTATGAATAGTGTTCTATAAGATTTTTGAGAAAATTTGCCTTTTTAGGTTAGATGGAGTTTTACGGCCCATTTTCCAAACAATTGGTTCAAGTCGAGCCGGCCAACGCATTTTTTCCAGTTGTGGTTCACTGGTTGCAGTGTTTTCCCTTCTCCATTGCCTATATGCTGAGCAACAAGCACAATGGTAGTAGGTTCCGTTTTTATAGTCTTCGATATGACCCTCGAACTCTCGACTTCCCGATCGCAAGTCTGATGCTCTAACCACTTATGCCTGATTACCATGCAGTCGGTCCGATTTGCTTCTGGGCGATTTACCCCTTGAAGGGACCGCGCATATAAAATTGATATAAATAATAGGGTTATTGGTGGGAACGACTTCATGACGAAGATTATTTTAAGCAAATTACCCAATTTTTATACCCAAGTTGGACAGAAGACTTACATTTTGATCGTTTTTCTATTCTGATTTATAGCCGCTTACCGTTTGTGCATACTTTGAAAGATGTTTGATTACGACGTTTAAAGAACAAATTAAATTGTAAAAAAGTAATTACTCACGGGACATTTATTTGTAGGCAGAATATGCTGATTGTCTAAGTTCTTCTGACTTTTTGTCATTAGTATGTGAAGAAAGCTTCTCATTTGAAAAATTTTGGTACATTTCACCATTTCAACTTGTCACTTGAAACGATAAGTACGCTATATTATATTGACGCAATTTTACTTGGACTTAATTGGTCTTGTAAAATGATGAATATTAGCCAGATCTGTAAGGAAATTACCTTCAAGCACCGAAATTTGATTGAGAGTTCACCGTTTGTTTTAATTGTTGACTTTTGTTGACTTTCCTACTTAATGATGACCTCCTTCTTTTCAAGTGCAGTAATCCTGTAACAAAGACCATTGTCAAGATGCTGATCAACCTGCACATGTGAAACGTTTTCACAGTTTTTAATTAAAACGACTGTCAGTCACTTTTAAGGGGCATAATTCCATTATTATTGAAATTTCTTTATTGAAAAAGGAATGAACCTGTTTAAAGATCAAAGGGAGTCTAAATTTCGATGATGATATTTCAAACAATTCCGGATTGTTCCTGAATAACGAATAATGTATCTTTCCTTAAAAAGTAATAAAAAAAATACACTGTACCCTTTTGAAAAGTGACACCTTGCGGCACTAGGTAAATAAATATTTGGTTTCTTTGACGGCTGGCAATGTAATACTAATGGAGGAAAATCATCCGAAGAGCTCTTTCAGATGTAGCAGACGACGAAAACAATTGTCTTCAAAGCCAAATCCCTCTTAGTTTAGAGGGATTTCAGGAATCAGACAATGCAAAACTTAAGTGGCGGCTAAGCACATAGGACAAAGGAGGATCCTGCGATGTATCTCCTTTCCTCACAGCTCCCTGGTTTTTCCTTCTCTAGCAACTTCTTGTTTTAACTAGCAAGGATATTTGGAAGCTTCATTTGCCATCTTTATGGCAAGTTAAAACTGTGGTCTTTGAAAAACTATTTTCAGACAATCTCTGCACATATCGTAGCATAATACAAACTTCATGAGAATTCCAGTTCGAAGAATGCAACGTACAAACCAGCTAACTTTATGTCTGCCCTAAAGAACCTCTATCAACCTTGGAATTGGACGTAACTACATTTGCCACCACCCTGTTAACTAACGTTAGTCAGCCTGAATAGCAAAGAATAACTTGGGAAGTTAACCTCTCCCCTCCCCTTGGTCTACCATCTCCAAAAATCGTTTTAATTTACCAAATAACAAATGATTAGTTTTCGATAAAGCTATCAGACTCTTCGAAACATTTATCAATTCAAGAATTAAATCCCCAATAAAATGTACACATATTTAATAAACACTACAAAACGAACAGTCCTATGGAAGACACTTTTTTCCTGCCGGTGGTTTTAATTCCTCAAAATATCTTGGGGGTATTTTCTATCTGCAAGTTTGACGAAACTTCTGGGTCATTACAAAGAAACTACTCTTGTTCTGATGTATCTGTCTTCTTTGATCATATAGGACTCACGACCACTTACCGATCTTGGGCATTCTTGTGAAATTTGGCGTTAAGACCTCTGGTGACCTTAGATGATGGCTACATTAAGAAATTTAGGGGAATTTTGCCCTTTAACCTCCCATAACCCCAGATGGATGATTTATGACCTTTGACGTTAAGTAACCTGTGATGTTTTCTAAAGCAATAAGAGTCTTCTTGTTGTGGTGCTTACATTCCATTTAAGAAGCGTTGAGGTTTCCTTCTGGTGGTCTCACATAATATTTGACCTCCATCAAACACGGTAGGGTTCGACTCTCAAGAATGCAATTCTAAAAATCATATACAGAAAGAGAATCAAATATATTGCTGTCTTGTGATATCGTATTTACAAGCCATACTGGCCTGTAGCTAGGCAAAGAGCTCGAGTGCGATGTTTTATTGGTAGAGTTTTGCAGGGGGTTAAAGGTTGAAAGCAAATATCAAATTCTAAACGGCAAAAAATCTGAAACGTTGCTTGACCTAGGATGACCTTTGACATCTACCAAAATTAAGAGAGTTCTTTGTCTCAATTACACACCTATATCGCAAATACAAAACAATGTCGGTCAATCTAATCTTGAGATATCGTTTTTTCAAGACACTTTCGACGTTTCGCAGTTTTACTTGGTGCCCTCAAATAACCTCTGACATCCACCAGAGACAATAGGTTCTCTTTCATTTGAAAAAAAATTGTATGTGAAGTATGAAACTTAGAATCGGTCATTACTATCTTGAAATATGTTTTCAGGGTGCCTGGGTTTTAAACATCTGAATATAACCCGTATCTTAACCGGGCTTTCTTGCAGGTTTGCACGGAAGTCCGATTTGCTTGAAGCCAAGTTCTGAAAATGCCCAAAACTTAGTACGAGTTAGGTTCATAATTGTTCCTCGAGGGTTCCTCGCAAAATACATGCAAGAGGGCGTAGCGATCGCAAGTTACAGGCACGAAACAGGTTTGAAGAAAGTACATTCCTCGTAAAGCTGTACCCATTTCGGTCCAGTGCGTATGAGCTGCGGGCATAGAGTGTGAGCTTCTCTGCTAAGGAAAGGTGTTGTAGCCCGACCTTTCTACATACATGCTGCCAGGTGTGCAAAGACAGTGGGGGCATGTTGAGAGCCAGTAAATGTCTTCCTGCTAGAATTCGCCGACTTTATGCGACTACATCGTCCGATAGGAGGTGTACATCTAAATATTAGTGACACATGTACCAGTCGATAAACCGTCAGAGCAAACCTGTTAAAGATAAAAGAATTTAAAAGGATGCATTATCAAAACCGTTTGTGCCACTCTGTCTAAAGGTGCTGCGTTACAACAATCATATCGATAACAAAAACTATGCTCAACATCCTCTTTGGGCGTTTTCAATGGGTGCAGTTACAAATCATCTCTTTTAAGTTCATACGGAGGATTTGTGCGGCTCCTTGTTGAGACGAGACTGCCCTACACTGAAAACACAGACAATTGCATGACTTGCATTCCTAAAATACTTCCTTCTTCACATGCAAGTGAACTTTTAGTTAAAAAAAACAAGAGGGCAATCCACGGAGTTGCATATCTCATCACTAACATGTGCGCAAGTTGGTTACAGAACTTGAACTATTTATGTGCTAGAAGTTTTATCTGTGCTGTTTTTATGCTACAGTAAAGTGTCATCGACAAAAAATACCATACTAAAGGTCCACGCCACAATCCTTTGAAATTCCTATTTGAAGTCCAAGGGAAGCGGTTTATTGCTTCATGGTGAGTATGGAAAAACTCAATTTATACAATCAAAACACTCTTAGTACCGTACATGCTGTGTAATATAAGATTTGGCACTCTGCGTTGTTTGAAGTCGTTGTCAGTCAAAGAGCTGAGCCACTTGAGAATTTCTGTACCCGGGTACTAAAACTGTAGTTGGGGTGAGAGGTTTGGTCCTTTAAATCCTGACACCGGATTATAAAAGAACTAGAGAAATAGGCTACCCAATCTTTGTAACGCTTGCCCTTTTAATCCAGTGGGCCTATCTAAGATTTTGGAACAAATTTATTTTTAAAGATGGTTGTTTTCCCCCATGAAAAAAGAACAACGAGCTTGGCTATCACTAAACTGATATGGATATAGACGCAACGAATTTATAAAAGTAAGGCGCTTTAGTACAAAATAGTAAAAAGTGGTCTTTTGCCAAATGTGACCTTTGACTTCTGACCTTTGACCTTTATTTCCGAGGGTCTGGGGGGCACCAGTTCCCACCCACGGGTACCCACCTACCAATTTTGAAAAGAATCCGTCCAGCCCATAGGAGGAGTTTAACGGACATAAAGGTTGTTTTACGAACAAATTATCACTTGAACTTTTTGTACCTTTCTACCACTTGACCTTTGACCTCTGTTGCTATGGCAACCACATATTTTGGCAGGTCTAGATGCAATCATCACATGTGTGAAGTTTCATGTCAGGAGAACGTTTCGTTTTGGAAATTAAGCAGAAAAGGTGATTTCACTAAATTTGACCTTTGACCTGTAACCATTGATCTTCACTTCCTGTGTATTAAAATGCAATTGTTCTACCTAAGGTACCATCCTACCAAGTTTGAAGAAAATCGGCCCAGCCGTTTACGAGATTTTAGGAAAAGAAAATTGGACACACACACACACTCACGCACCAACACACACACACACACTCAACCACCAACACACACACAAACACACACACGGACATTTTTCGACCCCTCTCTCAGCCCTGGACCTTCAGTCACGCCTGGGTACCTCACCATGGGTTAGACCTTGAGACTAGTAAATTGGGAAAAAACTACCGTTACCATGATAACCATTGCGATTTAAGCTGACATTGCCATATATAGCCCCATAGGCAGAGTGACTACAATATCTCATCCTCCTCACGGAGCGATGAGATAACAATACAGGACAATATGGAAGTGGGATTTATCAGGAAAAGATTTATGTTTTGAATTACGAAAAACTTAGAATCTGATGATTAGACTGAAGATTTGAAAAAATGGATTGAGGGAAGAAACAATAAAAACATTGGGCTTTTAAATAAGTTTGTGTTTTTCTTGAATGAAAGTCGTGTAAAATCAAGAATAGTGTACCGACTCGGCGTGGTTGTGATTGAATGTGCCTATGTTATCTTACGATTTTATTTTAAAATTGGAAAGAAGTTTCCCCGATGGGAAGGAGCCTCACCCTTACTGGACTAGGAATTTTCTAGAGGGAAGAAACCTGTGGTGAAACTCTCTTCGTGAAGCATCATCTTTTTGGCGCAAAGAAAAATGTTGCCCACAAAGCATCCCATATTGCTTCTTAGGTCATTTAAGTTGCATCTAATCATTTTATATTTGCGGATTCTTTGTTCTGGAAATACTATAGCGACACCCCCTTAAGATTTTGACATTTTCTTTAATATTGTCTACATATTTTAGCTTTTCGGGGAAATATCCCCTTCGCCAATATCTGCTGAATCCCTAGTTGTTTGAGATCGAATCGCATGGACCTAATTAAAAGTTCAGTTTTGATTGTCTACAGGCGGGAGAAAAGTTGGATTAAGTGTTTAACTAGTGATGGATATAAAAAACAATGTGAGACCGAGAGCATTCATGCAAGATCGTAAGGTGTACAGCAAATGCATTTCCACTTGGGCGTAGTGTCCCTCATAAATCCACTTAAGGGCGGTGGAATGTATCTGATATGATGGTCATCTCTACAAATCAGAATATATTTTTTTCATCCAGCCAAATGAACTCTAGCAGTCACTTTTTTGTGCGACAGGTATGAAACAACTGAGAGCTCCCAGTCGAAATGCTGACACCCCAGCACCAAGATACGCTCATCAAACTGCACCATTCGTTCTATGAACTGATGAAGAATACGGGTAATCATCCATGTCCACCAGTGAATTCATTATGTGTGTAGCAAGGAATCAAATGTTGCATATATATCTGGTCTTAAAAAAGACGGCATATTTTGATAAATATCATGTCATCCCACCTTCCTCAGAAAAAACCCCGGTCCCTAGAAATATCCCTCATTCAGTAAATCTTTGGGAAACGAACGAGTGCCTTGTTCCCAGTTACTATTTTGCAAGACCTTTAATCCCTATCAAGTTCCAAAGGCTAGTCGAAGACTACTTCTTAATTAGAGGCGTCGATCCTTGTGGCAATCGCCACACCAATGAAAATATTATGGGGCAATAATTCACGTTTATTAAAAAACAACAGGGAAGCCGAGGTGTCCTATTTGGACACAAATCCACCTTGAAAGCTTGGCAGCCAAGAAGATGGGCTATCGAATCGCCGAGTAGCAGAGCAAGCTATCGCAGTCGGTGTGTACCAATTTGATTCTTATAAAAATTACTCCAATTCGGCCCTAAATACGTAGATTTTGCTCTGGATATTCCAGCTTTTCTTCTACGTGGCATTAAACTTGTCACTAAAGTGGTTGCCTGGTCAACGAATTCCGTTACGCGCCGGACTGAAACACCCTCGGATTAGCCAGTTACCTACCCGACGTTGCTCCGCAGGGCTGTTGTTGGTCTTGCTCCCAATGAAAATTATGGAAGGGGAAGTATTGTTTAACCCCATCACACCACTTCTGATGTCAAAAATCTCTTAATTTCCCTGTAATTGTACACAATTTCCATCAATTTCCATTGCAGAAATTTCCCTTTTTCTAATTTGCTTAAGGTCACCAAATTTCATAACATGTATTTGGAACTGCAAATATTTCCAAAGTGATTTGATTTAACTTGACATTATCCCACTCTAAAGTTTTAAAGAGTAACGAAAATGTGCTTAAAAGTATCGTAAACGTGTTTCGATCTGTTTTCAGCCATGATTAAATGATACTTCTGGTTTCCTTTTTGTACTTTCTAGTGTATATAATCTGTTTTCTACAAGCCCACCCCCCCCCCCCTCCTCAATCAACCTCTTTCATTGGCAGTGTTAATATATAAGCTGTCCATATGCTTCCTGCTTCTGAAAACAATTATGGAAAGGTGATCAGGGTTTTAATATTCGCATGCATTGCTTTAGAAACACAATAAACTTTTGCCTGAACAATAGGTTTTAAATATTGCGATGTGAAAGAGAAACAAGGTGTAAAGTAAACAACTCTTGTTTCTTTGTTCAATTTTATGCCGATCATTTACTTATCAACTCATTAAGTTAATTAAACTATGCCGAATGAATACTTGAAGTACGTAACCTTGTCATTCAAAGTCTAAGGTGCTACAACCTAGATATGGGATGGATATCTCTCCTAGGTTTTCAACGGAGAGACCGTCCTCCACAAAATTGCTTTTATGTATTAGTTTTCTTGCCGTCGTCCTTGGTAAGTACTCATTTGTCTGGCATATCTTTATGTTTTGCAAAATTGAGGAGCAGCACGTGCTTAACCGGTAAGCAGTTTCAATGCTTATGTTGCTTCTTTGATTACTTTGGGTAAAATATTTTCTACCTTGCTGTTACGAGACTTTCTTGGTTTTAATTCTTATTGTCGCATTTCATTCTTTTACCTTAATATCACAGCGAACGAGTTAAGTGTGGCATACAATACAGTAGCCCTGACGGGACAAAGTGCTTATGTGAACTGTATCTTCAACGACTCTCTAGGAGAGCTTATTGAAATCATTTGGTTTCATAACTACAACAAACTCATGATGCACCATTCCAGCAGTGGGGAAAATGCTGACAGGTATCTACCCGTACTACCCCTTGAAAAATCGTCTGCATCAATGAAGATTATAAATATCAGTGTGGCTGATGCTGGGGTGTATACATGTGAACAATACTTCAAAACTGGAAAGTCTGCCTTATACAGTACTAGTCTCGAAGTGCAAAGTGAGCTTTCTTTTTCTATGTTATTAGATGCTTTTTATGATCACCACATTCTTGCCAATGTAGTACACGTCGCGGCGTATTGGTGTCCTTAAATATTATGACACTCAAGAAATTCAAGTCAGTAACGAAATTCACCGAGGCTAATCAAATGATTAACAGATACAAATTTCTTGGTAGAGAAATGTTCAACAGTTAAAGGAAGTAAAATTTATACACAGAAAATTCAAAGAAAAGAAGACAAAAAAGAATGTTCCTTCATTAAATGCAAGTATGTACAAAATGCTGTAAAGATCTTTTTTCATGAAAGAATAATTTAAGGTTCCCCACTAATTAGAAAGGAAAGTAAGGTATTTATTGATTTAGTCTCTTGCTTGCACTTTCTCGTAAAGATCAAATTAGGCATTTTTAAAAGATTTCGAAATGGTTTACCTTTGGCGGGCAAGTCGATTATAATATAAGTTTCACAAAACACAGTGCGGGGAAAGCCATGTGTACAACAACAAATATTTGGTAATTAAAAGATTTTTAAACAACATGTACACATACCATTTTAATACGAAACTCAAAATAACGATGGCATTAGCGTAAACCTATGTACGTATATATATATATATATATATATATATATATAATATATATATATATATATATATATATATAATAAAAATGTTTTCCGTGTATTGGTCAATAGTTAAATAGACAAGACTGAGAAATTAATAATACTGATGACCAACAAGATTGATAGATATCCGAATATATTTCAATCCCACCTGGGATCCTCCTCAGCGGATTAGACGGAGAACGTACAGCGATTACAAATGAAAATGTAAATGATAACGCTTAACGATTTTAAGTTATTGTTCAAAGTTAATACATTGATGCGCGCGTCATGAGTTAGTAATAAATGACGCGTTTGCAAGGATCAAAATAAAGAAATAAAGAAATTATGACGCATTGCTACAATATTGTGACGCAACTGTGATAAAGACACGCTTAGAGAAGATTATAAAATGATGTGGGGGTAAAATGATAGGAAACCCCGATCTTTGTTTAAGCCATGGGAGACTGTTTTCAAGTAATGGATCATTTTAAGTTCGAAGATTTTCCTCTCCCGGATGTCGGAAAAACCCCCTTTAAGAATAAAACACTTAAAATCCCTCGAGTGATTAGCTTCGCTAAAATGCTTACCTACTGGCAGGCATTGAGTTCCGTCTCTAATGCTCTGTTTGTGGTTATTTATTCTTAGAGGAAATTTAGTAGAGGTCTCTCCAACATAAAGTCCGTTATCACAGGTGGGACATTTCAATATGTATACGATGTTGGAGGAATCACAGGTGTAGTTGCCCGGATGAAGGGTCACTGGTCCTCCCGGGCGGTTAAGTATAATCTCTTCATCAGTTAATAATATATCACAAACTTTGCATCTAGTATTATCGCACTTGCGATTTCCAGTGCGCTGATGAGGTTTCGGAATTTCACTGTGAACTAAATGCCTTTTGAGGTTCTTAGATTGACGGAAAGCGGGGAGAAGGGGTTTGGCAAATATTGGATCATTGGGGTGTATCCTCGAGAGGGCTTTCCACTCTCTCTTGATCTTTTCATTAGTAGGGACTACAGCTGGGTAATATACCTGGACCATCGGTATTTTATCCATAGAACATTTTGTATTATAAGACAGAAGATCCTTCCTATCAACAAACGCCGCCTTTTCAACTTGTTTTTGGATAATTTTCCAAGGATACACTTTATTGAGGAAATGCTGCAAGAGCTGTTTAAGTTGTTCCTGAAAATCTTCTGAATCAGAACATATACGTTTGTAACGTAAGATTTGGCTATATACAACGGATTCTTTCATATGCTGAGGGTGACAACTCTTAAAATGGAGGAAATCATGGCGGTCTGTAGGTTTGTGATATACAGTAGTAGTTAGTTTGCCCCCTTCGATCTTCACAAGAACATCTAAAAAAGGTAATTCCGTAGGTGATGATTCATGTGTAAATTTGATTAGAGGGTGAATATTATTAGCCAATTCTACGAAATTTTTCAAATTCTCTTTACCGTGTTGCCAAATCATGAATATGTCATCTATGAAACGAAGGTATATGAGAGGCTTTAGGGGAGTATCAAGTAGCAATCGTTTTTCAAATTCTCCCATGAAAATGTTTGCGTAGGCTGGGGCCATTTTGGTTCCCATAGCTGTTCCCTTGATTTGGATGTAACAACGCCCATTGAAAGACAAAATATTGTGTTTGAGAATGAACCTAATTAAAGTAGCGATGTCATCTGGCACATGGTCGTCTATTGAATGAATACGAAGGAAGTTGCGACAAGCCTCAACACCTTCATCCTGGGGAATATTGGTGTAGAGCGATTTAACATCTAGGGAAACTAGTAGAGTACCTCTTGCTAAAATGGGGATTTCAGAGATTCTTTGCAGGAAATGAGTGGTGTCTTTTAGGAAACTAGGAATGTTGCCAAGTAAAGGTTGAAGTACTGAATCTACATATCCGGATAAATGTTCTGTAAGAGTACCGGAGCAAGAAACAATAGGTCGGAAAGGGGGTAATATTTTACTAGTCCTAGCAATGTTAAATATTTCTTCGGGGGGAAGATTCTGGGAATTTAACGTTGAGTTACTCCTTACGATATCCTTTAACTTATGTAATTTAGGTAAAGCGTAAAATTTACCTGGATTAAGAGTCTTAGGAATGGTATTACTGACAGCTTCTTGAGTATCGTTAATTAAAGTCTTTAGCATTTCTTTCGCCTCTTCGGCGTGTTGCCTAACAATGTCCTCCTCAACTGATAAATAAGTTGACTGGTCAGACAGAAGAGACTCGCAAGCAACTATATAATCAGTAGTGTTCAGAATGGTTGTAGCTCCTCCCTTGTCAGCCGGTTTAATGGTAATTTCACAGTTAGTAGCTAATTCCTTAATTGCCTTCCTTTGTTGATAGGTGATGTTCGGTGTATTGTGTTGGTTGGTCGAAATGAGGTCGTTGAAGTGTTGACGAGCAGAATTTACGAAACCGTCAATGTAAGGGTTCCTACCATTCGGTGGGGTCCACGTGTTTTACGTTTTTTTTTTTTTTTGACTCTTGCAGATGCGCGATTTTGTTCGGGTTTGCCGACCTCATTTTCTTCTTTAGTCGTGAAGTATTCATGTAGGCGGATCCGTCTACAGAAGTCCTCATTATCTGCGCTTACCCTGATGTTATCGACTCCCCTAGTTGAAGGGCAATAGGAAAGTCCAAGCTGCAGTACCGATTCTTGTGACTGAGTTAGGTTACAATCCGAAAGATTAACGACGCTGGATGTTCTATTCCCGCGGTGATTAGAGTTTACTGTGTCGTCTACTACGCCCGTACTCACTTCACTGAGGTAGGGATGAGCTTCACGGAGCTTTTGTAGTTTCTTGTTCTTCCTTTTGGAACACACTAACTTTTCGTGTTCATAAGTTTTATTTAGAAAATTTTGTACTCCTTCACCTATCAATGCCTGCCAGTAGGTAAGCATTTTAGCGAAGCTAATCACTCGAGGGATTTTAGGTGTTTTATTCTTAAAGGGGGTTTTTCCGACATCCGGGAGAGGAAAATCTTCGAACTTAAAATGATCCATTACTTGGAAACAGTCTCCCATGGCTTAAACAAAGATCGGGGTTTCCTATCATTTTACCCCCACATCATTTTATCATCTTCTCTAAGCGTGTCTTTATCACAGTTGCGTCACAATATTGTAGAAATGCGTCATAATTTCTTTATTTCTTTATTTTGATCCTTGCAAACGCGTCATTTATTACTAACTCATGACGCGCGCATCAATGTATTAACTTTGGACAATAACTTAAAATCGTTAAGCGTTATCATTTACATTTTCATTTGTAATCGCTGTACGTTCTCGTCTAATCCGCTGAGGAAGATCCCAGGTGGGATTGAAATATATTCGGATATCTATCAATCTTGTTGGTCATCAGTATTATTAATTTCTCAGTCTTGTCTATATATATATATATATATATATATATATATATATATATATATATATATATATATATATATATATATATATATATATATATATATATATATATATATATATATATATATATATATATATATATATCTTCATTTATATGGAGAAGGAGCTTTCCATTCGTTTACTTGCTGCGTTTATTCCATTTGTCCTACCAATCAATTTGTACTTAAGAGTTTACCAATCGACTGAACTTTTAAAGGTGAATATTGAACTTGATAATGGTCTTCTTTCTAAAAATGTGTATTCCACGCCTACTGAAGGTCATCTTTACTTCATCATTTACCAACAGAGTCCCTCCTAAGTCTATTTTAAAAATTATCCCTTGAGATATACGTTAAAGGGATCTTTTCTAATAATTCCACTTTGCAAGAGAATTTTGATGAGTATATGGAGTATTTTGTTGAAAGAGGGTGTGCTCCTGATTTTATTGCGATTGGATTTGAAGAGACCGACAGATTCCCCCAGAAGTAAACTGCTAAAGCCAAGTCACAAAAACAGAAAAGCAGGTAAAATTCCATTGAGTTTAGACTACAATCCCAACATCCCCAATGCAGGGAACATTATTAGACTTCTGCTTTAAGACAGTTCTGAGAAACTTGCAGAACTTATTCCCAAAGTGTTCCAATTTCCCAGCTTACCAACAATATACATCTCTTAAAAACCTCCTAAAGAAACTCAGAATTCCAAGGCTTGAAATAGGGTGATTCAAATGTGATAAAGTAGGGTGTGCCTTATGCAAAAATTGTTTTACAATGGGGTCGCATTTCTCAAGCACTACGACTGGCAATTTATGCTACGGTCACCTGTAGTAGTTCTGTTATTTACTTTGTCCCTTGTAGTAATTGCATGGTGCAGTTTGTAAAATCTACCACTAATCAGTACTTATTCGATCATAAGTCAGACATGAAGAAAAATTGAATTATCTCTACATTTCAATGATTCAAACCATCAACTCAAAGATATCAAATTCATTATCATTGACCAAGTTTACAACAAAACCAACATTGAAAACCTTCAAACCAACATAAAAGGGTATTGGATCGCCCAGTTACCTTCAATTTACAATCTAGGACTCAACAAAAGGAAAGAGCTCAACTCTGATAAAAGACTAAGCTTCTTATCTACTTTCTACACTCACAGAAATTTTCACACAGGTTAAGTAAAATTTTACTTAATCCCACTGTAAAATAGGAACTCCAGAACTTTTATGTAATATTTACCAAACTGCTGGTCGGTAAAAGTTTACATGAAACTTATGTTAAGAAACTGTCGAAATATGAAGTAAAACGTGAATGATAAATTTTACTTTTTTCAGCTCAGTAAACTTCTGCATGATGTAAATTATGTAAAGAAATTATCGAAATATGAAGTAAAATACCTCAGCGGGAACATTTACATGGATGAAAAGTAATATATTTTGTTCAATCAATGGCTATTGGGCCATTCAATCACGGCTAGTGGGACCTGTTCTTCACATTTCTAGTTAGCCTATGAAAAAGACTCCCTGGGTTTTGGAAATTAGGGTATTGAAAAAGACAGATGAATAAACAACAGAAACGGTGCATCTCTTCTTCAGAACATTTATTAAAGTAGTAACACTACAAATCAACGCAGTAAAAATCACAATGCTTTTGTGTACACCACATCATAGTTTTCATTTAAGTACGAGTAGAGTAGTAAATTCTATGATAAAATCATCTATATATACTGTATATAAACTTACATTAAGCAGGCTATTTGGCTTCATGGTCCTCAAGATATGGCGTCTGCATGAGCTGTAAAGATTTACGGTGCCAGAATGTTTAAATGGGTGGAGTCAATATAGGGGCAAGGGATATTTTTAGGGGGACCTAGCCCAAATCGCCTGCCTGGGGATGGGTTCACGGTCGAACCCCAAGGAATTTCTGAGATTTTGGCATACGTCTGGATAAAAAATTAAGTTTACGGAGTTTTCGGTTAATCCAACTCATACCTGATCCAACTTGTGGGGCAAGTGGGGGTGCAAGGGGAAAATCTGGGGGAGCCCCCCCCCCCCCCGGTTAGTGCCACCACTGGCAGTAAAATATAAGGCTTAAGGCTGCAGTTAACTTCTGTGTACATAAACCTACAATACTACATTGTGGCACACCTAGAGTTTTACTCTACGGTGGTAAGATTCCTTTTCAAATCTCCCTTGGTTCATACACAAGTATGTTCACTATTAAAACATTATTGCTCTGTTGCAATGTTTCATAACTAGCTGATGAAGACATGCTAAATATGAAATACAGCTAATTTGTAAGACAGAATGTTAACACAGATGAGATCTTCATGTATGTGACAACAGTTGGGAGAAGATAATGAAAAATATAGTCAATGCTCTACATTTATGTGACAACTAAGTGATTTGATGTAGCAGTCGGATCTCTACTTATGGCATTCTTACCTAGTTCTGTAAAAGTATTAATGGAACTACAGGAAACAAAGTTGGAATGGATTCATTCTTGGTCCTTTTTTAATGTGAGGCCTCGTACATAAGAATGACATATAGTTTTAATCAGATCAATGGTCTTAATCCTAGATTAAGCTTAATAAAATAAATGACTTTCTATGTTATTTAATTGCTTGACATCACTTTAACATCTTTACTACAGGTAGCCTTGGTAAGAGAATGAAAGATTTAATCATAACACATTTCCATTGAGGTTTGTTTCCTCTATAATGTTTTGCAATAAACTTTTTCAGAGGAAAGGACATTTAGGCACAGGCACTTGGGTAACTACATAAACCTCTTACAGAGAAAATTTTAAAGTTACTATAGGCCTACCTATTCTAAAAATAAAACAGCTAGCAGCATAGAAATTGAGGGAATTCCTTTCCTTTCTCTAACTTGTCCTTTACTTCCTTCAAAACACATCATGCCAAACAGAATGTTTAGCGGTCATTTTGATTACAACTTTTCTTCAGCATTTAGTACCTAAACTAGGTAGATGTGTATATGGTATCTCATAATCCAAAGATTAAATTATTCAGCGTCTCTCCTGAGAGAAAATAGTTCAATGACTGTAAATATGGATCCAGTGTCTAGTTTTTGCCTTCCTATTACAAATATCAACGAAAGCCATAACTTTGATTCTATCTGATACTTGTCCAGAATGACCCCAAAATAGAGCAATTTATCTTAAGCAATGCAAGTAATGCCTTAATTTATTGTTATTTTTAAATGTTTTCTAATGTGCAAGATACCATTCTCTCATTTTACCTCATTTTGCAAGTTTGTCTGTGGTATAGCACCTCTTAAATTGACAGCTAATACCACAGACATTCTTCTTTTGTACACACACGTTTGGGGTTTGTTCCATTTATACTTATCGACAGAATTTGAAAATAGGATCCTTAAATTATGGAGTACAAGTACTACAAGCAATGCTTGCATGTGATATGTTTTGCTTAGTATCGTAAAAGAGGAACTCCATACTTCATTATATTGTACACACACAATAATGTTTGATATTTTAGAAACACCACATCAGTACATAACACATCTGAAATATACCCAGGCTTTGCCTATCCACCCCCTTTCATTGATACAATAAACACATAACATGGGGTCATTTAAAGGCCCAGTTTTCTCACCCCCAAGAGTACCAATTCTCCTAACCTTCTTACTTAAGCCCCTCCCACAATTGTCTGAAATTCATCCTCATCCAGGAACAATCTCAGTTTATTGCTTCAGGTTGAGTATACAAAAACTCAATGTATGTAATAAAACACTCTCAGTACGTTCATGCTGTGTAATACAGCCCTTTTTTCTTAAACTCACATTTCTTTAAAAATAAAAGGGTAACATAACTGTGGTTAAGAACTGTCATATACACTCTAGGGTACCATCTCCTAAACAGGTACGTTTCATGACTTCAATATTACATTGACCCATCGAATGATATAAATGACATAAATCTCAAGGCTAGAGGTTGTTATTCTTTCAGTTAAATCATAAACATAGTTATTCTAATCCTTTTTATACATTGAAAAATATTTTTGATTGGCATTTCCAATGTTCTTCCTAAAACCTAATGAAAAGAAGCCTATCAGTGACCAACCCAACTACCCCACCCCAACATGTATAATTTATTAAAAAGGGAGAAAGACAAGCAAGAATTACCAGTTTTAAGGTGAATTGACATAAGGAGAACATGCCTACGCCATATGTTCTTTACAGTTTGATACTGGCAGATGGTGCACAACACTTGCATATGGTGATATTTGAAATTTCCACGCTTGTACAATTTTATTGTAGCAACTCCCATGCTCCTATGTAAGACTTCTGGTACATCAGATTGAACAACTGCATGGCCCTATATAGCAGACACCAACAGCATGAATGTTTTTGGAGAAGGGGAGTGCTTTCAATTATAACAAATACCTGATGGGAGTTCATTTTCCTTCCCCTGGGGTTGTGGGGGTAGTACTGGAAGTTGGTACTTTCCTGAAAAGGAAAAATATACAGTAAAGATGCTTTAATGTACGTTAGAGGAAAATAAACGTGAAAGACAGGATAGTATTCTACATTAACTTTCAACAAGGTTAAAGAACAGCATTTACAAGTGTGAAGTCTCTTTATGCTATGCAAAGCAAAATCAAGTTACGAGTACCTGGTGCAGCAACACCCATAAAGTTGCTTTTGTACATGAAATGTATACAGTTTACTTTTTTTTACTTAAAGATTATAATCTATCTTGTATCCTCAAAATCTTAGAGTGATTAGCATCATATTTGTCATGAGAGATAAGAGACGTAAAAAAAGTTCAATACCCAAGTTCATCCAAGAATATGTATGAAATAAAATGTACAAATCAACTTCTGTATGAAACACCATTTCCAGAACTGCACGTGTCAGGATTTTAATATATACTGGCTCAATTTCTATCATAATAACAGAACTCATTGTCAGCCAAAATGACATCCAGTTCCATTCAAATACTATCTAAAAAGCCATAGCGAATTATCGGTAGCTATTAATAAAAACTTGGTACGCTTGTTTGCTGGAAACTTCACAGAACCTCACAAATAAATCATTCTTGCAAGTTCAATAATTTTACACTTGGAGACTCACTTTATCCACCCAAACCTATACCATAATTTCCAAATTAACAACCTGTTAACAATACCTCATGGGGATGTAACTTTAAATCATGCACAAGATGAAAGGAATACAAATAAAAAAAAACACTCACACAAAACCGTATGGACAGAGACTGATTTTTTTCGAAAATTTCCTCTTGCTGTTACTGCAAGATATATACTTGCATATATATTTGAATACAAATCAAAAAACACACAAAACCCTATGGACAGACTGATTATTTTCGAAAATTTCCTCTTGCTGTCACTGCAAGATATAGTCACATTAAAAGCTTCAATATTCCTTCTTAGAAATCTAAAGTTAGTTTCAGTTGAATGTTGCTAATACTTATACCTGAAAGTCCACAAAAGCGGCAGGATGTTTTCCTGATATTCGTCCTCCTTTGGGTCTTCCAAAAGAGAGATATGGCCAGAAATTTGTAGCAAGGTTGTGCTTTTATCTGCAAAATATAAAAAATATGATTGTAAGGAAGCAGCTGCACTATGGGTACATTTTGAAATTTTAAATGCTTGGTGCAAGTAAGTGGAGGAAAAAGAAAGCCAAAAGGCGTACAGATTCCTTGAACATAGCAAACAGGATTGTTCATCACCCCACTTTAATGTGAAATCAATGTACTTTCCTCAATTAGCATGAACCAAAAAATCAATTTTACCTTTAACATGGAAATAAAGTAGCCTGGTTTCTTCTACTCAATATGGAAATGACAACATGCAAATTGTCTTTCCTTGAAAGCTGTGTTCAAAGGTTTAGTTTTCAATTTGATAGGTGACCCTGCAAATGGCATTGGGTATCCACCAGAAAGACAAGATTCTTCCACTCAGCATGAGGAATCTAAACATCAAGTATCATGCTTTCTTCACATTTTGACCTCTCAAGACCACAAGAGACCTTTGACCTCCACAAAAATAATGAATTTCTTCTACTTAATATAGGGCAGGCACAATTTTGAGTATACCACCCTTGATTTACCACCCATTCTGATTGGTTAGATTCTGATTGGTTTTCTGCTTGGTGGTTGGTTTAAGCCTCATATATATTTAGGGTTGTGACACACTCCCTTTGCTTATTTGCATATACACATATTCATGCACACTCTCATTCTCTGAAGAAGACGTGGCATAACTTTAGTTGTTCACTCATGTGTGACCATTTTTCCCAAATTTCTATGTTGATCCTAGCTCTGTGAACTGAAATCTCTCTCAAATTCACTCCAAAAGAGCAAAGTTTCACTCTTGTTTGAGTGCCTACAAGGACCACTATAAAAAAGAGTGATTTCTGAAGACACTCACTAAAGAGTGGATGTTCACTCTTCTTGGATTTAGTTTCACTCGCATTGGAGTGAAATTCCCTGTTCTTGGAGTGTAATAGCAGTCTAATGGAGGGAATCCACATTATTCACTTTATTACAGAATGATTACTTCACTCCTTTTGTTTTAGAGTGTCAAAGGAAAAGAAGGGAAATAAAAACCTCAGCATTATCTCATTTTGTTGAAGATTGATAGAAACTTGCAATTGGATGACACTATAACAAGCAGTTAATATAGTAGAGTACGTATAAGATGTTAGATGAAACACATATTAGTAACGGTTGTTCGATCAGCCCATTTTTGAGAAATCCACTCACCACCCCCAGGTTCAACTTGTATAGAAACTCGCTAATATTTCTTGAATTGTCCTCTTTCTCTGCCTTTCCATTAGAAGCCTTGCATCATGCCATTTTGGAGATTTACTGCTGTTTCTGTACACTTTGATGGTAGTTCTGCCATGAGTCGTCACACCACTGGAGTTGAATCACACTGCTGGATTTTCAATTTCTGTAAAAGATAGCAAAATATTTCAAATTGTTTTATCCTCAAAGTGTCTGTTTGTGATAAAAACACTGGCCACTGATAATTCCTTCACAACTATCTAACAAATGGATCGATTCATTAGGCAGGTACGACCTTCCACTTGTGCCATGGGGAAGTACAAAGCAATTAAGCTTTATTTTTATGAGGAGGATAATTGCATGTACTTCACTCATGCTGGTTAGTTTTTAAATAATTCACAGTTACTTCTTTAGCAAGGCGTGGTTTGTTTTTCCTTACTATCTCATTACCACCTGCCAACTTCAGAGCCCCAGCCATCTTTATCAAATACCTCCATTTTAATCTGAACAAAAAGATAATATCTTAATAAAAAGGCAAATCTTGTGATTAACTGATAGAATATTACTGCCATCTTAGCAAAAGTGATGGAGACAACAATATTTAAAACATACCAGGCCTAGCTTCAATTTTTCCTTATGATCTACTTAAAAAACCAACCCTTTGATTCTAAGAAAACTAAAATCAGAGGCAAAATTATATTGTTTAAAAAAAAAAAAATCGTTTATTTTTTAACATCTCTACGAGTTTCTACCTTTCCCAAAAATTCGAGTTTACTATTCCAATTATGTGGACGAAATGATAAGGTGGTGTGTGTGATATTGAGTAATCTCAATGGAGCTAAAGGAGTGTATAGTGGAGTTGTTCCATAGAATTCAGTTTCACAGATTTTGTCACATCTAAGCTGTTATCAGCTTAGTACAATGTAAACACCTTTTTCCTTTCAAGTTGCCAACAATTTAATTTGAACAATAAAGATCAAGTATGCATGAACAGAAGGGTCTTATAAAGTGAGTCTTTGTTATATTTTTCTCAGTATGCAAACATGTAACACTCACCTATGCATGGTAGCATCTAACAAATTTCAGCCTCAGCCCCATTTTAGGTATAAGTTGTCTGATGTTCCTCTTTACCTCTTCTGAAAGGACTTGTCATCAAACTGTTGTCCTAGTTAAAAAAAAAAAGATAATATCCTACCTCATATTAGGAGGTGAAAGTAACTTCAATGCATTCTCAGGGGTAACATCTAGACTGTGGTTTCACGTACCCTGCTTGAGGTAACGCCATGTTACCAAATAGCTCCGCGCTTGAGTTTTTAATGGGAACGCGGGTTATCGTGGGGTTGGTGTACGTTTAAATTTCGATCCAATCCACATCACAGGGTTAATGCAGGTTTTTAACACCGTGTTTGTGTTGATCATGCAAGGTCATAGGTGTGTATGGTGCTGATAACAGGTATTTTCTAACATTTGACAGTAATTAGTATGTGAAATGTTTGACTTCATTACTATGGTAGCATCAACCAATCAACGAGGTACTGTAAGTGAGACCAAGCCTCCCTCACAACAGCCTCCATCACAATCATTTGAAAAACATGACCGTTATGTCTCATTATAATTCCTTTTTATTTAAAGGTAAAGAGCAGTCCCCCCCCCCCCCCAACTTATTTTGAAGAAAAAGCTAAATAACACAATTTTCATCTTATTTCTCTTCAAAGTATCTTTTATTTTATTTTATGACTTTACTATTGCATATTCAAGGTAAACCAAGCAGTTATTTGTGGTAAATTTCACATTTGATGAGAAAAAACATTGTCACATGACTCCCAACAGCCAATCGTGAAACTGGCCAGTCTACTACACTTCTTCAATTTGGGATGACTGCTCCTGCCCTTAAATGGTTTTGTGTTTGCAATTAGGGCTGCACCGGAACTAAAAATTTGGATCCGGCCGGAACCGGAACCAGCCGGAACTTTTTTTGAGTTCCGGCCGGATAGTTCCGGCCTGGACCAGTATTTCGGATGCATTGTACGTATAATGCCTGTAATGGATGCATTGTTTAATGCCTGTAACGGGGAAAGGATGACCAGTTACTACTTATGTCTACACTGTATGAAGCTGACTTGAAGCAGTTTGAGGCATTTAAAATCAGAAAGCCAAAAGGCTTAGTGATTCCTTACCATTGATATTCCTTTGGGTTTTTTTTTTTTTTCAAATAGACAGTACATCATAACATATCAAGTTGACAGTGTAATTTTTTTTTTTTTTTTGCATTTTACTTGCAAGAAATTAATGGTACCATTCATTGCAAAAAAAATCAATTTCAGCATACAACAACTCAGCTCTGCCACTGCCTGCTATGGGTAAAGTCAGTGTCTGAAGCAAACAAGTCAAAATGTTATACTAGAAGTCCATGATTAAAAGAACTGAAAGAACATATATGAACTTAGCATTTATGCATATTGTGTTGAAATTGAAGGTCACATACAGTATAGAACAAATTAAGGAATTACAAGGTACAGAAGTTTTGGATTGCAGTTTGTCAACTTGTTAGTGCAGGAAAATGACAACGTTGGGAATTTTATTTGAAAACCACTAGAAGCTAACGTACAGTACTGTTATTGTCTAAATTCACATCAAAATAAATCAAAAATTGATTACAGTGTTATTTCTGATTTGCACATAATCATGCATATTCATGAGCTCAATATATTGTAATAATCTAGGGAGGGACATGCCATATGGCTGATGTGATCATTTGTTTTTGCAACCTTTTTTCAAGGAAAATCGTAACATTAGTTTGTTCTGCAGGTTCTGTTTTGAAACTTTAAATTGGGTCTTTTAAAATCTTCACTGTATCAATTACCAAATAGTATTTAAAGTGGTATCTGGGCTAATAAAAGAATTGCTAACATTGTGCAATACTCCACATCATTATTTTAGCATTTACAAGTTGCTTCAAAAACATTCAGACTTTCAAACAAACTGTCAAAGATAAAAACATAATTCCAACCGATTTTTCCTTAGGAAAGCTAACATCCTAAAAGCAAAGTAAACTCAGGGGTTTTTGTTGACATGTCAAGCTACCTTTAAGATGAAACTTTTTCCTTTAAATTGAAAATAAGGAAGTACTGTATTGCCATTACTCTTCACATGTTTGACATTACCTGTCAATATCACACTTTTGACACACAAGAATGAAGTTGTTTTGCTCTGGATGCTTATAAAGTTAAAGACCTTGGTTCACAAGAAAAAGTATGACTATTCCATATCTCTTTAAAGTACCTTGGACTCTGAATCTCCATTCACCACCACTCTTTCTGCACTGCATTTCTTTGAATGTAACTTCATAGCAAGACTGATTATTTACAGGTAAAAAAAAAAAACTTCATACATTAAGGGAGAGCGGTTGCATTTCATTCCTCAACTGTAAAGATAAGGCAATATAAATATCTCACTCCGGGGCTTTGTTGGTCGAGAGTTTTCTCAGTAAACAAGCCAAAAACTGTATGAAGTACAGTTCCTCGAACTGATTTTACTGCTATCATAATTATGTAGAACTACATATTTAATAGTTTTAACTGTTAGTCAAACAATAAAAGGATCTGGAAAGGAAACTGTCAGATCTTTTTTCATTTGCCTTTTAATTATTTTAATCAAAGTCTCAGAGTATGTGACTTGCAGCAAGTCTAAAATTCCGGCCAGGTACTTTTAAATGGATCCGGCCGGAACCGGAACTTAGCAAAATCTGGGTTCCGGTGCAGCCCTTTTTGTAATACTTTAATTTCTTTTAAATGGTATGTAGGGCCTATAGTAAGTTGCAAGGTGTATTTTGTTGAAGCATTTTCTTGGGAAACGTATATAACCTTTACTTGAATTGTAGGCCTACTACATATAGTCACTATTAGAAATGCTTAGAAACCAAATTAAAACAAATATGCATGGTTTAATTCTGAGTCAGTTAGTTGGTTAGCCAAGTTTCCAACCAATTGGTTCAACTGGTTTAATTCTGAAAGGTAAATCTTCACTTGGTAAATGGGACACCATAGTGTCCCATCAAAGTGTCCGACTTGTTTATTTTTCAAGTAGGCCTTCATACTCCAATCCCCATTAATTTATTCCACAGAAAATATCATCCAAATTAGCAGGTTGACCTATGTAGGCCTACGATGAGCTTAGTTTCTAGAAAATCTCTGTTTGTTGTCTGTTTAAATCCACCCAAATTTCTTAAAATATAATTTTCTATATTGACACTTTTTTTTAATAATGCATGTTTCCAGTACACATAGATAATCTGAATTATTAAATTTTTATTCTGGAAAAAGGGATAAGACTGACTATCGCAAGTAGTCACCTTGTTTACAAAACCACCCATACTTAACTTACACATTACTTAAATGTTACCCAGGAAAACGGTGATATTTCTTTTGTTTCTTCGTTTTTCATTTTCTACAATATTGTACAGTAGGCCTATAAATGATTTTTGTAGGGAATCTGAAAAAAAGCCAATATATATATTTTTTTATACTTATAGGACACATTCAGCTTCAAAGATCGAAAAAAATGGAAGGGAAAATGACTGTAAATCAATACACCTCTGTGATACGGCACCCTAATCAGACTGACAAGATGATGTTTCAGCTAAAGATAGACGGAAAAAGCGGGCAGCTACCTTTATGACAGTTACTATTGACTTTCTTTCTCACTGATAAAAAATTTCGAATGCAAAATCTCGATTTACTACCATGAACACACATCTTCATAAAATTTCATAAAGTTTGATTTCAATAGAACGATTTCAAAGCAGATGAAACTTGAGATTGATGTAGGCTAGAGTTACTAGCCTGCATGAAACAGTGCCCAGGTCAAACAGAATGGTTTTGCTATGTTTTGTACGGTTGTGATCTTTTGGAAAACAGCAAAAATTTAAAATGAAATCTCCTCTCCCTTCATAATGGTATGACTAGCCTAGGAATATGGAACTAGCACAGCTTGGGGAATTGTATGCTCGTGTTTTCCATTTCTTGTTCACGTTCATGGGTCAAAAATGAAAAAATACCTTCCAAACTTGTATCAGCTCATCGAGTCCCCAGTTTTTCATCATTTCTCTCCAATCCTGTGAAACCATTTTGAAGGTGAGTCGATATTTTTCGGCAAGTTACTTCGCAGGAAACATCAAGTTTGGTCGTCGCCTTTGGTCGCCACCGCTTGACACACGTCAGGGTTGCCAGATTTTCCAAAGTCACAAACCGCCAAATCTGGCGTCAAATGGACTGAAAAAACGCCAGAATCGAAAAATCCCTCAGCGTTGGTAACACATGTCAGGATCAACAAATTTATCACTCAGAAGGGCATGAGAAGTCGTGCGCATACTTCATTGTATTTTGAAAGAAATGTAGTTGTAATAGGCTACTTTAAAAAAAACGCCAGAAAAACGCCAAATCCTGTTTGGCGTCCCTTTTAAAAATCTTCGCGCCAAACATTTCCAAAAAACGCCAAATTATCTGTTTTTGGCGTGTAAAGTTTAGTTTTGCGCATGCGCTGTAAAGTCTGTCCTTAAACAGGTTATGAATATTCATGTCGCTTTAAATTCAAACGTCGTGGGTTCGCGGGGGTACGAAAAGGCCTTTCTTTTCTTGTGGGAGTATGCATGACGTTTCATGACGTCATAACTCATTAATACGTAATTAGATGGAACTTGCCATTTTCGAGGGCTTATATATCAGTTATTGGGTTGTTTAAAAGTAAACCAATGGCTGAATTTTACTAACAAGAAATGCGAAAATAAAATTTTGCCAATTACAGGTAACTTCATACATTGCAAAGTGCATTTTGGCCAAATTTTGGAAAAATTACGTTGCTGCATCTGAACTGTTCAAAAAATTCGTTTTTTGTTATTTAATCGCGCTATTTCCAATTTTAAAAACTTGCATATTCGATGAAAAATTTATTAATCTACAATTTTAAATAAACTGCTTTTTTAACCATTCTTTAACGAAGTCAAGTTCACGGCAAATACAGGGCGATTCGTTGACCAGTGGCTTCGTAAACGAGAATCTCCGCACTGTTCTCCATTGTACTGCACGTACTGATTGTGCGAAATAATTCGATGCGTACAGTATACCACGAGTGTACGTTGAGTCAACCGGTACAAAAGTCGGTCATTTTCGTAATAATCAAATGAGGGGATTACACTTGTTTCATGACCGACTCAAGGTGGCCCTTGGCTACGTAATATCCATTGTGTAAAATATAAATTTAAAAGAATTATGTGATTTTATTTCAATCAAGGGATACATCATAAATGTAAACATGCTAGTAAAGGTTCCATGGACTGCAGACTTTGTTCAAAATAATGAACTAAAAGCAAATATCTGCATGATATCTAGTAACCAACTGGCAGAACTGTGTCATTGACTGATCTTACTCAGTAGAGAGTAATTAGGCCCTGATAGGTTGAACTCTCAGGCCAGTTAGCATGTTTCATCCTTTTTATTTTGGGAGGGGTATTAAGTGTGGTGGTAGGGTGCTTCGTGTGGAAAAGGGCAATACTAGACTCTCTTAGATTTCCTGTTCAATGCAAGATTACTTCATGCATAAGCATTTGGGAAGGATTTTTCAAATTGACACTGGAATCTTTATATTTAAATTAACATCTCAGTAAATAAACCTGGAGGAACATATCAATGGAAGCAAATGATGCACTTTATTTCCATGAATATGCCCAATGAAAAATTAGTCTTTACCTTAGGATTTTTGTCTTAGGATTTGCTGAGGAAACTATATTTCACTGACTGAGGCTGGGATTAGCTACCCCCGTATTTCTCAGTATAACATGCAATCCTACTACTGCAATTATTCTACTGATAAGTACCAGCAGCTGGGTAGTTAACTCCTTGCCAGTACAGTGACTACTTTAAGGTTAACATTGACAAGTTCTTCCATGACTGGTAGAATCTGATTGTTTGGGGCTGTTTGTTTAGGTTTGGTGGTTTGACATTTGATAGGGTTTGGACTTCATGGCATCTTATGGGACCTTGGCCCTCCTTTGCCCTTCAACCTGTTATGTTATGTTAATTGCTGCTAGCTGTTCCCTTCAAAATTCTAGGCCTACACAGGACTGAACTGGGCAGCAACTAGCTAAGGGTGTGCAACACTTTCCCACAAATATATCCACATACCACTTAATACATCAGACTGACTGTTGCAATGTGTAATGCTCAGTCCAGAATGACAAGCAAAAAAATGCAATTCAAGCGCACACTATTTTAGTTGTAACTCTTATATTTGCCCACAGATAAAGTTCGGATTTCTACAAAATATTAGCGTGAGTCATTATATCATGGTAAGAAATAAACCCAACAATTAATGACCTTTAGGTTTTGTACTTAGATCTTCAAGTTTCATATGCAACTTATTGGTAGAAATCATGACTTGAGAATAATCACCAAAATGTCTGGAAGACTTACCTTAATTTATCGCATAAAACAAGACTAACAAGTAATATTCTAGCAGCACATGAACTGAAAAATGATACTAATCCAGTCCTCTGTTTATCCTCAGGATACTAAAAAGTGTAGTGATTTAGCAATGCACTGTACCAAACAAACACACAATGACACATAGCACTGCTTGCACTGGGCCTGGACAATTAATTCCTGTGTAAATAGGCGCGTTGTTAAAGACACTAAAAAGAACGACCATTCACCTTATAACCATTGGAACAACTGTTCTAAGGATTCCACAAAACTAGTAGTATAGCGAGGGCCTGTAGCTAGCTAGCTCATATGAACTTGACATCATGTATTGTTATGACTCAATCAGTGTTGTATTGGTTGGCATGTATAAAATTGCATACCCACAACGTGCGTTGCTGGCTCACCACTAACGTCCCATACAAACCTGTGCAAATGTACACGCAAAACTATCGAATTTCAAGTGAATTTTCTAGGCACCATTACACCATTGCATGATCATTTCCAATCGCAAAATTGATACCAATAGGAAGCTAAGACTCTTTTCTAACTGATTTTTCCAAATTTATCTGTTTTTATTCTTTAACGAAGTCAAGTTCACGGCAAATATGCAACAACTTTTTAAGCCTTGAAAAAGGCTACCCTATTTCGTTACCTGATTTTTCACTTACTACGATCAATCGAAAAATGTTCAAAGTCTTTCTAGGAAAATAAGACTTTCGAAATTCAAATTACCATGTTTTGGTACTTTGTTACGCCTTCTATTGCATAATTCATCAACGTAAACCTTAGGATACATCCAGTATTAGTTCCGCGAAATGTCATCAGTTGCTTCAATTTTGGGGGGCGGGGCTACAAGAAAACTTGGTTTTCAGCTCATTAACTCGCCCGTTGTCCGATGGCTGGGCATTAAACCGGCCTCTTTCGGCCACAGCAGAGACCCTACATAGATATATTCCAACTTTTCTGTTAATTAAATGGTTCTCTTTCAGTTTTGCATATATTTAGATTCAAAAGTCTTTTAAAAAAATTTAAAAAAATTATTGCGGAATTTTTATTAGTGTTTCAGTCAAATTTTGACCTGAAAGTCCTCACAATTTGGAAAAATCTTCTTACTTCCCAACGGCACTCATTTGGGTGTCTTAATAAATCCAGCAGGGTAGAAGAAGCTTTGTAAAGTCATGAATAACCATCAACTAAGCTGCTCAATTGGCCGTTTTCGATAAATAATGCCATGAATATTGCTGTTTTCTGCCTATTT
This sequence comes from Holothuria scabra, assembly GCA_037179385.1. Classification (NCBI taxonomy): domain Eukaryota; kingdom Metazoa; phylum Echinodermata; class Holothuroidea; order Aspidochirotida; family Holothuriidae; genus Holothuria; species Holothuria scabra. The sequence continues at coordinate 46,069,173 of CM074181.1, read as the reverse complement.
TGTGGCAATTTTTGATGCTTTACCTTGAACTCAAGCCACCGAATGTACATTATCTATTTCAATAAGCTCTAAAATTCAAAAACGGAAAACCCAGGGGTGTTAAAATGAGCACTGGATCATACAAAATGGACAATTATTTATTGATTGATATCAATTTTAAACTTCAAAGTTAATGTGGTACGGTTATAGTATGTAGCTGGTGGTCAGCAAAATCTCTGGGATCGCATAACAAAATAAAGAAAGAAAAGTAACCTCTTGTACCATGCAGTGCAACGAGAAGACGTCTTGAAAATCTTTTTTCACCTTACTGTTTGGCTCAAACTCAAAGGAACCCTTATAATGTCTGTTGAAGGGCTGAAATTCGGATGGTAAGTTAACATTTTAAAATAAAAACTGAAAAAGATCTTTTCAGTATCTGCCAACGTTGCTTGAAAAGCATGGCCAATGTAGGCTATGTTGTATTGTAGTAACTGTTACTAACAGTTAGTAGTACTAAGTTAGGCCATGCTATGTTGATAATGAACTTAGGCAGTTTGCATTGGGCTTATGGCAGGGGCGTAGCCAGGATTTTCTTGTGGGGGCGCAAAGTCGACTCATCGTCCCCAATCTTGACCGACAGGACTATCTAAGCGGAGCTCCACCATCGGTTGGCGCGGAGCGTACAAGAAATTTTTTGGTTTTAGAAACCCTCAGATGGCAGGAAACGGCACTTCCCGAGTGTTTTATGCTGCATGTTCCCAGCCTGGAAATATGGATCTCATTTCTGAAATTTCTCGTTTAATGCAAAAAAAAAAATCAGTCTATGATACATGTTAATACATGTTTCTAAGCGGAGCTCTACCATCGATTGGCACGGAGCGTACCAGGAAATTTTTGGCTTTACAAACCCCTGAGATGGCCGGAAACGGCACTTCCCTAGTGTTCTAAGCAAGATTGTGTCTAGCCCGACTTCGAATTTTCTCCACTTCTTAATTGGAACACTTGTCAAATACTGAGGGGCTGAACATACCTTTAGCCCCCACTTTTCCATTTTTCATCGACGCCACTGGGGTGCGGCATTTTCTTGAGGGAGCAAAGCGCCCAAGTGAGGAGCCGAGCGACCGAACGGGGAGAGGACGTGGTTTTCTCCCTCCTACCCCAAGGAGATTTTGCAATTTTACATCAAAATTGAGCGATCTGGTGAACACCTAAGCTGGAATTTTTGGAACATTTTCAATCTTGTATCAATGTTTTCCTTATTCCCTCGAGAGTTAGCATGTGGCTGTAAAAGGGTTACTGTACGAGTCAATGGGGCCCTAGGGAATTGTGTTGCACTGAAACAAAACAGCTACCCATAAGGCTTACATTGGCTAAACCGTCGGAATTGACATTTTGCCCTGAAAAACGCCAAAACTCCATTTAAATAAAAAAAAAAAGTAAAAAAAAAATATGTCTGGGCGGGAGTAATTGCCAACCCCCTGGCTACGGGCCTGTTCCCTGGGTCCCCCCCCCCCTTGGAATTTTTTGCTGTCTCGAAGAGCTTACATGCTATATGGTGCTATATTTAGTTCTTTTTATACAAGGTTCCAGTGTTCTCCACAGGGGGTTTTAGAAGGGCGACACGCCCTCCTAGTGAAATTGGCCGCCCCTCTAAAATAGTTGCCGCTCGCAAAAAAATGCAGCTTCCATTTTTAGTTTATTGCTTCATTACACATATACAAATCATACTGGAAAATGTGTCTTCCCTCCAGACTTGGCGCCAGGATTTTCCGGACGAAGGGCCACTCTCCGAACGGGGGAGGGGTAGGGTGGGTAGCGACCCCAAGCCCCGACAGCCAGGATGCCCTCGATGTGTTGGTGAGGGAGATTTAAAGAAAACCTGTGCACTATACCTGCCATTTCGAGCCATATACGACATAAAATTTGCATATGCTGGAGAAAGATATTTCCGCACTGATTTAACCGTAGAACCTACACTAAAAAGAATCTGTATTTATTTAAAGCTTATATAGGTCAATTGTCCCGGCATTTGGGCCCTATCGGGCACAACTTATATTGTACTTCCTTCTTCGAGTCCGTACCGCACGACTGACACAAGAGATTATTAACTAAGTTTAGCGAAATGAGATGAAATTCCAGACATGTACGTTAATCCATTTATTCTACTTATTAATTTACTTGAAAAGATGGGAAGGGTTTGTACTTTATTAGCTCTAGGTAACGGAAGTGAGGAAGAGTGTGCAAAGCGTACCGAACATTTTGGATTTTATCGCAGAAATAACTCTTTTGAAAGCCAGAAAAACTAAACCGACCATGGGAAGGCGACAGATTATTCCCGACAGGGGGTGGGCCATGCCAGCGACCACAAGTTCCGATAGCCCATATGTCGATGAGGTGGTGAGAAGGGAATATGAAGGAGCCTAACTATCCCATGGCATTGCAGCCTGGGGCACATTTTGCACAATATCACTTAATATTTTATAAGCCGAGTTGCGCTCTGAAAGTGTTCTTTTGAGTCTGAATCGTGAAATTGCAAAGCGCGCGAAGCGCTCGAAAATTTTTGAAAGGCTGACACAAATAACAAAGCCTATGTAATCATTAAGAACAAAAAGAAAAAAAATCGAAACTATAGGGGTTGTAGACCGTATCGGGGATAACATACATTGTGTCGAAATCACCTGGAACACCTGAAAAAATAGCCAAACTATGCCCCGTGAGTCGCTCACCAACTGACCTATCGCACGACATACACAATCACTAGGCTTTGTGATATGGGATGAAATTTACGACCTCTACATAACCTGTGTAATTTGCCTATCCGTTACTTGGTAAGGTTGACAGACACTCCCTAGATATGTGGAATGGAAGTATTGAAAAAACTGGAGTGTGTCCACCAGCGAAAATTTGGGGTTCTTATTAGGGAAATTGTCCCTTGAGAGCAAAAAACAGGTAAACCATGGGGGAGTGTAGGAACGCCACAGTCCAAAACCTGGACTCTGGGCGGGCCCACATGAGAAGGGGGTTGGGGATCTGGTCGGGCGTAGACACGCTCTTCTTTAAAAAAGAATAAACAAGGCCAATTCGTGGCTTCTCATGTTTATTGCCGTCGAAGATACGGTTTACTGAAAAGAAAGGAAAACAATTACATTTAACAAAATTTCTGCAATTCAATATAGAAAGAAACTGTTGCCCTGAAACCTACAAATATAAATGTATATATTTTCTTAGTTAAAAAACAGTATTACTCACCGACTGTGTCGGGACCATCCAGCGTGACAACCTGGATTGCTTGAGACGTCCGGCCTACACAAGCACTATCGAGATTGTGCCGGACACATGTACAAAAGGTTGGCGTGGCTACTTGCCCACGCTAGGTACCGTATACAAAAGAACCAAATTCCAAACAATCTTGCAATTACTAAGCCGCATATCATGCAAATTGGCTCAATCGCTAAAGCAACACACACCATAACATGCACCCCCCATGAACGACTAAACCATCGGCGTTCATAACAAATTTACATTCAATTAGGCAATAATTACACCTCACTGTAACCATATCAGTTAAGCATAAACGTAATCAATCACAGCTTTGGATATTCTTTAAACACATTATACAATAAGTGCAAAGATTGAAACAAACATCTGTAATGCAAATTAGATTCTCATATGTACAAAATTCAACCCTTTTCTAAAAAACATAATTTCACAATTGGTCTCCTGAAACACTTCGATCCAACTCTTACATCAACCTGCCGCACCCTACCGTCTTTGCCCGGGTACACGGTCAGTACTCTTCCCAAAGGCCATCGGCCACGGGGAGAATTTTCATCTACAACTAAAACCAAATCGTTAACCTCAAGGTTTCTTTTTGGTTCTACCCATTTTTGCCTCTGTTGCAACAATGGTAGGTATTCCTTAACCCACCTTTTCCAAAACTGATCGGCTAAGTATTGTGTTTGTCGCCACCTTCGTTTACCAAACCCATCAGACTTCGAAAAAATACCAGGCGGCAAATTTTGATTTGACTTCATGAGGAGCAAATGGTTTGGAGTTAAAGGTTCATTGTCTCTGGGGTCCAAACTAATCTGTGTGAGGGGTCGGGAGTTTAAAATCGATTCGACCTCAGCCATTATCGTCAAGAGTACTTCGTCATTGACTACTTGTTCCCCAAGAAGACTCTTCAAAACTTTACGAACAGATCTAATAACACGCTCCCACACCCCGCCCATATGGCTGGCCGAGGGTGGGTTAAAGTACCAAGACACGCCCTTTCGAAGTAGGAAGTCCTTAACATCACTCTGCTTAACGTGTTGCAAACATTTACGTAATTCCCGCTCTGAGCTAGTAAAGTTTGTACCATAATCACTATACATACTTTCGGGCAAGCCTCTTCTACTCACAAATCGCCTTAAAGCATTAATAAAAGAATCAGTATCAAGTGAGTGAGCAATTTCAATATGTACAGCTCGAACCGTTAAACAAGTAAATAAACACCCATACCTCTTTACATGGCTTCTGCCTTGTTTTACATATAATGGACCAAAATAATCAACTCCCACATCTGTGAAGGGTGGTCTATCAGGCGTAACCCTAGCAGATGGTAACTCTGCCATTAATTGCTGACAAGTAGGAGCATTGCGTCTTTTACACTGAAAACATTTACCAACCACTCTTCGAACCGATACTCCTCCCCTTATTACCCAAAACCTCTCCCTTAATGAGGACCAAGTTGAACCTGCTCCTAAGTGACCTACCAATAAGTGATAATGTTCTATCACCAAATCCGTCACATGGTGCTTACTGGGTAATATAATAGGGTGTACAACGTCATCATCTAGGGGGGCGTTCTGTAATCTACCCCCTACTCGCAAAACGCCGTCGATCAAGACAGGATTTAATTTTCGGACCGACTTAGGTATATTATGCTTATGTATCCCCTTTGTTTGCCTTTCAAGAAATTCAATGATAGGCTGAAAACATTGTCTTTGTACATACTTAACCACCTCTCTTTCCGCTTCTCGAGTGTCTCTCACATTAAGACCCCCTTCATTGTTTCTACTTTCAATCTCCTTCTTTGCTTTATTTTACAAATAACTTCTAAAACGAAGAATCCATGCTACACCTTTGAGAAGTTTATTCCAAGAAGAATAGCGTAATACTAACTCATCTAAAGGCCCTTTAACTTCAACGAGACACACCCGGGCTATTGCTTTAACCTCTGGGTCAGTCTCTAACTTAGGGACGTTACCTAAAACTATTGGTGGAGTGGGCCAAGTTTCATCGGGCTGCCAAAGAAAGTCTGGACCCTTTAACCAGTGTTTGTTTTGAATCAATTCTATTGCCCTCACTCCTCGGGACCCATGATCTGCCGGGTTCAGCTCTGATCTTACGTGGCCCCACTGTCTGGTATCCGTGGCCTCCCTTATCATAGCCACCCTATTCGCCACGTATGTGCGAAAACGTTTGCTTTCATTTTGAATATATTGCAACACAATGGTTGAATCTGTCCAGTACATTATGCGTGAAAACTCAAACTTCAACTCTCTCTGAATCATTTGACTCAACCTTACTGTTTACACTGCAGCGGTTAGTTCAAGCCGTGGTATGGTTACTGCCTTTAAAGGACACAATCTACTTTTACCCATGACAAATGCACAGTGAATGAACCCGTCCTCATTCACCACGCGCAAATACGACACTGCAGCATAGCCGTGTTCGGAAGCGTCTGCAAATGTATGCAATTCATTAACAACTATGCTTCCGAAACCCTTTGGAGTAAAACATCGATCTATTGTTACGTCCGATAATCTAGGCAAATCACTAAGCCATTCTGTCCAGAGATCTGATGAATTCCCCGATATCAGTTCGTCCCATCCTAGGCCCTGACGGCATACATCCTGCAGCAATAGTTTACCCTTCAAAGTAAAAGGTGCTAGGAATCCTAAAGGATCGAAAAGTGAACTAACGGTCGATAAAATCCCCCTTCTTGTGAGTGGTTTATCTTTCACTGTAACTTTGAAAACGAACTTATCGGACTCGACATCCCATCGTACCCCTAGTGTGCGCTCTAAAGGCAGAATATCTAAGCCTAGATCTTTGACTGATGTAGCCCTTTCCTCCTCGGGGACTGTAGCCAATACATTGTAACTATTACAGACCCATTTTGTGAGACGAAAACCGCCCCTCTTAAGCATTTGTCTCAACTGGCTTATCAACCTGATTGCCTCCTGCTCTGTTTTAACTGACTTAAGGCAATCGTCTACATAAAAATTATTCAACACAGTTCCAACTGCTTCAGTGTCATAATCACCACTATTATCAAGTGCGGTTCTTCTCAGGGCAAACCCCGCACAACTCGGGGAGGAGGTTGCCCCGAAAATGTGGACCAACATTTGAAATTCAATGGGCGAAGTAGAATAATCCCCATTCTTCCACCATAAAAATCTAAGTGCCCCACAATCCCTCTCATCCACTCTAACCTGGTGAAACATAGCTTCTATGTCAGCTGTCATAGCAACTGCTTCCTTTCTAAACCTGGAAAGAACGCCAACCAGATTGTTAGTGAAGTCGGGACCCCTTAGAAGCTGATCATTTAGTGACGTGCCATTATACCGAGCGGCACAATCAACTACAACCCTGACTTTTCCTGGTTTCTGGGGATGGAACACTGGGTGGTGGGGCAGGTACCATACCTTTGCCGGATCATCACATTGGCCCGTGTCCCTTGATTTGTGATCTGACCCTCGCAGTACTCCTTGATTATTGCAAGATACTGCCCTAGCGTATCCCTTCTCTAGGTAATCATCGATCGTTTCTTTATACTTAGTGTGCAGATCAGTGTCCCTTTGAAATCGTTTTTTCAACAATCTAAGCCTTGCTTCTACATTGGGGCGATTGTTTGGAAATACTGGTTCACCATGACGCCATGGCAAGCCCATCTGATAATGCCCACCTACTTTGACTAATGACTTTTCCATAATAGATCTAGCACGCCTGTCCTCAATGGATTCGCGTTCTTGAATATCTATCATTAAATCCCCCAAGTCATTTTCCCAAAATTTCTCTACTTGACGTTCCAGTAGAGTGTCCTCGTATTTCACATAATGAGTGTGAAATCTAGGCTGACCCTCACTAGTTCTCATAGGCCCAATTACGGTCCACCCCAGTAACGATCTAACCGCATATGGCTCCTTCCGCTTACCGCGGCGTTCTTCCAAAACCCAAAACACTTCAGGTACGTCAACGCCTATTAGTAACATTATCTCCGTCCCCTCGATCATTGGGAAATTAATTCCCTGTAAGTGAGACCATTTTGAAATGTCCCTATCATTCGGGATATTGCCTTCGGAAATTGGTAACTTATCAACCGTCCAAACCTTAGGCAAGTAGATACTCTCATTTCCTTTTATATCACTTACAGTAAGATCAACCTCTAAACCAAATTCTTCACTACTTTCTTTGTTTATAGTAGTGAGATGAAATTTCTTAGAAATGCCTTTTACACCTAGCAAGTCTATCAACCTTTTGTCACATAAAGTGACATCACTTCCTTCGTCCAGTAGTGCCCATGTGTGTATCTCTTTAGAGTTAGCCTGAACTCTAACTGGTACCACCCTCATACATATTTTCCTATATGAGTCTACATTAGCATGACATGCAGTACCTGCGGAGTCAGGAATTTGCCCTTTCTCCGAGTTAACCTTGTCTTTAGTCTTGTCCTCTGATTCAGCCTGGGGAGAGGAACTGCTGTGTTTATTAACACTTTTCTTGACATCTCCATTACGAGTAACCTTCTTCCCTACGCTACCGGGCAATTTACTAGGAGTATGTAGTAAGGTATCGTGTTTCCCTTTGCACCCACTTATTTTGCACTGAGATTCAACCATACAACCATTAGCAAAATGCATGGGTACCAAACAATTATAACATAACTTGTTTGTCCTTACAACCTTACTTCTTTCATCAAAGGAACGCGCCTTAAATTCTTCACAGGCTGTTAGACGATGTGCCTTGTGGCAAACAATACAATTTCCTTCACCGGAATCACTAGCATTTGCAATTTGCGTAGTTAGGGTCGTTACCCTACTAGAAGGACTCGCATAAGATTTTGTCTTACTTTTGAACGTCTTATCACTACTTTTTGCATTTTTTCTGATATTTTGGCCATACATGTTACTAGCAATATGAGCTGCTTGTTCCAAATATTCAGTCATGTGAGTAAAATTAGGCTCGACATGAGTTTTTATCAATGAATGCGCTTTTTTCGCCCATTCTGTCTGAAGATTAACCGGTAACAATTGCTGAATCTTCAACAACGTGTCCGTACTATTCATATTTGCTACGTAACCTAATTGATTCAAAGTAATCTCACAGGTTCTCATCTGACGTGCAAGATCCCACAATGCCTGTCCGTCATTAGACTTTATAGGTTCCCTATTTACTATCTTACCTATTAAAGCATGAGTAACATCGTGTGGCTGCCCAAATTGATCGTACAAAATGTCTCTAGCCCTTTTGTACCCTTCAGCAGCCTTCATCAATACACAATTTTCAATACTTTGTTTCGCTTTACCCTTGCAAAACTGAATAAGGTAAGTTAGTTTAGACCTATCATCTAATACCTTCTTGGCAATATTTGTATCAAAACTATTGATAAATCCCCAATACGCAGCTGGGTCGCCGTCAAAGGACATTAACTCTGGTTTTGGTATGCTCATAGACAAAGAAATTGTCTGAAACAAACGTGTAATATCCGCATCAGCTACTTCACCGCCTTGTACTGTATTCGTATCTTGTAGCAATGGTTTAGGTGCTAAATTCCCAACGGGCGGTGCTACATTAAATGGGGGTTTAACATCATTTCTAACATTCACTTCCCCACCAGTCTTAACATTAATAGCATCATTACAAGCCCCAAGGTCCATATCAAACATAGAAGCATACAAGTTTGAAGGTACTTGCCCTGTTTTGTCAGCAGAAGTCCAATTTGGTCGAATAATTTCCTCCTTTACCGACGGGTGTTCTGTCTTTTCCTCCTGCCACATACTAACTTCCAAGTCAGCACACTCTCTTTCATTTTGTGCGTCCAACAATTCAATTCGATGCGCGAACTCAGCTCTCTCCTTTTCTAGAGCTTGCTTACGCTCTAATTGCTTTAACTTTAAACGGGCTAGCTCCTGCTTCAGCTTCGCTTCGCGAAGTCTTACGCTCGATGTCGAAGATTTTCGCGAACCTACTGAACTGGCGGAAGAACCTGGGATTTTTTTGGCTGCTGCATTATCTGAAGGAACATTAACTTGACTTTCACCTTGACCTGATTTAACTTCCTTGCTTTTAGCTCCTTGTTTATACTCCATTACTCTTTGGGAAAACTCCATTCTATTCTGGTTGTGAGCTTCGAATTCCAAAATGGCTTTCTCTGCAACTGGACCTTCGCCTAACTTTTCTTTTAAAGCTTGGAATTTCTCAACATAGAGCTCGTAAGTTTCTTCCAATTGGGTATATTTCTTCTCAACTTCAGAACAATTATCAATGCTCAGCATAAGCCGCTCTAACTCGTTGTACCTCCTCGTCAAATTGCCCACGTAACCATTGCAAGAGTGTCGAAGAGCTACAATTTCCTCGTCAACAATTGGGGTGGGAACGTCGCCGTTGTTAGCCATATTAATCCTAGTCGTAAACTTTATGTAGGAACGCCACAGTCCAAAACGTGGACTCTGGGCGGGCCCACATGAGAAGGGGGTTGGGGATCTGGTCGGGCGTAGACACGCTCTTCTTTAAAAAAGAATAAACAAGGCCAATTCGTGGCTTCTCATGTTTATTGCCGTCGAAGATACGGTTTACTGAAAAGAAAGGAAAACAATTACATTTAACAAAATTTCTGCAATTCAATATAGAAAGAAACTGTTGCCCTGAAACCTACAAATATAAATGTATATATTTTCTTAGTTAAAAAACAGTATTACTCACCGACTGTGTCGGGACCATCCAGCGTGACAACCTGGATTGCTTGAGACGTCCGGCCTACACAAGCACTATCGAGATTGTGCCGGACACATGTACAAAAGGTTGGCGTGGCTACTTGCCCACGCTAGGTACCGTATACAAAAGAACCAAATTCCAAACAATCTTGCAATTACTAAGCCGCATATCATGCAAATTGGCTCAATCGCTAAAGCAACACACACCATAACAGGGAGACTAGTGGTCGTCGGGGACTGCATACTTTATCGTAACGACTAAGACCCCCCCCCCCCCCCCCCCCGAAAAATTGTAAAAAATACCCCCGATTCCCTCCCTCCCCGTCCCTTTTTATTTATTTATTTATTTATTTATTTTGGGAGGGGCTCTCCTTCATTTTTTCAACATCGCCCATCCCGTCCCCAAAATTTCTGTGGGGGGCACGCTGCCCCCCTTGCCCCCCCCCCCCTTCGCTGGCTACGCAACTGGCTTATGGAGTATACTATTTAAAGGCCAAGTTGTGTATCACTGCATGATCCACAAGGGAAGCTAGGGGCATGGGCTTTCAGTGAATACATCTACAATTCTTTGTATAGGCCTAGGCTAACTCAAGACTACACAAAAGCCTATTGTTAGAGAAAACACCCTGCAGGTCTCTCGGGTCCCTAAATTGCTTAGTTTTTACTATGGGGTAGCCAGTAATTGGTACTGGTAGGTATATACCTGTCGCTCAAACATTACTTTAGCCTAAGTCTTGTGCAAGGACAAGGGCTCACGATAAAGTCGTAGGCCTAGGCCTATCCCAAGGTACCTTGGAAGGAGAGCAAGGAAGTAATAGGCCTAGGCTACACTGGGAAAGGGGGGAAAATATTTTTGAGTGTAAGAGGTAACATGAACGTAAGGAAAATTGGAAGATCACATGTAGTGAGCTGTTCATAGCTACAGCAAAAATGAACGTAATGCCTCTTGACTGGTTTTGATGTAAGCTCAGTGGTGTATGCAGGATACTGAAGAGGGAGGGGCACAGCCTGTGATTCCCCCAACCGGCACAGATTTTTGAAGACCTCTTCCTTTTTTTTTCCTTTTTTTTTTCGCTTTTCTGCCCTTCAGTTGTTGGCAACCGACTCACACGTGAATACTTAGACTATCAAAAATTTTTGAGGACCCAAAACAAATATGGTTTCCTGACAGGGCAAAGTGTACTTCTGGAACTAGCCATAGGCTACGCATAGTCCTGGGCCCTAATATCAACAACAAATGTGTTCCCATGTGAAGAAAAATTGGGCCCTATACTTTGCAAAACTCATCGCTTAATAGCACGATTATTATGTAGGTTTAAGATCCAAACGGAATAGAGAAACGCAGCATATGTTTGACCGAGATCATCACCTTTCTTGATTTTTCTGTTCTCTTCGTACTTGTATACATGTATTTTATTTTCAAGTCGGTATAACATCAATGCATTTATTGGGAGTTCAGTGCTTATAAGTTGCCTTCAATAGGACTTTGGTAAATTTCTTAAGTTAAACCCATGATTTGGGGGTACCTGTGAAACAGCAGGCACACACTTCTGTTGAAATGTCAGTTGGAAAATGAAGTACACCATGCACTGTACCACGGTACGGTTGAACCAAAATACCCTGAGGATGCTTTATAGTATATAACAGTTAAATTTTCTATTATTTTGAACATCATACCCAAACCAGGTGTTACAAATTTTCATTCATTTAAAGGAAAACAAAGAAATGATCTTTGTGGACAGTTTTCCCTAACCTGCACACAAATATAATTCCCATAGAAAGCTGGCTTTTCCTAGAAATGTTTTTTAACATTACCCCAGTACAGAAGTTCAATAGTGTACAGTATTCTGTAGACTCTAAAACTTCAGAAAGAGAGCAGACCCCACCCCTATGTGTTTCATTGATGCTATCGGTCTGTCAGAACAGTTGTTAACCTTGGATTATTCATTAGTACGAAACATGCCAGAACTGTAAAGAAAGAAAAAGAGGAAGAAAGACAAAGAAAAAGAATCATCTGATCGCTTGAGTACCAGGTCTTGTTTGGACCCAGTGGGTAATCATAACAGATTTTAAGATGGCTAAGTCATCAGATAAGCCTCGCACATTGTATTCAATGTTATTCAGCCTGGCATGAACTGATTCTACTCCTTGCTTCCCTAAAAATCCAAGGCCAGCATGCCCCTTTTTCAAGAAGGTCACAACATGGTCCTCTAAGATGTGCATTTTGGTGTCACACTCTCAGTTGCAAAATTAGTGCGAAAATACTTGAGGTAGCTTTCGATTGTCAGTTCTGGTGAAAGAAAAGAGAAAAAAGGCATAAATGAGTAGCTGACATTTAATCGTCTTTCTTTTGTTTATTTTGCAGGAGTTGCTGACGTTTAATAGAAATAAGGATAAAACTGCTTACCAAGTGCTTGAATGTCTTCATCTCAGAGAAAGTCAGCCGTGTTATATTGTTTATGGCAGGTGCCAAACAGTCTGAACAGAACTTTGTATTTTTCTGTCATCTCCTTCGCCTCTTGGACTAGATCTGGACAGAGTTGCTTCGTTAAATTTACTACATCAGCCATCAGTAGGTCGATGTTTTCTTTCTGCGAAGGATTAAGATCAATATTACATTAGGAAAATACTGATACTGAAGATACTTTAATCGCTGCTGCACTCATTCATCCATTTTAACAGATCTTGTTTAACTCATGTACAAAGAGCAGTAGTAAGAGATTAAGAGAGAGCAGAAATTTACCTGACAGCATCTGTGAACATGATTCCCGACAAAACTTTTTCCATGGTACGCCTGCCTGGTGACCCGAAATTTCTGTAGAGAGGCATCTAGTTGCCAGAGGCCCTTTGTCAATGGAGTATTTTTCTGCTTCAGTAGGCTGAAGAGGAACAATTACCACATTATATCTCAGCTTTAATTTAAGAGAAAATTGAAATTTACAGTGAATATCACAAAAATAGACAACTTTTGAACTTACAAGTTTATCTCTCTCTTTGAGGTGTCCCTGTATGGTTTTATGGTAGATGACAGCTATACTTTGGTCCTGAACTGTGGCCAAATGTTCTATCAGGATGTTAGCACTATCGTCTAGTCCATCTGCCTCATCATCAAGCAGCTTTGCATGAGCGTACTTTTGTGTGGTCTCAACAAAAGCTGTACTTAAATCCTGTGATGGATTTTCAAGTGTCTTTGAAATTTTAATATCCAGGAGATGGCAGGCACTTTCAAAGGAATTAAAGTGCTTTCAATATAGTTACAAACTCATGTGGAGCCCTGGTGGACAAACCTTGTTAGAATGAAAGGAAATGAAAAGTTTATTTGTAAAACTCCTTACTATTGTCAACAACATTGAAAAACTTCTTGGCCTGTGATGGTTTGGCTCCATTGATTTGACACGCCTCCAAAGAACCTTTCAAGCCTTCTATTGTCCTTAGAGGAGATGGACTCGTATTCCTAGAGGCAGTTTCATTTCTTCTTTTGAAATGAGGCACCAAAGGCAGCAATGCCTACTTGTTGAGGCAAAAAAAAACAGAGACAGGTCTTTAGCCATAAAAAATTCTCTATTATTTTTGTTTTGATTACTTAGGAGTGTCATTGTTTAAAACAATTTTCGTATTATGTTGCCTTTATTATCATCTTTGCTTTTCCACTTCTCAAAGGTTTCAAATTGCTTGCTCCTAAAATGACTCAAAAACTTATCTCTATTTAAAAGAAATTCTACTGCTATTTACAGTACTTCATTAATATTCTGTTTTCAAGGAGATATTTTTTTACTTCAACTGCATGCACTGTTTAGTTTCAAATAGTAACTTCAGTCTGTTGTATCATCTGATATTTACCACTTGCTCCAGTCAGGCTATGCACACGACAAAGGTATTCATAGTCCCCAAAAAAGGAAAACACGCATAGTCTTGGTTCTGAAAAAGAAAGTTCTAGAACATTTAATACAGTACCATCTCTTTTTATATTCTGATAGAACAAATCAAGCAGGAGATCAGTGTATTTAACACTATTTCGTAAAAATTGCAGGAACTTTTTTTACCTCCACTTCACATTAGGTAGCTCTATTACTTGCTGGCCGTGATGTTCAAGTCCAACTTTAAGATTTGCTTTTGTGTCATCTGCTGAAAAAATCGTCACCACCACAGTGTTTTGAGGAGAGTTTGGGTGGTTGACATTGGCGATTTGGAACACTTGCTGAAAATTTCCTCTTCCTTTGTCCCCTCCGATTTTTAGATCTCATCCTCAGGAATGTTGTTGTGCCACGTTAACAGGTCAAGGCTGAGTGATAGAAAATGATGTTAAAATTAGTACAGAAAGCAAGAAATGTGGTGGTAGGTATCATATAAAAACAGACTTGGTATGATCTAAAATCATACAGTGTTTGATTACCTGTTAAGTCCATTTAATTGTTGGAGAACTTTGTCTTGTAGGGACTTCACGCTGACCCTTGGTGTTGTTTTTATGAGTGTACCATCATCGTCGTCTTTGTGTAGTATTGGTATCCACTCTGCCATAATATTGTCTTGAACAATATTCTGCTGTTCGGCACGGAGAGAACCTTCACATTCTGTGTGAATTCCATAATGTTTAAGCCATCTTTAAAATAAGAAAATGGGATTGCACACACTAAATTAGGAGCAATATATCTTTTACTGTACATGGTTCAAAGATGTAAAAGGTTACAGTAGCTCTGAAGTGGTGGAAGGGTGATTTTTAGGAGAGGAAAAAACAAGGTGTATGAAGTTACCTTATATATGTTTTCATATTGTATATTTGGTACTGCTCTCATCAATGTGCAAGATTGACAATTTCAACTACCACCCTCCCCTGCATTCATGTATACTTGATGAAATTTTGCAGCACTTGCTGAAAAGTGACATTTATTGAGTCACTATATGCAATACTGGAAACTTATTGACAGTACCTAACCATTGGGTGTGCTACAACCATCAGAGTAGATACCTGCACTATCAGGACTTACTTTGACAGTACAGTACTGTAGATGGAAATTACTGTAACATTTTATATCAGGCTCAGTGCATAAAATCAGAGACCCCATGACTACTGTGCTATGCCAAAATTATTTTTTTAAAGGGGGTGGTAGTTACAATCTAACTAGCACTGACTGTTAAGAGTATATTAGTAAAGAATACTGTACCTTTTTAACTCCCTAGCTTTTTTCCAGGAGGAACAAATTTCTGCTTTTACGGTTAGGAACTGGCCTTTTGAGATGATCAATTGTGACATATTAAGTGCTTGTAACGCTGGCTGTAGGACCTCTTTGGGTATAGTCTTCAACTCTTCTGCTAGTTGGAAATTTTCGCAGTCCTTACTTAATATTGCCCGGGTCTCCTTTATTAGGGAGGACCTCTTCCTTACTGTGGCAGGCATCTGCAACTTTCCTTTCTTGCCTTTGGTATATGGACAATTTGAATTGGCTACATAGAAATAAATAATATGTATTGTAATATTTTGTTTGCAGTTTAAGAATAGAAAGTGGGGGGGGGGGACTATTTACCAGGTCAAAGGTTCACAAAGTGGAAATTTTGCTCTACTAAAAGTACAAGTGTTTAATTGTTTGTACTGTATTTGGTAAAATTAAACGAATTTTAGTTACACACCAGCATGAATGTGTTACAGTGTCAACTAAATAAAAAGCCAAGTTGGAATATTGTTTCAAATACAATTGGGGCATATGCTACAACCACCAGCAGACAGAGGAGCATCCAGAAGGAGGCGGTGTACTTAAGTTGCAGTAGTACAGTATTGATGCAAATTTTGGGTAACTGTAAACGGTAGTAGGACCAATACATTACAGGTACAGTGTAACCATACCTGACCGCCGGTCTTGAAAGAAGCTGTAGCTCCATCATTGGACTGCCTGAGCTTTGCCTTCAAGATATGAGAACCAATTGCCTCCATTGTAGGTGTCAGGGGTTCATCAAGAGGACGTTGTAGAATTGATGAGACATCTTGAGTGCAAGAGTGTTTTACTGAGTCCCTGGTTGACATGGATATTTTGCACACTGAGCACTTGATGGGAAGGATAGTGGCAAAACTTTGCAGTAATGGGGCTGGTGAGCTTACTTCAGAAATCAAAAATGGTCTGAAACACTTCTTGCATTGGACCGTTTCTTCATTTTCTTTCTGTAAGCATTTCAGGCAAAATAAATGTCCACACGTTGACCTTAAAGCTTCATCTGCTAGACACCCACAAATACCACACTTGAAATCCTGGGGTACTTCAATTTCAAACTGAGGATGCAGAAGTGGTATTTTGGGACCAGGTTTGGTATCTGAGGGAAGAGCTGGTCTTTTAGTTCCTTGTGTAGCTGGATTATTGTAGCTCCTTCTTTTATTCATCCTGCCACCACCTTTGCATTAGATAGCTCATTCATTGCATACCCTACACTCACCAGTACGAGGATGTGACCAATCTACTGATTTCCATTGCTTGGGATGGAAAAATTTGCAGTAGCAAGTGTGGCAAATATGGCGTGGATGAATGTCTTCCTCATCATTCTGTATGTTCACCCCAAAGGTATTTAAATTTTTTTTAGCATACGTAATGCACATCTTTGGCTTGTACTTTTTTGCATTCTGGCCTCTATCCTGCACTCTATTACCACATAACCTGCACAATCGGTCCAAGTTAGTGATGTGCTCTTCCAAGTTTGCCGACATTACTGTCTTTATTTGAAATGAAAAAGAACACATATCAAAACTCTGTTTTGTTTTATATTAATTAAAATGTTATTTTTCTTGCCATTTTATAAATGTGATATGCGTTACACATATGTGGTGTGCAATAAACTGAGAAGGTACGTGTTACTAAAAGTTAAAATGTTTCTGCTTTTTATTTGACTAGGCAGTAAAAGATCATCAATTTAATTACTAGCACTAATCTGCTTACCATTTTGTTTGTCTAAGCCCACTAATTTTACATAAAATGAATGGCCGTTAACGTTAGATGTACAAGGATCAGATTTATGATGCAACCTTTTCAAGGATGCCATGATCCTACCTATATAGCCTTACCAGACTATACCCTAGCATGCACCCTTGTTCCCATGTAAAGACAAGACCTGTGTAGCCTACTGTTCATATCATCAAAATCGCTGTACCCAGATATTTTAACAATTCGATCCACTACTATAGTTGACTTGTAGACAACAGCCCCTTCCCCCACGACATCTTGGTTGGAAGACTCAGGCAACAAAGTTAACCAGGCTGGAGCCCTCAGACAGCCTCAGTCCTATAAGCATAAAAATTGATGGGTGCAAGGGAATTTTCTTACTAGGGGTGGGGTAAATCTATGGGATATGGGGATTGCCCCATGCAGGGGTCATTTGCTCGGATGGAGTACAGCTAATTAGCCTAATGAAAAATTCCATATCACACAGTTTGTTTTCAAAAAGAAGGCGTGTGTGTCTTGACTGTTATAGGCCTACGGTGTGGGGAGTATGGTGGGGTGGGGGTAATTAAGGCACGGATGGGATGCCTAGCCAATGGACAGTTATTAGACCTTTGGGATTTATGCTCATCCCATTCCCCTTTCCCTGCAGCTTTAATTGTGTTCTATAAAATGAGCTGAATTTTGCATTTTTCATCTGAGTAACATTGACCTGTGTAATGGTAAACGGTAGGGTTATGGCACTATGTACACACAGATGACTATATGCTTGTACGATGTTGCTGACTTGGATGGTTCATGTCAGCACTTTGGCCAATTGAGCAGTTCTTATTTCATCATGAAAAGATGCAGAAATGTATTTCCTATTATCATTTGGTTAAACCTCGCCTAGACTGAGCGCAGATTTTTCGTAAATAATGATAAAATAAAGAAAGCTATCTACCTTAGAAAGGAACTCGTATCGTAATATTGTGGTTCAGATGCCGGAAACTTGGTGCATTTTCGAGTCTTCAGAAGTGTTCACCGTTCGCCCAAGGTGTTCGAAATTTCACCTACAAGCGAACATAACCCTATAGAAGACTCGATGTTAAATTCATTTTCATTTGAGTCGAATTTCCCGCGATATAATCTCCAAAAATTCATAAGATTTTCGATCGTCTGGGATCCCCGGTGACGCGTTTGTTTATCTCATTAGCGAACGTTGCTACCCAGGTAACAAACCTATATGGGCCCCATATGGGTTTACCCATATGGGGTCCATTAAATTTTGCACCCGCTATTAATAATTGCCCATATGGGTAGCCCACATGCCTGAGGGATATTATAGGGTTTACCCATATTTTCCCCACATTTCAGTTGTTAACATGGCCCCAGAACTATCCCATAGGGGTCATATGGGTCAATAAGTGACCCATATAGGCCCCATATTAATCCCGGATGCAAACCCATATGGGCCCCTCAAGGGCCAAGATATGGGGCCCGTAAGGGTCCCATATAAGAATGTTACCTGGGTATGAGAATATGAATAGTCAACAGCCCCGAAGGTTGCGCGTGCGCGTAATTTCAATCGAACTAAAAGTGCATTGCAGTACGAGACGCGAACATACGTGTACAAAAACTGTGTTAAAATTAGTTCATTCTTTGGCAAAAGTTTAATGTTTTGTTACACGTTACATACTTTTGGTAAAAATTACATGGATCATCTGAAAAATATTTTTTACATAAAAGTTAAGAACGAACAGCTTTTACCATCCAGTTTGGTAAACTGAATTTCACTCGTGTGACACATATTTACTTGAACTGTGTAATATTTTTACTTATTTTTACTTTGCTAATTTTGAATTGCAGTAATCCTTAAGTATTGCACCTTGCATCTACAACAAAAGGTCAAGTAGATATTATTATGTTTGAGAACTGGCCAGGTAACTTTAGCATTAATTGGATAACTAAATCAGTAGTGGTATTGGAAAAATGAGACCCTTCTGTAAAATCATTTCAACACACATCACACCTCTCTACCACATCTGAAACACCCTTCATCATTCCTTGCTTTTAACTGGCATTCTGAGGTTTATATTTCTATGAAGCTGAAAAATGGAACGCTCTTGGAAAAGTTCTGCAACGTTCGAAGAGCTGTGAGAAAGAGAAACGTGAATAACCTTTCCTACACTGGGAATTTTTGGATGGTGGCCCAATCGTAATTTACGTTTATGTTCTTTTCAAAGTCACTGTGAATGAAATGAGGAACAAAAAACCTTACCATCTTCCCTCAAAATATTTCTCATTGTTAAATTTCTCTTGGAAATTGGAATTACTACAACAGCTCATTCAAGTCTTAATGCAATGTAAGGAACATTTTTTTTTAAGTTAGACATATGATGTGCAGTATTGGTAATTAATAAATATGTCCATCTCTAAAAAATTCCATTGAAACGTACATTTGTCGACAGAAAACCATTTTAATTCCATGTTCACATCTAAGATTTCATGATGATTGCTAAAAAAAAACTTGACCCAAATTTAGTGGTGGGCCAATAGATGGAATTAATTAAACTAGTAAAATCATTGAATCCCTCATCCTTCTTACCGATGTGTACACGTTTACGTGCTACCAGTTGTCAGGTTTCGATGTTTCGATTCATAATTAGTTATACGATCTAGTTTACCCAATATTCAGCATAGCTGCAAGCATTTTTTAGAGCCCGTCGCTGTAACAAGGATTTGCAAACAAAAGCAAGAATGTTGCCGAACCAATTTGGTTATCCTAGGTAAGGGGAAAGGGGATGTTTTCTTTGTCTTTCGGCCAAGACTATGTGAAGTAGTATATTTTTTTCAGAGCGTCTAGAACAGAGGCAGTCATGGCAGACCTATGACATAATGGAACGGAAAGCAACGAGGTTGGTCAGTTAGGTTAAGTGCTCCTTGGCGAAACGAGGGGAGTAATTTTAAGAGTAGGAGAATGGGGCTAGTGGCGTAGCTACATAAGGCAGGGCGGATCGCATTTGGTTTACAAAATATAAAGTCGGAAAATTATAATATACTTAAAAGAGTGGGAAATTTCGTCTCCGGCTCTCCCAGGGATAACAATTTTTCAAAAATGTTTTTTAAACTTTCTTATTGTGGCGCTCCGATTAGATAGTCTTTCTTACAGGTTAACATTTTTGGAGTAGAGAATCAAATACCCCAAGCTGACAATGAGGATTATTTAAGGGTTATCTAATATGTTATTGAATTCGATTTAAACAAGCATCCAGTTATCTCTTCTCCTTTGTTTTGCTCCAACTTGACGGTTTGTCATCAGTCGCCAAAATCATGTAATATAATATTTTTCGGGCAATTTGGTGTTGCTCTTTAGCTGGGAAGAGCCCATCCACCAATAGAGGGGTGGGTCAACCGCGACCTGATCTCGTAACTAAGGAGGTGATTAAAATGAAAACAGGGAATGGTGCATTCAGCATGAAAAAACCAAGGGAAACCAGAAGTTGTTGATGGCGGATACCCCAGTTTACCTCACCCAGATGCTATCCTCAGGTATGGTCTAATGTGAGACAAAATTTCCGTTTGTACAACTTACATTAATCAAAGCGTGTGATGCAATCATGAAAGTTTACAGCTTAATTGGATAACGACTTTGCTCAGTTTGCAAATATATAGTGATAATATACATACCTTTAAAGGTATCAATATGAGGGTAAATTTGTCTGACCTGTGGGGTAGGTACAAGAGGATCAGTGGGGCAACTTTCATCATCGCCGGCTCTGGATTATGAAACAAAATCGGAGATTGTCATATGCCACAAGAACATGCAAGATGGTTAAGTAAAACCCCAGATAAACAGACAGGATTCGCAAATCTCATTTTTCCAAAATTGTGTCCAATAATTTTTTTTTTAACTTTCTTCAGAAACTCGAGTCAATTCGCAGGCCTCAGATAACATGTAGCAGTCTACGTGTAATTTAGGATTTTGCTAATAGGAATAGGTTAATTCTTCAGTAGTAGCCAAACGTTTCAAATTCCATTACTAGATATCCAATCATTTTTAAGCGAATCCATTTTTAATTTGCTATACAAGTTCCATATTAAAATATTCGTTTAAAAACAGCAAAACTTTATACGTCCTTTAAATTAGGTTCCCTTAAACGACAATGTTCATCCTTTACAAGAAATAGTAAAATTTTATTTCTTATTTAGTGTTAT
The DNA here is from genome assembly GCA_037179385.1 of Holothuria scabra. Classification (NCBI taxonomy): domain Eukaryota; kingdom Metazoa; phylum Echinodermata; class Holothuroidea; order Aspidochirotida; family Holothuriidae; genus Holothuria; species Holothuria scabra. The sequence continues at coordinate 46,048,097 of CM074181.1, read as the reverse complement.
TAGTGTCCACTGCTCATGCCAAACGGAGTGAGTCTTTCGGAGAGTTACATGAATGCCAAAAGGCTCACCGACGAATATATATTGATCAACTAAAAACATGTTATGTAGAAAAAATAAATGGTCATGTACCCACTGCTTATGATCATGTAATGATTGCTCATGATCATACACTGAGTGTTCAGATAAAGAGATATCCAGATAGGGCTCGACGGATGCTAACTGGTAGCTTGGTGTCTAGCTAGTGGCTACCGCCTCGCCCGATCTGGAACTCCCTTCATCTGAACTCTCAGTTTTAGTGAAAGGCCTCAACTTCGTTCCACTGAACCCCCTGCCTGATGAGTTTTCCATATTAAGAGCTGTTTCGTGTTTCTCTGGGAAACTTCGCCTTCGGTAGTTTTTCGGGATAACAGACCAACAAGACAGCACCCCTCGCAGAAATTTCACAACCCCACTTACTCTACCGTTCTTCCTTGACGCTGCTCAAGGCTGGCCAGGAGAAACTCCCGTCCTGAACACAGTAATTAAGTGTAATCAACAAAGATGTTCATGATCTCCTGCCTCTAAAATTACCTCACTCTGTAACCTTTGCAGTGGTGAAAGGAATGCTTTTTCTCCCTTAAAAGAAACATGGATATCATCATCAAGCCAGCCGACAAGGGTGGAGCTATCGATGTTCGGCGGAAGGATTTGTATATTGCTGTGGCTAATAAACAGTTATCAGACCAAAGTACATACATAGAACTTTCTGCTGACCAACTCCTGATTGTCAGAATCTGGTCAAGAACATGATTTACTCAACTCATAGACACGACCAACTACGCAAAGCGGTTACTGTTCTTCCTAACCCTTGCTTACAGATTTCTAATTCCTACCTTCTTCCGAAAAGCCACAAAGCCAACAACGCTGGTAGACCTGTATCGTCTCTTCGGAATTCTAACGCGGTTTCATGTCGCTGGATCACTGTTCCCGGCCTGTTTGCATCCTTTTATGACCACTTGGCTTGTCTGTCAGGTGGAATTTACTATATATATAAAAAAAAAAAAAAAAAAACTTTTTGCTAATGATCGGTATTCTCGCGTGCATCACCCACAGCCAAAGTTGAACCAACTATATGCTTTATCATGATTAGCATTACCTTTAAGCAGTTAAGTTCTCCAGTCAAAGCTAAGAAAAAGTTCAAATATATTTTCCGTTCATCGCAACTTAGGGATTCATGGAGCAGCCTACTTGACTACTAGAAAAACATGCTTAACATGATAACCGTGATACTTCATTTTGAACTGGTAGCAAAATTGTTCTTTTGATTATGCCAAAAATCCTTCAAAGTCAAAACACTATAATAACCATCTGTACTGAAGACTGACCTTGCCACTCAATGTCCGGCTCAAAACTCCATGATGTATTTCAAAAGGAGGTAGAAATCTTCTTCTCACTGGAAGAAATTTTTCACCCGTATTGGCAGATCGTAAGCCGCATCGACAAAACTAGGCTATTTATGGCATGCTTGAGAAATAATGTGATTTTTGCAAACAGTGGTTTTCACCTGAGGTCACTACACTCTAAAATGTTTGGTATTTCTTTGTTGGTCATTGTGGTTGTGCTCAGGAGTTGGCCTTATTACCCAACCTTCTCATTGGTTAATGTGGAGTGACTTTTTCCCAATTGTGGGTAAACTTCCCGGTTTTGAGAATAATTTCTCGTCAATGTTTTGTTGCTGAGAAGTTGTTTAATTACCCAGAAACCTGGGCATTTTGACTTTAACCAACACTTAAATTAGGCATCTTTGACCAACATTAAGTAAAAACAGTTGCGCTTGTGCTTCGATTTTGGGTGCATGGGGACCACCAATGAAAATATTTGGGGCAAACATATCATTTTGCCCCCCCCCCCCCCCACCTCCAAATAATTCAAGAAGACTGAAAAAAATAAGAAAATAACAACATTATGTTGTACAGATGACTGTATATGTAATGCACAATCTATGATTAGTGTATATGCCCCTGTAGTGATACAGGGAGCTGGAAGAGAACTCAACCCAGTGTCGGGTACTACCGGAAAATTATCATGCTGCCTTCCTCTGGAAAATTATTTGTCAGTCAATGGCATTTCACTGAGAAGTTTGTCAATTTGTTACTTGTAGTAATGATACGAGGATAGGTAGGTCAATATGACTAAGCAGGAAGGCCAAGTTTGTACGAATATGGATATGTCGTTGACCAAGAATTATTCCTTGATTGTAAAAGCCAATGTGTTCCTTGGTGAAAGCTAAAAAATATGATGAAACCACATATGACCACCGACTGAACCTAGTATTGTATTAGCTCTTTAAAAGTTGGGTAAAATATTTTTGGACAAAGTAGACTTTTGTCGAAGTTTTCCAAGTATTGTGCAAAACAACCGAGAAAATTATGCACCAGCAGTTGGTTTTGATTATGTGAATTTCTTCACCCAGCGTTGATTAAACTTACCGCCAATTAATTTATTACATAGCAGCTAATCTTTTTTTTACAGTCGCAGTAAATATTTTGCAAACGCCAGTTGGAATTTTTGCTAGGACAATTAGTGAGAAATGTATGCAAGCCTGTGAAATTCTGTTAGAACGCCAGGTTTATCTACCTTTTCATGGGAATGAAACATTTTGAATTTCGCAAAGAAAATGTTGTGTTTATCACTCAGTTCAAGTCTAATTGAAATAAATCAATTTTGGAAACAGTGAATTCTTGCAGGCAATCTGTTTCGCAAACGCACACTACAACTTAAAAAACGAAAAAATGAAATATCATTTAGAAAATTGCATCATTAAAACTTTTAATAATAACAGAAAAGTTTCACTGAATAGCTGTATGATAACCAAAGCAATTCCGTTTCCTTTACATGAACCCTTAATCAAAATCCTACTTCTTTTGTTTTCAAAATTAATATTAATGTAGTGGGCGTTGTTCCTTTGGGAAGCAGATATAGTTTGATTTCGCCGAACGGCTCTTTGCCAGGGAGTCAAGAAGACTTTAATTAAAAGTAAAATAAGCTTTGTCGTAATTGTGCTTTTCCTGTTACTTATTTGTTAGTTTACCTTATTTTTTCAATAATATGTTTTCCTCGTGACCGGACAACTCCCACCTGGACAATTGGCACCCGGACAATTGGCAACCGGACAACTGGCACCCGGACAAGTGCCACCTGACAAATGCCAACCAGGACAATTCGAACCCGGACTATTCGCACCCGGACAATTGCCAACCCAGACAATTCCCATTCCGGACAACTCGCATCCGGACAATTCGCACCCGGACAATTGCCAACCCGGACAATTGGCAACTCGGACAATTCGCACCCGGACAACTCTCACCCGGACAATTCCCACCCGGACGATTCACACCGAATAGTTCCATTCTCACGTATCTCCGCCACGAATGGCTCTCAGTCATGCCATTTCCTGAAAGATGTGCAGGAAAACTCATCCAACAAAATCACACTATACTATGTGACTTAAGATGTAGGCTTAACTTTTATTTAGGGTAAAAGTTATTTCCTTCAAGAAAGGTTTAAACTGCTATTATATCAGATTGTACTGTTTTACATTCATGTAACTGGGGTATCTTAAATATGTTACAATTGGAAATTGAAAACGAATTTAGATACCTTAAAGCCCTTTTAGAGAATTATCCTTTAGTCAATTAAAACAGGTCTGTTTGCTTTGCCAAACTCAGGCCCGTATTCAGGCCTAGTTCGTGCGCCGCGGAGGTTCAGGGGCGAAACCCCCGTAGGTTACTACGCTTTGATGTAAAGTCCCAGATAAGACTGTCCTAAGCCCTGGCGTAGCCAGGATTTTTTCATTTGAGTAACCAATCGCACAGGATCTGAGGGGGGGGGGATCTATGGGGGAGGGGTCTAAGGCAATTTTGAATAATTAAGTACCCTTAGATGCAATCTGATGTAACATTTAAAATCAATTGAAGTCATTTTTTGGTTTTAATGACCCAAACAATGAATTGCTCTGCAAAGAAATATTGACACACTGAGTCCGGCACTGAACTGTCATAAGGAAAACTTTGCTTTTCAAATCAAAAGTTTTCAGTTCTACGGTGTAGAAGTATAACCTACAGTAGGTTCTCATCAGTAACTTGGTTCACTTGTGAGGGAGGTAAATGACCATATTTACCATTATTCAGAATCCTAGTAAGGTTGTTGATTTTTATATAAGAAATTTACGTGGAGCAAGATCATAGGCGTATAGGAGCATTTCCAGTTGGGGAAGGAGATTTTTATGCCCGAAATATATAAACTCCACCCGAAAGACTAAACGGAGCCAAACCTTCAGTTAGCGCATGAGCATAAGGAAAAGTTTGAAACACTGCGACCTTTCAGATGGCCGGAAATTGCATTTGCAGGCTTGTGAATAGAATCTAAGCAGTCGTTATTTTGAATGTTTGTTTGCAATAACATGCTCACTTTGATGCAAATGAGTAAATTAGCATTCACATTGATCAGAATGTTACCACATAGAAGGTACCAATACCATTTTCGGGCAAAATTTTAGCATATGCATGCACCTGTACATAGGCGGCGGAAGCGGGAGGGGGGCTGGCCCCCCAATAATTTTTTATGACATTTGGGGGGCACAGTGGCGTAGCTAGGATTTTTTCCAGGGGGGGGGAAGGTATGAAATTTCCCCAAAACTTTTCCCGGTCAATGTGTATGTATTTCATATAAAATATGCAAACTTACAAGTATAACAACATTACCTTGACATTTTGTAAAATTACCTGCATTTTAATCTTAAAGTATAACATAGAGCAATCGGAAATAACAAAGTATATTATTCTGGTAAACAATATCTGGTTTATTTGTATGTACTAAAGCAGTGGCGTACGCAGGATTTCTCTGAAGGGGGAGGGGCATGCAGTATGGTCTAAGGGGAGGGGTGTCCGGAAATTATTTGACGTTTTCAAGTAGCCTACATGCAAAATGGTGCAAGATTTTCGACTTTGACAGGAACAGTGTTAAAGGTTGAATCGTGGTGGTTCATGAGGATAAAACTGAAACTTTTGTGTCTTTACATGCACTCTTATGCCATTTATGCTACCTTACGAAGTAAAACTTGTCATTAAATTTGCACACTTTTAGGAGTCAAAATAAAAGAGTATTGATCGGTATTTGTGGTTTTTCTTGGTCACAAAATGTTATTTTGTCATAAAGATTATCTAAGCGGAGCGCCACCTTTGGTTGGCGCGGAGCGTAGAGAAAATTCGGAAAAATCAGACCCCTATGATGGCCGGAAATAGCATTTTCCAGGCTAATACGAAGAATCTAGCCATTCGCTTTCTTCTTTTGTCGTTTGCAATAAAATGCTCACTTCAAAATATGTTCGCAAACTGCAAAGTGATCAGAGAGTTAAGAGCTAATTTTACCCCAAATATGTAATTTTGCCCAAAAGACCGAGCGAAGCGCCACCACTGGCTGGCGCGGAGCGTCAATAAAATCAGACCCTCAGATGGTTAAAATAGCGTATTTATGCTTGTAAAGAGAATCTAAACATGTAGTCTTTTTTATCGATACCACCAGTGGGAAACAGAGTCTACCTTTTTAAGTAAAAATTAAAATTTGACAGAATTTGCCTAGGTCTATTTGTAGGAATTAAAAAAAAAATGGCATCACTGAAAGACCTTGCAAGGACAATCCTTCCCCTTTGAAAATTTTTGAAAAATTGGGTGTCCTTATAAGCATTCTGGTGCCACATATGTTATCTTTTGAAGTAAAATCTGTGTTAATAAAGTTAGACTACGTATTTTCAAGGACAAAGAAAAAATGGCATCAGTGAGGGGGGCATGGCCCAATGGTCTCCTCTTCGCACGACACTAAGGAGGCCTAATAGTGGCTCGATCACACAGGATATCCTGTGAGAAAAGCAGTCTGTTATGTGTAGAAGGCCACAAGGTACTCATTGGCCATTTATTGTTACACTCAAAGTGAGCAGAAAGCTATTTTCCCGAACTAGCTTGTAAGTCTCCAAAGATTAGGCTAAGTAACAAAATCTAAGTGTGCCAACGGTTCCCGTTAATTCTAATTTCTAGATTAACTTCAAGGTTATCGTTGGCCATGGATTGTTTCAGCCCGATCCATCGTTATGTACGTAGAGTAAAATCGTACAGCTACTGCTAGCTTGTAGAAGAACATAACAACCTCGGGGGTCTACGGTAGTGACTTGTCAGTTTTCACATCCTTTTACTGATGAATTCCCAAAGTATCACCTGAATAACAGTTTCCTGTGCGCTGAAATGCACTGATCATAACCCCCGTGCGTATACAAGCACAAGAGAACATTCAATCTGCTACGCGACGAGGACATTTCTGTGGAACGCGAATTGGGCCGGTTCATGAGACACTGACGAAATCTGAGTTAATTTGTTGCATGAAAATACGAATTATGTATGAGAAATGTCTCACAATTTCTTATTCTAACAAAAATTTTAAGAAATTTTTGTGAAATTTTTGCAATAATAAGGAGATTCATCAAATTTTCCCATTTTCATCAAATTTCCCGAAAAAATTTTTCCAGGGGGGGCAACTTGCCCCCTGCCCCCCCAGTAGCTACGCCACTGGGGGCATGGTTCCCCCCCCCCCCCCAATAACTGAATGTCGCAAAATAAATTTTTCAAAAGTAATTAAACAAAGTTGCTTTTATTACATTTCGGCTATACTTTGGCTAAAATGTTACTTTTCAGAGTACAAAAGTGGCAAAGCTTCCGGGGGCTTCGTCCCCCTGGACCCCCACATTAACGATTACCTGTAGGAGAGTTTAATTTCGCCCTTCAAACAGTTGCAGGGTATTCCGCAATTGTACCCCACTCTGAATTTCGGAAAAAAAACCAGGTAGACTGTGACAAGCTTCATATCTTCGGGATCTAGTTGACTTTTTACTTGTCGGGTTTTAGGATGGATAATTTTCTAACAGATTTGGAGTGGCTAAAATTGGCTTCATTGGTGTGGATTAAAGTGTCCTCCTAGCATCTGGCATGTTTCTACCTCATATAGGGATTTGTTTTAATTCCTGGGGATGCACAAGTCAAAATCATACTTGGTGTGGTGGGTAGAATATTTGCGTCTAGCTCAAAAAGCTATGACCGATATTTCAAAGATAATCGCAACACAATGCCCGAAATTGTCGAATATCCAAATTCTTTCAAGCATTTGCCCGAAAATGGAAAAGTATCATAATGTTACGGTACATATTTTTCTGGAAAAGACACATGTCAAGTTTCCACGTCATGTGATTTCTACTTTAGAAGACACTATCTTTCGTCGAAATCCAGGCTGTCTGAAAATAGTATTGCATTGCAATGGAATTAATTAACCTCACCGTGATATTAAAGACTTTTGTAATGTGGTTCAACTCACCTTGACTGCTGTCACGGGATAAAGTAACCCGTCTTCAGTTGCGTCGAGCACGTGACAATAGGATTTGACTACGCACCTGACTGTCGGGAAAATGTATCTTAGCTACCGTATACAGTTTAATGTATCGCAAATGAGGGCTAGAATCGTGAGTTTTTACAGCCGTAGTTTGATTTAGCAAACCGTTCGTTTTTTGTAAAAATTGATGGTTAGCTTTTCAGCAGTTGAGAAAAGTTATTGCATATTCAGTGTACAAACGGAAAAAATAATGAAATTTTTTTCTTGCAATGTTGCAGAAAATGTCACCAAATTGCATATTAGCACCCAATAACGAGAAATGTTTCAGCTCACAAATTGGGAAGGGAAAAATGGTACCTTCCAATGACGACGGCAACGGTAACATATAACGTATGGCGTTTTGGTCCTGGCATGTTGGAGTATCAGACAGAGGACTGTGAATATGTTGATAAGCAGAATTGCGTGAAGGGTGCGATGTTGGCGCTTGTTGTCCATTTCATAAAGCTTATTTTAAAAATAAATATGACAAAAAATAAGCAAATTTCAGCATGATCAGAGAAATTATATGGATATCTTTAATAGTCTTATTATAATGTAACTTTGGCAAATGTTCAATAATGGTAAACATGATTATCTCATTTAAAATGTCAAGAACTTTCTTAGCGCAATTCGTTCTCATCCCTAGAGAAAGCTTAGTAATAAAAATTTTGTCTACTGCAGCATTGTGCAATTACTTTCAAAATATTTCAGTAAATTACGCTTTCTAGTATTGTTACTGAACCTAATAAGGGGTCATTGCAAGCAATGACGTGTGTCCTTAGTTATATGCACCGTGGTCTTTGCAAGAAAAATCTCCAACCTTATACTATTTTCGAGATAGGAAACTGCAATTGTAACTTTTCTGCTTTTAGACGTGATACACGAATTTGTGCGTATTAAAGCTTTGGTGAAACTGTTCCCTTCTTACTTCCTGTAGGCTACTTAATTGGCTAGATGGAGTTTTACGGCCCAGTCTCCAAGCTACTGTTGCAAGTCGAGTCGGCCTCTTCCTCGTCCTTTTTTAAACTAGTGGCTCACTGGCTTGTTTACCCTACTCCAATGTTTATCCGGAGCATCACGCACAGCGGCAGGATATCTCAGAGTCCTTGGTATGACTCGACCTGGGAATCGAGATCTGGCGTTCCGAGTGAGAAGCGATCGCGACCCCACATCCTGTAGGACAGCTCACTCACTCAACTCAATCAAACTTCACCAAACCTCTTGCTGTTTCCGGTCCCCATACACTACTATGATTCTCAGCACGGGCGACGATCCTGGGCGGATGGAGGGATATATCCCCCGTGAAATTGGATGGGGGATACTGTGCACTATATCCTCCCCATGAAAACCAACCTTCATATTCGGAACTACGTAAAAATATGCTATTATGAAAACTTCATTAATAGAACGGACAATTAAAAGATTACAAAATCCACGCTTTAAAATATAACATTAAACCGTTTCTCTAAAAACAGGAGGCAACGTATGAATGTGGCTCGGCAGTTTTGCACACCCTACCATGGAGGTTCTTGCAGTGATTTTTACTTCAACAATATAGATCTATTGATTATACAGCTATAAAGAGCCCGAAGAGTGTCTACAAGAAACTTGAAATGCTGTGATATGCACCAACACGCCTTGAAATCAGAAAAAAAGTACTATGGGAATGGAAGATATGCAACATAAAGAAATAAATGATACTCGATGACAATGGCGAAGCTACAGAGGACAGTGGGCAATCGCCCCCTGGCTCTATATGTATGGAAAAATTCGGAAATTTGGTATTTGTGACATCAGTCAACTCAGGCTATAGTGTTTTTTTTTTTTTTTTTTTTTACTTTTTCGTCAATGAAAAATCTAATTCGCTTCAATGAAAGCTAAGTGTATGTAATTATTTGTTTGAAATGTGAAAGACTGCCTCCTCATTAAACTCCTTGCAGTCGTGTTCCGTCATAAATCAGTTCGGTAAAACTTTCTGAACTCTGGAAATGACAAAATCACCAGATCATCAAGTGATATCGACAAATAAAGTGCTATTTTCATGAATTTTCTATCATTAAATTCACATTTTTCCCATATATAAGCTCTTGACCCGTAAAATGTCGATATACAGCCTCAATTTGTAGGTCTTAGATAAAACTGTATAGCAACACCAATCTTCGGTAGCTGTGCAATCTCAAACTTGCCAATAAGAAAAACAAATTCTTCAGTTACCCCGAACTTTTCACATGTCCTTGCATAGAGAACCCAGAATCAAAGATTTTCCCCCGTACAAGTTCCACATTTTCAAAACTTTGCTGAATAAAGCTTCGCGCCCCCCAAATCACGACCCCAGAGCAATGATCCAGTGTTCACGATGAAAAAAATGCGGTAAATTTGTGCTTGCCCCCGTGACCCGCACCCGACCGGAAAAGTATAGCTACGCCACTGCTTAATGATCTGATGAATTTCTTTTCACTCGCTTCCGAAAATTAATCCCCCTATTATGGCAATCAGGAAAATTTAACTTAAGTATTCTTTTTACGATAGTCCACTTTACCTTTTAATGAAATACGCTTCTGGCAGTTGCTGTGATATCACGTTAGAACCCGGAAAGGGCCACTTTCGGTGATCTCGTGCGTATTTTTGGCAGAAATTATCCTTTTACGTTCCGCGCCAAGCAATGGTGGCGTTCCGCTTAGATAGTACGACACGAACTACATCCCCCACTTTCAAAGACAGATCGCCGCCTATGATCCTCAGCAAATTGACTGATATTTATACGAACTTAAATTTGTAATCTGATGAAAAGATGTTTCATTCGCTGGAGTAAGCATGATTTCCCCAAAAGATGGCACTGAATTACGCCAAATCAATGGCATATTAAAGACAAATAGCTTGAAGAGATGATCAGTCCCCCGAGGCTTTGGCTTAGCGATTCGTCCGCTAGGCCGGGGTTAAAAATTCCCCAGTCAATTTCTCTAGAAGCAGTCACCATTGAAAATCCCCCCCCCCCCCCTCCGCCATTTTCACTGGCGATACCTTTGGTAACGTCCACTTAAAAATCGGCACAAAATATTTGATTTTTGTTTTTTTTTTTCAAAATCGTACACTTCGCAACCTTCAAAACTACACTACCGTATTCTTCACATTAAGTTGTAGGGGCTTGTCCCTTAACATCTGCAAAGTCAAACTTGAAAGGAAACCATAAAACAAAATGAAGTGTTCTATATCATGTCTTCTATGGAAAGAACAGGCACTTGGGAAAGTGGGACTCTTTGGTTTCTCGAAAGGAAATACGTCTGTAGTCGTGCGGGCATGACTTAATTTGCAAAAACTAAGGTAGTAGGATCGTTTAAATAGGAGCGTTTTAGTGTTAGCGCAGGGAGGTGTATCACCCTGGTTGGCGTGGGGCCTATACTACGGAGGGTCCGCTCTATAGTCCACCGCCTCATTGGACCTCCATTTAACGTAATTCGTCTCGTTAGTCCCCGGTTAGGGTTTAGAGTTAGGGTTTAGGGTTAAGGGTTAGGGTTAAGGGACCAATGAAACGGGGGACTAATGAGACAGGGGAATATAGACATAATCCCCATAGGTACTCCTAAATTATTGGAGAACAAGACAGAGCTATTACTTTTGTCCACTGTCTGAAGCCAATTCCGAGTTTAACTGATTGAAATTGGACTTGCTGAATCAAAACTTTAAAGGGGCAAATTTTAACGTGAACACTGTGTCTCAAAAGATAGCATTGTTTGGAATGAAAAGAACATATTGTAACTATTTGTTTCAAAATGTATTGTATGTAATGAATGTATTTTTTTTACTTTATTTTTGAAACCTTCAGGAACGGCAACTTTTGATGTGAGAAATATTTTTGTATCCTTTGAAATGTATCTAGCTGTTTGAGCATTAAGTGACCTAGTAAGTATATAAAGAATACAAGGAAGATTAAGAACACACATAAGCCGAGATAGGCCTATCTCAATTTCAAAGGAGAGGTATACGTTTTAAAATGTTAGAATCTAAACTAAATTGTGGAACGTTTCCTGAATGCCAACGTTAGAGAAGTCAACTAACCATAGTAAAGGCAATTATTAAAATGCACAAACCTACACTAATTTTGCAAAGGTCATGTCTGCGCGACTACATACGAATCCCTTTCAGGAAATGAAAACTACAAGCTCAAACTCTGTCCCAACAGGGAGTTGCTAGAATTTGTCTAGCAACTGTCTGATCTGATCGTTGTTTTTCTTCGCGCTCACCACTTTTAAATATACTGCCTCATGAATCGGGTTTTATTTACTTCTCGTAGATCATCTCGCATATCATATATACTATATCACTATAAACCACTAATGCCTTAAGTCGCATGCAACGGAGGAAATGGTCCCCATCCCCCAACATTTTCAAGGTTTTTGTATCATCTTAATTCACCTGTATAAAATAACAGCCATTTTTCCAACTTTTGTAAGATGAACTTTAGCGGGCACATAAAGTGACTTTTCCGGTGCCGGGTGCCATTGTAAAATGGGACAAGAGCTTAGAGAAAGGAGATGCAGACTCTCTTTTGCGACACTTTTTTGGCAGTTCTAGTACTCATTTCGCTAGGTGTTCCAACCAAGAGATTTTTACCATGCATTAATATTCCGAAATTTCATTCTTGAAATCATTGTTCCAAAAAGCCCTTTGAAAACCTGCAAATAATCCAAATCCCCCTATTTCTCCAATCCCTTCGCATTGATAATCTCAGCCTTCTGTTTGGTTTGGTTTTGGTTGCTGGAGTTTGAAGCCTCAACATTTAACCTTTCATCTAGGGGCACCTTTAAGTGTTGGGCACTTGATTTTTTCCTTTACTACTTTTGCGTAGTCATTCGGGGGAAGAGTATAGTTAAAAACAAGTACATGTGACTTGGTGAAAATGCCCGCCGAAAGCGTAGTATAGATAAACCACACGTTGAGTGCAATAAAATTAATGAGTTTGAGTACCCTCTTTCAGGGGGCCGATGCGTACTGTCAAACAAGAAATTACCTAACTGTTTAACGATAACCCTAATCACTAACCTAATCCCTAACCCGAACACAGAATACAGTTGATACAATACAATGACAAAGGCCAATCAAAAAACACCTTGTTAAACAGTGCGCATCTACCCCTTACAGGAAGCTGTTCACCGGCCCTCTAACAGGGTCTCCCGTCGTTCTTGAACATTTGTAACTCGGCGAAGGGTGAAAAACATCTCTCATCCATCAGAAGGGAAAAAAGAGCATATGAACTAGTCACTCTACTGTAATGTACTGCACTCGGCTAATGAGGAAGCCAGTACTTTGAAAGGGCTAGAATGTTCGGACCCGTACTAGTCGGGGTCATATATTGTCTGCATGTTCATTGTCCGGGTGGAACATGTTTGGCAATTTTCCGGGTGGGAATTGTCAGGTGGGAGTTGTCCGGGTGGGAGTTGTCCGGGTGCGAATTGTCCGGAATGGGAATTGTCCGGGTTGGCAATTGTCCGGGTGCGAGTTGTCCGGGTGCGAATTGTCCCGGATGGGAGTTGTCCGGGTTGGCAATTGTCCGGGTGCGAATTGTCAGGGTGCGAATTGTCCGGTGGGAGTCGTCCGGGTGCCAGTTGTCCGGGTGGGAGTTGTCCGGCAACCTTTTTCCTAATGTTACCTTTCCTTCACAACTGTGTAACCCCTTTGTATATGTCCTTTGTATGAAATGTGAAGTGTACTCAATAAACTCAAAGAGACTATCTGTGAACTTCTCGGTCTTTGGGCTAAAATGATATGTAGTGTCTGTTGTTTAATCCTGTTTACAATGGAGCCATGCATGACAGACCAATGATATTAGTCATCTGGGGGCAGTGGGGTTGACCAGCTTCGTGTTGTTTTCGTACACGTAGCTTCCTTGGGGAGGATTTTCATAGTTTGTTTTTGCGGAACGGTGCTTTGCCATGGTCGCTAGAACTTCAGAAAAAGCATCAGTTATTTTCATCTAGTCTAGTTTAACTTGACCATACATGGCAGACCAATTGGTAAATGACCTGAGTTTCGTGAGATTTATCGTCCTCTAGTGGACGTAGCTTCCTCGGGCAGCAGTTTCATAGTATAGTTTCACCGAACGGCTTTTTACCAGCGAGTTGAGAGGACTTAAGGAAAAGTCGAGGATGTGCTGCGGTTCGATCCGCAGCACATCCTCGGGAATTTGGATTTTTTTAGTTTTGGTTTGATGTAAATAGCGTATATACTGAACTTACTGTAACTCTAGCATATGGACCCCTTCCTCTCGTTTCCTCCGGGATTGTAGCCTTTCTTGGCAGTTGTGGTTAGTGGGCATTAGACCTTCTGTTGACCCTCCGTTTTGGGGCGTTGGTGGTTTTCCTTTAGTTTACGTGGTTTGGGGGGGGGGGGGGGGGTTGTTGACCATATATTATCGTTTGGTTGGTTTTGCCGTGTCGTTTTACAACGTAAAAGAACCCCCTCCCCCGCCCAAATAAAATAGAAGAAGATAGTTTGGTTTTGCATAACGGCTCTTTTCCAGAGAGTCGGGAGGACTTTGGAAAGAAGAACTCTAAAAAAGTAGCTAGCATTATCAGTGCCAGTTGTCTTGAAAACTTGTAGAACGTAACTTCTCTAGAGTATTCCACTGTGGCATTCAAAGGAACTCATTGATATTATATCGCCATGTCGTTGTAAGATCAACTTTTAACCACAAAAGTTTGTTATCAAAAATAATTTGCACAGGAGACAAGCTTGTAGTAATGGACTTCGTACCATACATACATTACCACCACCAGTAAAGAACCAACTCAGCAATAATAGCTTGACATGCTATTGTCTCAGTTGGCTTACGGGTTCGAGCTTACCTGCCTGCCTGTAATTAGTTTCGTCTGAAGCGAACGGTTCAGTTTTCTTCGCTACCCTGTCTGGAGATACGACTTTTGCTTATTGATGAAGAAAACATGAACTTTCAACAACTTTATTCTTTTCAAGTAAGTTTAAATTTGTTATTTAATTGTAGATAACATTTAACGATAACGACATTTCACTTCGGGAAAGACCAGGCTACATTAAGTTAAATCTCTGCCCGGGTCCAAAAATAGTATGAAATGTGATATTACATTATGGTACAATTTATTTGCTATGTTATCCTAGGCCAACGCATCAAGGAACTTTGACAATGTGTGATCACCTAGATGAGAAAACTCCCTATGATCTCCAACGCGGCTCTGAAGAACATTATTTCAGATTGTATGAGCTAACGTTAGTTGTGTTGCTGATAAAAATTATGATAATACCTATAATACCCGGTTATAACAGTACTGAGCATTTAAAAAAGTATCTGAAAACGAAACTATAGTTGACACATACCGAACCTTGTACTGTTTTATTTGCTTAAGTTCATAGTTTCATAGTCAGTCGCACAAAGATCTCAAAGATTTCAGCAGATAACAACTCACAGTGTTCAATTTTGAAGTCTGTTGTGGCCTAAGTAACTGTCATCTTAGTTTCATTTTGAATGCTATGCTTATTATATGAATAGACCATACACATCTTTGGTCTTAATGTTTTATACTGGCTAAAATATATACTCATATGATGGGTATAATTTGATTTAGCGGTCCAGGTCTCGCCAGCGACCCGTTGGCAACCATGTAACCAAGCTTCTATAGGAGTTAAAGGACCAAATCCTCGGAGGCTCTGGGGTTTTCATATATCTGAGTCAAAAAATGAGTGCATTTAGTTTTGTTCTAGGGGCATCTGGAGGTGTAAGGCTGTAACGGGGCAAATGCCTCATTCCCCTTGAGGCGCAACAAATTGCTTATTCAGTATGTTATATGCGACTAGTGGTCAAAGCCGACCTCAGCCTCACACTTCCCGACCTCGAGATGCCCATGAAGCCTCCAGAGTCCCCTGCATATAGTGATACAAGCTTCTATGCCAGGCAGGCCTTGGCCCCGGACACCCAAGCTCCAACGACGCTACATTTGACCATACATTACACGTCTATAGGAATTCCATTTTCAAGTGACACAATTAGCAGAATATTTACTTAAAAAGACAATTAAGGATAATATATCAAATTTTAGAATATCCAGTCTAACGTTTTTTCAAAATTGTCATCTTTAACCTCACAGCTAAAAACGATGTTGACGTTGACTATTTTTGTGACTCAGTTAATATTAGGTAACGTATCTTTCCTAAGTTGTTCTTTTAAACTTTATGCTTTCAAGATTGCAATCAAATATTAATTAATTCATGTTCTGGTGAAAGGCAAAGATGGCTTCCTTTTCAAATTTATGAATACTACTCGTTGATAAGCTTTGTTTTGTAATTACCGAACCAAATATGAAATGGAGAAAGGTTAAAATTCGAGTTTCATGTAAGTGTTGCTTTCCTTACTTCCGGAAGCGTGCTGAATTCTGAATTTTTCACACAAACTTTTTGATATTTTTGTTTATCACGGTAACATATTTTGATGGCCTGCTTGACCCTAACAGTTCTCTTAACTTAAATTACATTTTGTAGCAGCTGTTATTGTATGTGAATATTAATGTGTGACTGGCATTTACATTCTTTTTTTACTCTTTGCATCTAGTATTTTTGACCTCCTGTTCCAACGCAATAACCTTAAAATCTCATCAAATAATTTATTATGTCAATGGACTTTGATATGTTTTGCACTTGAAGGTGTAGCAGGGTTAGAAAGTCAGCCAGAAAGTTGGCCAAAGTTATACTTCAGAAAGGGTACAACAGCATACCTGCCATGTATTCCCCAAGGAGATGCAAATGCATACTTCTGGAAGAAAGGAGATACATTTGATTCTAGTGTAGGCATTGCGTACATTCTTCATGGTATTCCGGGTGACTCTAGCAAGAAAGGAAAGTATGCCATATTCGAAAATGGAACCCTGGCTATATCCAGCGTATCATCAAAGGACGAGGGAAGATACTTCTGCAGAACTGTATCAGAATCCAATGAATGTTACGCGAGCTTAATAATGGATCTAATAGGTAAGAATTACTGCATCTTCAAGTAATTAGGTACATACACTAGTATGTATAAAAATGTTGTTAAGTATATATTGCAATATAAAGAAATAAACATGATATCACATTTTTAATTTTGACCCACACTAATTAAAGGTTAAGCAATGGTTAAAATGGTAATCTAGTCATTTACGATAACAAATTCAATTATTTAACAAAGACCTTTTTCCAACCATTGAAATGAACATGAAAAAATCTTCGTAGAGGTAGACGCACACAGTTTTAAAGTCAAATAGAAGCCAAATAATCTACCGAAGCATAAATCTAGGCATAAAGGTGAAATTCTATTGTGGTATCTTTCCTATTTTCTTCTCATTGATAATCTTCTGTGAGCTTGTAGTTGAACAAATTTTACCTTTATAAATAGGCTACCTAAACTTTCCATTAAATCCTATTTTTTGTCTATAGGCTACTATTGCTAAGTGCTTCAGTACAAGGGGGAAAAAAGAAATAAAACAGTAGTATATGCTAAATCCTCCAACATAATTAGCAGATTTTAGTTTGTATCACATTGCCAACCCTGCCTTCCGTCAGTTCTATATCAATCTCTTGCCGTGGAAGATGTTTTTAAGCAAACAGCTGAAGTGAATACCATGTTTTATCATCATCGCATACCGTTGAAGTGGCACTTCTAACAACTCGATATGTTTTGTCCTCAAGCGGTTTATAAGTGGTGCAACTTCGATTGCATTGATTGTAACTATTGATAACAAAAGGTACCAGAGTTTGGAAATGGGTGTATTTACCTTACATGGCGAAACCTGCCAAACGGACTCGCCAAGGGGTAGTCAAAGGATGTGCTAGACGATGAGGCCAAGCTTTTGTTAGGGATTCAACAACCCCAGACCAACCAGAAATCACGGTTTCACTGAAGAGTGTGGAAAGGAGAGTTAAGGGGCGGGGAATCACGCCAAAACACATGGTGTGTTGTTAAATTAATACTTAAAATTGCTTAGTTTGTTTAAGGTAAATTAAGAAACAATGGGTTTTTGACAGGACGTTGTACCAACTATTCCAATTTTCCCACCTACTCTAAGTTTTTTAACAAGCGGACATTCTTTACACGGACAGAACATACAATACGTTACATTGTCGGTACGTGTGAGAAAAATCGTACCAAGATGGCCCTCTGCTATGGTTTTGTGTGTAAGTTCGGACTTGTTCAAGTAAATAAACAGATTTTGCAAAAAAAAATGAAATATTTTCGAAATTATAAAAGGTAATTTCAAATTCACTACCCGTATTGCAAGAATATGATATTGTGTCGCATTTAAGTTAAACTTTTGTGTAAAATACTTCAGAGTCGTCGTTAAATCATACAAAACATAGCTTCACGGCGGCCATATTGGTGCGCCTTTTTTATCCCAGTCGTTGGCCACAATCTACTGATAGGCTGTACGCGTTACATGCTTTATCCATGTATATAGGAGGTCCATGTATTTAACACTGAAGACCGTCTTGACTCCGACCCTATTACTTTCAAACCCTACTACATTGCTCTTTCCTGAGCTGGCATTGCAAAAAAGCACAGTAAGCTCTCTGTGCATATTGTATTACGTTGGGGTGCGTTGCTTCATGTCAAAGCCCAAGGGTGCAGGGGTGAATAAGTCCCTCCCACTAACATGGAAGCAGTAAGGATGCACTTGATTAACATTTCAAACAAAATATCCCGTAATTTGTGTTTGCATTATGGATCTTCCAAAAAAGTAAGGAAAAGAAAAAAGATCTTGTAATCTATTCCAGAATCGTTTTTCTTTAGAATCACACCCATACGAAAACACAACATTTAAATATTTAACCTATACCTTTATAGGCCTACAACATATCTGAAACGGATGTTAACCTTCAATCAAAGGGTAGCTGAATATGTTTGACAGGGAACGAGCGATTTTTTTTTTTTTTTTTTGTTTCTGTGTAAGTTTTATGGGCATGGTCAATCATTTAACATGCGTTCTACATATCAGAATATTTTCGCATAGTACACCCAGCGGGACGGATGTGCCGACAAACATCCCAAAAGCTCAAGTGGGGGACCCTGTCCCCTTCCCCTCCCCCTCCGTACTTAATTGTAGGGGTCAAACCTGAACATGAAATAGATCAATTTTTTAAATACCGAATTCAGGGGTCCCAGCATTCCAAGAAATGAAATTTTAGATATTTCCATGATTTTTCCACGATGAAATCTTTAAAATCCAAGATGAAAACATTTACTTATTAACTACTCCAGACAAAAGAATAGTAATTACAGTACTGAACTAGATTAACTGAAAGCTGTACTTTTTACACCAGTTTACAGGAGTGCTTACCAGTGGCGTAGCCACGGGGGAGGGGTTCTAGGATATAGTCCCGCATGACCAAACCTTACAATGCAAAAAACACCTAAAATAGCTGTTTGTCCTCTCTATCCTTAGACTTTTCAGTCATGTCGTGCCCTAATCCCCCATTGCACCAAACCCCTGTTCCCCATGACACAATCCTGGCTACGCGTCTGGTGTTTGCACTTAGTTTAATGTGAACATGTAAAAGTGTAACAAAGGCATGAAATGACCTCCTTTTCAACCCCTTATAACAGTCCAATTCTCGCCTTAAGGGAAGTATCACTAATCCAACCAGAAATCCCCATGCTTCAGTGCATGACATCACTGGGGATGTCTGTCGGGTTTTCGTTAACCTTTACTTATGCCCATGTGAAGTTTACATTTACAGTATTTTGGTTGTTTATTCATGCTAAACCATGAAAAGTCAACTGGAAATGCAGTTTTATATTGTTCGCTTATATAATACCAGTTGATACATCTTCAAATGGGAACATTCTGTTGGGAATATCTCACACCATTCAAAGTCATGCCGTTTTAGTAAGTAACAGTCAAGATGGGGTGGAAGTAGGCATACCCCCACCGGGATGGTAAGAGTTATATAGATAACCAGGCTAATTACAGCATAGGCCTAACAACTTTTTAAAAATACAGTGATAGTTGTTACATTATCTGATTACGGTATTTTGTGTAATATTCTTCAATAAAATGAAAATTGTAAATTATAAAGAATCTATCTTCCGTATCATTTGGTTAATTCCCGCTTTGCTTACACATTGCGCAATGAAGAATGGTATATCTAGCGTTTTCTGCCAACGGCCGTTGGTAACGGTTTTTGTGATATCGCATGTGTGTCTGTAACAATAGTGAGCTTTAGATTTCACGACGCGGACATCATCTACAACGAAATGACGTCATTTGTATCTATGCCATTTCGAACGCGACGCGAAATAACGCTACACTCAGTTGTTAAATGACAGGGGAAACGCAGGTTGTGACGTCATTAAGTTGCAGCTGACGTCCGCGTCGTGAAATCTGAAGGTCACTAATACCTGGGGCTACGACTACGTACAGTTTACACATGACATAGCCTAAAACCATGTAAGATTTCGCGTTGCTGGACGTGTGACTTCTTGGAGTAGGCCTATATCGAATTATTTTATATCATCACTCGGGAATATTTGCTTGGAGTTTGTGTTTGTGGATATGGACAGTCTCATATAGAGATAAATATGGCAAGAAACCGAAAAAATTCGTTAGCGACTTTTTCATTGCTATGTGTTAAGACGAGCAGTGTAAACAACCTGGCGAATCATTAATTAAAAGAATAGTCCAGAGTCAACTTTATTTTTGATATGACAAAGAGGAAAATATTCTTAGCATTATGGTGAAAGTTGCATTTATTTCCCATTTTCGGTTCTCGAGAAATTAGGAATTGAAGTTAACACATTTTCTATAGAAAATGAACTTGAAGCAAGCAGGTGTGATGCCATGGATTCACATTCTTGACCAATGTATTGTTTTTCTTTATTTTTCATCCTATCAGTTTGACGTTGAACTGCTTAGGGATGTTATTTTGCCCCTTATGCATATCATTTTTTTTTTAAATTCCATTGCTCAGGGTGCCCCTATGTTATCAATATATTAAGGTTAAGTTGCATAACATTGATGGTAAATTACGAGTAAAAACAAAACATTGACCAACAATGTGGATCCATGACATCACGCCTGCTGACCGAGTTTTTGGTCTAACGGTAGAGCATGTGCCGGGGTTCGATTCCCAGGTCGAGTCATACCAAAGACTCAAAAAATGGAACCTCCTGCCGTTGTGAATGATGCTCCGCATAAGCCATGGTGTAGGGAAAAACAAGCCAGTGAGTCACAACTGGAAAGGAAGCCGAGGTCGGCTCGACTTAAACCAATAGGTTGGAAACTGGGCCGTAAAACTCCATCTAACTATTTAACTAACTGACATCACGCCTGCTTGCTTCAAGTTCATTCGATGTTGAAAATTTGCCGTATTTAATTGCCAGTGCAATATCTTGAGAACCAAATCAAGGAAATGAATAAAAATGTCACCAGAATGCATAGAACATGTTCCCCTTCAATACATCAAAAGCATACTTGGCTTTGGACTATTCTTTTAAAGGAGGAAGGCTTTCCTGTACAGCAGATTCCGCTAAATTATCGCATGTACAGCGGTGTCGCTAAAGATCTTCACGTTGAAAGTGCTGCAAAAATAGCCCAGCTGTTCGAACGAATCTACTGCAAATGCATCTTCCGGTCATGGCGATGACGCTATGATATTGCTTGTGTGTTTGAGAACGGGAGTAGGAAAACCGTTCTGGTCAAATCATTGGATGATTAGGCTACAATAAGAAACGTCTTCTGACGGAACATTGGATGCCAAGTGAAAAGTTTAAATATCATTCCTTGCTCACAGAAAGGGAAAATCCACAGAACGTGTTCCTTGGAAAGCAACATAAATCAGGAGAAAATAATTGTTTTAAACGTTCACCATCAATGAAAAGTCTCGTCTGTATAACAGGTGCGTTGTTTGTACAAGAGGCTATTCCTCACAACACGAAGAAGATAACAAATCTGATCGCACATTTTGTGCGCTTGTCGATATCGTGCTTTCTTCCTCCCGCCATTTTATACTCCCATTCCCATCAAACCCATGTAGTGATGCAAGTATGTAGGCTATATCTGCCTATTTCTGCAAGTGCGTCTTTAAAAAAGTATGCGATTATAAAGTAGCACAGAATGCTGGTTTTGGCACATACTAACAGCTAAACCCCAATAGGCCTGGAAAGGTCTGGGAAGTGCCATTTCCTGAATTCTAATAGGCATGAGAGGCTAAACAACAGCCATACATATGGTGGCGCTTCGCGCAGTGTTTAGTTGATGTCCCATCCACATGCAGAAGCCCCCCCCCCCCCCCTCCCCACTGAAAATTCCTGGATCCGCCACTGGTCAGGGTCTTTCAGGATCGATGTCATAGACCCTGGTTCCCGAGAAAATCGCCACTGATAAAACGAGCCGATTTCCTCTGAACACATTCTAGCTTATCTTTTAAATTAACCTGGTGTGGATCACATACACTGCTAGCATACTCTAATGCAGGGCATGTAAGGCCTTTGTAAGCTGCTAACTTAAGGTCACGAGAACAGAAGGAGAGATTCCTTTGGAGTATACCAAGAATTGTGTTGCCCTTTTTGCAAATAGCCTGAACATGCTGATCCCAGTTGAGATTCCTTTTGATGAAAACCCCTAAGTACTTGGTCGAATGTACCTTCTCACCATTCAAGGCATGATCGAAAAGAACAGAGCTCCTCTTCCTCGTGACAGTGATGATTTTGCATTTGGAGAACTATTTCCTGAATTCTAATAGGCATCAGAGGCTAAACAACAGCAACACATATGGTGGCGCTCCGCTCAGTGTACAGTTGATGTCCCATCCACATGCAAACAGCAGGTGATGGGCTGATTTTTGTCGACCATGGACTAAAACTGGGGTCTATCACCTTTTTATCTATCAATTTCTTTACTTACCAGTACCATGGATGATTGTACACTGTAATGCCTTTTCATTTCCTCAATTTCACTGTAAATCGGGGTTTGAAATTAAATTTAGACAAGAGGGCAATCCACGGAGTTGCATATCTCATCGCTAACATGTGCGCAAGTTGGTTACAGAACTTGAACTATGTATGAGCTAGAAGTTTTATCTGTGCTGAATTTTATGTAACAGTAGAATGTCATTGACAAAAAGTACCATACTAAAACTCCATGCCACAACCTTGAAGTCCAAGGGAAGCATTTTTTTTTCGTTCCAGGGACGGAAGTTTTTTTCGTAAGATAGCGAGGGGAAAGAATATGGCACAGACCAATCAAGTTCTTGGAACGGGCGCACCCAAAAAACATCATTTGGATATTTAAATTCTGACACCGGATTATATAAGAACTGGAGAAATAGGCTACCCAACTTTTGTAACGCTTGCCCTTTTAATCCAGTAGGCCTATCTAAGATTTTGGAACAAATTTATTTTTTAAGATGCTGTTATCCCCTTGCAACACTATGAAAAAAACAACAAGCTTGGCTGTTACACTAAACTGATACGATTAGATATGGACGCAACAATAATAAAAGTAAGACGCTTTCGGGGACGCTTTAGTGCGAAATTTTTATTATTTATGCGCTAGCTGGGCGTATTCTCCATTTTGACGCGACGGCAAACTTCATGTGTGTCGAGCTGATATGCACATCAAGTGCGTCTCAATTAAAAAACTGGGCGTGTGCGCGATGTTGAACGTGTGGCGTTAGAAGATTTCCAGGCGACGCACAAACCTTTTCTGCGTACTGGCCTGTGGCCAATCCTAGCCCGTGGCAAGGAAATTGTCACGTACGTTTTTTTTTTTGGGGGGGGGGGGAGATGCTTCAGAACCGCCAAGTTTTAAGGGCACTAATATGTAAGATAGGTAGGCCCTATGCCTAACCTAATGTTAGTCACCCACAGTTTCATATCTTGGGTTATAGCTCAAGCCCATGAATGGCGTAGGTTTACCCCCAGACCTAGCCTACATACTGTTAACCAGCTTGAGATTTCAAGTCTAGCCCTAGGTTTGACTTCAACTTTCATACTACTAGGCCTAACAGTTACAGCAACTTTGGAATGGAAACAACTGTCTGCATTAACCACATGGAGAACACTCTAGATATAAGGGCCATCAAAGTGAAGTGCGAGCAGGAACTTGAAAATCTCACTGCAGCATACAAGCTAGTGAAAAAAGAATTTGAGACTGTTACTTCGAAGTACTAACCTAGGAGTCTAGCTTATTTATATTTAGGGGATAAATGCGAGGGTGCCCGGTCTTAAATGTGATTTAAGACCGACGATGACGTCATCATAGAGGCTGTGCGGACCGAGGCGATAGCCGAGGTCCGCTGCCTCTATGATGACGGCATCGGAGGTCTTAAATCACATTTAAGACCGGGGCACCCTGCTTTTATCCCCATTCATAAATACTTTGAGAAAAATGGGTGAAAAACATGAAAAAATTAAAAAAAATGGTCAAATTTTAGAGATCAAGATTTAATTCTCCTCAGTTTTTTAGCCCCCATTGTGACGTATCGATATCTTGAACTTGAATTGATGCTAGCAAGACGAACATTCTGAACTGCATGTCGCGACCGATACGCTCAGTATCATCTTTAATTTGTATACATTTTCGAGGACTATATCGGCTATTTTACAAGCAAATGATGTTAACAGAAAAACACTGATCACGGTATCGCATCGTTTTGGAGATGAGGTTAAGCGAAAAGTCAAGGAAAGTTACTAACTTCTCGTTACCTGTGTTTACAGTTGTGCGAAGAGCTAACGTTACATACTATATATGCAGTACACAGTAAGATTGAGTGACTGTGCAGCTATACTGTACTAGCGCTGTGTGTGGTTAGCAGATCATACTGCGGGAAGGACATGCAGACGTAGCCTAGTTGATGTTATGGGTCAGACACGGTGATAGAAATTCTTTGTAAGAGATGGAAGCAATTTTAAAATGCGCTTTAGCCTTTAAAGAGACTGAGGTTACAGGTAAACTATACCAGGCTTCCGTAGGGAATTGCCACTCAGGCTACTGAACTTGACGATTACTTTGCTAGCCTGTGGGCCAAACGAGTAACGTTACTGTTGTTTCCCTGTTTAGACAGTCTTAGCGGAATTAGTAACCCCAGCACTGTCACTGTGCCAATTCCTGTGTATATTGTCGCTAACCTTAGACACTTTAGTAGGCGTAACAATACTGTAGTTATAGGCACGTTTTATTTGACCCCCCCCCCCCCAAATTTAGGAGTGGATTAAAACGTTAACAACAGTGCCAGTCATCGCAGCTCAGTGCATGCAGTTCTAGCCTAGGGCCTAACTTGTTAGACCTATAAAACAATGTGTGTGATCAAAATACCCATTTGTGGGGAGCAATGATTCCTAAGCCTAGGCTAACCTATGTCTTTATCACTGCCAGTTATTATTCTTTGGAATGGTAACTCTGAAGACTTAGTAGGGTATCAACTTTACACAGTGTAGAGTGTCTCAGTGTTACTGTTTATCTTGCTAACATGTACTTGGCTTACTGTATGAAATTACAGTAGGCCTACGTGTGGTGTGCAAAACTATGGGGTGAATATGGCATGTTGCTATGGCAACCCAGCATGGGCTTAAAATATTGTACACAGTAAGTATAGTGATCACATTCAATTCAATTCTCCTTACTTCTTGAAAACCATTCGAGACCAGTCTCGAATGCGATTCGAGACTGGTCTCGAATGGTTTTCAGCCAATCAGAATGCAGAAAATCAATACAAGTATTTATGAATAATTGATGAAAAATAGGCTAGTTACAAAACATGAAAGTGGGGATGACACGGCCAAAGTAAGTTCCTCGGTAACTTTTCTTTGGGTACACCTTGACATGAAGTGAATGATTTCCCTACTAAATTATGTCCATAAATACCGAAATACGACGTTTTGAATTCCCAATTACAGGCCAGGTTCAGACCATTTGAAATTCGAAAGCGAAAAAAAGTATGTGAACGCGTCTCAAAATGGTGACTTCATTGGAGGCACGATTAGCAACACTGTACCAGAGAGCTCACAATCAAAAAATCATGTGCATGGTAACGCGTGTTAGCGCATACATTATTACCAACAGCGGTGCTCCGATAGCAGTGAGCGTGGCCACTGACTACATTGTGAATTGTGCATTGCGCGGTGACTGCTTAGTATTCGCAATAGCATCTTCATCAAACAGCTCATACGGTAAAGACGCGCTCGTAGTGGGGACGCGCTTGATTTGGTCTGCCCACACATATTCATTGCTGTTCTTTATAACGACCGAACCGCGTCTTTCTTGCAATAAAACAGAACTATTTTTACCCGCGCGCATAAACACACGAACATATTGGCCAATGATTTGTTCCGAATCCCCACCATGGTCTGCGCCTTCCACTCTGTATGTTGGACTCTGTATTGTGATGGAATCGTTTTCATGAGGTTGCTAAGATAAGATAACTTTACCGAACGTTATATTAGTTCCACATCTAGATGCGCGCCGTAGGGCGGGGTTTGTGCCGCCAATTGCGTCATAAAAGTCAGGCCTGGTGTTGCGGCATTTTTCGAAATTGTATTTTGAACGCAGTTTTCCTTCGAATATCGTTTATGCCGAATTATACGGGTTTTTTAATGGGGTGTGAGATGATATTTGTAAAATACTGTATCTAATCTTGCAATTCACAAAAATTTTTATGGCCGTGTCATGCCCACTTTAACCGCTGACAATCTGTAACGTGAACTATGTCCTTGGTTGCCATGACAACCACACATATCGGTACAACTTACAGTATCATGCCTAGGCTATTACACTTAAACTTTCAGATTTGTGGGATGCGTCCGTTAAGAGTTAAAGTGAATACAATAAAAAGTATGTTACCCCCTGTCACGTGGCCTTTGACACTGGTTGCCATGGAAACTACATATTTTGGTAGAACTAGTCTACCCTATTATACTTGTGAAGTTTCATGTAAAATGAAGGCTTTCTTTTGAAGTTTTAGTACAAAATAGGGAAACAAAAGTGTTTTTTGGCAAAATGTGACCTTTGACCTCTGACCTTTGACCTTTTCTTCCGAGGGTCTGGGAGACACAAGTTCCCACCCTGGGGTACCCGCCTACCAATTTTGAAAAGAATCGGTCAATCCCGCTAGGAAGAGTTTGAGGGACAAAAACGTTGCTTTACGAACAAATTATCACTTGAAAATTTTTTGTTCCACTCTACCACTTGACCTTTGACATCTGTTGCTATGGCAACCACATATTTTGGTAGGTCTAGATGCAATCATCGTATGTGTAGAGTTTCGTGTCAGAAGAACGTTGCGTTTTTGAAATATAGCAGAAAATGTGATTTTCACCGAATTTGACCTTTGACCTGTAACCTTTGACCTTCACTTCCGGTTGTGGTATCAAAATGCAATTATTTCACCTGAGGTACCATCCTACCAAGTTTGAAGAAAATCGGCCCAGCCGTTTACAAGATATTAAGAAAACAAAATTGGACACACACACACACACACCCACCAACACACACACACACACGGACAGGTTTTGACCCCTCTCTCAGCCCTGGATCTTCAGTCACCCCGGGGTATCTCACAATGGGATAGACCTCGAGACTAGTAACCTGGGAAACGTCACCATGGCAACCATTGCGATTTCAGCTGGCATTGCCATATATAGCCCAACAGGCAATGTGACTACAATATCTCATCCTCCTCACGGAGCGATGAGATAATAAATTTAGACAATAAATGAAGACGATGTAAGACTGACGGACCCCATTAATAACCGCTTTCTTTCACTAAACACAAGCGTTGGTCGGGTTCTTCTACATGTAGCATGGTGGGGCCTCGAATGACGCACCCCAGATTTTCTTCAGGCCCCCAGATTTTT
The DNA here is from genome assembly GCA_037179385.1 of Holothuria scabra. Lineage (NCBI taxonomy): Eukaryota > Metazoa > Echinodermata > Holothuroidea > Aspidochirotida > Holothuriidae > Holothuria > Holothuria scabra. The sequence goes on along the minus strand of CM074181.1, from coordinate 46,020,802 downwards.
TTGCGTCCTGATAAAGTAATTGAAAAAAATAAAATGTTTGAACGGAAATAAACTTTGAAGTATTTCCTTCAAAACAGTAAATAAATAAAATGCGTATGAAATCAAGTAATAACTTCAAAATGCATACTTTCGCTGAATTAGATAACGTTTATGATCTGCACTGTCGTTTATTGCATTTCACTTCGAAGATGAAACGAAAGTCTTGACGACAAACTTTAATGGGACTTTGTTAGGTTAAGACCCTTTCTGCCTTTCGGATGGCTGATTGATTTACCGAATATAAGTCAATCGTACATTGGAGACCACTTTTACACGACCATTCCTATACTTTATCATACACAAAATATGCCATAAGCAGGTAAGGGTAAGCTACTGCCTTCGTATAATTCTTCCCTTCCATCCTTAACAAGTAGGCCTATGTCGTGCCTCACTCCTGCCCATGACAGGTGCCCCTGTAGGACGATTTTTTCGACAAGTCCTCTTTTAACTAGTTGGCACTGACGTCCGGGGTATTTGTAAAATGTCCACAAGGTCCGGATTTCATGTGTTTCCCACATGATCCATACTTCTGCTTTGCGGTTCAATTATTTTGAGAGATTTATTCGTAGTATTTTAATTTTGACTACGTAATGTACCGATGAACAAATACTGCACCATTTTGCACATTGTTTCTTTGGTAGTGTTAGATAATGAGTGGTACGGGATCTTGAGTTGTAGTTCCAAACAAAAAAATACAGATGAGAGTTCCAGTTGATTTTTAGTTATTTTATTTGATGATTTTAGTTCCCAAAAAGATGATCAAGTTGAATTTATTCTGCCGGCCTAATGTGATTATTACGATTTAATATACATATACTACAGGTTTCTTCTTCGAGGTCTGTTGCACGAGTCTAAAGCTCGCAGGCTCGGTCTTGTGAATCGTGCAAGCTCCGAACACCTGCAGTCCCCTGATTGGTCAAAAGTTTATGACGCACCAATGTAAATAAGTTAAATGATATCGATGACCAAAGGCTTCAGAGGGGGAAATTGGCCACACCTCGAAAATATGGGTTACAGCGTGCACGTGGAACTACGGCAATGTGATATGTCACGTCCACTGGTTACACGTGACGGGAAACAGGAATGGCCCTGGGAATCTAGAACAAAGGAAGGGCGAGTTGCTCGTAAACACATACTACATGACAGTAGTATATATGTCTCTTGTAAAATCTCAGTCTGCAAAAACTAAACATATTTTGATATTTTTCATGCTCCCCAAAAAGGGAAAATCCTAAAACTTAGGCCTATAATCAGTTCAAAGTTTTGCCAAACGTAGCACCATTATGCATCTAGAAAATCTAACGCAAAGAAAGTTTCTCAGAGGGGGATGCAACTACTTTTGGTTTTCCTGTAAAAGGGTAAGGTACTGCCTTAGGTAAGCTGAAATCCATTCAAATATTGCCGCATTTGCGGCTGGGTACATCCAGTCTGAAACACGTGGGAAGTGCCATTTCCGGCCATCTGGAGGGGTTTTAAAGCCCAAAATTTTCTTGTACGGTCCGCGCCAACTGATGGTGGCGCTCCGCTTAGATTCAAATATTGCCGCATTTGCGATCTACATCCTTCTGAAGTTTACATTTTTTCCAAAGGGAAAGGGAGATACCGGTTCCCTTTAGTCTCATCCCCCAGGCCACAGATCAGAAGTGCCCACTTTTGGGGTCCCTAAAAAATGTATCTATTACCATTTTTCATTAATTGATCTTTTATTCTCATTATTTGAGAAGTCGCAGACGTGAGATTCGTATTCCAAGGCTGGGTACATCCAGCTTAAAACACATGGGAAGTGCCGTTTCCGACTATCTGGAGGGGTTTTAAAGCCCAAAATTTTCTTGTACGCTCCGCGCTAGTAGATAGTGGCGCTTCGCTTAGATAGTCTTGCCGTACATGACCCTCGGAGTCACCAAGCCTCCCCCGACTTGTTACCTAGAGCCCCCCAAAAATCTCATCCTGGCTACGCCACTGGACGCACCCGATCGTTTCAAAATGGTTATACCAAATGAAACAAATCTTAACCACTCTCCTGCTTGCCGTTTTCAAATTGTGAGTAACCCACGGATGTATTACTACCCACAGGTCTCAATCCTCAATCCAAAATTTAAGTAAAGAGAGATCGATGTAATTCGAAATTTCCTCCGTTGTCAACCTCGAAATGGCACAGTTATTGATGCATTTTCAATATATTTAGTGTGCAACTATTTATACTACTATTGACTTTGTACAGTTACGTATACGTACCTACATAGCAAGCCGTATGGTTTAGTCCTTGGCGCGAGTCAACAGTGCAGCACCGAAGTGTTGAGCAACGGAGTCCGCTAAGCAGTAAGGCGTTTTGGCGTCTTACGCACAGTACCATGCAAAACTTGTTTTACTTGTTGACCTAACCTGCTTAAGAAAGACGTAAAGTTTGGCCAAGTTACAAACGCAGCAAAATACCCCAATAACCTAGTTTATGCACTAATCACATTTAACGCGAGTAGCTACTTCATCAGATGACGGAGCACTTCGGGCAGTGTATGCTAGAACGAGGTAACTTTCGTTATTTTGGTAGAGTATTATTTCCAAGTGTTAAAAATACACGTAAATTTAGGAAGTAGTTGGGAAAAGCTTGAAAATTAATACATTTAGATACAAAAAGTACCTGAAATGGATTCGTTATCGTGCTAAACGAACCACTGGATAGTTCCAACAGGGTTAGGCTCATGTTACTTGCGGTATTAACGTGCGAATTGGTAATTTTTGAGAGTGCGTCATTCACGGTCCCGCGTCAATTACGGTGCCTTAACTACACAGTATGAATACCATGTCATGCTATAGAACGGTGCTCGCTTCATGCTAGGCTATGTCTGCCCTTGCCCTCAGAAAAGGGCTATTATATGTACAATCGCATAATTGCTCCCTATACATAGTCCTTACTCGTGTGATTCCACGGTTGCGGGTCATCGATTTCCGGACGAAATTATATTTTTTCATATAGCAAAAATAAAAATATTTTTTTACATTAGAACACTGCATATTATTATGACGTCACTAAGAACCGTCACTTGCCGTTAGCATAAGTCCCTATGGGAAGACGCAACAGTTACACTTATTAGCATACTGTTTAAACAAAGTTCCATAGTCACGTAGTAAAACTAGTATATAAATTAATAATTAATCTTTTGGTCCTTTCCAGAAGATTTCAGGGATCAAATAGAGTTTGGTAGCTCCTGTAAGACTTGCAAAAGAATATTTATGACATTAAAATGAGTGTTTTAGGTGAAAATAATATGCCGTCAGAAGAAAGTTAGCTTCCAAGGTTAAAACGTCCGGGGTCAGGGGCGCCGCAACCGGTCCGGCGGCCGCCGGACCAATATTTCGGCCAAAAAAAAATAAATAAATAAAAAATCTGACCCAGATCCCAAATTCTATTATTCTGCTCCTTTTGTAACTTTTTAAGCCCAGAGGATCACAACTAATGACGTATTACAACATACCCTAGCATATATCATACAAAATACTAAGAACTCGTACTCTTATATAAGTACGTTATCAGTGAATTACATAAGCATCTAACCTCCCTGTACAATGAGGTATACATACACCGCAGTCGCATACACCAATACCAATGACATACACAATATACATACAATAGGCATTACGTCACCCACACATTCCCAGATACTTGCTGTACACACGTAAGAATCTACTACCTTCCAAATCACGCATAAAAAATAAACCCTTTAGGGGACCCTGGAGACGGTACGGAAGAACAGCATACACCAAAAAAGGAAGCTAAATAACTCATTTTGCCAGATAAATATAAAGCCATTATTTAGTACGACAATGAGTTGAATCTATGCCTCAATAACTTAAGCCCACATTATTGATTCACTGTCACACTTTCCCATTTTGATAATTTCTAGAGTTTGTAGAAAGAAAAACATACAATGCGAGGCAGTTATTATTTTTTAAAAGTGACTTTATGTTCTGTTCTTATCATTGCAAAAGTCTGCAATTTTTTTTTTAATATCTTTTTGTATCTTACTTTGCCTTTCATGGTTACAAATCATGCTGATCACCGTATTGTTTTGTAAGTGAGTGACGTCATTTGTATCTACAGTATGCCATTTCGAACGCGACGCGAAATAACGCTACACTCAGTTGTTAAATGACAAGGGAAACGCAGGTTGTGACGTCATTACGTTGCAGCTGACGTCCGCGTCGTGAAATCTAAAGCTCACGAGTATCTAAGTCGGGCACTTCTTTGTTCAAACAGAGCAAATAAAGAACACACACACAAACAAGAGGGCAATCCGCGGAGTTGCTGATCTCATCGCTAGTAAACGCGGGACTTAATTCTATCACTCTTCTTTGGGGATTTTAGCTACAAAAACCTCATGCCAATTTTGACGTGCTAGAAAAGTGGTTTAGAAGTGAAAATGATGGTACCAGCGTGTTTCAATTTGGCTTACTGGGTGTTACAGATCATACGCTGTAGGTATGTTACCGATACGCGCGCACGATAGAACCTTAGCAACAATTGTTGCACAACGTACGCCTGGATGAAAAATAGAGAAACGCGCAACGCAGTGACGTTGTTAAATGGCCTCTGTGAAGAGCTTGCACCAAAGGTCAAAAGGTCAAATTCAGTGGATGCACCAGTTGTTCTATAAGACATCCCGCCACGCACCAAATTTCTTAACTTAGCTTCCAAGTGTGTTATTTGTCTTCCAGAAGATGATTGCGTTAGTTGGCTTTTACACGCGTGTAAGCTCCCTATAGTAAGGCCGAGACGACCAAAACGCGTATCATTGCATGTTACAGCAACAAATTCGGACAGCTGATTAACCAATGAGATATGCGCTTAGCCTACCACACGCGCATTACGAAGTCTACTGCGTGCGCCACACGATGAATTTCAGCTATTAATAGCATTTTATGTAGTGCGTTTTTAGTATAAGCACATTGCCGAATAGAACGACGCGCAAGTCAAATTGTTACTTCTGCCTGCACCGATGTTTTTCTGAAACCACGAGGCGTTATTTTCCGTCTTATGAAACGGTAACAAATATTGACTCACAATACTTTCAAACCCCATACATTTAAAGAAGAAGATTTCTATACGCAATACAATTATGGAAAGGGTTTGCTACACCTTGGACTGGGCTCTATTAGACACATTGTCTCAGTTTTAGGTGCATCTTCACCACCTTTAAACAAAAGCCAACAACCAGCAGTTTTTGAAGTAAAACCATACATTTGACCTCCTGTTACACGACTTCACACCTGAGTTGCCATGGCAACGAAATATTTTGGCAGAACATGCCACACCTGCTATACATTTCATGTTTCTGTCGGTGCAATGTTTTCCCCTGGAATTATGTACAAAAAACGATTTTGACTCAATTTGACCTTTGACCTTAAACCGTCACTTCCAGAGTCTGTTGCCATGGCAACCATATATTTGGATAGTTCTAGTCATCCTCATGACATGTGCGAAGTTTCATGCTACTAAGATGTTTCATTACCGAAATACGGACAAAGGTATGATATTACCTAAATTTGACCGTTGACCTTCACTTCCTGGAATCTGGGAGACACAAGTTCTAACCCTAAAGTACCTTCCCACCAAGTTTGAAAAAGATCGGTCCAGCCCACTAGAAGGAGTTAGAGTCACAAATTTTCACTTTTTTTTCGCTTAAAAATAAACACTTCCCCTTCCATCACATGACCTTTGATACCTGTTGCCATGGTAACCATATATTTTGGTAGTTCTATATATTCTCGTGACACGTGCAAAGTTTCACGTCAATGTCATGTTCCTTTACAGAAATACGGTAAAAGACCAGAAAAACAGCTAAAAAATTCCCCCAAAATGATAATTATCGCAATATGACCTTTGACCTTTGATCTTCACTTCCGTGAATCTGCGAGACACAAGTTCTAACCCTGAAGTACCTTCCTACCAAGTTTGAAAAAGATCGGTCCAGCCCACTAGGAGGTCCAGGAGGAGTTAGAGTCACAAATATCACGTGGCCTTTGATACCTGTTGCCATGGTAACCATATATTTGGGTAGTTCTTTATATTCTCATGACATGTGCAAAGTTTCTTGCCAGTGCGATGTTCCATTACAGAAATATAGTAAAATATATGATTTTCACCAAATTTGACCTTTGACCACTGACCTGAGACCTTTACTTCCGGTTATGCAATATGTGCAGTGGTTCCACCTAGGGTACCTTCCTACAAAATTTGAAGAAAATCGGCTGAGCCGTTAAGGGGATATTAGCAAAACAAAAATTCACACACACACACATACACACCAGTACAGGGCACGCATATGAATTGGCGTGTGCACACTACGAGTACACTCACCCTCACACACACACACACACACCGACACGTTTTGACCCCTCACACAGAATTGGAGTTTGGTAACCTTGAGGGACCCCACCTAAGGTTAGACCCTTGGACTAGTAACTTGGGGGCACCAACCATTACCATGGCAACAGTGCCAATTTCAGCTGGCATTCCCATTTATAGCTCAACGGGCAAAGTGATTACAATATCTCATCCTCCTCAGGGAGAGATGAGATAATGATACGACACCACAAATTTTTTACAAGAAGTAGGCCTAAAGATTTAAATATAAGTGTTCGTATTAATTACTAACGGTAGTACTAACGTTAATGCGAGTGCGACTGTCACGTACACCGTGGTAGCCCAACTAACATGAATACTGTAACAATATACCGATGGCATTTAAAGTTGGACTTGAAGCAATCGTAGGCCTACTTCTAACGTTAAGCTGTGTTTACACGAGACCGACGCGGGCGCGGACGCCGACGGGGACGCGGGCGCGCTTGTTCCGTTTCCACGAGGCGGACGCCGACGCTGGCAGACACGCGCGGATTTGTCTTTAGAGAGTCCCGCCCGCCATTGCCAGGGTTCACTCACTTTTTATCAAGCCACGTGCGAGTTAAAATGGATGCAATTATTAGCGATATACTCGACGAGTAAATCCTCATTCTAGCTTTGCTGAATTTATTACCAACTGATTTTTCAAAACATTGTGACTTTCTCGTAAAGAGTTTTGCATCAATTTTGACTGATATATAAAGTCTATCAAGCAAATGTCACTGATTTTGAAATTCCATTCATACACCAAGGGCGGATACAGGGTATCATGTTTATGCTGATGACACTCAAATCTATTCGTCATTCGAAGCTACACAGCAGGAGGCAGAAAATTGCCTTCATCGGATGGAGAAATGTGTTGATGAGATTCGTGACTGGATGAAATCTAAATATCTAAAACTTAATGACAATAAAACTGAGTTCATTCTTTTTGGTTCCCCGGTGAAGCTAGGGAAGATCAACATCCCTCATTTTAGAGTTGGAGATATCCCTCCGGTTGACCATGTGCGTAACCTTGGTGTCCTAATGGATAACAAAATGTCTATGGAATCGCACATCAATGCGACTATCAAATCGTGCAGCTACCATATTAGGAACCTGGGCAAAATCAGAAAATACCTCAACCAACAAGCTACAGGGCCATTAGTTCACGCTCCATTTCCTCCCGTCTCGACATGGGAAATGCCCTTCTATTCGGACTCCCCAATGATTTAATTCGTCGACTTCAAATGAAACAAAATACCGCCGCTCGTCTTTTTACTCGTACTAAGGTGTCCATGCACATATCCCCCGTCCTGTCTGATCTGCACTTGCTTACTGTTCGTTTCAGGATTCAGTTTAAAATACTTCCCCTCTCTTATCGTGCCATAAACAACCTAGCTCCACCATACATAACTGAACTGCTTGTTTTCTCCCAAACACGCCCCGGTTTGAGATCAGCATCCCAACATCTCTTGGCTGAACCGAAAACTTCGAGGTCCTGAGGTGACAGATCCTTCTCCGCTGCTGCTCCTCACCTTTTGAACAAGCTTCCCGAACATATTCGTTTTAGTTCAACTTTACAGACATTTAAATCTAGACTTAAAACTCATTTGATGGACATTGCTTTTTCTTAGGAATTTATTTAGTTTTTATTTTGTGTTGTTTGTGTGTGTGTGTGTATGTGTGTTGTTTTGTATCTCTTTGAGTCCTGCATGCGCCATGAGCGCTTTTTGCGGATGTGTGCTCATTATAAATTTCCATTATTGTTTATTATACAGGGGTCCATAAAACTCACAACCGTCTTTGAGGCCCATTTTCTCTGTGATTGCTATCCACGCATTTGCGACCCTTGTTGAGTCTGCGTGATCAGGATCACGCACGTCGTAGAGATATGGTCTCTCACGTACCAATTCAATCAATCGTTCAGTCTGTTCCCTCGAAAGCCGTTTGGGAGCCATGGTCGATCACTACAAGTGCCGAACACAATGAAACAACTGCCAATTTACAACCAGTGACTCGAGCACAGTTGTCGTACTGTACAAAATTCTGGTACTAGTAGTGGTAGTAGTAGAAGTGGAAGTAGTAGAAGTAGTGGTAGTGGTAGTAGATGGGCTGCATTTGTCAGGCGTTTCGGGCCAATGAATTAGGAAGGCTGGTTACTACGGCTGTGGAATCCCAGTTGTCAAACTAGTTTCGGGGGCGAGGGTTTTCCGTTCTAGGAGTATCTCTGATGTCAGTTGTGTTGAGGGTCCTATCCAAGCTCACAGAGGTTTAAATCATATCCCAACTTACAGGGCAGTTTCTGAGATCATTGTTATGTTTGCTAATGTACGGAGCATTCTTAACAAATTCGATGAGTTTCTTGCACAGATTTCCAATGACAGTCCAGACATAATTGAAGTTACCGAAACGGCTCCATAGTGAGGTCAGCAACTCTGAAATTCAGGTTCCCGGGTACAAAATTTTCAGGCAAGATAGGATTGATACTGTCCGTGGTAGGGGGAGGGGTTCTACTGTTTGTCAAGGATAGTATAAATTGTGTTGAAGTCACAAGCAAGTTTTCCTGTGGGTTCTCTAACTGCTTGTAGTGTGAATTTAGCTTTATCAATGAGTATGGAACCCCCTGGATTGTCGGTATTGTTTACCGTTCACCAAATTCTTGCGTTGGAAATAATCAGAGTTTGTTCCAAATTTTTAGGAAAATTTCTACCAAAAGGGCTGTTTGGGGATTTTAACTTTCCTGATATTGATTGGTATTCCTGTACTAGTGGGTTGAATGTGGGGGATTCTCTAGAGGTTGTGACTGATGGTTTCTTTACCCAGCATGTTCTGTTTCCCACTCGTGTGGATAATTGCCTTGATTTGGTGTTAAGTACTGATGAAAACATGGTTAGAAATGTAGCTAATGGTGGTAAGGTAGGGTCCAGTGACCATGACCTTATTAGTTGTGAGTTACGTTGTTTCAGCAAGCAAGATGGTAGTGACAAAACAATTCTAGATTTCAGCAAGGCTAACTTTACTCGTGCTAAGGAGCTTTTAACCATAGATTGGGCTGCCCGTTTGTCTCACGTAGGCCCTGCTGAGACGTGGAGTGTTTTCCGGGATGTTGTTTCTGACACAACGAAGTTGTGTATCCCACTTAAGAAAGCTGTGGTTAAAAATAAGCCTATTTTGATTTCTAGAGAGGTTCTTTGAGCGACTAGGAAGCAACGTAAGTGTTGGGGTCGCTATAGGGCCAGTAAAAGCCCAAGTAACTTTGCAGCTTACAAGAAGCAGGAACTCTTAGTTAAAAATTTGGTAATTGAAACTAAAACTAGGTTTGAAAAGCAGTTGGCCAAGAGGTTAAGTTTAACCCCAAATCTTTTCATGCCTATGTGAGGTCTAAGCAGAAAGTTAAGGAGGGTGTGGGGCCTCTTAAAGGTAATAATAATGCTTTGGTTGTGACTTGTAGGGGATCTGATGTCTCTTCTTCAATCAGTTATGACACTTTTTCAGAGGAACAGGTTTGTAGAAAGTTAAAGAGTTTGAAGGCTAGTAAGGCCCCTGGGCCTGATGGGGTCCACCCAGCCATTTTACGTGAATGCTCTGGGATTTTGTCAGTTCCTCTTTCCATCATTTTTCAGAAGTGACTGGATTCAAGTTTTGTACCTACTGACTGGCGGGTAGCAAATGTAACTCCAATTTTTAAGAAGAGGGATCGAAGTATGCCTTGCAATTACAGGCCTGTCAGTCAAACCAGTGTTGCGTGCAAAGTTATGGAATCTTTAATAAAGGATAGTTTACTTAAGTATCTTTTAGATAATGAGTTACTTAATTTGTCTCAGCATGGTTTCCTGCCAAACAGATCTTGTGTTACTAACTTACTGAGCTTTCTTGAAGATGTCCCTTCATCTCTTGACTCTAGGTATGACATTAATGTCATTAGCTTGACTTTTCAAAGGCCTTTTATAAAGTTCCATTAGGTAGGCTAATGGTAAAACTGCATAGGTTAGGGGTTCAGGGCAATTGTGCTGATTGGATAAATTCGTGGTTCATGGAAGATCTCAGAGAGCTGCTGTCAATGGTAACTTCTCCTCTTGGAAAAAAGTCACAAGTGGAGTACCACATGGTTCTGTCCTTGGCACACTCTTTTCTCAATTTTCATTAATATTATTGATAGTTCTCTTACATCTTGAATAAGAAAGTTTTCAGATGATAATAAGCTTTATAGGAAGATTAGCATTTTGGAAGATGCCTTACTGCTGCAGAAAGGTCTGGATAGGTTGTTTTCTTGGTCTCAGACTTGGCAAATGTCTTTTAATGCGGATAAGTGTAAAGTCCTTTACTTTGGCCCGAAAAGTTTTAGCTAGATTATAACATGAGTGGTAGTGTCTTAAGTAATGTCACCTTCGAGAAAGATTTGAGTGTTGTAATCACTGGGGATTTAAAGTCATCAAGGCAGTGTGCAGCCACTTCTGCAAAGGCTAATAGAGTGCTTGGATTGATCAAGAGGAATTTCATCAAATTTAGTAAGGATATTGTTCTTAATTTGTATCAGCAGTTGGTTAGACCCGATCTTGACTGTGCAGCTAAGGCTTGGAGCCCCTTCTATTAAAAGGAAAACTTTCTTTTAGAGCAAGTTCAGAGGAGAGCCACTCGCCTTATACCTGAGGTGAGAAATTTAACTTATCATGCTATTCTTAAATATCTAAGGCTTACCACTTTGGAACTGAGAAGGATTAGGGGGACATGCTCCAGATTTACAAGTTTCTTTCTGAAGGGAATCCCCTTTTAACTTGTAGTTATTTAAGGGTTCAAAGTAATTCTAGGGTTCGTGGGCATTGTAAAAAGCTGGAAAAGCCTTTTTCAAGGCTTAACATTAGGAAGTTTTGTTTCTCCCATAGAGTTGTCAACGAGTGGAATTGTCTGCCAGATTGGGTAGTTAACTCCCCGTCAGTTCACTGCTTTAAGGTTAACTTGACAAGTTCTCCCATGACTGTGGTAGAATCTGATTGTTTTGGGCTGTTGTCTAGGTTTGGTGGTATGACTTCTGATTAGGGTTTGGACTTCAGCTCATCTAAAGGGGCCTTGGCACTCCTTTGACCTTCAACCTGTTACGTTATGTTACGTTAAGTTACGTTATGTTACGTTATGTTACGTTATGTTACGTTATGTTACGTTATGTTATGTTATGTAAGATCTATCGTACTACTAGTGCGAGGAATTCCCAGAAAAGATCGCGCAATACCGAGCAGGCACACGCCGGCGTTTTTTCGAATCGCTTTAGGACCGATTCGAGAAAAACGCATCCGCGTCCGCCACCGTGTCCGCATGGGCATCCGCCACGTGGAAACGGCTCAATAGAGAATACGATGGAGCGATTTTTCCACCCGCGCCCGCGTCGGTCTCGTGGAAACACAGTTTCAGCGTAGAACCATCTCAAAATGACATGGTCTTGACGGTCTAAGGCTTCTTTTCAACGTTGAGTGTAACTTAAACGTTACTATGCCTACTAGCACTAGGTAGCTTACCTTGTTCAACTTCCTCTTTTTTCTTTAATCTGATTCCTAGCTTAAGAATTGTGCAGCGCAAACTAGCTTAGACACGTAAGCACACACACACATCCACCATAGACTATGAATCACAGTTTGATTAGCTGAATTCTGTCGGTGTTTGGATTGCTGAAGTTCTTTAATAATGACAATTTTTCCCAAATGTAGTAACATAATGTTATATTCTATTGTTTATGGCTCTACTGAATCCAGTTTGTACAATGACATACTTTGTGAATTGCGCAAGAACATTTCCTGTAACGGTTATTAGGCTTAATGAAAATCTTGATGTGTTTGGATAAACGAGGTTGATCAACGCTGGACCGTGCATTGGGTAGAGTATAATGCACTCACGGGGATTAATGCTATCGTTGGATGCACTCGTACGCGTGCTACGCTCTCGTGTATCGTTGGATTACTCGGTCGTGCACTAGCGTAGCCAGCGGGGGGCAAGGGGGGTTGAGTCCCCCCTCCATAAATTTTTGGGACGCGATGGCCGATGTTGAAAAAATGAACTAAAGCCAAAAAAAATTATAAATAAAAAAAAGGTAAACGGCAAGAGGAGGGAGGGAGCGAATCGGGGCCTTTTTTACATTTTTTCGAGGGGGGGGGGGGGCTCTTAGTCGTTACGATAAGGTATGCAGTCCCCAACGGCGACTAGTCTCCCCGATGGTTTAGATGTTTTTTGCTCTCAAGGGACAATTTCCCTAATACAGTAAGAACCCCAAATTTTCGGCGCGCTACGCGCGCTGTAGATTCATTCCATTTTTTCAATACTTCCATTCCACATATCTAGGGAGTGTAAGTCCTGTCAATTTACCAAGCAACGGGTAGGCAGAGTACACAGGTTTTGTAGAGGTCGTAAATTTCATCCCATATCACAAAGCCTAGTTGCTGTTCTCTTGTGTGTGTCTGCGATAAGTCAGTTGGTGAGCGACTCACGGAGCATAGTTTGGCTATTTTACCGGGTATTCCAGGTGGTTTCGACACAATGTATGTTATCCCCGATACGGTTTGCAACCCCTACAGTTTCTATTTTTTCTTTTTGTTCTTAAAGATTACATAGGCTATGTTATTTTTGTAAGCCTACCCAAAATTTTCGCGCGCTTTGCAATTTCTCGATTCAGACCCAAAAGAAAACTATCAGTGCGCAACTCGGCTTTTAAAATATTAAGTGATATGGTGCAAAATGTGCTCCAGGCTGCAATGACATGGTATAGTTAGGTTCCTTTATCTCCCCTTCTCAGCACCCCCTCGACATAGGGGCTGTCGGCTGTTGTGGTCGCTGACATGGCCCGCCCCTGTCGGGAATAATCCGTCGCCTTCCCATGGTCGGTTTAGTTATTTTGGCTTTCAAAAGAGTTATATCTGCGATAAAACCCAAAATGTTCGGTACGCTTTGCACACTCTTCCTCAGTTCCGTTACCTAGAGCTAATTAAGTACAAACCCTTCCCATCTTTTCAAGTAAATTTATAAGTGGAATAAATGGATTAATGTACATGTCGGGAATTTCATCTCAATTCGCTAAACTTAGTTAATAATCTCTTGTGTCAGTCGTGCGGTACCGAATCGAAGAAGGAAGTACAATATAAGTTGTGCCCAAATGGGGCCCAAATGCCGGGACAATTGACCTATATAAGCTTTAAATAAGTACAAATTCTTTTTATAGTTCGCACTTACTCCCGTCCAGACCTAAACAATTCTCTGGGGCCCCATTGACTCGTACAGTAACCCTCTTACAGCCACACACCAACTCTCGAGGGAATATGCAAAACATTGAATCAAGATTGAAAATGTCAAAAAATTCCAGCTTAGGTGTTCACCAGATCGCTCAATTTTGATGTAAAATTGCAAAATCCCCTTGGGGAAGGAGGGGGGAGAACCACGCCCTCTCCCCGTTCCTTCGCTCGGCTCCTCACCTGGGCGCTTCGCTCCCACAAGAAAATGCCGCACCCCAGTGGCGGCGATGAAAAATTAAAAAGTGGAGGCTAAAGGTATGTTCAGCTCCTTAATATTTGTCAAGTGCTCCAATTAAAAAGCGGGGAGAATTTCGAAGTCGGGCTGAACATATTCTTGCTTAGAACACTCGGGACGTGCCGTTTCCGGCCATCTGAGGGGTTTGTAAAGCCAAAAATTTCCTGGTACGCTCCGTGCCAATCGATGGTAAAGCTCCGCTTAGAAACATGTATTAACATGTATCATAGACTGATTTTTTTTTTTTTTTTTTTTTTTTTTTGCATTAAACGAGAAATTTCAGAAATGAGATCCATATTTCCAGGCTGGGAACATGCAGCATAAAACACTCGGGAAGTGCCGTTTCCTGCCATCTGAAGGGTTTCTAAAACCAAAAATTTTCTTGTACGCTCCGTGCCAACTGATAGTGGCGCTTCGCTTAGATAGTCCTGTCGGTCAAGATTGGGGACGATGAGTCGCCTTCCCCCCGCATTTTCCTCTGTCAAAGTACGTTCCAGCGTTGATTAATCTTTAATAAACGATTTTGTACCGTGAACAGTATCAGCATATGCAAAAAATCGGTCTCTCATTTAGAATTTATCCATCGTATGAGCATGGCAGCTGGGGCATATTTACCTTACAAAATGGTGTAAGTTTTGCTTAATTTCTTCTCCTTTAGCTACTAGGTAACTTTTTGCTTGAATTTAAACTTCCAAAGGCCATTTTAAAAACGTATGTTACAATTAGACTAGAATTTTGCACAGGCTTTCATTGTTTCTTTATACTCATCGCTTAATAACAAAAAGCTTCAGTTTGATCGAAAGTAGCTGAATAAGCAAAAATTTAAAGGCCTAGTAATTCCTCTCACGCCTAAAAGTTCCAATTCTCCTAACCTACTTACTTAAGCTTCGGACAAAACTTTATTAAATTCATCCTCATCAAGATCCAATCTCAGTAAATATTTCTTCAGTGTGAGTGTACAAGACCCCAATGTGTATAAAATGCAATGGCCATGTACTGCCATATGGGCAGGGGGCGGTGGCCCCCTGACGGACCGAAATCGTCTGTCGGCGACCTTTTAAGGTTTTTAACATACTTTACACAAGCGCCATCATTGGCAAAAGACATAATTTAACATCCACAGTTTTTAACAATTCATTCAGTGTTTTCCCTGTTTATATGCGGTAAATAGGCTTTAGAAATGCCATTTCCAGCGATCCGAGAGACATTTGGGGCCAAAATTTTTTGCGCTCCGTGCCAAGTCATGGTGGCGCCAAGCTTTTCCCCCTGAAGAAATTCCCCCCCCCCCCGAATTTCCTTCTGCGGAGGCTTATGGATAGAAAATTTAAACATGTTTTAATAGGAAAACTTGCTGAGGAGAAATGGCAAAGAAGTCTTCTACCCGGTGCGGAAAATTAAATGGAAAGTCTGAAAAGCCGTGGTTTTGATTGTGCTGAACTCCGTGCTCAGACTCAGGGTATTTACTCTTTGGAAGCGCCCCTGCAGACCATTTTCGCCCCCTTCTGACCGAAATCCCTAGCTCCGCCACTGATAACATGACCTTCGGTAGTCTGCATTAATATAACTAGCTGCAAATCAAAGAGCTTTGTTAATTGAAAATTTCTGGGGACTACTACAAAAATTATTGTTTGGGGTGAGAGGGTTAGACATTTAATTTGTTGAACCATCTTCATCCACAGTTGAACTCGAGGCAAGTTTTCTTACTATTGAAGAATGTAGTCCCAGATCAAGCTGTACCATCTTTGCATCACTTCATTCAAAGCTATACTTGACATGTACGGCCTACTCAGTCCCGCCATTAACTACACTAAGATGGTTCAATGGGACTAAAGAAATGTCACCTGGAATCCCTGTTTCAAGAGAGGAAAATAATGATCTTACATTTAAACTATCACAAGTTATTCAAGTTGAATATGGAGCACCGTCTTTCCTGTCATGCAAAGCTGCAGATGTTGAAAATCATGAAAAAACAGTTCATGTTCAACTTCAAACTGTCGAACTTCAAGGTAAAGTATAAATTTTTCTCATAACTTTAGAATTACACACGTATGTAGGAGCCGTTATGCTTTTGTCGTGCTTAAGACGTTATTTTTTCACGAAAATCCCAACATTTGGTTTTTAGCTAGGAGATGTTGCATGAGTCTGGTTCCACAACATTTATTTTAATGACGCAATAATTGCCTTTGTGGATATCATGGGTACCGCAGTTGTTAGGGGAGAACGGGGGTTGTAAAAATGTTCTTGACCAAAAGAAATATCCTTGTCCACTTCCTTAGCAACGGATAGCATCTTGGTCAAGTAAACTATCTTACCATCATGACATCTAACATGGCACTTTAGGAACTCCGTAAATAACAACTAAGAACAATATCTGTTCTGAAATAAGTGCTGGCAAAAGGGAGATCAAGTTATTGTATTACGAATACAAAGTATAGGATGGATACCACCAAATGCAGAATTTCGTAGACTTAGTAAATATTTTTATATAACTAATTTTCCCAGTGACGACGTCAAATAGGCACGGAGAACCTGCAACTTTCATCGGTCTTACAAATATGGATATTTGATTTTTAAAATGACCCCAATAGGCTTCAAGCCACTAAACTGTAAAATAGGAGGCAAAATGAAGAGTGAGACACATTTGAAAATGTAATTAAAAAGTGAAATCTTCCTATTCTAGAGATGGTCGTAAAGCAAGTAAAGTCGATAAAGCCCTGACCGATAAGTTACACTCCTATAAGGGATGGCCTTATATAAGGATGCAAACTTGTTAAACTAGGGGGACGGCAGCGGGGGGTATACCATACCCCCTCCTCGTCGAGGAAGGTCGGCGTTTTCTTCCGGGAGGCCTGAAAACAATTAAAAAAAACCTACAATGACTGAACTTACAGGATGGGTGATCTTTAACATTTTTTTTGTTTTGAAATGCTATTTTAATACATATCAGATTCGATTTTCAGTCACCTTTTCTTAGCTCAGTCTGTCCGTTGTACCTCATTCCATGTACCTTGTCCTATCTCCTCCCCGGTCGGGGAAGTACGGCAATTTTTTTTTCGGGGAGCCATACAAAATGAGAAACTCTTGCAAAGGAATGAGGTTACAGGATAGATGATCAAGAACCTTTTTTTATTCTTTATGATTTTTTTCTTTTGTTACCTTATTTTATTGCATATCTGAATCGGCTTCAGTCACTTCTTACTAGCTCTGCTGTCCCTCATCTCATCTCCAATATGTACGCGCAAGGTTACGACCCCGTCGGGGAAGGCTGCCCTCCCCTGTTGTTATGAAAATCCAGTTTCGTCGGGGAGCCTTCATTTACAGGTCCACGATGAAAGATGTGGGCCTGATAAACTTCAGTCAAGGCCACGATCTTCTTGATTTTGCTTACTAGAAAAACATATTTTTCAAGGAAACTTGCAATTCCGAATTTTCCGTATACTAAAACGGACGAGGGGTTGTTCATGTGCACAATGGTCTGCCATCAAGCCTGCCCCGACAGACGGATTCTGGCAACGGTAATGAAAATAGGTCGGCCCGTTTTCAGTTACACATAAGTATAAATTGCAGTGTGA
The DNA here is from genome assembly GCA_037179385.1 of Holothuria scabra. Classification (NCBI taxonomy): domain Eukaryota; kingdom Metazoa; phylum Echinodermata; class Holothuroidea; order Aspidochirotida; family Holothuriidae; genus Holothuria; species Holothuria scabra. The sequence goes on along the minus strand of CM074181.1, from coordinate 46,003,306 downwards.
GAATGTCGCCCCATACGTCGGCTGAAAATTTATTTGAAGCCACCTTCTAACGTGGCATATTTTCAAATACGTTGGAAGAAAAATCTTGATAGTCTGTTGCATTATTTTCGCCCGAAAGAGACAAGACCATTGCATCTAATTGCAGCAGTACCTTTTATCTGGTCATTTTCTGATCACTTAACAAGTTGGGCTTTTTTCTGTTGAAGTGAAACTTTCAATTCAAAGGAAGCTCAAAACAAAGACTGCTTCATTTCTGGTTGCAAGTATAGGACGTGCCCGTTTCCGACTGTATTAGGGGTTATATTTTGTAACAATTTTCTGTACGCTCCGCGCCAACTGATGGTAGATAGTGTTTTGGTCCAACAGATTACTTAATTTACAGAACAACGCATGCTTCCAAATCATTCTTCGATTTAAGGCAGTATTATGAAGTGAAAATTTCATTGCGAAAGAAAGCCCAGAAAAATGACAGATTTGTGTCTAGGAACGAGCACAGGAAACGTCATTTCCTGCTGTCTGGGGGTTATCATTTTTTCAAAAAATTTCTGTGCGCCCAACTTAAATAGTCTTTCGGGCAAGATACTACTTTCCGGACAGTTTGGACAATTCTGCCTTCATCCAAACTGAATAGCTCCAGTACGCCTATGTCAATATATAAAATACAAAACCTCAAATATATGCGAAGCCAAACTTTTTTAGCGGGAAAATTTTCCAATATGGTCTCAGGGCCTGCATGATGATATTCAGCAACCCCAACAAAACTACAGATCATCCCCCCCCCCCCCCCCCCGATTTTTATAAGGAGGTAAGATTATTCCATAAAAAATCCCAAATCTGTCATTTAAATTACAATTTTTTTCTAACGCAAGCTTCAGATTTTTAAAAGTGGCGAATTTTTTCAATTTCGATGTATACTTTGTACAATAAATTACCAAAGCCAACTCGGTTTATGGCCTCGAATCGACATTCTACCTCATTTTGCTCTTGAAAGGCATATAACTTCATAAAAAAAACTATTTTTTTTTTATTACAACCCTACAAAAAACAAACATTTTTTCATTAAATTCCAAAATTTCTTCAACATGATAAGCTATTAATTTTTAAATCTTCGTTCAAAAAAGCCAAAAACTATTCGGGCAAACTTCTAGTCTCGTCTTGAAGCCTTAGTACGTCGGCCTATTACGATGACATTCTTAACCTCAAAAGAATTTTATCTGTCGCCTATAAAACGTTTTTGATTTTGCTCCTATTTAGGACGGATTCTTTAATAAACACCCAACCTTTTTATGGTCCTTACAAAAGCCAAATTTATTTCAGAAATGTTTAATTTTTCTTCAAAAATAACTCCAGATTTTTTATTATTTGTTAAGAGGAAACCCAAAAATTTCGGTGACCTACGCACACCTCAAATTCTGGCAAGGCAAGTCCCACCGGGGCATATTATCACTTTGTTCTGTTGAATTTTATTGAAAGCAAAGTTTCCTGAAAGGAAGATTCGATCAGTTAAGTAAATGTTGTTGTGGAAATCTTCTGTTTTTCCATGGCAACGTTTTATACAGCATATTTTTGTCTTTGGTCAAGATTTTTCATTATGTATAATGTCGAAACATTTTACTCAATTAACACATCTTAAGTTGGGGCGTGACATGCACCTCTACCACTTTGTTAGATTGCCCTCAACTTCAGATGTCAAAAGAGAGGAACCATCTACTTGACGTTGCGTACAATGGACTTTGGAAGAAAATATTTGGACAATTATCTGCGATATGTAAAACATTTACCAATTTAGATTGTCAGATTTGCATTTAAGCATTCGTTGTGTAGATTTCATAGCAAAGGTAAACTCAAGGGTAAATTATTCTCTTACCACTGAGAGGCTACTGAATTACCCCATTGCCTCTCAAACAAATAAGAGAAACTTTCTGCCTTGAACTAAACTCAACAAATATGGCATTAAAATACTTTAATACATACCTCAATACTCTTTTGTGTCCAGTTAGTCAGTGCATATCTCCGGTCATCGCAGTGGTCATACCTGCGGTCTTGGTCGTCATTTGCATAGTTGTGGTAGCCGTTTCTGTGATGAAAGGTATATAATAATTACCCAGCTGGGTTTTAATTAAAACTTTGGATAACGCTTCATGTGGAAATACAAAATACAATTGTTTGCTTGTCGCAAACTGGTAAATTCAATGTCGGCTTTACTTTCACTTAACTTGTCTTAACTTTACTTTTACAAAATTTGAATGTATTTTTCATGTTAATCCCTAATCTCCGTACGGATGTCTTTTAATTCTAATTTCAAAAACTCCATAAAACATGGTTATAGATTGTAACGGTTTGACGTTTTCTTTGGACTTGAGTCAAGTTATCTGTTACTGTATCTGACATTTGCGAGCATCTTATTGATGTGTCACAAATTGTGTGTAGTTGACAGAAATTTTAAGCAAAGGGAAGATGAGAAAATGTTTTCAAATCATTTTCTTCACTAGATTGCTCAAAAGTTAAGTTATTTAACAGCAAATTTTTACCAATAGAACACATGTAGTTTAGTATGTAGCTGAAAATTTTATCAACATTTAGCCGGGAAGTAAGAATAACATCCTGTATCATAGAATGGTCTATGATGCTAATATGATATTGTTCAATTTCACTTCATCCGATATTTACAAATCACAATTTCAATATGTCCACAACTATCTTTTTCAAGTAATGCTGATGCGAAAGGAAAAACAAGACCTTGAAAAGTAAGTTAAGCTCTTGTGTATTATAAAACATTCGATCCATTTGTGTAAATCTTAACACATGCTTAATTCAGATCCAGAAGCGAGCTGTCTGAAACGAATCCATCGGTAGTTGAATATGTTCAAGATAGATTACGTCACCCGTATGTAGCAAAGGTTGTAAATCATTCATTTAGCTGTGAAAATAACGGTAGTCAGTGAGCGCGAGAAGGGAAAAAAATTCACAAGTAAAAAGTGTAACAAAAGTTTTGTTGAGTTGAAGGCGCTACATCACATATTATACAGTAAAATTAGTCGCTACAGGGAGTTTGCTTTTATACATCAAGTGTGGTTTAGGCTTACCATACAAAAAGTATCTTCCCCAAATCCTGACTGTTCCACAAATATGTGGAGCATATAGCATAATGTTTTGCCAGTACTTACATATGGGAATGTTTACCTCTAAATCGCACATATATAGCAGTACTTCTCGCGGAACTGGTGTGTGAGCGGGCACCTAAAAATGGTATTACGTAATCGAGTTTAAAGATTTGTTAGCTTCTTTCCAAATCTTTGTCAAAATGACGAGGGCCTTTTCTGTCCAATCAATCTGAATCTTAAAAATGCCTTTTGGAAGATATGTAATTTTTTAAACCACGAGAAATTTTTGGACCAATGACACCCAACAAGAATTTTGCCCCTTTTGTTTGCTGCTATGGGCCGAAAACACCCTAAAATATGTTTTTCCAATACAGCAATCATAACATCCCTTCTTTTTGTAATGGAAATTGACGAGACTTTTTTTCAAGATAGGAAAATAAAACTTGCAACAGTTTAAGCAAAACTATTTAAATTAATCAAAAATTAATGAAATGTATTACTTTGCTATATTTTTGGGAAGAAGGGGTTCAGTTTATTAGAAAAACTACCATATTTTCATAATGATTCACACAGTTAAGAGTGTACACTAAATTCATATGCGCTAAACATTCCCATATTAGATTTTCTCTTTCATGTCATTTCAGTGGTCTTACGGAGTCCTTGAAGCCACTAAAGGTATGACTACATTATATATGCGTATTGCAGTTGTTCGGAATATTCCAAACTTAATTAGAAGGTAACAAAGGTCGATGTTCATAATATAACCGAGCTGGTCCGTTGTCCGCTGTTGGATGAGGGAGGTGGTCTCTTCCAGGTCACTGGTTGGATCAAGCTACAATCCTGGACAAAAATGATGGGACATTTTTGCCCAAATGTAGCAACACGTATGCAAAGACTCGTTGGTTTTCCAAAATCCCCTCCCCCCTAGTTCAATGTTGTACTCGACAAAATATTCTCAAAATTTCAAAAATTGCAACATAGAACGGGGGAGCGGGGGACTGCCCCATGTATTTTTGTCCAGGATTGTAGAAGCAATTTACTGGCCAGGCTAGGTAAAGACAACAATCAGTCAGATGATAACTGCTTTTTTGCTATGTCTGAAACAAATGGGCCACAAAAACGTGTTCGCCTTTCTCCACATAAGTCAAATACCGACGAAGGGTGGATGCTATTGTGCTGGGCAACTCCTAGAGGCCAGAGCCCTTCATGTTCTGCCTTGTAGTCCTGTCTAAACCAAACCAAGGCTACTCCTGTGTAAAGACTATATGCAAATTTATAAAGCAAATCTCCTGTACTAACTCTTGATTAAAAAATTAAATGACGCTTTAGCTGAACGCACGGAATTCCCCGTTCTTTCAGACTGTTTAATGGATGCGTATGATTTACTAGGCTAATGCCTCCGTGACAGGCAAGGACTTCTGAGACTTCTAAAATCAGGGAGCTGCTAAAACAGACAACGGTATGGTCCTTCAACCTGAACAGCTAAACTGAGGTGTTTCCAGTGTAGCCTTCTCTTCCTTCATCCTTTCCGAAGTGCTGCAAAAATGATAAAAAAGAAAGTACTTCAGAGGTCCTGCTACGTCGTTTCATCAGTTTCAAGAAAGTCAGAGAGAAATTTTTCTATGACTCTATGTCTCATCACATCTAATTGGGTTGCTCTGGCAGACAGACTGAATTACCTTTCATTTCAATTGACAGGCACGGTCCCTTCAGCCCTCCCCATGCACACTTTTGTAGACTTACACTATATATGAATAGTTAAGGACCCAAATATTAAAGTTTGGTAACACATGTAAAAAGTGGTATTTTTCACGTCACATACGCTGTGTTATATTCTGCAGCTGGAAAATATTGCACACCATAAATTACATGCAAACGCTAAGGAACGATATGAACTGATACGTGCCAGAGCAAACTTATATTAAAGGACTTAAAAGCGCTACTCACTATGAAGACCCGTGTTCGTTTTCCTCCAAATAGTACTTAATTCCAGTTATGGCAGCAATTGAAAAATCATCAAATACAGATGTGTCACAGAATACATTTCTTTAAGAGTCTTTTTAAACGCACATAATGTGGGTTATGGTCTTCTCCCAGTTCCCGGCAGGGCCACATCTCCCCCTCGAGCATTATCTCTTTTTTTCTGGAACATTCCTTTCCAATTGGGAAACTAGGAAACCCAATACTGACATTCTTTTATCGCAATAACCATGTATTCATATGTTCATATGTTGTCGTAATGGTAAGTCACTATTTAAAGCCAAATTTCATTATCATTGCTATTTGTGTATGACCCTTGCATGGAAGCAAGTACTTTGTTTTAGGAATAAAAGCGGTTTATAGGCGCTTTAATTTAAACTTGTTGACTTTGTTGGGATATATTTGCTGAGAAGTATCCAAAACTTTGGAAAAAATAAAACAGAACAAGGCAGCCCATTTCGTGAACCCCAGTCCCCTCTTCACATGAATGCCTCGTGTATTGGTCAAGACCTTTATATGTAAATTCCCTAACCCCCGCGGTTTGTTTAATTCACGCGGCTAATGCGGTTTGTTTAATTCACACCTTTGCCGAATAAAGCACAAATTAACTATCTTGTCTAGTCTGAACATAAAATGCCAGCAGCAGGTTGCAAAGCTATTGTCTCAGGCGTGTGCCCAAAGAACGAAGGAGAATCCGCTCTCTCCCCCTCCTTCGCCTCTTAGATATGCGTCTAGTACCTTTTTATGTTAATTTTTAAAATACTCTTAGTATTTTACTATTTATGTGACTGGAAAATGTCTGTCAAGTACGGTACCCTTTTCAGCGACACGCTTTTAAATAAAAGCAGTAGTCAACTTAACAGTGGCGCAGCCAGAGGGGGAGAGGGGGCATTCCCCCCCCCCCATGGATTCAAAATCACGTTTTGCCCCCCCCCCCCAAAAAAAAAAAAAAAATCCACAAAGATACAATCCTCCTATTACAATCCAAAATTCTTAGTACACTCTTAAATCAAAAGAGTGAACTTAGTCACTCTTTGATCGAGTGAAAAGTGTAAGTTCCCTCCATTAGAGTGATAATTCACTCCAAGAGGAGTGAAGTTCCCTCCAAAAAGAGTGAAATTACCTTAAAACGAGCGAAGTTTCCCTCTTGACGGAGTGCCCACAGTGATCGCTCTTAAAAAAAAAAAAGAGCGATCATTGCAGCCACTCGTGGAAGAGAGAATTTTCCCTCTTCCTCTAGTGAATTTCACTCTTTTTGGAGGGAACTTCACTCTTGTTGGAGGGAACTTCACTCCTCTTGGAGTGATTTGTCATTCTAATGGAGTGAATTTACACTTTTCACTCGATCAATGAGTGAATAAGTTCACTCTTTTGATTTTAGAGTGTATAGTCTTCTTAATAGTTTTCTTCAGTAGATGTATAGGCCTATACTGTTTGTAAAGAACGGCAATAGGTATAAGTGTTGACAAGCAGTATTAGACTTCATAAAACTTTAATATTGCTAATACGATGTTGCCCCCTTAAGAGTTTGTTTGCCCCCTTTACAATGAAATCCTAGCGACGCCACTGGTCAACTGTGTACCTAACCAAAAAGTAATTTAATCTAACAGTCAAAATATTTGACTTCTAATGTGTTGGTGCACAGTTGGCTACGTAATTGGCAAATTTAAAAAAAATCCATTTTTAGAGTGCAGTATTCATTTTCAGCCCACTATCCTTTCACTTTGCGCCAATGGTGACGGTGCTCCACATTAATAGCCAAAAATTTTAGCCCTTTTTTAAAAATCCTGGGTGCTTCTGTGCACTATTTAATGAGGGAAGCAATCCGTTACTGTGCGCAAATGAGGGGAGTTGTAGAATTGTAGTATTAAGCTACTTCCGTTAATGACTAAGGTATATATTAAGCAAATTTACTTTAACACATGGTAAACCAAATTTCTGGAGATTTAGGCGAGTTTCTTCAGGAAACTCCCTGCCACTGTTCCGGAGGGGAGGAAGTTTTCACAATAGAGGGGAATTTGCTTCTCTGAACGGTATGGATACTTATGAGCAACTGTCTACCTCTTCATTGTTGTCGGGTTGTGGAATAAAAGTGTATGTATTCAAATGTGATATAACAGTAAACCACAAGAGACCTTCCACAACTTATTTACAAAAACAAGTGCTGGCACGATACACCTGTGCAAGTTTATGCGGAAACTAGTGCACAAAACTAGCGGCTGTGTCGAGTCGATAATTTAAACTGAGGACAAAGAACGTAGCAAAATCGCTCGATATCTCAAAATCGGCGCCGTGAACAACCAAAGATGATGAAACTTTTTTATTCCCCTATTAACAAAGATTTTAAAATTAACGAATTTCTCTTCACTAAAGCCGGTAAAAATTGAAAGATTATTTTGAACATTCATCTCCCCTGAATTTGCGCGGTAGCATCGCAATGAATCATGGGAGATATTTGAAAATGGCGCCGATTATAGCAAAGTATTCCGCCAACTGGATAAAATTGATTTAACCCGAGAGCGGCTATCTCCTGCCATGTTCCGAAATGTTTGTCGTCTTATGACCGCATTGTTCAATGCCCACCTCACCATCATAAAAAAATTCTTTAGAATCCCATTTAGTTGTGTGCTGTCAGTCTCTTGTACCCCATATTGGGGAGTTATAGAGAATAAATTGAACTTGAGTACTGTGTGTAAAAAAACAGAACGTAGCTGGTCCGACTTAAAAACTATCGGTTAGAAACTGAGCCACAGAACCTTATCTAACTCAGCTTATTAAACTCAATGTAACTTCCAATATCAACCACATAAGTTTTTATCATTTGTACAATTTCCTTAAGCAACATGTATTTTCGCTGATTTAATGTTGTTTTGTTTTTGTTATTTAACATAATCTTGTTTTGGTGCATTTTATTTCCAGGCAAGCGTAAAACACTTTTCCCCGAATCCTTTTCCCTGCAGTGGTCTATTCCCGGGCCGAGAATTATGACACAAAATTATCAAGAAACTTTGGTGTCCAAATACAAATACCACAAAAAACATAGGCAGCGGTGAAAAATTATACCTCTTAATATTTTGAAGAGACTCGTCAGTCTAATTCAGAGAGCAGGTCTTTTTCAACAGAGGTTTTCCAGAACAAAATACTTACGGTAATTCAAACAAAGTGCTAACATTAAATCAAGACGTTTTTTCTTCTCAGATTAAATCGTTAGCGTTTCAGCTTTTATATTACTTTGTTGTGACTATTATAACAATTACAGGTTAAGGAGCAAGAGGAAAGAATAAGTGAACTTCAAAATGATAAATCTGAGATGAAGGTAGGTTATAAATTTTTCCCTCTGTAACACTTAAACAATGTTGAAGGTTTTTGCTAAAATGAATGGTATAGGTCTTTCACTGCTAGTGCAACTTTACTTTCAGAATGCAGTTGTGTGACCCGAAGTGACAGTTGGTTTGCTGAGTTTAAAATTCGAAAAGTTTTAGTGGTCCGTGAACAGGAGGCTTTTCGAGTCTACGCAAAGAGGGACGCTCAAAAGGAGATGTCATATTCCTCTTCACAATAACAGATGACGCTCTAGCCCACTGCACCAATAATTTAGTAACATCAAAGAATGTGGTAATTAACTACACTTCACTGTGTCGTGGGTGTACTTGTAATCAGAAAGTTGTCCCGTACAGCTTCCTAGAGTAAAAACATCCCGTTCGGATATTCTGCCGTTGATGTCAGGCATTCGATAGGACTATCTATAAGCAGTTTAGTGTGACTTCATTCTAAGTTAGTTTCTGGATGTTGTAGGCATAAAGTACAAATTTGATGATTCCCATTAAAAACGGTGACTGAGTTTTTTCTTTTTAACACTCTAAAAAGGTTGGTTAAAAAGCTAACCAACACTGGTCACGTATGTCAAATACCTGAAATTGGTTAAAGTTTACCCAATAGTTGTTGATTAATGAGTTATCCAAGAGGTTTTTTACCACTTAATTGGGTAACCAGCCTGTGGGGAAACCAAATAAACAACACATATTGGGGAAAACTTACCCAATTTCAGGTATTTGACATACGTGACCAGTTTTGGTGAATTTTTTTAACCAACATTTTAAGGGTGAAACAGTGTCGATCAAAGTCAAAAAATTTTGTTTAAAGACTTCTACAAATGCTTTAACCAGAAAACTTGTTGAAATTTTGCTAGTTAGCCTTCTGAAAATTTCGAGAAATGTATATGATTCCTGGGAAATCTGAAATCACTTACATACGAAAATCCAGCTAAGTGAAAAACAAGGGTCCCATGTTTCAAGTTCAAGGACTTGAAAATTGATTGAGTAATGATTAAGTGATGCATTTTACCTCTTTACGTATGCATCAATATACATAACAAAATGTTTCACAGCTAAAAGCATGGGAGATATTCAGTATTCAAACCGTAAAACCATTAACAGTGGAGATATGACCAAACAAAAAGATACAAAGAATAAAATTCAGGAATAAAGACCGAAAGATTCCAACATAAAAAAGAACACACTCAGCATAAATAATTGAACATTCTCTACATTTGGTATTTGATTTCGTCATTTTGATTCTGTGTTCTTTTCCCAAGCATTTTGAACAGAATACAAAATGGACAACATTTACGCTTACGTTGTAAATTACAAAAAACATTTTAATATGCTCCGTGTGTAAAGCGTCCTTAACGTTATTATCATCAATGAACTTTAACAAAAATTCAAAAATAGGGTGGTTTCTGGATTCGCGGTGAAGTTTATATCATGTACAAGCTTACCCCCCCCCCCCCCATTTTAAATAGCTGATGATAGCACAATTCATTTAGCTATGAGCTATAGCTAGCCCTTTCGAGACTCGTTACTCGACTTTGTTAGTCCAACCTATGAGCATTTATTTCCACATAATTTCCTGGCTTGCAATAACCGCAAATGAACTGTTATTACAATTGCCTGTTGCTTCCCATCCCTTTCAAATAGAAGTTTTCATTTACTACACGTAGACACCATAAATCGCAGTCTCTTGATGTTGACAAAAAATGGAAGAAATTGGCTGTAGAGTAAAGGTCATTGCCACCACTTATCATTGGTAACATCTTAGAGTGTGGCTTAAGAGTTAAATTTAGTGATTACGGGGTACACAGTTTTGCTTAGAAAGGAACAGAAAATTAATTTGTAATGCCAGTTGCTCCAGATAGATTACACTATTTATTTCATATATGTTACCTCTTGTGTCTACTTGAATTGTTAATATGAGTATCTCTGTAATAAAGATTTCTCTTAATCAATTTGACTGCAACCAGTGTTCAGGTAAGCTAATATTTGTTGAAGTTTGGGGCCGTATGAAGTAAGTTAATGTTAATACGAGTCACCAAGCTGCCAAGTGACGAATATTAATAAAATCATTGTTTTTGCCTTCACCTTGGAAGTTCACATAATGAGCTTGAGGCCAATTTATTTATCAGCATGTTTGTAATATACAGTACGGAAGCAGAAATAAGCTCTTCTGTCGAAATAAGCTTTATTACAAGAGAAATAAGTCTGAAAGTAACAAATTGAATTCATTTTGCTTCAGACTAATCATGCCGATACATTTCTCATTTTGACATCTTCAGTTTTGAAAGCATGTCTTGAACTGAAAGTATATTTTCTCCTTGACCTTTGAAATACAACTTCTAAATTAACATTGGTATCCTCAACAGGAACAAATTAATCAAATGAAAGACGGAGAGAAGAAGTTACAGGATGAACTTTCGGCGATAAAGGTAACTAAAAATTTGTTTATCGTTTGGGTCACAGCATCCGATAAATTTTAGCGAGATTTCAACAAGTAACGAAATAAAAGCAGTCTCACTTCTACGAAAAATGGTTCATACAATTTCTTCGAGTCTTGGAGTCTTCTGAGGCTTGGTCTCCAGCTATTGTTCTTCTAAATTTAATGTTGTTAACCATGCATTTATTTATCAAGTGTTTGGAATGTCTTAAAATTGGATATGTAAAGGGCGATATTAATTGAAGCAGGGAGGTAAACACCTCCCTGATTGAGGTATATAGGTGTTTTTTATAGCAGCTCTGCAGAAATGCGATCCCGCCTACTTTCTGATATTTTCAGTAACAATTTAATGATATTTTAAAAATTTGTTAACCTCTGTTTGATTGGAAATTCTGAGGATCCCTTGCTCCATTTCATGGGAGAATCAAGCCTAAGAAAGAAGAAAAATAGAGCACCATATTGCTTAAAAGCATTTAAAGACAACAACAACTAATTTCAGAAGAGAAAGGGGACAAGTGCCCCCCTCCCCCTTTATGCGTGCCCCCCCCCCCCTCCCTTTATGCTCTTTCCCAGCAGGCCGGTAAAAGGGGACGATGTGTTCAATCTGTCTCCTCCACATCAAAATATGGTCACGCTTTTGTTTTTCATTTGGTTTAACCAATCATTTTACACGCTACTTACAAGCGTAGAAAATTCTATTTCCATCCGTCTACGGGGTAGTGATTTTTTTAGGATCTTGCACGCCCCTTTTCAGTTGATGGCAGCGTTCCTATAAGAGAGTTGTTTGGGCAGAATTAAAATTTTTGTGGTAGATAATTCTTTCCCCATCCCCGAACTGAAATGCGCTCGTACGCCTATGACTCCATTCGCCACCTATAGACCTAGAGAAGGGAACTTATGCAATGTTTTCCAATAACGGGAAATCTCCAGAACTCACCATAACTTTCCTGATGGAAGAACAGTTGACTCCCTGTTTGGGTTTTGACGAACCGCAATATTGCACCACTCTATGCACCGTTCTTCCAAAGAGACCAAAGTGGTAAAGCAATTATCAGTACTTTATACGGGAGAAAAGGGTCAATGTTTTGTGATATAGAGATAGGCTGACCCAAAGCTGTCTTCGAGTTATACTAGAGTGTATGGCGGAATTTTGCCAAGTTCATCGCTTTCATAGTAGGCGCAATTGTAAGCTTACGGTTCAGCCGGAGTTGGCTTAAATTCATTCTCGTCCAGACCCTTGAAAGATGATGTTGCAAATATATGAAGATCCCAGATAGGTACCACAAAGTGTTTCCCATGCGGATCATTTGAAACGCGCATTCTATAGTTAAAATAAAATGAAAGGAAACCATTGTACAAGTACAAAGATTTTAACGTACTGATGAGCAGCTGTCGTTCTGCTTTTCTTCAAATGACCATTTGCCAGAGAAAGTTGTAACGTATTCAGTAAATATGGAGTGGTTATCTGGTTACACGATTTTGACAGAAAATACATCTTTCCGGACCCTTATAATCTGTCGAATTCGAAATACAAAATATGACATCCAGTGAAGTTTGCTTTCATATTTCATGAAGGAGGTATCCAGAGGAGTAGACAACGAAGAGCAACCATTGGTCTTGGTCATTTTCTAACAATGTACTTAAGTACCGGTTATTTCTTAGAAGTAATAATGACTTAAGTTATATAAATTGAAGGTCTTATTGGGGTATACTGATCTCAATCTCTAGATGCCAATAATGTACATTTAACGATGATAGAAGTTTTGCACTAGGTTCGTTCCTTTTTACATAAAATCTTTAATCAAGACGAAATATAACTACCACCTTCCTTCTATGATTTTGTTTTATAATTCGTGAAAGAAAAGAATGGAAGATTCAAGTGTTCTTAATCAATATAACTGTACCTGTATTTCCGCAGAGAGAATGAAAGTGTTATTTTCTGCCAGATGAAAAAAACTAGATAAAAAGATAAAGGTTTTGGTTAGCCATGACTTATGTAGGGCTGAGGTCCGCCGTATCTGCTTCAAAGGGTCCCTGTAGGCCATTCTAGCCCCTTTCACCAAAATTCCTAGCTCTGCCACTGCCAGGAAACTGCCATAGTTTTCCTGACATAAGGCCTCTGTGGTGATCGTTTGTAGTTCTCTATCTTTTTCAAGCCGCTTAAAAATTTTGAACTTGCTGTTAACCTTTGTATTCTATATTGAAAAAAACAATCAATATCTCTTAAATGAAACGTAATTTTTTGGTAAGTGTAGCATTTTCTTTTCTTTTTTATTTCTAATTCCAGAAAAAGTATGAAGAACAAGAACAGGATCGTCTTCAAACAGCAGAGATCAAAGTCAGTATCAGACTGTTTCTTCATCACTTGCTGCACATGTAAATTAAAAGAGTAATAGAACAGAAACAGTTGACAAGTTGACATTCCTTAATTTCCTAAAGAGAATGAAAATAATGTACAATAATACAATAATGAAAAAAAACAATAACTCCATTTTCAAGCTCGAACGTTTATTCTTTTATCAATGAGTTATTTGGCCATTTGTAACAGGGACATATGCAACAATGATAATGAAATTGCATTTGAAAGGTGTGGTGGATTTTCTTCGTCCAATAGAAACACTTAATGTTTTAAACTTTTGGTTAAAATAAATTGTTTTACATTTTGCAATATCAGTTTGCACGCATGGAGAACTTTCACTGGACTGTAAGCAGAATCTTGATTAAGATCCCATTAACATTGTTTTCATTATCTCAGGGCGAACGAGGGAAACTTCAGGAATTGAACCAGGAACTTAGTACCAAATATGAAGGGCTCAAGGTAACCAGATACCTTTTGGTTTTATTTTACATACTTGATATTCACAAAAATACTATTTTCGTGCCAATGATGACAAACACATGGAGAATAGTGCGTTTGTTTGTGCATCTGTAAAGGTCGATTAAGTACCGCAATATTTCTCATTTTATCGATGCAGAGCAATCATGAAAAGACGGAAAAGGCCTACAAAGAATTAGTTGTCATTCATTTTAAACTGAAGGTAAGATAAGTACATATAAAGCTGCAATAAAAAGAGATATTGTAATTATTTGGTTAACTCACGAGAAAAATCCGCCAGTTTCTTCAAAAAGAAAGTACACAGACGGCGATCCTGCAGGGGACCCAGGACATGTCCCACACCCCTAATATGTGAGAAATCAATCATTGACTTTCAATTTTCCACAGTGATTTTGGGAAAATGTGGCCATGTTCCCCAAATACTGAAAACAAATAACAACCCTTGAGAGAGTACCGAGTGTTTTTACTCCTATACTTTCAGTTATATATCATTATATGACCATGTTGCAGACAGTGTTATAAAATTGTTAGTGAATCCTAAATTCTTCCTTTCCATTCTGCCTTTCACATTCTTCAAAAGTTTAATTTTAGTGAGTAATTGTGTTTATGACCCATGTGGGCATTTTTCAAAGTGAGCATTTTTGAAAAGAAGACAATAAAATGCAGTAGAATTATTATGGGTAAATAGTATAAAATACTGTCGGCAACTTGGAAATTTATACATGCCCTCATCTAGGTTAATTATTATGGTTGATTATGTTTATTTAATTTTTTAATTAAAGGAATTGTGCACCTAACGTTTTGGGCAGGTGCTGGTTGGGTAATTTTGGGGGTCATCCAATTGGTCAAATATTTTACTCAATTATTAAGTAAAGCCGTTACCCAACTGACGGCTGTTAAGCAAAGTTTGCTTTTTATTGATCAGTAATATACGAGCCCTCTGTTGGTGAAACGTTGGTAAAATCGTTTGTCAAACTACTAATCTTAAGAGTGCACGTTTTGGAACCTGTAATCAAAAAGGACAACGCCAGTGCAACTGTTTGTCCTCTTAGAGGCTGTTACGTCTTCATTGACTACTAAATTCATTTCACACATTTGATCCATCTGATAACAACTTATGTCACCTGAAAGCCATTTTGTCCCTTCGGTCGGGCTGCGGGCCTGTTCGGAATTTTGTTCCTTTTAAAGAATATCATATATTACATATTAGCTCTCACTCTAAAAACGTTCGGTTCAAATCGATCCAGGGAAGGATCAAAGGGTCACTGAACAGAAAAAGGATAACATATTTGACTAGATTTAGCTCATTTCGAACCGAAACTAGAATAATATTTGAACCTTTTAGGTTCAGTGCCCATTTGATCTTTTTCCGGTTTAATTTGAACAGGACGTTTTAAGAGTGTGTGAAGTCATATTTCTAGAGAAACTCCTACAGTTTAATTCTCATTGGAGATCGACAATAGAGATAAAGCATTTTGCAAAAGGAACAACGAAACGAACTTCTCAGACATCGAATTACCAGTCCTCAGATCAAACGTCCCTATCGCCCCTATCATAGCGATGGGAGATCCTATAGATGGACCCTAAGAGCGCATAGGGAATAGCGCCGTTGGAATTGATTTAGTGGTCGGTGACGATTACGACACCGTCACCCTACCTGTACTGAGTAAGCGCGTACTAAAGCATCAGGGAGGTCAGGAGAACCTTTTCATCCTGTTTTTAGTGTTTGAATAATATAATCGGACCGACATCCATTTTAGTAGCCATTTTACAATTTCTATACGCATATCTTCAATGATATTCTACTTAGTCATACTTTTACTGTATTCTATTTACCTATGCTGGCAACTAATGTTACGATATTTATAGCGTAAGCTGTATCTCCAGGTAATTTCTTGAATCAGACAGTGAGATTAAGCAAATCGTAAATTACGATTGTGCAAAAAGCGGTTACTACATTTCTCACTTTCAACACATAGTTTTATTTTTTTATATATTTTTTTGATTTGATCTAAGAAATCCGAAGAGACAGCTCAAAGAAAGTACCGCAGCCTAGTGATGGAACACTTGGTAAATATTTAACACAATTTGATATCTTTGTCATAACATCATTAGTTATAGTTTAAAAAACTGAAAATTCTGTGCGTTTACATGCAAGCTAAAGCAAAATTTGCTTTTATATTTGCGTACTTTTAGGAGTCAAAATAGTATTAGTGATCGGCATAAGCGTACCGGGGCTTTTCAGTTATCGGTTTTTCCATTGCCCGAAAAAAGTAATTCTGCCATAAAGACTATAAAAGAGGAGCGCACACAAAATTTCGGCCCCTCAGATTGCCAGAAATAGCATTATCCAGTCTTATACGTAAAATCTAATCAGTCGCTATTTCCTTTTGCCGTTTGCAATAAAATGCTAACTTCAAAAAAGTTCGCAAACTGCAAAGTGATCAGAAAGTTAATAAAATAAAATACTTTGACCCGAAAACTGTAATTTTGCTCTAGAAACCAGCTGAGTGGAGGTCATTGGTTGACGAACAGAAAATTTTGAAAAACCTCTACCGAAAATTGCGTTTTCATGCTTGTAAAGGGTATCTAAAATTCTTTACTTTTTAACAATTTCCAATTTCAAAATGGATTTCCAAAATCCACGTCTTTTAACCATTTTTATCAAATATCTTTGTTTCCTTTGTGATTCGTGTCCACACTACCCAAAGACTTTGGCAGTAATCCGTGACTTCTTGTCACATGTGCGACAAGTAGTTATTCCTTTCATCCCAACTACTTATCGCGCACCTGACATTCTCTCAGGCAAGGAGTCCACCCTTGCCTGAGAGAATGTCATTTTTGAATAGTCCCTAACTCCTTGTCGCATGTGTGGCGAGGAGTTGGTCCTTATCCCACGGAAAAGAGTATGAGGAAATCCTTTTGGGCTATAACTTTGTCCAAATAAACAAAACGTTCTGCAAAAGGAAGTGTCCATATAAAAGTAGAACATCCATTTAGAAAATAGAAATTGTTTTTAGCTTTTGTTTGTAATGATGGAAAAAATCAGCAACTTGCAAAATCATCAGAAAATTACCACAGAAAATATACCCTAGCATAAAATGAAATGGCCTTAAATCTTTTCTGGGAAAACTGCAACGGAATTGAAAGTATGCTAATATTTCGTTTTTGTGACTCTTGGCTAGATTCATAATCCGCTGCATTTATCAATTTGTCTATGTGACTGGCCGAACTCCTTCTAAACTGTAAATGATTTTACTGTCCTAACCTATTTGCATGAAAAATTTGCAAACTATTGCTCACCGCACCTGAACACCCTTTAGTCCGATATCTCTTTCTCGTTCGCCTGTGCCGACCGGGGAAGCCCCCCCCCCCCCCTCCTTTGAAGATGCAATTTGTTGCCACAGATGCTACCTTTTAGAGTAAAACTTGGAATTTGACAACATTTGAGACAATCCCTCCCCTCTGGAAAATTTTTTGGGAAGCTGAGTGACCTAATATGCAATCTGATGCCACATGCTACTTTTTAAAAAAGTCTGTGTTACTAAAGCACGTATTTTTAGGATCTGAAAATGGCATAAGTGGGGGCCGTGGTGCGATGCCCCCTGCCCCGAGTACGCCACTGTACAAAAGTAATCAGGAAATCGTTTCTCCTTCAAAGTATACGTCGTGTAAGGAATGTGTTCAAAGATGAGAGCTTGGACGTTTATATAAATCTTTTAATATAAGACTTGCACTGCAGCCGGAAGGTCAAGGATTCGTCACCGGATCATACCAAAGACTTTAGGAATACTTAAGATGGAACGAACCTACTGTCAATTGTGCTTCGCACTCGACATAAGCAAAGGAGTAGGGGAAACAATTAGCCAGTTAGCCACAACTAGGAAAAGGCCCTGGCTGGCCCAACTTAAACCATTATTGGTTGAAGCTGAACCGTAAATAGAGGTTTAAACCTCATATAACTAACTTTTAATATTGAATCATACACTGCCGACCATCTGACTTTTATCAGGTTCTGAAAAATAAAATGATATTCAAGTGCTAGTGCTAGGCGATGCTCATCATTATCTCCTCTATTAGTGATTTAGTGTTGTTCAATATTTTACCAAATTAATTTTCTATTCATTTAGGACAAGATAGCATTATCCTGTCGTATCAGTCCAAGAGCAACGACTTCCACAGAATTCATTCAGAGTGAACGAAAACTTACATATGGGGTAAGAATTCTGTCAGCATCGATAGATGGTCTGCATTTATGTTACTTTACGTTCAGTATTCACGATAACCTTGGTCTATCCATTAGCTTTTACTCGTCTTTTCTTTTTTTTTATAACCGCAATGGAAACTTCAAACTGTAACACTGTTCCATTGGCTATTACCAGTTGACATACTTAACCTTAATAACCAAGGTTACTTACAAGTGACATTTTATAATAATTAACTGAACATATCCATGTCGCAACTCTTCTCCTGTGGTGAACTCTTCATAAGTTTGCATTTTGGGCCAACACCATGTACACAATATTCTCATTTTCAAGGTGGTTCCATTACTATAGGAACTCTTGAATTGAAATTTAAGTATATCGAGATAATAGGGTTATGTCATCTAATGCCTAAAAAGTGTTTTTGTTTTTAATACTTAGAAAACATCTTACAACTTCGACCAACTGTATTCAAAGGAAACTTCGCAAGAAGCTATTTTCAAGTCTTTGAAGAGTTACATTCAGGTAAAATTAGGAGTTCATACATATCCTTGATAGAAACCCTTAAACGAAAATATTTGCTATCTACTTTTAATATCATATGAGGCAATAGAAGTATGATTGTTCTGATATTCCACTCTTCATCTTTCCTTAGAATGCAATTGACGGAGAAAATGTTTTCGTTGTTGCTGTTGGAGGATCAGGTTCTGGAAAGACGTTCACTGTGTATGGCGAGGCTGGGTCAAAACGAAATCAAGGTCTTGCTCCCCGAGCTGTCGAGCGGATTTTTAAACAGAAAGAAAAATTACAAAAGATCGGTTTTACAGTAAGAGAAAAAGTTCTAAAATGAAATACTTATTTCGAACAGCCTAGTCCCAGTAAAACATCTTGCGCATTGATTTTGTTCAAAACAACATTGAATTTCTTTTTTCAAATGAAAGTAATAGTCTGCATAAAAAAGAGCCAAGATTTATTGTTTTAACACAACACCCGCTTCCGTCATTTGCCTCTTTAGCCTAGCAGCCAGAAAAAGTAACACTGATTATTAACTAAATTGCTTGAATTTGATATGTGAAATGAAACTCTTTCATTCATTTTTCATGATGGTTGAGTGTCTATTTTAAGATTAATATTACCTATCGACCTATATAGCAATCGGACAAGTTGACGCTATACCTTTTCATTTTGTTTTTTCATAACGCATTTTTGAAGGTTAATATCAAAGCAAGATACATCCATGTTTGTTGTGGGACTGGCAAGGGAAAGGAAAAGTACTCTCTAACTTCGCCTACCAAGGATACTTCGTTAAAATTTACAGAAGAAAAACATTTATTACAAAATGGTTCCGAACTATCAATCAAGCTGTTTGAGATATCAAGTTTCAAAGACGTGAGCTTTCATGACCTTTTTTTTCATATTTGTTCATTATAGCATTAACCTTATTGAATTGTAATATTTATATTCCTTTGGAATTCCGTATCTATTTACGCACCATAAGAAAGTGCCTGAATGCTACAGAGAGAACATTATTTATTTTCATAGCGTTAACCTGTAAATGTACTTGTAGTAAAACCTATCTGGTGTTCCAGCGAGCTGTTACGGACAGCTCCCTGGGTGTTCTTAGCAATGCTACATTGTTAATGCCCACGCAAAGACCGTGGAGATATATCCCTGATACCTTTTCGATGCAGTTTCATTTCAAGTATAGACTTGGCCTAAAGTATCATGCATTCCTAACTTCACTTCATTTTGTACTTAAAAGCAACTGCCCAAGGAGTTTGCTTTAACCATGTCATCTTTCTTGTGTTCAATAAAGGCATTGACCGTACTAGAAGGAGAGACTAGTTCGCGCCAAATGAAGGAGAAAACTAATCAGCAAAATGTAGAAAACCTGCATGGCATTTTTCAGGTGACAGTGGAAACCATTGATAAGAATACCACGGTATCTACAGGCACGTATATTAGTATTTATATGAATCTAAAGTGACCTTAAGTTTCAATACAACGAATATTTCCCCGTGACGTCACTACCGGGGACTTAGAAGTGCTACACGCCCAAAATTTTTAAATTTTGTCGGGGAAATGTTCGACCTGTCGGGAAAAATATCCACTCTCTTTCAGAAATTTATTTCGTCACAAAAAGCCCAGTTTGTCTTTTGTGTGTGTGTTTCTCTTTCTTTTCGGTATCTCAAAGTGAACCTACCACCATTGTGCTGGTGCTCAGCATAAGCAATGGAGTAGGGAAAACAAGCTGGTGAGTCATAACCGGAAAAGGGGGCCGTGGCCGGCTCGACTTGATCCAATTGGTTGGAAACTGGGCAGTAAAGCTTCATTTAACCTAACCTATCGTTAAAGTTTAGAGTCCTTTGTACTCTTAACAAAGATAATCTGATTACGAGAGTTTTAGTTTCTAGTGGTGGCCGATCCACGGGGAGGGGGACTCAGGTCAGCTCTCAATTTATAGTTGTGTATATACTCTTGTTGGATGGACGTTTGGCCTAGGGTGAATGAAAAGCACTCCAGAGGGGTCTGTTGGCGCTTTATGATCTCGGAGATTGTTAGTGGACAGGTGTAACAGAAATTCAGACCAGGATTTGGGGCAATAGCATACTGGTTGCCGGGGCCATAGGGAAGGGGTTAGGGACAAATAGTATGACCTAGGTTATATATTTGGTAATGGAAAGGAATTAAACACAAATGTAACAAAGATATAGAAGATGGATATGAGAGTGTTGCAGCCAGACTAGTAAATGGAATGGAATACATAATTCATAATGATTTTGTATCCCCTCAACCAATCTGATACGTACAATATTACCATTTTCCACGACTGATTTTTTTCAATAATTGAGAAATTGCAGGCATGAGATCCATATTTTAAGACTGGGTACATGCCGCTTTGAACACTCAAGACGGGTAAAGTCAAAACTTTTCCGCTAGGCCCCGCGCCAACTGATGGTCGTTTCGCCCATAAACCCTTCCCTCCCCCGCGATATTTGTTCATTCCGCCTCACCTAGTAGTTACGATCTCTTCGGAAAATACCTTGGTCGGAAACTGAGACAATATTTTGTCAGGAAGAAGTTTCGGCACCACCCCCCCCCCCCCCCCCCCCCGCCCATCCTTACTGGTCGGAACCTAGAGACACCAATATGTTTTTAAAGGCAGAGAAAGAATCAAACTTTACTGAAAGTAATTTAATTATGTTACAAGCAGTCATTGGAACTAAAGTTTTTCAAAAAGTTGGTTGTTATTTATCATTCAAACGATTTCCAATCAGAATGACATTGCATTTTGAGGGGTGAGGACTTTTGCAAAACAAGTTTTGACCATTTTCATCCAACTTTAACATATTACTTCATGTCAATCTGAAGCATAGGCTGCTTTGTACAAATAAAGTTACACGAACAAAATAACAAATAGTCTGTCAGAACAAAGTGCCTGATATCATGATGAAGTATTTCAATGACTTAGGCTATACGCAATTTCAGTGTGAGAGATCTCTCCTGTGCAGAATAATGATTGATGTTTCGTACGGGCTAGTTATGTGTATTAGTAATCATGATGCGTTTTTGCTTTTATTTTGTCAGTAAAGTGGCAAAGCAGAGAAACGTAAGGACTTATGTAGAATAACACTCCCCAATGAATGAAGGTCATGTTTGTACATACCCACTTCGTATAACAATCCCTCCCTAATGTAGGTATAAAGCACCTTCAGTTTTCAGCCTGACTATAGTAGGAAATTCTTACACAACAATAAATCATCGTTTCTGTCAATTCCTCGTCGTGCGGTAAAGGTTTCTATTTTAAGGAAAAGTAACCCCTAACAGGCGTTAGAAGTTGGAAGTGCATGTTTGCATGTTATATACTAATATGGAATAAATAAAGAGATAATAGGCCTACAGTGCTCATGTCAGCCATGTGAAGCTGTGCATGTGTGTTTCAGCGAGTGAGCCATGAGCTATGTGGGTGAGTACTAGCAGAAAATGTGTTATGCGAACTCTCTGTAAACCATGCGTCTGTCGAAATAAACTTGGAGCTTACTAAAGATTATAGAAACTTGTACGGACTCAATTGATTTTTTTATACAATTTTCTTTACTCAAAGTAGAAAATTTGGTAATTTAAAAAAATATTTTCCACGTTTGCTTTGAATGTTTGTTCAAAAAGTAATAAATCCACAACAAATGACAGAACGAAATGGCCCGTTGGATACATAGGACTACGTTCCTCTTCAAATTAGAATGCGAATGTGGTTGATATCCCTAGTCAACAAAGGTTCTCAAATATTTTTCTTTTACAATAACTCGTCATACGGAAATTTAAGATGTTTATTGGCATATTCAATCGAAAAAAGCAATATAGAGTGACTTTCTTTTCTACCTGAACAGGAACTTTGTCTTTTTTGATAGTACGGGGCTTCGAAGCACTCAGGGAGTCTTTTAAAAAGCCAGATAAATATTCCACAAACTTGTGTCATTATCTAGCACCATTTGTTCAAGGCGACAAATGCAGAGGGTAAGAACGAAGTTATACATTTTAAAATTCATAATATACGTTAATTGAATTGACTCCAACAACAGAGTGGCACGACATTACTTAAAATTCATAATATACGTTAATTGAATTGACTTCAATAACAGAGTGGCACGACATTACTTAAAACTGCTGGTTATATTTGATAAATGTGTCAATCAATATGTAGAAGATGGCCCAAGAAAAGCTACAATCCTCTACCAAAAATGTTGGGATAAAGCATTCAAAACAAGCAATGAACGGGTCACCACCCCCCCCCCCCCCACACACACACACACACACACTCCCCCATGCAATGCTGCGGCCGCCGGCACAAGGCTTCCGGAAATTTCAGCATTGATGAGGGGAGCGAGGTTTGCCCCATGTTCTTTTGTCGAGGATTGTAGATACCGAAATTGACACTGCGTTTAATATTTTCTAGCTCTAGCGAAAATGTGTACTTGAAGCAACAACGAGTTTTAATGTTTTGAAACATTACGTGATAAATTGGGTTGGATCACATTACCAATGCAGATTGCATTACTTTCGTCTGTTTGGGTTCGCACTGTGATAAGGGCAGGGTTTCCAAACATTTCAGGAAGTATAACATGCAATAATACTTGCTATCTAAACAATGTTTTGAAGTTTCCTATTGTACAAAATCTTATTGCCTAGTTTTAGTAACAAGAATAAAATCACCGGCTTTCCCCCCATAGAGTTTTGATTGCTCACATCACTCCAGACAAATTCGAAGAATCAAAGAGACAATTGGATCAGTTAAATCAGGCAAGTTCTAAAATATTTTTTTCTCTCTCTCTCAAAATCACCGAGACTTGGAATTGGGGTTTACCCTACCAATAATTTGAATAATTTTAGATGCATCTCCTTTAATACTCTTCATTTTGCATCTTTTGTTCAAATACCTGTAATTAAACGGTTAAAGTAAAATATTTAAACTTTTAAGTGCCACATGTAAGTCGTTTTCTTAACTTTTAATAATGCCTTACAATAATTTGATGTTTTTTCATACGGTACTTAAAGGACAAGCCCTACAATAAGTTATTCAAGTGAAGTTGATATACTGAACTGAAATATGTTATTCATGTATAAAAAGTTGAAATTATTGATTGATGTGATATGTATTTAATTTGAGCTACAGAATATATTTTGTTTACTCTGGTGTTGTATCATTATTACGCATTGAATGAATGTTTCTAAAATAGTTAATCCTGTTTTAAGAATAATTCGATTGACACTCATTAAGTATGTATCCATCGTTGAATTCATTGGAAGGGCATTTAGAGGGAAAGGGAGGGGGATAAAACAGACGACAAAACCTAATCATCGTTCATTAATATAAACAACTTTCTCACAGATAAAATCTGAAACAATGCAGTGACAGAAGAAGCTCCACAGCTAACATGTTTTGGAATTATGATGGTTCCGTCCAACATCACAGATATCCTCATCCGGTGCATTCTCAGACCACGTGTCAATCTAGCGCAATAGAGACTTACTGTTTGCCTGAAGCTGCATGGGAAATTGGATTTTACCCTTCACCATCATCCATACTTCCCTTCCTGAAAGAACCAAAGATCGTTCAAAAATAGTCCGAAGCTAAACTTGAAATCTGCTATCACTGAGTTTACGTTTCTAAAGATTTTTTTGACACGTAACTCTGAAATTTGTGGATCATCGGCTCATTATCATCTGTGATATCTTAACCTCATTACCATGTGATATGGGCTCTTAGTATCCTTAGACTATGTCTGAACATTACTTCATGACGTGTTTTCTTTTTCACTTTAACATAATATACGGTATCCAATGCTGTACCATATCGTTTTCGAAAAATACTCGATCACTTCCATGGTACGGAGCATTGACTTTATTATGATTTCAAATTATTTTATTTTTCTTAAAATTTATCATTGACAGACCACACTTTAACACCGAGCAGATTTCTTGTAATTGAAACACGTAGGTTTACTGGCCTATTAGACCATTGACGATGAGCAACAGGAACTTTTTCAATTTCAAATCTTAAAATCCCAAATTAAGGTCCTTTTGGAAGAAGGCGTTTTAATAGGTGGTATTTGGGAGCTTTTTGTTTATCACAATTTATCCATATTGTCTCTAAAGTCTTCACCTTGAAACAATACGGATCTTTTTTCAATTTTAGACATACGCTTGTCAAATATTATAGTCTGAGCAATGTGGTACTGTACATTATACCTGTGTTAAGTGGTTAAAATATAGATAAATAGATTTTCGTGTGCATAACTGCAACGTTATATCCGCGTTTGGGTGGTGAACGGAGCCTTGATTTCCTATATTTTTCACAGGAAATATTTACAGCATGAGTTGTAAATCCAATCTTTTGAAAGCTGAAATACGCGTTCATGTGAGAGAAACTGTAAAGTATGGCATTTTGACTCAAACTTAACCTGTAGAACTAAGTAGTAAATCTATAGTTTTTTGATTCCTTGCCGAAGGCAGGCAATAAATCTATGCGATGGTGATGTCGTGTTTGTGTGTGTGTGTGTGTGTGTGCATGTGTGTGTGTGTGCTTGTGTGTTTGTGACGCTCTTTGTAATCACGATATCTTGAGATAGGAATGACTGACACTTTTTATATTTGGTGTATAGATTTGCCATGGTAAGAGGAAGGCCCCTATAGTTTTTGGTGGAGATCAAATGTCATGTGAGGTCACCAGAGGTCAAAGACAAAAAACGTTGTAATCGCGATATCTTGAGATAGGAATGATCGACACTTTCCATATTTGGTATATAGATTTGCCATGTTAAGAGGAAGAACCCTATTGTTTTTAGTGGAGGTCAAAGGTCATTTGAGGTCACCAGAGATCAAAGAGAGTCTGAAACATTGTAATCGGGATATCTTGAGTTAGGAATGACCGACACTTTTCATATTTGGTATATAGATTTGCCATGTTTAGAGGAAGAACGCTGCTGTTTTTGGTGGATGTCAAATGTCGTGGGAGATCACCAGAGATCAGAGACCGAAAACTTTGTAATCGCGATATCTGGCGATAGGAATGACCGACACTTTTCATATTTGGTATATAGATTTGCCATGTTGAGAGAAAGAACCCTATTGTTTTTGGTAGAGGGCAAAGGTCAATTGAGGTCACCGTTTTTAGTGGTTTTGAGGACAACAAAGCAACCCTTTTCGGCAAGCAATCACTAAGCCTTTTTGCTTTCTGGTTTTTGAAATGTAAATAATTACTCAGGATTTAGGATATTCCGTTGGACGTAAATTCAATCTTCAAGTTCAATCGTTATTTCGCTTTGGTTTAAGAAATGATAGCAGACGCTTAAAGGTATGAAATACCAAAAGGTCAGCTAAAATCTTCCGTATCTAAATTTCTAAATGTGTCATATCCGTCGTATACAGAATTCATTTCAATAATGCCTTTGGATGATGGTAAACTGTTAAATACCAGGATTACGTTATGCACACGAGTCATTCAAATCTAGGTTCTTGTAGACAAAGCATATAGGGGTACATCTCAAATGTTCGCCAAAAAGCAGCAATGTATTCTGAGTTTGGGAAAAAAAAACTTTCAAGAACTTCGTGGCATCGTAGGATTTGCAAAGGGACGGTGCAGTTGCGCTTGAAGTATCTGCAGTTCTTATCAGACTACATCAAATTATTTTACAAATTTATTATTTCTTTTTCACTTTTATCATAGGTAATCATGATGCTTATGTAAATTGGCTACATCTAGAGGGGCTAAAACAAAACATGGACGTCGAAAATGGCTAGTTCTTTGTTTTTTGTTTTTGTTTGTTTGTTTATGTTTTTTGTTAATTTTTATTTCAGGAATACATGTAACATTAGTATGGGCTCGAATCTGTCCTCTTAACCCTTTACCGTTGTTTGGGTCCTTTTGGACCCATGCGTCTTTACTGTTTCACGAGGCCCGCAAATATGCCCCGATCGGAGCACAACGGTAAAGGGTTAATCTAGAAAAAAAAAATTGATTAAGTTTTTAACTCTCATGATAAAGCAGTGACATATAGTCAGTGTTGTAATCGAGTCACTAATCTAGTGACTCGAGTCACCAGTTTTCAAACTTTTATGTGACTCCAGTCGAGTCACTGACTCGAGTCACTGTACTATTTCAATGGGGAAAGAACTCCTGAATTCTATCGAGTCACTATCATTTTGAGAGGAAGTGACTCGAGTCATGGCTTGTTACAACGCTGCATATAGTGGCATATTTATGCAGGTGATAGGTTTCTATTTCACAAGGTATTTCCTGATTGGCCATTTTCTTAATGTCGAGTTGCTGCTACACATGCATAAATGTGTACAGATGTATGAAACGTCGAAATCGAAACTCGATGCCCTCATCTCTCTATAATGGCCCATTTCGAAAGCAGATCTGAGGGATACGGTCCATCTATAAACAGTACTTTGCAAAAATACACGGTGCTCTTCGACGCACATGACTTATGCTGCATCAGCATTAGGATAAAAATAACCAATGATCGCTGTCATTTGGAGAGATTCAAATTTGTTAGTATCAATGCTGATATTTGTGAAGATAACTTGAAGAATTTGTGTGTGGTAACTTGGAGAATTTGGTGAGAACTTGACTACAATTTTGCTTGCAGACCTTCAGTCTAGAATTCAAACGATTTTTCGAAAAGGGGCAGGGTAAACCTCTCCTTCTATACATCCCCAAAGTCGACAGCCCCCCCCCCCCTCTCTCTCGTAACAGACAGGTCGAAAGTTGAAACCCGTCTTTGTTCTTGGAACTTAGGAGCCATATAAAAGCAAAACCAATCGGGTTGAGCTCAGCTCCATATGAAGGGGCAATCAGGTGTAATTGTGTAAAAGAGTCATATGACGAGCATGATGACATGCTTCAATATGAAGGGCAGGTTCTGCCAGATTGTCATGGCTATTTTTTTCTCTCTAAAAAGGAACATTTTTCAATTACAGTATTCATGATCCAAACTGTATTGGGATGCAGTTTTCCATGTTCGGAAAAGCATTGTTTTCTGCGCTCTCAATTTCAGACCGATTGGCCAAACTGAATGGTCAAGTAGTTAAAGCATCCGACTTGCATCTGAGAGGTCCAGCGCATATCTGGGAGTTCGACTCCTGACCGGGTCATACCGAAGACTCGAAGACTGGAACCTATATTGTCATTTTACTTGGTGCTGAATATAAGCAATAGAGTAGGAAAAAGTCAGTGTACCACAACTGGAGAAAAGGCCGTAGCTGACCCGATTCAATTGGTGGTATATCCTCTTGTAATTAATTAACTCATACCTGTAAACTACCCAACATGGCCACGTATTAATCCGGGTGCAATATTAAATGTGACACTTACATGCAAAACAAAGTAAAATATGAACTTAATATCTAGTGACAAAACCAGCAATTATACCTCTATTTTTACGGCATGACATTTTAAGACGTCAACTAATCTTGCAGGACAAATATACTCTCATATCCAATAAATCCTATTGCGATACGCCCCTGGTCCTGCTTGGACCATTGCAGTGTCCTTTGTTCCGGTTCTATTTGATCCATCAACCCATCTGCTAAAATACGATGGATAAAAATAACATTGGTCCTTGTAAGTGTCAAACGGCTTCGCCCCAACTGATGATGGTACTCCGCTTATAAGATAGTGGCTCGGTTGCGTAAAAAATCCAGCACCCCGACAAAAATATGCAGGCCTCTCTCACCCACCCACCCCCTTCCACCCCCACCCCCGGTAAAGAAGAGACTGTTTACGCCACTAACTCTCCCCAAAAATGGTGATCCATTTGTGTCTTTTCCAGAACACAAACATGTCAATCCTACCCACGGTTCAACAGTACTGCTAACCATTACTCGAATGTTGAACATGGCCATTTCTGTCAAAAATTTACACAGTAAAAATCTTACGCCAATGGGTGCATTTCCAAAATACGTACGTGTCACACTCAACGCCAGGATTGACCCCCACGCACCGATACGTATTATCTATCTGCACACCTGAAAAAAGTTAAAATTCTGACTCCAAACGGTGTTATGTTGCACCAAACTGCATCTGCAGATTCACTTTGGTACAACATAGTATAACTTGGTTACTTCAATATTCAAGAAATTCCCAAAGGGGAGAGGATGGTTTCTCCCGTGAGACCATTCTCACCCAGGTCGAAGATCTGTAGTATTTCCGCGACAAAAAAATCTGAGTATATAAGCTAGAACATGCCAACCCCCAACCATTCGAGCCTAGTGGCGACCTTGTCTTTCAAACAACAATAATATTCAATCGAGATCCCCTTAAATTACTAGATAGACTTAGACTAATGATAATTTCAAAGAATGTATTACTTTTAATCTTTTCTCAAACTGCAGCATGGCTTTGAACTGAAGTTTTAGTTTTTATAGCCTACCTTTGAGGGCACCTCCACACAAATCGTCAAAACCAAACGTTCACTAATCTCAGTCCTTAACCAGAGAGCCAAAAGGCTTAGTGATTCCTTGCCGCTAAAATTTAAGACTACCTTTTTTTCAAATTGACAGTGCTTCGTAATGTTTTTCAAATTGACAGTGCTCCTTAATGTACCCACAAAGTATACATGCAAGGCATCGAAGCTTTCTACAAGAACTAGGGTTCTGCTCATGGTATCACATTCACATACTAAGCCTATGTGTGAAATTTTGCAGTATCCAAGACTCCAACCATGGGATATTTGTGTAAATATGATATTGTGAACCAGTGAGATTTGACCTCCACCAAAAGCTATTGGGATCATTTATTCAACATGCATCATCTAGCCTACATGTCAAGTATGAGGACGCTACATGTTACCTTTCTTGTACAGTAATGCTATGCAAGCAACTTTGTCAGACTTTGACACTGCTAACCCCAAATGACCTTTGACCATCACGAAAATCAACTGGGATATCACCATCTCATTACGGCCAACCCCCACACTAGTCACATGCATTTTCTTGAGATACCGTGTTCATTAGGTTTTGACCTTTTGACCTCTCATGACCCCAAATGACCTTTGACCTCCACAAAAATCGATAGGGATCGTCTAGTTAATACAACCAACCTACACGCCCAAAGATGACATAGTCACTTGCACCTTTCTTGACATATCGTGTTTTAAAGGTTTTGACCTTTTGACCTCTTGTGAGCCCAAGTGACTTTTGACCTCCACGAAAATCAAAAGGGATCATTTGCTTGATATGACCAACCCACACACCAAATATGAGCATAGCCACATATACCGTTCTTGAGATATCGTGTTTACAATGTTTTGACCTTTTGACCTCTCGCGACCCCAAATGACCTTTGACCGCCACCAAAAACGATGGGGATCATCTACTCAAAATGGCCAAACCACACACTAAATATGAGATTAGTCACACTTACCTTTTTTGAGATGTCGTGTTTACAAGTCAAAGCGTCACATACACCTACACACGCAAGCGCGCGTTATTTTTTCGTCTTACTACGTACATCCAACCATCATAATACATTTCATCTTTATTTTCAAGCTGATATATGTTCAAATATTTCATCATATGCGATTTACCTATAAAATTTAATTCTTTGGCCATAGGGAGGAAATACCCCCTCCACAAAGACTCGTCTTCCAGACCTTAGATCAGCCATGTTTCATTTTTGTTTCACTCCAACTAAAAATGTCTATTCAAGCTGAAGGACAGCTATATCACACACCTCACCCCTGAATAATATTGGTTTATCCGTCAATATGTTGGGGCTAGGCGGATCGGGGTGAAAATTTTTCTCCGCCCTACTCACTCCACTTCCCATGTCTATGGAGAGGCAGTTCGCAGTTCTGTTCTGTAATTTACGTCATTGTTATCATTTCCGCAACATTCCTCTCGCTCCCATCTTAATTATTTTTCTTCCCTTTTTCTTTTTCTTCGTTTCCCTTCTTTTCATTCTCTTTCCTCTTCTTTCCTTTCTCATTTTTTCCCCTATCAATGGGGGACCATATGGCCCGCTGGGCCCCAATGCACACAAGCTTTTCATTGATCCCGCGTTTTATATGCCGAGTATACTGCTCGCCATACCCCGTACGTAGTACGTACTGTTGCTGCTCTCTACAGTCCTCAATAAAAATACATGCGACAAACCCCGCTCCTCGTATCAAGGTTGAAGTTTCAGGACGCCTTGGGCTGGCGCAACATTGAATGGGGAGGGGTGGTGAATTGGTGGTCCTTTCGTTGCTTGTTTTGTCCCATTTTAGTCGAGGTTTGTAGAATACTCAACTGAAGTTAGCATAAATAGTCTGCTGGCACGGTACTAACTTGAAGTTAGTAGAATATATTATCCCCGCAGCATATTTTTTCCTCCGCTTTATTTTCCCGGCATCATATTTTGTATCATTTTGTATATTGACTTGAGGACCCCAAATTCTTTGTGAAGGCTTATGTGGCTTTTGACTTCCTGTGCGTAACTAATTGGTTGGAAGAAATTTTTATCTTTGGCCTTTTGTAACAACATTAAATCGATCTGTAGTCATCTTTAAGCAAACAACAACCTGATAATTGAGGAAAAAATGCTTTTGCCGTAGTCTCGTTGGTGAAAAACCCGTTGTGACTCTACATATCGAAAAAAAAATTTTTTTTTTTTTCTGAGGAGGGTGGGGGTTTATTTTCTCTAACATTGCGCCTGGTTTGTACGCCTTGTGCGTTGGCCTAGCGCGTGTGGGGTTCTTCGGGCCTTCAGTATGTTGTGTGTTGACGACTCGCCGACGTCATCCGTGTAGGCAAAACAATGGAACACGTGGCCGAACGCATAAGAATTCGCCCTGCTTGTACAGCAGACCATGCACGTATTTGACTGGTTGACAAATCAGCTGTCCGTATTTGTCTGTGTTGGTTTGTTTTCAGAGGCGTAACCAGCAGGGGGAAGGGGGTGAGAGCCCCCTCCCCCCGCCCGCAAATTGTTAGGGTGCCCATACAATAGCATTTTTAATAGAAAAATGGCAAATATTGATTCTGATTAGGCATGAATCAAACTCAATACAAATAAAAATATGAGTCATTTAATTGAGAAATTTTGCATGTGCTTTTCTTGACATGTGTATGTGATTAATTAAACAAAAATCATGTAAAGGTTTCAGATTTTCACAGTTTAAATTAAGGCATGGTATGACTATTTCCACAGGTATAAAGCGGTAAAATGGTCAACTTATACAATAAACGGAGGAACAACGACGCTTTCACACAGTAGAGAACCCTTTCGACCAACCTATTAAGACTCTAGCAGGTCCCTCTTTGGCATGTAGCATAGTGGAAGTATAAATTTCCAAACCTGTGTTTCAAAAAATAAGGGATATTTTGTTGAAATTCACAGGGCCAAAGACACTGGGAAATGCCATTTCCTAC
This sequence comes from Holothuria scabra, assembly GCA_037179385.1. NCBI lineage: Eukaryota > Metazoa > Echinodermata > Holothuroidea > Aspidochirotida > Holothuriidae > Holothuria > Holothuria scabra. The sequence goes on along the minus strand of CM074181.1, from coordinate 45,971,501 downwards.
AATCTGAGAGGCATTTTTAGCCAAAATTTTCTCTGTACGCTACGCGCCAACCGATGGTAGCCCTCTGCTGAGATAGTGTTATTCCTGCCCCCCCCCCCACACACACACATCAACCCCTCTCAGCCCCCCCCCCCCATCAAAAAGTCTGGTAACGCCACTGTTTGTTTTGCCCCCAAAGGAGGGCGTACCGGTACTTTCCGATCTGTAACATCATAAGCACAAGGTTTATTGGGTCCCTGATAAAGGACGCCCCTAGCTTTGCGTTCATGATCTAGATCTGCGTGCAAAACGGACACATGATTTGGAGCTTTCCCAATCCCAAAACAACCACGGAACTGATCGAAATTTGGGCGCACTCGTGCGCGTGCAAAATTGCACTAGCGCGTGACCCAAGTCGACATAATATGTATCCCTGCCCAAAATGCACGCTGGCTTTTCGTGGTTGTAAGTGGTGTCTGCATATAATTGTAACTGCTGGTGTGTCGCGAGAAAAAATAGTGCGTTTACTTTTTAACCAGTCAGAATGCATGATTCTTAATCATTAACCAGTAAGTAATAATGGTAAAGGTAAGGATGCTTTTGTCTGAGTGAGCTTGTGAATGAGCCGTTGAGACTCCACATTTGGGAAAATAACGGACGAGACAAAACAGAGTACATTAAAAGTGACTTGATATCATGTTTCAACACTATTTCATTTTCTGACATCCTTTGTGTAGGAAAAGTAGGAAATTGTCCAAACAAAGATGGGCCAGTTAAAGGCATATTCTGGAGACAAAATTCGGTAACTCCAAAATAAGCATACAAATTTTCTCTTTCAGTTGGTGTAAACTGCATTTCAATAGCTTATAGCGTTCGGAAGATACAAATTTTTAGAGAATTGCAAATTTTTCTTTGATGCATCATGGGAAATCTATGATGTCACTGTGGCACAAATAATTTGACATTGCATTCAATCTATTTGTAATTATGATGCTGCTGCAGGCAATATTAAGTAACATTGTTGGTTGTACTCTATGTATGGTGAAGGGTAATTGTAGATCTACAGGAAAAGATATTCAAACATTCTAACAGTATCCGATTTCAAGGACAAACAGGATGTTCAATTATAAAGAAAAACAAAAGGGATTTGAAGCAATGTGCCCACAATACATAATTTTCTGAGACTTTGTTGAAAAGCAGAGGTATTTATAACAAAAATAACCAATCTTTAAAGTGAGATATCTTGAGTTAGGAAAATGGTATTGTGATAGGGTTTGAAGGAAATGGTGTGGAATATTTTTGATTTTCTTACAAGACAGATGTGAAAAGTCACCAGAACTTGCCTTTAAGCATAACGTTTTAAGTATCCCAATTACAATATCATATCGAAACATTTCAATTAAACCTATTACAAATGCGTTGCAGTGTGTGGGTGAATGGTTAATAGTTCGGTTTTTCGCTTAATGTAGTACTCGGGTTGTGTTTTAAGGTTTGGCTAATTTGGATTTGTGATGTCCGTACTATTACTTACCCAGAGAATATTTTTTTGATTGGGCACACCCATGGGCGCCGTTTCCCGCAGGGACACGGAGACTCGTCCCCACCCAAAATTTAAGAAGTAGGGACATAGTATACCATGTCCCACCATCTTTTGAGTGAATTTTGGAAGTCCGACTATCCATGATATCCTGCTATACCGCGTTAGTCGTAAATTAAAGATCCCAAGTACCCATTTGGCGTTATCAAAATAAGTACACAAAACAACGACAGATGCTGCTCATCATTGACCCTGTTCGCCTTTCTCCGGCACAATATTCTGTTTCATCTGTTCAAGTTTGCTTATTATCTCATCGCTCCGTGAGGAGGATGAGATATTGTAGTCACTTTGCCTATGGGGCTATATATGGCAATGCCAGCTTAAATCGCAATGGTTACCATGGTAACGGTAAATTTTCCCAGGTTACTAGTCTCGAGGTCTAACCCATGGTGAGGTACCCCGGGTGACTGAAGGTCCATGGCTGAGAGAGGGGTCAAAACCTGTCCGTGTGTGTGTGTTGGTGGGTGAGTGTGTGTGTGTGTGTGTGGGTGTGTGTGTGGGTGTGTGTGTGTGTGTGTGTGTGTGTCCAATTTTGTTTTCCTAATATCTTGTAAACGGCTGGGCCGATTTTCTTCAAACTTGGTAAGATGGTACCTCAGGTAGAACAATTGCATTTTTAATACACAACCGGAAGTGAAGGTCAAAGGTTACAGGTCAAAGGTCAAATTTAGTGAAATCACATTTTCTGCTATATTTCCAAAACGAAACGTTCTCCTGACAAGAAACTTTACACATATGATGATTGCATCTAGACCTACCAAAATATGTGGTTGCCATAGCAACAGAGGTAAAAGGGCAAGTGGTAGAGTGGAACAAAAAAATTCCAAGTGATAATTTGTTCGTAAAACAATGTTTTTGTCCCTCAAACTCCTCCTAGTGGGCTGGACCGATTCTTTTCAAAATTGGTAGGTGGGTACCCCAGGGTGGGAACTTGTGTCTCCCAGACCCTGGGAAGAAAAAGTCAAAGGTCAGAGGCCAAAGGTCACATTTTGCAGAAAAACACTTTTTTTTCCTATTTTGTACTAAAACTTCAAAAGAAAACCTTCATTTAACATGAAACTTCACAAGCATAATAGGGTAGAATAGTTCTACCAAAATATGTAGCTTCCATGGCAACCAAGGTCAAAGGTCACGTGACAGGGGGTCAAATACTTTTTTTTATTCACTTTAACTCTTAACGGACGCATCCCACAAATCTGAAAGTTTAAGTGTAATAGGCTAGGCATGATACTGTTAGTTGTACCGATATGTGTGGTGGTCATGGCAACCAAGGACATAGTTCACGTTACAGATTGTCAAAGGGTAAAGTGGGCATGACACGGCCACAAAAACTTTTGTGTAGGCCATTGCAAGATTAGATACAGTATTTTACAAATATCATCTCACACCCCATTACAAACCCGTACAATTTGGCATAAATGATATTCGAAGGAAAACTGCGTTCGAAATCCAATTTCGAAAAATGCCGCAACAGCTCGCCTAACTTTTATGACGCAATTTGCGGCACAAACCCTGCCCTACGGCGCGCATCTAGATGTAGAACTAATGTAACGCTCGGTAAAGTTATCTTATCTTAGCAACCTCATGAAAACGTTTACATCACAATACAGAGTCCAACATACAGAGCGAAAAGCGCCGACCATGGTGGGGATTCGGAGCAAATCATTGGCCAATGTGTTCGCGTGTGCATGCGCGCGGGTAAAAATAGTTCTGTTTTTGTGCAAGGAAGACGCGGTTCGGTTGCTATAAAGAACAGCTATGAATATGTATGAGCAGACCACACTTAAGCGCGTCCCCACTACGAGCGCGTCTTTACTGTATGAGCTGTTTGATGAAGATGCTTTTGCGAATACTAAACAGTCACCGCGCAATGCACAATTCACAATGTACGCTCACTGCTATCGGAGCACCGGTGTTTGCAATTATGTTTGCGCTAACACGCGTTACCATGCACATGATTCGATGATTGTGAGCTCTCTGGTACAGTGTTGCTAACCGTGCCTCCAATGACTTCACCATTCTGAGACGCGTTCACATACGGTTTTTTTGCTTTCGAATTTCAAACGGTCTGAGTCTGGCCTGTAATTGGGAATTCAAAACGTCGTATTTCGGTATTTATGGACATAATTTACTAGGGAAATCATTCACTTTATGTCAAGGTGTACCCAAAGAACAGTTACCTAGAAACTTACTTTGGCCGTGTCATCCCCACCTTAATGTTTTGTAACTAGCCTATTTTTCATCAATTAATATAAATAAGCTAGACTCCTAGGTTAGTACTTCGTAGTAACAGTCTCAAATTCTTTTTTTACTAGCTTGTATGCTGCAGTGAGATTTTTAAGTTCCTACTCGCACTTCACTCTGATGGCCCTTATATCTAGAGTGTTCTCATATGGTGTATGCAGACAGTTGTTTTTACTCCAAAGTTGCTGTAACTGTTAGGCCTAGTAGTATGAAAGTTGAAGTCAAACCTAGGGCTAGACTTGAAATCTCAAGCTGGTTAACAGTATGTAGGCTAGGTCTGGGGCTAAACGTACGCCATTCATACGCTTGAGTTATAACCCAAGATATGAAACTGTGGGTGACTAACATTAGGTTGGGGCCTCTATCTTACATATTGGTGCCCTTAAAACTTGGCGGTTCTGGAGCATCGTCAAAAATAAAAAAACGTACGTGACAATTTCCTTGCCACGGGCAATCCTTGCTTGGATTGGTCACAGGCCAGTACGCAGAAAAGGTTTGTGCGTCGCCCGGAAATCTTCTAACGCCACACGTTCAACATCGCGCACACGCCCAGTTTTTTAATTGAGACGCACTTGATGTGCATATCAGCTCGACACACATGAAGTTTGCCGTCGCGTCAAAATGGAGAATACGCCCAGCTAGCGAGTGAATAATAACAATTACGCACTTGTCTAAAGCGTCCCCAAAAGCGTCTTACTTTTATTATCGTTGCCATATCTAATCGTATCAGTTTAGTGTAACAGCCAAGCTCGTTGTTTTTTTTTTCATAGTTTTGCTAGGGGATAACAGCATCTTAAAAAATAAATTTGTTCCAAAATCTTAGATAGGCCTACTGGATTAAAAGGGCAAGCATTACAAAGATTGGGTAGCCTATCTCTCCAGTCCTTATATAATCCAGTGTCAGAATTTAAATATCCAAATGATGTTTTTTTGAATAAGGTGCGCCTGTTAAAGAACTCGATTTGTCTGTGCCATATTGTTTCCCCTCGCTATCTTACGAAAAAAACTTCCATCCCCTGGAACGAAAAAAAAAATCGCTTCCCTTGGACTTCAAGATTGTGGCATGGAGTTTTAGTAGGTAATATTTGTCAATGACATTCTACTGTAGCATAAAATTCAGCACAGATAAAACTTCTAGCTCATACATAGTTCAAGTTCTGTAACCAACTTGCGCACATGTTAGCGATGAGATATGCAACTCCGTGGATTGCCCTCTTGTTTGTTGTTATCTGTTTGTCTGAGAGCTAATGCAGGACCAAGCTGGTTCCAGCGGGGCCCAGGAGAGCATGCATGGCTCCCTGTTCACTTGTTGGTTGTATTCCATTGCTGTTGTTGTTTTTGTTGTAGTTGCGTAAACTTGCGTGCAGTTCCTAACACATATTAATGGGACCCCAAGCCCAACTGCGGAGCCTAAAGGGCGGTGAAGGAAGGTTAAGATGGACTTATTTCTTGTTTTATATCCAGTGGTGGAGCTAGGACTTTTTCGTGGGGGGGGGGGGGGGCTATAAGAAGCTGGGTACTTTTGTAGGGGGCTGGAGTTTATTATCCAAAGATATTATAAGCATAGATACCAAACTTAAAATGGCGCGGTGACTCTTCACGGAGGCCGAATCGGAGGGGCGGAAGTGCTGATCACGGATCAGCCGTTTTGAAACCTAACAGTTTATTGATATCTTCCGGTAGTATAAATACGTGTGATTTTAAAACATTGCAGTTCTTGCAAACACCGTTCTTCAATAAACTTCACTTACATAAAACAGTTTTAGGCTCTTCGCCGGCTTTCTACTTAAGAACATTTGAACATTAACGCACGACGACTGGTTTGAAGTTCATTGGCTTACAGGTTCGTCAGTTTCTAAGGTATCTCTACAAGCGCACATTTATGCACGCATTTACATCCCTACGCGCTTACAACACAAAATGAACTACTGCGTTCTTTTTTCAAGCACGCGGAAGAAGGCGTCAATAATTCCGGACTGCACACCGAGAAATGCATTGTGCGCGTACAGAACTCCCTTTAAAAATGCACGCACGCTGCATGACACCTCGTCACAATGAAATTTTCTGTTACGCATGCACAATTATACATGCAGATAACCGAATAGAACTGTGCGCATGTCAAATGAATACTTCCGTCCCTCCGATTGAGCCTCCGTGAGTAGTCAGCGCGTCTAACAGTTAACATAACATAACATAACATAACATAACATAACATAACATAACAGGCTGAAGGGCAAAGGAGGGCCAAGGCCCCATAAGATGCCCTAAAGTCCAACCCCAAATCAAAAGTCAAACCACCAAAGCTTGACAACATCCCCAAACAATCAGATTCTTCCACAGCCATGGAAAAACTTGTCAATGTTAACCTTAAAGCAGTGAACTGACGGGGAGTTAACTACCTAATCTGGTAGACAATTCCACTCTTTGACAACTCTATGGGAGAAACTAAACTTCCTAATGTCAAGCCTTGCAAAAGGCTTTTCCAGCTTTTTACAATGCCCAAGCACCCGAGAATTACTTTGAACCCTTAAATAACTACAAGTCAGAAGGGGATTCCTTTCACAAAGAAACTTGTAAACCTGGAGCATGTCTCCCCTAATCCTTCTCAGCTCCAAAGTGGTAAGCCCAAGAGGTTTAAGCCTAGAATGATAAAAAAGTTAAGGGATAGGAGTTTAATATTTATGTTTATAATATCTTTGTTATTATCAGAGCCATATATTAGGAAATATATTGCTCTGGTTATTATCTAAGCGTAGCGCCACCATCCGCTGGCGCGGAGCGAACAAAGAAAATTTTGGATTTTTACCCCTCCCAGATGGCTGGAAATGGGATTTGCCGGATTTAATTGTCTTTAATTCTGGTGAGGAAAATTTGTTATTTTTCTCAGATTCAAACACACTTTTGAGATACTGGTAACCTCAGTTCATTACTCCACTGGACTATGTATCCTAGGACTGCAAATCCGAAATCCTGTGCTGTATGCTTGCGAGCAGCTGTTCCAGTGTACGCCTGAGTATAAGGTATTCCCAAAGGCGTAGGGGAGCATTTCAGTTTGGGGGCAGGGGATCCAAGCAGTCGCTATTTTAAGTTTCAATTGCAGATAAACGTTCACTCCAAACTAAAATTCAGTCAGGAAGACTAAGCGGAGCGCCACCATTGGTTGGCGCGAACTTAGGGTACAGAACATTTTGAAATATCCGACCCCTAAGACATTTGAAAATGGCATTTCCCGGGCTTATAGGGGGATCTAAGCAGTCGCTATTTTGAGTTTCCTTTTGCAAAAATGCTCACTTCAAACTTAAATTTTGCAATGAAGCGGTCTACGTGGAGCACCACCATAAGTTGGGGCGAAACGTACAGGAAATTTTAAAATCTCTGACCCTTCGGACAGTCAAAAATGTCATTTCCTATGCTCATAGGGGGTCTCAGCGTGCTATTTCGAGGTTACGTTTGCAAAAAAATGGTCACTTGAAACTAAAATTCCGCTAGGAAGACTATCTACGTGGAGTTCCACCACACAAGACTTAAAAGCAGACAAGCTGGGGGGAAGCTGTGAACACAGCCACGAAAATCCTGTGACCCAGGGGTGGCGCCAGCGGGGGCAATGCCCCCCTCCCCCGTCGGGGAAGGTCGGCGATTTCGTCGGGGACAGGGGTGGCTACAGCGGGGGGCCAGGGGGCCATGCCCCCCCCCCCCTTCGGGGAAGGTCGGCGGTTTCGTCGGGGAGCCTAAAAAATAAAAAAAAAAATAATTAAAAAAAAAGAGAGAAAAAAACCTACAAGGACTGAAATTACTGGATGAGTGAACATATTTTTTGTTTTGAAATGTTTTTTTAATACATAACCTACCGGAATCGATTTTTAATCACTCCTTCTTTGCTCGGTTAAACCTCATTTCATATACCTTATCCCATCTCCTCGCCCGTCTTGGAAGGACGGCATTTTTCATTCGGGGACGCCTAAAAATGAACGTAAAGGAGTGAAGTTACTGGATGGATGATCATGAACTTGAATAGTTCCTTTTGAACTATTTTTTGTTGCGGTATTTTAGTGCCTATCTGAATGTGTTATAATTACTTCTTAATAGCTCTGTTATCTCTCATCCCATGTTCAATCCGCAAGGCCATGGCCCCGTCGGGGAAGGCTGCCCTCCCCCTTGTTGTTGAGAAAACCCAATTCCGTCGGGAGCCTTCATCTGCATGCCCACGTTTAACTGATAAAAGATGCGGGTCTTATAAACTTCAGTCATCAGGACAGTCTTGTTGATTTAGCTCACTAGAAGACAATATTCTTCACGGAAACTCACAATTCCGAATTGTCCTGACAAAAACAGACGAGAGGTTGTTCAGGTGAATGCAGTGCCGAATGTTCTGCCACCTGGTCTGCCCCTACAGCCAAATTCTAGTACAGTAGTGACGGTAATGAAAATCAGACAGGCCGTTTCAGCTACACATAGGCTGATGATAAACAGTAGTGTGAAAATGTCTCCCAATAAGTTTGAGTGAGAATTCACTTGAAGCCACCTTGTAGTTGACATACTTTCAAAAATTCAAATACATACGAAGAAAAATCATTTATAGTCTAGAGTTCAGGAAGTCAAGTAGAAAATCTCATCTTTTTAGCGGGCCTTGCAATGGACTACAACGACGATTTCTAATAGAGGCAAAAACACTATTATGTTTTCAACTCTATTGCAGAGTTTTCCCCCGAAAAGAGACAAGAACATTACACCTAATTAATGGCAGCTGCAGTACCCTTTTATCTGGTAATTTTCTGATCATTTAGCAAGTTGGGTTTTTTCTATTAAAGTGAAACTTTCTTTTAAAAGGAAAGCTCAAAATAACGACTGCTTCATTACTAGTTATACAAGTCTGGGAAATTCCTGTTCCGGCTGTCTGAGGGGCTAAATTTTTTAACAATTTTCTGTACGCTCCGCGCCAACTGATGGTGTCGCTCCGCTTAGATAGAGTGTTTTGGTCGAACAGATTACTTAACAGAACATTGCAAGCTTGCAAATTGTTCTTCGTTTTGGGACAATATTATGAAGGGAAAATTTTATTGCGAAAGAAACTCAAAATAATGACTGATTTGTTTTTAGGTACGAGCACGGGTAATGCCATTTCCTGCTGTCTGGAGGTTCTCAATTTTTAAAAAATTTCTGTGCTCTGCACTTTGATAGACGTTCGGGCAAAATTTTCGGACAAAAGAGACAATTCTGCCCCTCCAAAACCGAAACGCTCCCGTACGTCTATGTCGATATATAAAAAATAAAACTACAGATCACGCCCTACTTGATTTTCTTGTATTCTTCCATAAAGTTGATTCTTCCATAAAACCCGTAAATCTGTCACAAAATTACAAGTTTTCTCTAGTATAAGCTTCATATTGTTAAAAGTGGCAAAATTTTCCAATTTCAATGGATACTCCGTACAATAAGTAACCAAAGCCAACTCTGTTAATCACCCCGACATAGTAATTTTGCTCTTTGAACTCATATCACTTAACAAAAAACCCAAATATTTCATAATAACTGTACCCCAAACCAAATTTTCTTCCATTAAATTCCAAAATTTCTCCAATAAAATAAGCTCTTTATTTTCAAATCTTCGTTCAAAAAAGGAAAAAACCTTTTCGGGCAACCTAGTCTCGTGTTGAAGCCTTAGCACGTAGGCCTAGTACGATAAAATGCGTAACCCCAAAATATTTGCAGCTGTCGCCTATATAACGTTTTTTATTTTTCCCATATGGAGGACAAATAAACACCCCAACTTTTTAATGGTCCTCACAAAAGTAAAATGTCTTTAAAAAATTTTAAATTTTGTCTTCAAAATAAACTCCAGATTTTTAAGTATTTGGAGAAAAGAAGACTAAAAATTTCGCGCGCTGCGCGCTCCTCAAAATCTGTGTTAAGTCACGTCCCACCGGGACTTACTCAAAAGGCTTTGTCGGGGCCTTGAAACGCTGGCCCCCCTGTCGGGAAGCTTGGCCCACCTGTCGGAGAAATCCTGGCGCCACCCCTGCTTAGGGGTTAGAATTTTTAACAATTTTCTGTACGCTCCGCCCCACTGATGGTGGCGCTCCACATAGATATGTTTTAGTCGAACAGATGACTGAACAGAACAACGCGTGTTTGTAAATTACTCTTCGTTTTGGGGCGGTATTATGAAGTGAAAATAATTTCAATGCGAAAGAAATCTGAAAAAGGACTTCTTTAATTCTAGTTACGAGCCCAGGAAATGCCATTTTCTGCTGTCCGGGGTTCTCAATTCTGTGCGCTCGACTTAGTATTTTGGGCAGGATGCCTTTTTTTCGGACAGAAAGAATTCTGCTCCTCCTAAACTGACACGCTACCGTACGCCTATGACAAAAAATAATATTTTCTTTATGAGAACGTCAGATTCCTCCATAAAACACCAAAACTGTCATAAAAGTACAATTTTTCTCCAATATTAGTTTTAAAATGTTAAAAGTGGCAAAATAATCCAACTTCGATGGATATTCCGTACAATAAATAACCAAAGCCAACTCTGATAATCACTCGATCGGGATACTACCTAATTTTGCTCCCTCCTGAAAGGCATATCACGTAATAAAAATTTTTTCTTCTAACCTTACCAAAAAAACAAATTTTCTTTTATTTAAGTCCAAAGTTTCTTCATTTTAATAAGCTCTTAATTTTCAAAGATTCGTTCAAAAAAGGGAAAAACTATCCGGGCAAACTTCGAGTCTCGTCTCGAAGCCTTAGTTCGTAGGTCTTGTTCAATTCAATGCGTAGGCCTAACTGACCCCAAAAGAATTTCAGCTGTTGCCCAGTAACGTTTTTGATTTTTCCCTTATGAAGGACAGATTCTTCAATGACCACCCAAAAAATTTTATAGTACAAACAAAAGCCAAATTTCTTTCAAAAGTTTTAATTTTTACTTCAAATTAACTCCATATTTTTAAGTATTTGTTAAAAGGAAAGCGCAAAATTTCGGCCCGCTCCGCTCGCCTCAAATTCTGCCAAGTCACGTTCCTAACATCGCCTTTGTCTGGGCCTTGAAATTCTGGCCCCCCTATCGGGGAGCTTGGCCCCCCCGTTCGGGCAAATCCTGGTGCTAGGCCTGCAGTGACTACTCCAGAAAAATATGCTGGTAGGAAAAAAATGTGCCGCCAGCATTGAATATCCTGCTAACTTCAGCAAAAGATCCTGATAGCAGAATAGTGTGCTAACTTGACTTCAGCTAGCTAGTTTAGTACGTATACGTATATAAGCAGGCGCACACCTACGTACGCACCACTGATTTATATCACAGATCAAAGGGTACGCACTCACAGTACAGGTACGTAGGCCACCTCCAGCTAGCTAGCATGCGTGCACTTACTGCATAGTCTAGGCCTGGTTGCACACGCATGGTGTCGAAAGAAGACAAATTTGGGTTAAAACGGAGTGGGGAAAAAGTCGAAAACCGGTCCACTTGAGCAAAACTACGTGATGGTGTTGGATGGTATGTCAATGTGCAGTTTTTCGAAGCTTGTTTAGATATCCCACTCCAAGTTACTGACAGCGTAAGTAACGTTAGAGGTAACAGAGATGCTAGCCTAGGCCTAGGTCTCCTACATCGCAGTACTAATCTAACGTTAGGCCTGAGGTTTGATATATTTCGCTAAACTAGTTGTGCTGATGTTACTCTAGCCTAGATAATCTTGTTGCGCATGTACACAGGTTGTCCTAGCGTTATAGTATACAGTAGGCCTACTTTATATATAAAGACCCCTGACCCCGAAATTGGCTCACTGTCACAAATTTCCAGCTATCACCTTAACAATGCCAGGGTGGATTCCATGTAAAGCCCACGCCGAAGCCACGCCGAGGGCTTCGTGATCCTACATCGGGATGTTTTACGAGTTGCGATAATGTTGAAAATATTGCGCCAATATATTCGCACCAATTCTACCTACTGGAAACTATTACCACAGCCCCCGCTTTCGCCCTGACATCATGACATGGCATGATTGAAAAAAAAAACCTGTCTTGCTCTACATATATATATTAAGTGAGTTCAAAGGAAAAATACAATTTCTTTTTACTTACCGTACAGAAGTGAAATGAATTTTCGACTATCGCCGACTACCTCGTGGAGCGGACGAAGTCTTTTCATTCAGCTCATCGCTACGAAAAACCAACATTAAGAGGGCGGCAGCCACAGGGGGGCTACGCAGGCACTGTCAGGTTAACCTACGTACGTAGGCCTGATGTACGTATCCCGCCAGGTCCTTCATATCTCATAGTTACGGACAATGGAGACCTGCAGGCCTCGGTAGTACAACTGTAGGTGTGTTGCCTGTAACGTTAGATATAGTGTACAATGAGAGGAAGTGGCGTTAAGTTGAACTGGACGTGCTAGGCCTACTGCGAACTGAATGAAAGGCACATGTTACTTACACAGTTGAATGATCAAGACCTTGTACAGTAAGATCTGCTGGGTTGAAAACAGTTGAGTGTAGATGCAATTCAGCTGCTTATCTAGATGCCTTCGTCAAGGTATATATTTTCACGTACGCCGAATCGCCGCGGTAATTGAGCCATGCGCCAAGGCCGATTTTTTTATGCACGCCGGCACGCTGAGTTAACCATTTCCCCGCCGCTACGCCGGGAAGGAGTTGCCGCTCACGCCGAAGATCTTCGTGTTTTAGTGCATGGAATCCAGTCTGGTAACAATGTTACATTAACAGACATGCCAACCTCCAAAATAGCAAACCTTGAGGTTTTTATAACCAAACCTGGAGATTGGTACCTCAAACCTGGGGATTCGCAATTTGTCCTGTACTAAGTTAGGACTGTATCAAGATTTATCTCATCAATGCATGAGAAGATAACAGATGATGAGGTGGGGTTCTGGTAGAGCAGTATAGGTGGCAGAAGATGTTTTTTCTTATTGGGGACCACAAGTTTTCGCAGCCGACACAATGATGACGCCATAAGGCGTCCGGTTTTGCGCAAAGCAAAAAACGCCATCAGTGTGGGGTCCAGGGGCCTGCTCAAGGGCCCCTAGTGGGGTCCAGAGGCCAAGGCCCATTGGGGGTCCAGGGGAAGAAGTTCCCAGAAGCTCAGCAATTTTAGTGATTTGAGAGGCTCCAAAATGGTCAAAAATCATATTCAAATTAAGGATTCTAAACTATGAATTTAATTCAGGAGTGGGGTGAGGTAAGGAACGAGAATGAAATCGTGAATTACTATGGCATTTGATAAAGTAGAAACATACTTTACAGTAATTTTAGGGGGCAAAGCTGAAATGTTGAAGCTACTCAAAATTGAACATGTGATTGATAATTTTAGACGGGGCATTTTTAAGAGATCGAAATTGTTTTGGGGCATTTTATCAATAGGGAGTTCTATTTAAAATCTGTAGGCAATATGCCTGGTGTTCTAAAAAAGGAACTTATTGCCATTGTGGGTGATGCTGCACATAAGAAATTGGGTAGGGAAAACAAGCCAGTGAGTCACAACTGGAAAAAAAAGGCCATGGCCGGCTCAGCTTGAACAAATAGCCTGGAAACTGGGTGGTAAAACTCCATCTAACAAACTAACTGTCCAGGGGCCTGCAATAGGGCCCCACTTTTTAGTGGACTTTTATGAAAGCAAAAAAGTAACTCTGCAGGGATGAATTTTAGCAGTTGTCCGAGACGACCAAAATTTCTGCAGGACAACCAAAGGTAACCACCTAAGGTCGTCCTTTGGACGACTAATTTTTACCTTTGGTGACGTATATCGAGACACAAAGGGTACAACAAACACTCCCATGCAACCAAAACATCTTAACATTTCATGAACTCGCATATCAAAACACATCTGTATCTTCACGATCAAGCACACCAGAACAAAACCCTGGAGACCACAGTACGCACAATGCCAAACAAGCAGCCTCGTGTAAGATCATTGTTGCAGCTGAACTGTACAGAACGTGCTCATACACATTCTCATCATGGCCAATCATTCCGTTATCGGTAAATAATTGGCAGCGGTAAAATATCTCCATTCAACTGATCATAACCACCGATTATTTGCAACTTGAAAGTTGCTCTTAATAGTTTCGTTAAAATTCCTGTAAAAGCTCAATCCTTTAACATCCCGCCGAAACGGGATGCACTGACAATCACAAACATATAAATTTTACCCCTGCCGTTTGATATTACCTTTGACCTTAAAATAGAATTGCATTCAAGGTGTATACCTTGCTGTTTGGAAGAAAGCGCCGCGTAAGTTGCTGTACAAACGGTTCTGCACAAAACACATAGAACAGACTATATAGCTGCAGCGTTTTGCCGTTTTTTCAAATCCCCAAGCTTTGTATACACATCTGTGCACGTTTTGTGCACTTAGCATGTAGAATCTTGTGAAGTTCGGTGTTTATTATCTTGCATAAATTAAGCCATCCACAGCATTCCTCCTGTAATGTTATTTACAGTAGGACTTATGCAATGTTGTCATACGACATCATTGCAAATGAAAACAGCGATGCACGTGATCTCGTGCAGCAAACTTTTTGGCCCACGCATACACTTGACTTACGTGCGTGTCCCCTTTTTACCGCCAAACAGGGCATCATGTTTTGCTTAGTGACATCATATGCATAGGATCCATTGCAAAATTTAAATGGGCCCTTGCATCGTGATTGGTTCAGTTGCGTTGATTGTAGCTAGCCAGTCACAACTCGCGCCTTCGCCTATGTGATTTAGTGTGTGAAAATGCTCGGTCTCGAGACAAGTTTTCCCGTTGCGTTTGTGTTACGACGATCGAACTTGTCATGTTTATATAGCCGGCTAGCGAAGCCGGGCGAGCCCCGTGTTAAATTCACCTAGAAACGGCATCTTAAATCTCTGCATACATGGATTTTTTGGGGATTGGACTTATGTGCATTTCAGTTGCACATTCTTTTAAACTAGACGTAAGTTTTGGACAAGAACTGCTAACAATAATATACGGGGATATTTATATCCGGAAGGAACCATAAGATACGTCAATCGGGTGCATTTGTTTTGCTGCCCAGAACTGCTAGATTATCATTTATATTATATTATATTATGATTGCTCTACACAGGGTTCATTAAAGCGGGAGAGTAGCTACAGTACATTAACGCAACAGCAAATGAAAACTAAACAAAGCATGATGTTGGCCTTAGAGCTAAATTCTAAGAGGGCATGTGACATCGACTGCAAACAATTCAACTGTGTTAATGGTTGATTTGTATATCTCCACTTTTGAAGTGAAAATATTATGCCTATACAAAATAGATATTCCGTTCGTAACGATTCCCAATATTTTCCACCCTTAACTGGTTACAGTAATACGATATACAAGATGCAAGGCACTTAAGAGACAAACATGTCACGGCCACTTCCCTCTTTCTAAAATCGGCATCAGGCCGGTAGTTTAATTAAATAATTGGTAAAAGGGTACTGTATTACCGATTATAGCATAATCGGTCAGACACTATTAAAGCTGAAACAAACAAGCTTTTAAAAAAGGCATTTTGTTCAATAGACACTTCATGCTTACAGTATGATTGTCAGATTTTGATTCAAAAGGAATGAGTTTCAGAAGTCGATAAATGTAGGCTACCGGTGTTCAAGTTTTGTATTAATGCACCATATTTTGACGGTACAACTGCATGTCCTAATGTACGAATAGGGTGTGTGAAGATCACATTATTATTGTTTTTACTGAACGTTGGGAAGTTATTAGGAGAAAAAATGTCTTTTGTCCTTCCTAAAGTAAGTGATGAATAAAATGTGGGGTGGGGGGGGGGGGGTAGCAATGATCAGGGAGGCCAGACTTCTGTCGTCTCAGAGATTCCCCAACTGTTACTTCGTGTATTACTATCACTCAGTCCAGATTCTTGAAAATGGTGTATTGAACAGAAAGCTGCAGGGGCTCTGCATTGACTAGGCCCATTTAAGTGTATTGTATGCAGGTGTTCTCACTGTGTATACAGTATGATTTTGTCTTCATGTTTCTGTCCGTTATGGTTTTCCCCTTTCATGTGTATTTTCAATAAAGTAACTTTCATGCTAGATATAATGCCAGGGCTCAACATAAGCTTCAAAAAGGGCACAGCAAAAATGCCATCGGTAGGTATGGAAATTGAAGGGCATCATGGCAAAAGGAAGGGGCATGATGGCTAAAATGATTGTGAAGATAGGGCATTATGGCATTTTTCAAAGTTTACATTTATTTAAGCATATTGGTGGAAAGATCATTTCATCATGGAAACATGTGACATGAAACAAGTTAGAAGGCATATTGGCAATAATCTACTTCCGATTATAAAATATTGGCTTAACGAAAAACTTTTCACCCACGCGGTTTGCATCTAGACACTTTTTCAGATATAATTATTAGCCTGTGAGGGAAAGTAAAAAACACTAATTCATTTCCCCCCTTTTAAAATGGAATGTTCCATCACACTGTAGCAGTTTGTTCTTGTCCCCCTCACATTAGAAGGTACTACTTTATACTGGGGATGTTCGTATTAACATTCCCTCATATCTAATCACTGAACACCGGAACCTGAAAACGACTTAAAGCAAGTCTGATTGCAGGTGATCTCGCGACAACTTCAATAGGCCTTCAGGTTGTGTTTTTGTCCGCTAAAAGAATGAGATTGCCACATTGATGTAGTGTACTCTGAATCGTAGAAGCAACGTTGCTTCCAAGAAAGAGAGACATGGTGATGACGATCGCTGATAGTAATGTTGCGGTAAGGAAAGAAACGCTAGTTTTGTGCTCTCAATTCTGACAAATGACTGGTTGCTTAATTTTACACAAAACGGCAATGCGGTGGACGATTCAAGGCAATATACAAGAAAAGTTTGTGCTGTTACTTCGTGCATATACAGACACTTGAAATGCGCGTTTCTGAAAGGGAAAGTACCGACGGCAAATAGAAAAGGGCAAGACGGCAACTTTTGCTGTTGATCGGGTGTATTTTTCAGGGGCGCCACGGCAAACAACTAGGGCACGGAGGCTTTTTGCCGTCGGTTATGTTGAGCCCTGTAATGCAATGCAAATAGCAGCCAGTGCAATAAAAATAAAAGAATTGTCTTGAAACCACAAAATGCACATTGCACAACTTTCTTGCTTTCACATGTCTTTTGTGGAGGACGACTAAATTTTTGGGAGGACAACCAAATTCTTGCAGCTGGTTGTCCTTTGGACAACCAATTTTAATTGCTTAAAAATCATCCCTGCTCTGTATAGGTATTATTAATAATCCTAAAAGGGCCTTTAATACTTGGGCAAATGGGTGTCATTGGGGCCAATAAGGGGACTCGGGACATGCCCCTCCGCTCAGTATGTTTAAAAGGCACTTACTTGAGAGGAAGAAAGATGATTTGAAAACGATAGCTTGCAAAAATTTGTTTCAACTGTTTGAAGGGCAAAAGTAAACTCTCCTACTCCTACAGTTAATGTGGGGGGCCGGGGGGAGGGGGCGAAGCCTCCGGAAGCTTTGCAACTTTTGCACTCTGAAAAGTATTAGCCAAAGAATAGCCGAAATGTAATACAAGCAACTTAAAATTTATTTTGCGACATTCAGTCATTGGGATGCCATGCCCCCGTAAAATCTCTTAAAAAATCTGGGGGACCAGGCCCCCTGCCCCCTTCCCTCGGCTTTTGCCGCTTTCATGCAGAAAAAAATCACGATGCGCACCACTAAATGGACCGCTGTGTTCATTAGTCTCTGCGCGGTATGCACGCCCGAAAAAGTTGCATGCTGCATGCGCAGTCTAGGGTACGTATACCAACTTGGCAGGCCTATGTGTAGCAGCCAGCCTATGCCCTACGATAGGATCGCAATCCTGTTTTACGAGTAAGCAGAACAAATACAGCTGTTATTTCCTACGTGGTTTTGCATTTGTATATCTTTAAATAATGTTATTTTACCATGAGATTTAAAAATTTGACCGTGAGATGATGCCCCAAATCGTGAGAGTTGCCAAGCATGCATTAACAAGCCTAACCTTTACTGTTTTGAACCCATCCAGCATTTTGTTTTTCACAATAATGAATCCATTTCAGGTATTTGCATAGGCTACAATAATATGATCAGTCTTGAAGATTTTTCTTAGTTACATCCTACAAAGTATGAACCAGAAATCTACAAAATTTATTAAAAATAATAATGAGAATGCCTTTTATGAAGTTCTAAATAAGAATTCTGATAGAAAAGAGATTATCTGCATCATTATTTGAAAAACTTACCTTAAATGTGGTAATATATCTGATTTTATTTGTTTGTTTTGAAGTAATTGACCCAAGATTACTTCATTAGCTTTGCTACTTGAACTGCCACCTACATTTCAAGATGAATTTTCTACACATTACTCAATCCAAACAACACCAAAATATAACACAAGAAGAGAGAAATGTTACAAACTATTACTGTTAAGTTTCAGTGATTTCTATACATTTTTTCATATTTTTATGGTTACCAAGTGTGTTAAGTGGTGGACTCATGATTAGCCCAGGACAAGGTAGGACAGATCGCCATACACCTACGGTGGGCTTCACACAAAACTGTTCATAATTTTTCACCTTATTCAAGATTTACTGTAACTCCTTCAAATCCCTCTAGAATAACCCTACATCTTTCTGATGTAACAAAACAAACATTGAGTTGTTTTATTCAACCCAAAAAACCTCACATCAAATGCAAAAAATCTTCTCATCTGATTGGGAGCTAACAGTTACCTTTATTACTCGTCTAAATATTCATGATGTCACATTAGGTAATGGAAATTGCCCTGTACAAATCTGGTTGGCCCATTGGATAGTTTGCCTTTCAATAATGACGTATTTAATTTTTGCAGCAAAGTTTAAAGACCTCAACCAACGGTGGGAACTTGCACTACCTACACAACTTATCCTGACATCGTTGACAGATTTACGCAAACTATCCAATGGGAGAACTGGAATCAAGGCTTTCTACGAACTTCTCAAGAATGTTCTCATAACACTTTCTAATCTTATAAGTGAGACAAGATTCAAAATCATTAAAAATATACCTCAAAAACAGAAAACCTCAACATTTTAACCTAGGGAAAGTATATTCCTTTTCACTTAATAGCTACGTAGATCTCAAATTAATGTCACTCTCACACCACAGGACTGTACATAATGAGAAACTGGTTGTCCTATTGAATAGTTTGCTGGATTGTCATGAAATTTAATAAAGGACTAGTGCAGGCTGTTTTATATCACAAAAAATTAATTTCCATGAATTTTTCAGGCTTTTCGCGATGAGATTTTGACCTGTCATCTGTCATGGATGGAACCCTACCCACTCCCTGTGATCAGTGCTCTTAGGCATTTTCCCGGACTGTAATCTGTACTGTACACTGACATTCCTGTGCATACTCAATAGCCAGGACTTGAATATTCTGGTGCACTTGCAAGTGTGATCAAACACTACCACTTGCATTAAATCACTGTGAAGAGGGCACAATATTTTGCACTCGGATAATTCTCTTAAAACTTCATATACCAGCACACCTATGTACCAAATGCCTAGATTTCTTGTGGAGTGTGATGTGTGACACACCTGGAAAGTCCCAAACGCAAGGTTATTAGCTGGTTAAAATCTTTTATCTTTTTTATAGAGTGGTCATCAATAGACCATTCATTTCTGGTTGGTCTAGCTCTTATTTCTTTCTCTCTTCTTGCAGGTCTGCAGAATTTACTTGATTGAAATATACCTGTAGCTTGTACATTCTCCATCATGTCTCTCTACGATGGTTTAGGTGTTGACACTGATTCCAAGAAAAATGTGTCATCTCCTTCACACAAACCAGATGTTTGTAAGTGTTTCCTGTTTGCTGATTTTTAACTGGGCACAAAATGTTAGAGAAAGCATCTTACAGTATGCACCTAACTGAAAGCTTGATGCGATTACTTCTATGTGAGGGCAGAGTTATTTACGGTATCTACTGTACAGTAACTGGCAGTTATTGCCAAGTATGTATTTCCTGTGCCAAACTGCTCATATCCCTCAGTTAGATAAAGCTTCTTATTTCAGTAAAAAGTGGCTGCAAAGTTGAGCACCATACTTGCCAACTAGTTCCATTTTAAGCAGAACAGTTCCACTGTTTGATTTGAAGATCCATTAAAGATCTGATTGTACTGATTTAATGAATTTATATACAGTAGGCCAAAGTGTTCAAAATGGAAATGACCAGAAAAATGCCCAAAAAACAGCATGGCAAAAAGGTCAATCTTTGCATACACCTATAGTAAGTGATGTCCACATAAACTATGAACATTTTAGTGAGATAAAAGAGGAGTTTAGCCCCCTGGCTCCCAAGTTTTGCAGTTGAAGAATCTTTTTTGCTAGAAACGGAGTTATTACCACTTTTTAACATTAGAAAATGGAATTTGATTATTTGGTGCTTCACTATTTCCATGGAATTAGGAACAAATGGCATTACAAAACAGAATTTGGCTTTTAGAAGTCGGAGAATATTGTACCTGTCTGTACATTTAAGCCACCATGTACAGCAGTGGTTGGGGGAGATAGCCATTTTTTCTCTCTATCGTTTGACTTTTCCCTCATGTCATGCCCCAAACCCCCTCCCCTCCATGACACCAAGACCCTCCCCCATGACACAATCCTGGCTGTGGGCCTGATGTACAGTACATTGGGTGATCACAGTCATTATGAGCAAACGGTTGAAATCATGATTTTATCTCGTATGCAGCTGGTTGGTCGGCCGGGATTCGTATGATGCAGTCACAGCTACGCTTAAAAAAAGCAGCCTTAACAGAAGCACAGCGTAAAATTCGAGGTGCTACTCTGGCTCCTGTGGTTGACTTAAAGAAGGGTAAAGGTGAAGATGAGACAAGGTTGCCCTCTCCACGAAACCAGATCTCACCAAGAAGACCAGTCCATGGACCTCCAAGAACTGTGGTATGTTTTGTTTTTAGCCATTGAAGAAATAGATACACTTCCCATGCGTAGTTCTCCTGTACTCCAAAGAGTTTTATACATATTTCAGAAAATTTTCAGTCTGAGGTGGTTAAAAGGGTTTTTCTTTTTCTTTTTTTAAGTGTGGGGCATTACATAAAATTTCATACAAAAGGCAAAGAAGGAGGAATAAGGAAGACGAAGGACCCATGCTTCAGAAAAATCTTTCATGATATTGGTTGTCACTGTGCTGGCTGATCTCTAAGCCAGCTTGTCCACAGTATTCTACTTGTCTGTTTATAGTCTGCCAAGTTGAAGTCATTGATTTTATGAACAATACTTAGAAGGATACTTGTCCTTTCCCTCTCCCTCCCCAGTCTGAGCTACAATATTAAGCAGTGATCTGCAGGGTCAAAGCCAGTACTCTAACCATAGAATTTACATTCATTGCATGTTTTGTGGTACACAATTTATCTGTCAAAGTAAAGAGATGTATGAGCAATTTTCAGTTTGAAAGTGGGTACCTGAAAAAATTGCAGAATCTGCTCATTTTAGAGCCCTTAAGAAATTTTAGTGCAGTGAAGTCATTAAACCACATACAGTAGTACATTGCAATAAGAAGCAGTTAGATGAGCTTCGGTAAATTGCCTTTTGAACTTTTCCCAGTCTGGCTCACTTGCTGCTTTTTAACATCAGAGGATAATTGCCTTGAGAAGTAGCTGAAAGTGGGGCATTGTGTGAATGATAACATGTACATGATGCAGTCCCATGGTGCTATTAACCATCTTTTATTTCATTGGTAGAAACCTTCACCATTTGTAGCTGGTGTCATTGGGGACATAGCTGGTGATGTAGCTGATGAGTATGACCCAATGTACCCCAATGAATATGAGAAGATGCAGAGGAAAGTAAGAGAGAAGAGACAGAGGGAGAGTGAGAGTTCCTGGGAGAAAGGCAGAGGAAAAGATGACAGGTACAGTAGCAGGGTTGTTGGCTTTAAATCACATTGATTAAAATCACAATCAAAATCATGATTTAAATAAAAAAAAATGATGTAAATTGATTTATTTAATTTAAATCATTGACTTAAACGTTGACTTTTTTTAAATAATAAAAAACCAACAACCTTGTACAGTAGCTTGATTGACCAGTCAGTTTCTTTGTCTCAGACAATCACACAGATATCGAGAAATGTTTATTCACCAGTGAAATAGGCAATGAAAACAGGTAAAGCAATTCACACCATTTAAGGAGAATTTACAAAGCCATTCAAATGTTAGCAAAACTTCTCCTTATTTGCCACCAAAAGGCTATGGGAAGTTTCATTCTCTTAAAGCATGTAACACAGGTTGTTTTTTGTACCTGTTGTTTAATTTCTGATAACTGCCATCTTAAATTTACCAAACCAATAGCTCAGTAGCCTAATTACAGTAACCCTGTAGTGCCTGCCTGCAGCCTGGGGAATTTTATGCCTTTTGAAAGCCAGCCAAACTATGGTAATATACACAACCCCAAAAGGTATCCATTAACTCTTTACAACATGTCCGAGGCAATGACCTTCCTATTTGTTGTGGTGGAATTTTCTGGTAGCTGCTGGCCATTTGGGTCTCTACAGAACAATGTAAAGACTTTCCAGCCTCACACTCTCTGGTTGTATCTGAAGTGCTACAAGTACCAAAAGCTGGGCTTTACAGTATTTACTGGCCTGGCTTAGTGTTACTGCATTGCTCACTGTGCTACCTCAATACCCCATGCACAGATGGTATTATATAATATAGATTAACCACACAGTTTTTAGAGAACTCATACAATTTTATAGGCATTACTTGCATACTTTTTAGAAGCTGTGCTAAGCTTGTGATGTTGTAATAACCCACCCTATTATACAGTGTGAACCAAAGTACTGTTTTCATACATTTAGGTGGTGTGCATTAAGAACAGTTTTACTTAATTGAAGGCTGTGCCTGATTTGGGTCTGTATTCATAGGCAAAAAGCAGTCACAAATCACCCTCTCCACAAATCTCCATTTACTTGCATTACAAGTAAGTGCTGTACATTTGAGGATATTAGCCTAACGTTAGTACACTAACATTAGTTAGGCTGCTAGCCTACGGATAGTTCTGTCTTACGGTAGTGTTGGGAGTGTTATGCTATCCTTCGTTACGTGCTATCTGTCACCTGTCAGTTTTAACTTAGCACGAATTCTAAAGTGGGGTACCATCTGTCACCTGTCAGAAATCACGGTACTTGGGCTTTTCCCCTTCTGTCACCTGTCAGTTTTATGGGGTAGCCTAAGCCTTGGCTAAGTTAGCCAGTTAAGCCTTGCGTTAGTTAGACCTAGCCTACACAACCATAGCCTAGCCTAAGTTATCAGTCAGTGTTTGCCTTCGGTTTCGAAGTGTAAATTAACATCAATTCTACTTGTATCCTTCCATAAGCTTAATTAGGCTACTTACAGTAGGTGCAGCCTTGCTTATAACTACCCAGCCAAGGCCGAGCCTAGCCTAGGTTAGGCTTGTTGCACCATGGGTTTTGATAACGCAAGGTCAAGTGTTAGTGACCCTACTGAAGGGTAGCTCGGAACAAGAGAATGTGACCTCAAAACCTAAGACTAGGCCTACCTCCTCGAAAAAGGGGGATCAGGTGAAGATTAAAAGTTCTTCTGGGCCATCGAGCTCAGGTTCTCAAATCGCTAAGAAACTGAAGAAACCTAAGTCAAGTCCTCTTGACTCAGAGCAAATTAAGATGTTTGAGACTGAGATACAGTCTCAGCTTAGCCCCTTGGTAGCAAAACTGGATTTGTTACTCTCTGATCACCCAGCTCCTGACCCACCAAAGGAACAAGACTCAGGTAGCTGTTTAGAAGTTGAGACTCTGGAAGTAAGGGCACCAGAGCAGGACGCCCTTACGGGTCCCCTCCTCAGGATTCAGAGAGACAATAAGGTTGAGCAAATTCAACGTAGGGCTGCTAGGTTTGTTTATAATGACTATTCCCCCCATAGTAGTGTGACTGAAATGTTAAATGACCTAGGGTGGGATAGTCTCAAAAACAGGCGTACTGCCAGCAGGCTAGCAATTCTTCACAAAACCAGATTGTGCCTCCTAGCCTTGCCAATCAACAACCTACAACCGGTCCGGCGGCCCTCCAGGCATCACCATTCTAATAGCTTTACAAATATACCAACCAATAAGGACTGCTACAAATACAGTTTCTTTCCTCGGACCGTCAGAGACTGGAACCTACTCCCCCAGAACATTACAGATCTCGAGGACCCCAAGCAGTTCAAGAGCGCAGCCTTGAGGATCCTCAGACGGACGACAAACTACATGCGCACACTCAACCCTGCACGTTTGACTCCACCAGGAGTGTTGTGCAGTATTCTTCCAGATCCAGATCCAGACAGAATTGGAGGCTTTCTAGTGAGAAACATGGTGTAGAGAATTTTATGAGTACTAGGGACACCCCATCTTTTTTTGAGGACTGTTCCGTGACAAGGGATTCAACCTCCGCTGATGAGGTTCCGGCATGCTTCATTGAGTTAATTAAAGGTATTAGGACTCATCTTAACATTTCCACAGAGGAGCCCCCCCCCCTCCTGAAACAAATCTTTTTTAGGGGATGCCTTCTCAAGTGTTGTCCAAGGGGTTCCAAAATTGGTACCAGTGCTCCGTATGGACGGATTTTATCCTCTAAATGGAAGGAAGTTTTCAGCATCCCTACCAAACTCCCTGCAGGGAGGGCTAAGCATAATTCTATGTACCGCTGGGGTGAAAAGGACTTCAATATATTCGGAAAGGTTACTAAATTAGACCCTGAGGTTGAAGCCTTCAAGGCTTCTTCACAAGGTCCCCCGAAACTAAGGGCAGACCTAGCAGTCATGGATGATTACTGGCAGAAAGCGGACATGAGTATCCGCCACTTACAGAGAGTAACTTCTCACAGTTACCTGCTCCTCTCCTTACTGGAGAGAGGCCTTCAGGGTGAGATTTCAGTAGGGGATGAATTCCTTAAACCTTAGAAACCTTGGCTACCTGTCTGGTAGATATCTCTGATTTGGCAGTGAGAGTCTCAGCTCGTTCCATATTGGCACGAAGAAAGGTCTACCTTGATGCTATGAATTTGGCAAGCTCTAGCACTAAACAAGAGCTGCTGAAGTTACCCCTACAGGGTCCACACCTTTTTCAGGGGGGAGTTTCAAAAAAAAAAAAAAAAATATCACATAAGGCATCAGAGATTCTGCGGGATGCTAGGACAGCGACAGCAGAGTTAAACCGTTCTACTCCTAAGATTTATCCCTCACAAGGCACTCGTAGCATGCTCCGTTTTCGCACATACCCTAGATCCTCATCAAGGGATGCTAGAAGTCATTTTGGGAGTCCCTCAGGGGGCACCCCTAGAAAGGGAGTATCGTCACAGTCTCAGTCAAGAGTGCGGTCCTTTCGTCCCTCCAGGGGATTTAGAGGGAGACCGGAATTCTCACGATTTGAAGCAGCTGGGGATAAGAAGGGGGTCAGATCTCCCAGTAGGAGGAAGGCTAAATTTTTCCTGAATCACTGGCACTCAATAACAAGCAACCATTGGGTGTTGAGAATTGTGGGACAAGGGTACAAAATCGACTTCAGAAAGGTCCCACCCTCCTCCAGGGGCAGGGAGACTCCCCTACCACACAACAAGCTCAAGGCTCAAGCAATGGTAGAGGAGGTGCAATCTCTGGTATTTTGGGCAATAGGAGTGGTAAAGGGAAGTGTACCCCAGAAAGTCCACTTCAAAATGGAGACACTGAGATCAATTATAAGGACTCTCAGACCAGGAGATTGGGTAGCATCGATAGATCTACACGATGCATACTTGCACATACCCATCCATCCAGATTCCCAAAAGTACCTCAGGTTCAGATTGCAAGGGGTAGATTACCAGTTCACTGCCCTACCTTTTGGTCTAACATGTGCGCCCAGAGTGTTTACAAAAATCTTAACCGTAGTTTTAGCCTTCCTCCGCTCCTGGGGAATCCAAGTCTTCCCATATTTAGACGATTGGCTTGTAAGAGCAAGAAGTGCTGCCAGGTTGACACAAGATTTAAAGGCCTTAAGCAAATTACTGGCAGACTTAGGTTTCCTCATCAATTTCGAAAAATCTCAACCAAATCCAACACAAAGAATCATATTTCTGGGAGCAGAATTCAATCTAGCTCAGGGGAGGGTACTCCCATCCCAATCTTAACCGTAGTTTTAGCCTTCCTCCGCTCCTGGGGAATCCAAGTCTTCCCATATTTAGACGATTGGCTTGTAAGAGCAAGAAGTGCGGTCAGGTTGACACAAGATTTAAAGGTCTTAAGCAAATTACTGGCAGACTTAGGTTTCCTCATCAATTTCGAAAAATCTCAACCAAATCCAACACAAAGAATCATATTTCTGGGAGCAGAATTCAATCTAGCTCAGGGGAGGGTACTCCCATCCCCAGCACGCATATCATATCTACACCAACTGGTAGAATTAATGTACAAGGTGCAGCACATTCAGGTGATATACCTACTGCGCATGTTAGGTCTCATGGCATCATGCATAGAGCTAATACCGTAGGCACGTCTCCACATGAGACCCATACAATTATATCTTCTGGCTCATTGGGGACTGGCTTCAAGAGACCTTTTTCATAGAATCCCAGTAAGAACCCCTCTGTTACAGCATCTGAAGTGGTGGAACATACCAGAAAATGTATTCAAAGGTGTGCCCCTAGAATTACCACAAAATCAAGTATCAATTCAAACAGATGCATCCAAAACAGGTTGGGGAGCATTTTGTCAGGGTCAAAGAACATCAGGGGTGTGGGCTCCAGGTCAGGCAAAAGCCCACATAAACATCCTAGAATTAAGGCAGTCCTTCTAGGTTTTCAAGGACCGCCTGTCGGGCAAGACAGTTTTAGTTTACACCGACAATTCAACAGTAGTCGCATACATCAACAAGCAGGGGGGCACAAGATCCCAGCAGTTGTGCTATCTAGCATGGGACCTCTTCCACTGGTGCATGGATCAGAATATTCAGGTTCATGCAGCACATATAGCAGGGAAGAACAATATAATCGCAGACTTTCTGTCCAGGGGGACTGTGTGTCCAACAGAGTGGACACTCAACCGAAAGTGGCAAACAAAATTTTTCAACATCTGGGACAGCCCAGCATAGATCTTTTTGCGACTTGTCTGAACAACAGACTTCCAAGGTACATGACCTTGCTACCAGATCCACAAGCAGTGGGGAGAGATGCCTTAGCGGCACAGTGGTCAGGCATGACAGCGTATGCCTTCCCACCATTCTCACTGGTTCCAGCAGTGCTGGAGAAAATAGTGAGGGAGGACTGTGTAGTAATCCTCATAGCCCCCCTATGGCAGAGACAGAGTTGGTTTCCACTCCTCCTAGAACTCCTGATCGATTACCTAGTGAAACTTCCTATGTCCAAGAAACTACTTTTCCAACCTCACAGTCTGGTATTTCATCAGAAACCAGAAACTTACAACTTAGTTGCTTGGAAACTGTCAAAAAGAGTTTCATTAAGAAAGGATTTTCTGGCAAGACTGCGTGCAGGGCAGCTGAGTGCAGACACCCATCCACCTATAGGACCTATGACTACCGCCTTTGGGTATACAATTCCTGGGCGGAGGGAAGAGGGATCGATCCCTTGTCTGCAACTGTAGGAGAAGTGGCTGAATTCTTGGAGTACCTTTTTATGGTTAAGAATTTCAAGCCTAGAACAATAGCTGGATACAGAGCCGCTATTTCAGTGGTTCACCCCGGCTGGGGAGGAGTTGAGGTTGGTGTTTGTCAGGAGCTGGAACAATTACTAAAAGCGTTTTTTAATCAGAAACCCCCAGAAAGGCATCTTGCTCCTTCCTGGGACCTTTCACTTGTTTTAGATTACCTTACAAAAGAGCCCTTTGAACCTCTAGTTGGAGCTTCTCTTAAGCATTTAACCCTTAAGACAGTATTTCTATTAGCTGCGGCATCAGGCCGTAGAAGGTCTGACATTCATGCCTTAACTGTAAAGGAGAATCACATAAGATGGGGTAGGGATGAGGTGACTCTAATCCCATACCCTGGGTTCTTGGCCAAAAATGAATCGTTAAATTATTTGGCAAAAAAAAAAAAAACATAGGTGTACCCTGTATGGGGGTGTTTTCTGCAGAACCAGAGGACAGGCTGCTATGTCCCTACAGGACACTTAAGTACTACATTAAGAAAACTAAGGATATAAGAGGAGACCATGATAGACTTTTTCTCACATAGCAGAAGGGCAAGCATCACCCAGCCTCTACCACATCCATTTCTTGTTGGAGTGTTTCTGTGATTATGGAGGCTTACAAGGCTCAGGCCAGGTACCAGGTGGTTGTGTCAAAGCATATGATGTACGGGGAATATCAGCCCTGTGGGCAAGTAGCCAGGGGATGCCTATCTCAGAAGTGATGGAGGCAGCTTCCTGGGTCTCAGTATCCACATCCACAACTTTTTATATGAAGGACCTTCTAGAGGGGAACACCACCTTTGCAAAGAAGGTTCTGAATTCAAGATTAACTCAATAACTATGAGTTGTATGGACATCTTGCTGTAGTTTTGTCCACTCAGATCCCCCCACCTAGAAATCTTTGTACTCCAGGCCTATTGTAGTCAAGAGGTGTAAAACCAATGTGTGGGAGAATACTCCCTTCCTAGTGAAGGGGTTTTCTCCTAATGAGGTTTTTCACCTCTTACATCCCACCCTCCTCCCCTCATCTGAGGTTTTTTCCTCGGAAAACATTGGAGGGAAAGTATGAGCACCAAGAGTAGAAGAGGTGACCTGGGGTCACTTTTGGACGGCTACATTTTATTTTTGGGGATCCTCGGTGTGTTTGGGATTTGGCAAGGGAAAGGCCTATTGTAGTCAAGAGGTGAAAAACCTCATTAGGAGAAAACCCCTTCACTAGGAAGGGAGTAATCTCATGTATTGTAAAGAATTAGTTTTAGATGATTTCTCTCTATTGATGTAATTTCAATTTTTAAGGAGAAGGAGAGATAGAGGCAGAGATCGTGATCGTGACAGGCATAGAGATAGGGATAGGTCACCTCAGGGATTCTCACGAAGACCAGATAGTGACGAAGAAGAAGAAAGAGAAAAAACAAGGAGGAGAGGTTTGTGCTGATGATATTTCCTTCTTCACTCAAACATCAAAAAGATGGAGGAAAGCCATGATAAGGCTTGGAAAAAAAGGGTGCCTGGGTTCCGAAGGGCATCCTCATAAATTACACAGAAGAACATGCCCAAGTTGGGCACCCTAACTTAGTCATGGGTCGAAGTCATTGTATAGTGCAGATAGATCATCACTGTCTTGAACACTGCTATTTTCCCACTGTTATATATACTGTGAGAAGTTTAATCATGGAAAGTCAAAACTTAGCTTTAGTGACTGCCATTGCAGGGAGCAACAAAATATTTAATACTAAAATAATGCACAAGCATATTTTCCTTGATAGTTTATTTCCGTTATACGGGCAACAACCATGCTATATTGGGCAACCAAAAATGACTAACTTGACAAGTTGGGATACCCAACAAGACAACAAGGCATAAGAAAATTTTTCAAGCTCTGATGTTGTTACTCTAAAGCCATCCTAAATTGAAATTTTTTGCAATAAATCTATTTCACTTCCACATCAAAAATAAACATAATCTAAATGCATGCACATGGCAAGAGGGACTCAAAAGACGTTATCTTTTGTCTGTTTAAGAACCCTGTGAAGGATTGTTGTGATATTAATATGCAAACTGTACATACTGTACCCTGTCAAGTAAATGTTGGCAGAAATGGTCTCTTCTCAAATATTGTCAGTATCAGGCTCTACCTTGTTGGTCAGCTTATCACTTGGTATAATATATGTCAATTTTAACACTGAATATTCACATTATGGATCACCTAGCACCATGAATTTTGCATAGCTATTTATTTTAGAAAGAATCATACTTTCTTAGTATTCCTACTGGCAGTGTAAAAGACAAAAAGTCAGCAAAAGAATTCTATCAGATTATTCATTTGGGGACTTCAATATTAAATGTTGAAGAAAAACAAACCTTGATTGTTTGCTTTTCCCCATTCCTTTAAAAATCATTCTCATTGAAAATTTTGGAATACTTTAAAAGGTGCAGGCGATTGTTTGATACTTTGGAAAATAGCTGTAGCTGCAATCACATGATATTCTGCTGAAAGAAATGACAGTGTTAGACTAGTTATGACTCATAGAACACAGCTGGTTTACTTAATGAGCACCTAGAAACAGAAAACAATTTAAAGCAAGACATTACATTTTTCTCTCTATGGGAAGAATTCATACTTTTTAAGCTCTGTCCCTTTCTTTTTGCAAGAAAATAAGTATTTCACAGATAGAATTTTAGTAATGTGTTGTTTGGCTGTTCTCTATCCATCCACCCCCCCTTCAAAATTTCAAATGATGTAGCTTACGTTTCTCTTCTGGTACACAATTGCTTAATTGACATAGTTTTGGAGACTATTACTGCCCAGAGTTAATATTGGTACTAAATTTTTCGATAGCATAGATCTAGAACTATTTTTTCTGTGCATCATGCATAGGTGCAAGAACACATTTGGTGATATACTGGTGTATACTTCTACATAAAACATGTTTGTCTTTCCTTTTGTGTTTTGTATTGGATGGCTGCAAAATGTTAACATTAGTTACGAAGACACCAAAACATGCACCAAATCATATTTATGCACCAAAAATCTAATCAAAAATATAATTTGATGTGAATTGCTTGTAAAAATGTTGGAATAGAAATTTAACATGCTTATAAACTACTCTTCAGTGACAATTTACAATGGGTGGCTGACCAGGAAAGATTAAATGCAAATCTAACGTTGGTTACGAGGACGCCAAAAGTGGGACAAAATGGTGATTTATGTAACTAATGTTAGATTTGGTGCATACATGGTCAAGGATACAGAATGTGAGGATCTTTAGTCAAGAAATATTAATATATCATTTCAACTTGTAATATGAACAAATTTACAGTTAAATTAAACCAATTTCAGTCTTTTAACTTTATTTTTGATACCTAATTCTACTTTGGTGTCTTATGTAACTAACGAAACATTACAACCAGTTTTTGTGACATACAAAATTTTGTCATCTAACAAACATGATGCTTTATATTTTGGTGACATTTCCCAATATATTTACCAACAAATTGCAGCAAATAAATCATTAATCATTCATATCTTTTGCTTTAGACCCAAATTTCCCACTTTTGTAAGCCAGTATTGTGTTCTTACACATATGCGTTTTCAGTTCAAGTTTTCCTTCAAGGTCAATTCTCGTCCAATAAGCCTGTGTGGCCCAGAGCAACTTTCTATTTTAAACCAGATTTGGTGACATTTTTTTTGTTAGCCCATCTATGTTTATCTAAGGTAATCATCACATTTTTGTTGAGAACACCATGGTTAATGCTTAAAACTTAAACATACATGATGATGTTGCTCTAATTTGTATTTTTGATGTTTTAAAATTTCAGGGAAGCAAGGTGCTGCCATTGCACCACCAAGCAGCTTGCTGAATGAGTCTGAACCACCCAAAGATAGCTGTAAGTTATAATCAATATATTTTCAATCTGGACTGGGTTTCAATTTAAGGACTGGGTGACTATTGCCTAATCCTGAGATAAACCAAGCAGCAACTCCTTTTACTTTTCACATTTGACAAAAAAGAAATATTGTCACATGACTCTCAAGAGCCAATAATGAAACAGGACAGTCTGTTACATTACTTCAAGTTGGTGTGACTGCATTTCCCCTTTAATAAAGTAAAAAGATCTTAATCAAACCTCAGCTTGTGTCACATTTTGGTCTTGAAAGGGTTACTGTAATTTATCATGCACACATTCTCTATTTTGTTGAAGTAGGGAGACTTTGGTGCAAACCTGTTTTTGATATGGCCGAGTGTGTCAAGATAGGAAATATGAATGTATTTCATTCATACTTGAGTGTGTGATTGTGTCCCATAGGGTGTTTAAGAATTGTGTCTCATAGGGTGGGTAAGAATAGTGAGGTTTTTTGTTGATGTCAAAGGTCAATTTTATGTCAAAAGCCAAAACCTTAAAACAGTGTCGAAAGAAGTGCAATAGTGACGAATGCGGACAAATTTGTATTGGTTATTGTAAATCTTACAACAGGGGATACATTAGTTAAAATCCTACAGTAGTCATTCAAAACAGATAAATATTTTAGTTCAATCATGGTACAAATTTCTTTCATTTTGTTAATAATTTCTTCACAGTTGTTGCTCCTGCACCAATTCCCAAAACCAGACCCTATGCCAGTATCCTTAAGAAACCACAAGAGAATGACCCAGAGAGGTCAACTACACCACCGCCTGGTAGTGAATTTTCTGAAATGGAAGATATGCCAGAAATGCCAGGTGCTCCAAAAAGCTCCCTTGCCCAGGGACCAGGAGGGTTCTCCATTCCAGTTGGCATGGGGTGAGTAAAATCTTTGTATTTGTTTAGTATTTAAAAACCTGTTACCCTTACCCTTCTCAGTTTAGCCAGAGGCCCTTCAAACACTTTCTCTCTGTCATGTTAACTAGACCAGTGCTAAGTACGTCTTGGCAGGACTCAAAATAAGCTTGAAAAATGGCACGGCCAAATAGAGCAGAATGGTCGTCTGTCTTAAGATATTTCAATGGACATTTACAATGGGCTTCACAGCCACTGGAAAGGGCCAGACGGCCATGGTCGTTGGTGCCATAGGTAATTTTGAGCCCTGTCTTTGTATATTTCACACTGTTGACCTGTGTGGCTGTAATTACAGCTGTTAAAATAAACCTGTGTGAGCAAGTGGCATAGTTAAACCAAATGAACGTTAGTTTACTTATGTATCTGATTTTGTTGCACCAACTTAAGAGTAAGCTATAATGTGCACTTTCAAGGTAAAAGCCTATTACAGTGAGTTCTCATGCTATATATTAGTGTTAATATTTATCTAATTTCAATACTTTCATGTATTGGTGGTAATTCTGATATCAAGAATGGTACAAGACTGTCACACTGCATGTACCTAAAAGTAAGTGGGGTTGGGTAGAAAGAAGTATATATGCCCTGCCCCCCACCCACACACCCTTACCTACTAACAATCCGGGTCCCAATTTCTCTCATTTGCTCAGAAACATCAACCATAGAAAAATCCAATATGAATCAGTGCCGCCAGAATACAATTGACCAAAACGGTATGTGTTTGACCCTGGAGATTTGGCAAAATTTTATTGAACAAAAACATCACACCAAACCATGGAGCACAAGGTGTAGAATATATATACCTTGCAGCTACTTTCATTCTCACTCTTACTTTGCATATGTGGAAGTCAAGTGCACTTCTGAGCTTCACTATAAAATAACTAATTTACTGAATTTTTTGTGATACCTCAGGGCTGATTCTGTGGCAGCCAAAATTATGGCCAAGTATGGGTTTAAATCAGGTAGAGGTCTTGGGAAGAAAGAACAAGGAATCAGTACTGCCCTCGTTGTGGAGAAGACAAGCAGAAGAGGAGGTAAAATTATTGAACATGGCAAAGATGGTAAGTACTTTGTTCATTGTTATGGTTGTATGACTTGTATCTTTGAATGGTCCTGGGTATGGTGTTAAAGTACATCCCGTTAGGGTGAGGAGTCGTTTGTGGCTAGTAGTTTGTTCCCAACTATTGCCTATAAAATGCACACAAATTGTCGTTATTACTCATCCTACAACTGGCGGCTGTTGGCACCACAAAGCCGAGCAAGCCTCTGAGTGGTTGCCCCCCACACCCATGGGCTGGGGATTGTAGAATATGCCCACGGTATTTCCCGCCTGTTGTAAGAGGCAACTAAAGGGAAACCAAATTTGAACTTGAACCATTCTTGAAAATGAATGAAAACTTTGAACATTTTATCCAGTTGACTGACACTATATAACACATTCGTCTTGGTGTGTCGTTAAATCTCATCTAAATAACTAACTAACTAATTGTATCTTTGAAATCTTTTGCAGCACTCAAATAGTCATTTTGATGCAGAATAACACTCAGTATTCCATATTGAGGATTTTGACACTGCCATATGTGCTTCATGTATGCATAAGAGCAGTACATTCATTCTGGGAAAATAACTTGCACTAAGTTGGCTCCCCGTAGTTTGGGGGTTGTAGAATATGCCCACAGTGTTCCCTGCCTGTCTGTCACAAGAGGTGACTCAGGGGGGAGGACTTGAATCATATTTTAAATGGTTTTGGAACTTTTTACCTTTCTTTTGATTACATGATATAACACATGGCTGTTGGTGTGTTGTTAACCTCCTCCCAACTAAGTAATTGTCTGCATTACACAAAACTGACTTACTCCAAGAAGGCCCTTGTCAAGTTATGGTTCCAACACAGTTATGCATGGAGGGTAGATCAAGAGTGGTAACTTGTTTTCAATAGGGTAGGGGTAGTATTACCTTAGGCTGGCCCCCCTTGAATGCATTTAATGAGGATTTCAAAAAATTCAAGCAATAACTCGCTAAGTGCAGCCTATTAACTTCGAACAAAGGTGTACTTTGTAGCGTAATAAAAGTTCATTTTCAGCGTCAGTATTTTTTTAAGATGATGGCAAATCTTGAAGCTGAACATACAAACTTTGTTCTAAACCAGTTTGTAATTTAACTAATTTTGTTACTCATTTTGTGATCCTTCAGGAAATTACTGCTAATGACCAATTGTGAATAATGTATTTTATTTCAGTTGATGTTGATATGCCAGCACCTTCTGGCATGCCCCTTCCAAAACAACCAACACCAGCCAGTGAACTCTCTGAAGCCATGAAAAATCCCACAAAGGTCGTCCTTCTTAGGGTAAGTGCTTTTCATCGTGGGTAAGTGCTTGTCAGTGTAGGTGATGGACTTCCTATGCCTAGTCAGACATTCTGCTTGCAGGACTGGCCAAAAATGTTTATTTCCCAGGAAAGTACCAAAATTATTTCCCAGGAAGGGAGTGCAAAATTTCCCACAATTCTCCCTGCCTTGTACTTGTGTGGACAGATAATGGAAATTTCTTTCCAATTTTTAAAATTTACCTCCAGTTTCTCAAATTTCCCCAGAAGGAGCCTCCCAGCTTCCCAACTTTTTCATCCATAGCATTCTGTCATATTTTTCTTAATTGGTTAAATTGCTATGAAACCTGAATATTTAGGCTTACCAAAATGTGTGATTGCTACTGAACACTTGTGTGGGTGTGTAAAAGTGGCAACTTGCACAAGTTGTTACAGAGTATGTAATTAATTTAAGGAGAATGAAAACATTCCCCTTTGAACAGTCATGTAGCAGAAAACTGGCTGTCCTGCAGGAAATCTGGTAGTACAGCTGATTTTTTATGTGATAGAATTTTCAGAACAGCTTTCAAATTAGCCATTAGTCAAGGAAATTAAGCCGGTGATTAAAACTTCACTTTATTGAAAATCAAGGAATAACTAGTTGATTAACTTCTCATCAACATTCTTTATTTCACTGAGATTTAATTTGTTGCCCTCAAAAAGGTTTGGATGTAGTCAAGACAACATTCTTCACAATTTTTGAAACAGCCTATTTGGAAGTCTGACAGAAATTCTGGTTGTCTCTAAGCTTAGTTGTCTCAGATGCATATGAAAGTCCTTCAATATGTTAAGTATGTAGGGATTTAACAAGAAACTTGCAACATCTTTGTAAGAATGCAAGTGAAGGTTAACTTCAAAAACTGAGTGTAAAGCCCTGCTTTTGTTCTTCCATTCACTTTTGTCCTTTTTCTAAAATTTAGAACTCAAATTACACGTGACAGCATTACGTGAAATAGCCCTTTATACTAAAACTGCCTACCACTGAACAGTCTAAAACCTGACTTTTGGGTGGTAAGTCAGGGTTTTATTTGATGTTAACATCCACAGTTTATAGCCACTCCAATGCTTTAAGGGTTTTACCATATTTTTATTGATTTTAGGGTTGGAGTGGCAATAAACTGTAGGTGCGAACGTCAAGTAAAAACCCGACTAAAGCCCCAAAATTTGGGTTTTAAACTGTAATAGTGGTAGACAGTTTAAGTAAGGGCTATTTCATCTAATGGTAGCCTTGTAACCACTTTTCAGCCTAAACTTGTTCAGACAGTGGCAATCAGGATGGTCTTGTTATCCTCTGTCCATATTATAATATTACAGAATGTCTCTGGCATAGGTATACTATTGGTTAATACTGATCATTGAAAAGGCAAGAGCATCACCCTCCCCTCGTAACATGAAGTAGTGTTGTAGACTGTTCTGTTTCATGTGTGGCTGGTGAGTGTCATGTGACAGTAATTTTCTCCTCAAATGTGAAATTCACAAGGAGTAACTGCTTGGTTTACATTGAATGTTGTGATATTGAAGTCCAAAAATGTTATTAAAGATACTTTGAAGAGAAATAAAGAGGTAAATTGTGAAATTGTGAGATTCAGCTGCTGCTTCCAAATGGGTTTAGGGTGACCACTTTTACCCTTGGGGTAGCAAACGTTCTGCCACCTTTTTTGCCAGTTATCAAATTGTAGATGTTTATAGTTCCGTAAACCTATCACATTTTTGAAGTGCATTCAAATTTGATTTTTGATTATATTTCATCAGAATATGGTTGGTCCTGGAGAGGTAGATGATGAATTACAACCAGAAACAGCAGAAGAATGCACAAAGTATGGACCAGTCGTCAAATGCATCATTTATGAGGTGAGTGGTATCTACATAAAAGCAGAAAGTATACATAATTAGAGGTATGAATATAAAGCTATGAAACAACTTCTCTGATTGGTCAGAAAGAGGGAAGGATGACCATGTGTGGTTTTTATCCCCACGTGGGCTGGGGGTTGTAGAATACAGGGTTCGTAGCGGTCCTTGAAAACCTTGAAAAGTCCTTGAATTTTTGTGAGCCTTGAAAAGTCCTTGAAATGTCCCTAAATTTAAAAATGAGGTCATGAAGTCCTGAAAATGTCCTTGAAATAAAGTTTTGGAGTGTCTGTATATGTTTTATTTCTTACAAGATTTCATAATTAATAGCTGTAATTTTGATCAACCAGGTTTGCTGAAATCTTTGCCGTGTTTGCTTGTGGCAGGGGTATCATTGCGGCAGGCATAACCAGCTTCTTCCACCGGAAGTACGTCAGCCTATCATATTGTTAGTCCATGCTTTGTGTGCCAAACCATTTGGCAAATGTTAACCTTAGGTCCTTAATGTTACGAGATCAGCGTAATCCATGTACTGCAATATTGTATTGCGCAGTGCTCGTACATAACATTTCAACTGATATGACAACTTTCACATTTGCATGATTTTGATGATGCAGGAAAGCCATAGAACTGAATTAATTTGGGGGAATTAAATGCCTGCATGAGCTGTAACTCATCCCAACATAAACAACTTAATTCATGTCAACTTAGTCGAAAAAAAACACATTTATATCCCAGCAACTGGAATATTGGGCCTCCAGTGTCTTTGTTAAGCTTGGCCAATAGTGCTAGCTGCCGCGTTCGGTATGGGTACCATAAGACTAGAATGTTGTGCAATAAAAACTGAGGCCGAACGTACTTCTACGGTACTAGGTTCAAACAGCATGGCTCATACTTCCAGGTGAGATGTAGTGTTTGACCGATCATCTGTTAAGTAATCGGCATCGGGCCGATTATTCCGTTATCGGTAAATAAGCGGCAATTCTGCCATTCAACCGATCACTACCACCGATTATTTGCAAACTGGACAACGGGGCTAAATATACTTGAAACTTGCTCTTAATTTCGTTAAAATTCCCGTAAATACTCAATCCTTTAACTTCCCGCCAAAACGGGATGCATTGATAATCACAAACGTGTATATTTTACCCCCTCCATGGGAGTGATCGTTTGATGTTTAAGTTTTTCGCTATAACCCGGTAGTATTACTTGGAATTCTATTTAGAAGTGCATTCATGGTGTTTTCCTTGCTGTCTCGCAGAAAGCGCCTCGTAAGTTGCTGTACAAACTGCTGCACAAAACACATAGTACAGACTATCTAGCTGCTGTGTTTCACCGTTTTTTCAAATCCACAAGCTTTGCATACATATGTGTGCACGTTTTGTACACTTTGCACCTAGAATCTTGTGAATTTCGGTTGTTATTTTCTTGCATAAATTAAGTCATTCCCAGCATTCCTTCCATAATGTTATTTACAGTAGGACTTAAGCAGTGTTGTCATACGACGACATTGCAAACGAAAACAGTAGTGCACGTGTTCTCTTGCAGCAAACTTCTTGGCCCACGCATGCACTAGACTTACGTGCGTGTCCGTTTTTACCGCCAAATAAGGCATCATATTTTGCTCGGTGACATCATATGCATAAGATCCATTGCAAAATTTAAATTGGCCCCTGCTTTGTGATTGGTTCAGTTGCGTTGATTCTTGGCAGCCAATCACAACTCGCGCCTTCGCCTATGTGATTTAGTGTGTGAAAATACTCGGTCTCGAGACAAATTTTCCCGTTGAGTTTGTGTTACGAAGATCGCACTTGTAATGCCGGCTAGCGAAGCCAGGCGAGCCCCATGCTAAATTCACCTAGAAACGGCATCTCTGCGTACGTGGATTTTTCGGGGATCGGACTTACGTGCATTTCAGTTGCAGATTCTTTTTAAACAAGACGGAAGTTTTGGACAAAAACTGCTAAAAATATACGGGGATATTTATATCGGAAAGGAACCATGAGATACGTTATACGGGTGCCCAGATCTGCTAAGATTATCATGATTGCTTTACATGGGGTTCGTTAAAGCTGGAGAGTAGCTACAGTACATTAACGCAACTGCAACCCAGTACACTAAGAGAATGCAATGTTCCAACATGATTGGGGGATGAAAACTAGCCGCAGAGCATGATGCTGGCCATAGAACTAAATTATCAAAGGGCATGTGACATCGACTGCAAACAATTGTACAGTATTAAGGGTTGATTTGTATCTCCACTTTTGAAGTGAAAATATTTCACCTACAAAAATGATATCCAGAACTATTCCCAATATTTTCCACCCTGAACTGGTTATGGTAATACGATATGCACGAAGCAAGGGGTATGTACTAAAGTGACAAACATGTGACTTCCCTCTTTCCAGTAATCGGTGATTGGTAATCGGCATCGGGCTGATTGTTAAATTAAATAATTGGGTATTACCAATTAAAGCATAATTGGTCGAACACTAGTGAGATGCCCTACATGGCAGGCATATGTTATACTCCTACACCACACTAGTACTTCGTAGGCTTGTGTTTGCATCAGCTTGCCATGCAGGTTACATACGATGAGGCACGTTAGGTACAAAACCAGCTATACAGTCTGAGGCTATTTTCATTTTATAAAATCGCAATTTTCCATTATTCATACTAGCAGAAGAGAAAAAAAAATCAAAGGGACTCTTAATTGAAAAATGCAAACAAAATATTTCAAAGGGAATTTTAACAAAACAGAACATTATAACATTTAGGCTCTGTCACAAATTGGTCTTCGCGTGCAACCCAGATCTGCTGGCCACGCTGTATGCATTGTTATCTTTTTCAAAATTGATGGATTTTGTATTGTTTGTCTTTCAAGTAAATGTTGATTCTTTCATGCATACAGTACTTGAAGATATCCCAGCATTATACAGTACATGACCCTGCTTCCATTTTCAGTTTGATTGTTTGAACATTAAAACAAATTACAGCTGATCCTTGAAAGTATGAGTTAAGATGCACATGCGCTTGATTGATCTCAGAGAAATTTCGGAGTGAAAGTCCCTGTATGTAGTACTTGAAAAGTTTGTTAGAGGTCTTGAAAAGTCCTTGAAAAGTCCTTGAATTTTGAATCCATGAAGGGCTACGAACCCTGGAATATGTTCCTGTTGTTTCCAGTCTTTTGTAAGAGGTGGCGAAACAGTAGGACTTGTACCATCTTTGAACTGTATTTGAAACCAAACTTGAATCATATTTGAAAATGTATTTAAACTTTGCCTTTTATCTAGTTGATGCTATATGTATCATGCTAATGTGATGTTTCAGTAAATCTAACCTAACAAAGGTATACCTCTTACCTCTTATAGCTTAATGGTTCATGCAAACCTATTATGCTCCTACTTAACCTTGCCTAGAACTTCTATTGAACAGAGTATCTATGACTGAATGATCACTGACAATGAAACTTAACTAGTAGTGCTATGCCACCTCCTGCTGGAAGCTGCAGTATCCGTACTCAACTTATCACTATTTGCCAAAGTGTGAACCAACCTTTGAACCTGCTACCCTAACGAACTGAGTACCCCTTTTTAATTGGAGTGTGATAGGGATGTTGGCATAAGCACAGTGAAGGATAAGACACATAAGTCTTTTATCAGAAGAAGTTTTGATATTTTGTTTATTTCAGGAACCAAATGCTGAAGAGGATGAAGCTGTAAGGATATTTGTAGAATTTGGAAGCATTGCTGCTGCAGTGAAAGGTATGTGTAATTAGACACCAATTTTGATTTAAGTTTACTGCTTAAATCTTGTGGTTCTACAGCTGTGACCTTTCTTTTTGCTCCCAGAAATAGTTATTTCAGTATTAGGAACATATAAGGTCTACTACAAGGAGTTACGACACAATTATATTTGTTAGCTAGGACAAAGAGGGGGCTAGGCTGATGGAGAAAGCCCTCAGTCAAAATTTTGGTTGAAGAGAAGCATACGTTTGCCACCACCCCATATTCCAGGATGGAGACCTGGTACTTTTTCCCACTGTATAAATTGTTATTTTGATGCAGATATTATAAAACAAATATTTAAAACAAACCTCCCCCAAAACGTTGGTTCATGGTAACATTTAGCCACCCTAGTCAAAAGCAAATACTGGTGCCTTTGTTAGTCCCATTGAGTGGCCTAAAATAATTTTATCAGAATGGAAGTGTAACTGATGCAGATTAAAAGTTTTATTCATAAACATGTCATCAACTGAACTGTCATGTGTTTCATCTAGTTGGGGAAATGTAACCCTTGGATTTTATTTCTTAGGTTGTTTTATGTATTATCCTTATGTAATGAATGTTTGTTTGCCTATATTGTGAATATCAAGTTATGCCAAAATAATTGGGCAGTGACCTGTACAGTGTTGACTGCCTCAAAGGTAGTGTGACAGAATGCATACATTCCTATATTTTTCTAGGATTACAATTTGCAGACATGTTAGTTTTCTAGATTGCCCTACAAATGCATAGTTTGTGACTCCATAAGAATCTGTTTTGCCCTTTTCTTTCTACAGCTGTTGTGGACCTAAATGGAAGGTTCTTTGGTGGACGCGTAGTTAAGGCATCTTTTTTCAACCCAGAAAAATTCAAGAGGTTTGAATTGGGCATTGATGCTTGAAGTTAGCTGTTCCAAATGTAAAAGAAAATGTCTGGTGACCTCTTTGGATGAAATGTATCCTCAGATGTAATCTCACAGAGATGAACTCTGTATC
This sequence comes from Holothuria scabra, assembly GCA_037179385.1. Lineage (NCBI taxonomy): Eukaryota > Metazoa > Echinodermata > Holothuroidea > Aspidochirotida > Holothuriidae > Holothuria > Holothuria scabra. The sequence continues at coordinate 45,930,219 of CM074181.1, read as the reverse complement.
TGAAGGAGAGATGTTAATTTGTCATTGATGCTTGAAGTTAGCTGGTCCAAACTTGAAAAAGACATTTTTTGTGACCTCTGTGGATGAAATATTCTTGGATGTGTTCAAACAGAGGTGAACACTGTAATTGAAGGAAAGGTATGAATTGGATATCTGTTGATGTTTTTCCATTCCTCTGCAACTTCAGGAGTAATATTTGTTTAACATTCTAGAAGAAAAATGCTTTGCAGAGGTTGTGTCTTATTCAGAAAGGGTTTCAAACCTTGCAAATTTCCCACTAGCCATGAAAAAGCTCCTGTTCAGTTAAAGATTTCTTGAATTATCTCACTGGAATAGCACAACTGTGTTCAGTCGATTGGTGGATGTTAACTGCAGTATTAACAGGTCGTGACAAGAAATAAGCAGAAGAGGAATCTCACCCCACCAGAGTTGAGCAAACATGATGCACATTGTCTAATTTGTTCTTTCAGAAGTTGTAACCTTTTGCGTGTATGGATACATGTACTGATAAAGCTTTCACATTTAAAGTATGAAGGCTTGTTTAAAAGATGTTAGTGATATCTACTAAAATTCATGTCTGTTGCTGAAAACTTTCAAGATAAGTTCATAAACAATTGTAATCTACTTGTTGCATCACCATATTTCTCATGCATGAATGGTGTAGAAGTCAGTTCAAAAACTTGAGAATTTCATGAAGTGAGCAAAATCTGTGTACAAGAGCTCCTTTTAGATTGAAGCAAGAACAAATGTGTTGCCTTAGGCTGGATAAGACAACAGTACCATAATTATTTTTTTTTTTGGGGGGGGGGGGATGGGGGTGGGGGGTAATTATTCTGTGATCACAGAAAAGGAGGATGAATTTGGCTTATATTCAATAGGAGTGTCACCATGAGTTTCCACTGAGTATACCAGAAATTTTATGGCTTCACAAAGCCCCTCAGATGGCTGGACTTGAAATGATCCTTCCCGGTGTTTACTTGACTCAAGTCAAGAATTTGAAATGCGATGTCTGAAAATGAAATCATATCTAAAAATAGAATCTGATGTATATGAAATGTCCCACACAGTGTGAAATCAAAGAGAGGACAACATGCTCAAAAACACATTCTCCAGTGGAAAACCAGGCAAATGACCACTGATGGGAGGTAGGGAGAGGGGACAACCCTACATTGTTATTCTTTCATGCAGTAGGTTTTTACTTTGACTTGAATCTGAGAGTTTTACTCAAGATAGTAGAGTGAGTGGGGTCCTCTGCCACAAGTGTCTAGCCTAAAATGGTTCCAGAAATGGTGCAGTCTGAAAATATGCAGATCCCATTTTGCAAAGTGGTCATGTTATGGCCCTGTCTTTATGTTAGGCAAGTTTCAAATGTCATGGCAAAATGAATGCAGAAATGTAGCAACAAATTGTCCTTGATATCTATCTTGTAGGTGTGGTTCCAATTCTATCTCATCACATGCTTTGCATTCCGGAACTATGTGTGAATAGCTCTTTGTGTTGTTTATTGTAGAAATCTATTGTTTGAGGAGGGACTTATGTCACACTGTCATATGAATTGGAAAAATCACACTGTTTTGCTTTATATGGTGGTATGTCTGTATATGACAATACAGAAACAGAAAGTGTATACATTTATTCTTTGATGCCTCGTTATGGACTTCTGTTCCTAGCCTAACTTTTACCAACATACTCTATATACATGGAATGACCTTTTCAGCATGAATATATCCAGGCAAGACTTAAACCAATTGGTTAGAAACTGTGAGGTAAAACTCCATCTTAACTAGCTACATCAGTCTTACCCTGAAGATCAAACTCAACATCAAAATGTTGACCTCTTCATTTTCCCCATTCAATCAACATGAATGGCAGTACTGTAAATCTTTATCAAAAAACAGCAAATGAATAGTCAAGCTTTCTTCCACAAGGACACTTATAATTCACTTTTAAAGAAAATAATGAAATAACCCACTTCCCACACAAAGTTATAAATATTTTGTTCTTGGTGTCATAGATAGTGGAGCATACTTGAAGGTATGTAACAAACCTTTCAACAACATTCCTTCAATTTTGAAATATTACTATTCAAGACTCCTGTGATGAATTATTCATAGTTTCTGTTAAGGGGTGAGATTTATCAGTCCCCTTTCCATAAGAAGTGGGTAAAATGTTCTCTCCCTTGCCATTAAAAAATGTCAGTACCTTGGTTTTATATTTAAGTAGAAAGCCAAAAGGCTTAGTGATTCCTTGTCATATGATATATTGTAATAATGAACATGGATGCCCACAGGACAAGCATGAGATCCCACACAAATACTGAGGTATACTAGTAAAGATGAAACCTTTTGAGATCATGTGACCCAGAATGACCTTTCACCCCCCCACCCCCCCCCTTAAAGGGCCAAACCTCTCACCCCAAACTACAGTTTTGGTAGGGGGGTACCAAAATTCTCAATTGGCTCAGCTCTTTGATTGATAGCTAGTTCAAACAATGCAGAGTACCAAAGTTTACATTACACAGCATGAAGGGTACTGGGAGTGTTTTGATCATATACATTGAGTTTTTCTGTACTCACCTTGAAGCAATAAACTGAGATTGTATCTGGATGGGGATGAATTTCAGACAATTGTGGGAGGGGCTTAAGTAAGAAGGTTAGGAGAATTGGTACTGTTTGGGGTGAGAGAACTGGGCCTTTAAACAATAGGGAGTAACTACCTAAGAAGACCATCAACATGCTAAATATGAGCAATTCACAAGCTGAGTATGAGATCCCTCCACAGTTCAATATCCACATAAAAATGTCATGTCTACAAGGTTTTGCCCTTTTGTGTCGACCCCAACTTTTGACCTCTACAAACAAGAGAAATCTCCCACACAGTTATGAATAACTTGATAAAGAGATATTTTTAAAACATGCTCGTTTAAATCAAAATTTCTGGTATGGCGGATAGCTCTCTATGTAATGATGTCTCTATGATTCAAAAAGTTGATTGCATTGAGGTTAGTGTTACAACAAGCCCTAATACTAACAGTCATCCATACATTGGAACATACAGAAAAGACATCTCAACAAAAAGGCGTAACCTTGGCTATTAGTGGTAGCCCTTTTGTATTTGTTTTTTGTGTAATGCCCTTCCCAATGACTATAATGTCCCTGAAAATTAACAAAAAAAGGGAACCCTATTAATCCAGAAATTAACAAGATTTGTAATTTGCCTTAAATAAGTAAGGACACACCAACAAAATAGTGTTATATGCTATAGTGTCAGCTACATAAAAATTTATAGCTAGGTTCAAATACTGTACCAAACACTTGTTTTGCAGGCTTTAGAATGTGAACACATGAAAACAGGTACATAGACAAGAGAATAAAAACAGTGGAAACCAACAAGGCTTAAAATTTCATTCAAATATGTATTTCCCTCCTTCCTGGGATCTTCCGCAAGTTTCATGAACCAGAGTAGCTATACTACTGTCGCTCAACCTTTCTGATGTACCGGTTTTATTCCAGAATCTTGAATAAAATCATGGTGCTCCAGTTGGGTGCACAAGCATGTGAACACTCACCTAGCAGTTGAACTGTGTCAGGGATAAATCTCTGTAGTTAGTTCATTCCCTTAAGATGTACTTTAAGTAAAATAACTCAAAAAATATATATTAAAGAGCATGAAATGTGAATGCAAACAGTTCAACTCCCATTTTTATAGGACATAACTAAACTGAAACAAAATGTTGAAGTTCATTCTGAGGAAACAAATTGGTCTATTGTGCAATGCTGTAATTTGTGACTTTCTTGTTATACAACTCACATAAGATGTTTTGTTTCCTTTGGAAGTTCAAAATGTTTTTATGACCTTGAACACTCTTGTTTGCTTCCATAGCATATCACATTACCCCATAAGAGGAAGAGTGCTATCACACCTTGGTACAAGGTGCAGTAATTTTCACAAAAACAAAGAAAGACAAAGGTAGTAAATTGACTTACAGTTCAACAATGACATCACAAATTATTGTGCAATGTACCATTTTAAATTGAATAAACTTCAACATTTTACATCTCAGCTCAGGAATTCCTATGAAGACGGAAGTGGACTGTTAGCACTAATTTTTCATGCTTTTTAATTTTCTTTTTTGACTTGTGGTACACTTTAGGGTAATACTGCCTTTGAGGGCAAGAATCTGAAACTGAAGTCACAGTACAACTGACCAGTTTGTGTAGGACAGTGGCATAAGCAGTAAGGAAAGAGAAAATACCCAAATGTCTTCCCTCCCTCTGCCCTCAATCCATTTCTCCCTTCCAATCATTTTCATCTGTTTTCTTCTCCCTCCCCACTCACTCCTCTGTGAAATTTATAAACAAAAAGTGCAGTACTGGAAGAAACTTCAATGCACCATCCATTTGAAGGCTGATTTGTGTCCATTCAAATTGACATTATTCCAAATTGTAACATGTAACAAGATCATTCTGTATATCCACCACCGCTCCAGCCTGACCAGGGAAACAAACCTGGTGATGAGCCAAACAGCACTACAGTGATCCCACAGTATGGAAGTGTCCTCACACAGCAAGGAGAGATCTGTGTAATGGCAACTCCCTGGTAATAGATACTAAAATTACTGAAGGATGAGTAATGAGCTGACTGGGAACTCATGGTGTGTACACAATGGACACAGGCAGTTACAAAAATAGGCCTACATAGTACATGCTACAGTAACAATGCCTCCACTGGGATTGTTTCATGAAACTTTGCCTTCAGGCAAAAAATGATGAAAATTGCAAAAAATTACCACTTTTCTTTAATTAATCTTGTAGATAGGAAGGAAACCTGTTGCCCCATGAATGTGACACCCATACAGCAAATTTGAGGAAAATCCACTGGCAATTACAGAGGCTGAAACCTTTTAACCAGAATGCAAGGCATTCATACTCACGAATGGAGGCGGTCAAACGGTTCTAGTGATATTAACAGAGTTGCTAAATTTTAGCCACTCCCTGATATGAACAGGCAGTAGATGGTGAATTTGTTATGATGAAGAGGTTTGCGCATTTCAGAAAAGGATATCAGTGTTGAAAATATATACAGGTGAAACATTAGTTATGTGAAGAAAGGGAAACAGAATTGTTTATGCTACAAGCTCGACGTTTAGAAAAGTACATATGAGTGATACGTATATATGATGTTAAAATTGACTTAACAAAACAGGTGGTGGATGATATTTTCTACTAGATCTAGAAAATAGAAGTGCTTCGATTGCAGAAGAATTGTTTTATTAATAATTTCCGACCATAGCCAAAACTGTCAGAATTTCACACATATTATTGGCAGTTCAAAATATCAAAATTTCCTCACGAATGACAATTTCATTTTTTAAACTTCCTTAGTGTTCTCAGTATTGTTCGAGGGCAGTGCTTATTACGGTTCGGCAGTTCAACCGTATCACCTGTATGTATATGCATCGCATTATCACCAACATAGTAAGCACTTTCAGATCAGAAGAGATGTAACTTAACTATCATCTCAAGTGGCTAATGAATAAAGAGAGATAACTACGCAGTCTCTTATTTTGCTACTCTCGTCAGAGATCTCTCTTCCCATTCCTACCATAATTGTCAACAACATAACTGGTACCGGTATAAAATTTCTCACCTTCCTCTTCTTTCTTTGGTTGGATAGGTGCGCAGCTAGAAAGTCTTTTCCCTTACAGTACGGTTGCTCAAAGGAACCATTTTAAATTTGTCTTTCAAGATTGCTAAATTATTAGCATAGCCACCAATGAAAAGAATCTAATGTGAGAATATTTACAAAATGTAAAACAAAAAAAAACTTGGGTTGAGGTTAACTAAGTTATTTCGATGCGGCTAAGCAAATAAAGCCTTGCGCATGGCCCATATTTGACTTTCCACTGAAACACATCAAACTCTCGAAATGACCTTTTTAAGCCGCGGTAGCACTTGATATCATCAACTGTATCACATGTCGTTCGGCTGATCACGTGGTCACCGGCAAAGCAAGCGCATATTGGTAAGGGCGATTCAAGTTTCAGTTGAAACGTTTAGGTCAGAAGAAAACTACGCAGTTACTATTGCGCAATTTTCGCATCCGGGAGACTACGTCATCTTATCCGTTCTCTATTCCTAACCCTCTGTGACCGTCTTCAATTTTGAACAAAATAAGATATAACTTAAGTTTGTCACTCTTGTTACAGTTATAAGTTCCTTGGTCATGAAAAGAAATCACACATTCAATGTTTTCTTTACAACAACGCCGAAACTTTCACATCAACAGATTGCTCGGATGTTTCAAACTGTAAGAAAAGAAGGGTAGCGACCATGTCATAAAGAACGGCAGTTGACAAAAACTATAGAAAGGGCTTCTGAGAACCCCATATAGTCGCCCCCTGGTCGTCCAAGAACCATGTAATTGAAATATCCCTGAACTAATATGCCTCATCGTGTGATGAAACCTGAGACATCCTTAAATAAATTATCTGTTTTCGTGGTCAACGCATTTTAATTTACAAACACTAAAAAGTAACAAAACCAACAAGGCACAGAATAAAAACACTGTAACAAGTCTATAAAGCGGCTGCTATACTTCGCATTCGCTCGTAAAAATTGAGACAGACATTTTTTGTGAGACAGACATTTTTACCCTCTAACACAAGCTCTACCCACTTTGTGGGTTGAGCTAAAAATGAACAGAGATAGCAAATAAAAATGTAACTGTTAACAGTTGCATTAGTGGAAGTATATGCACTGAAACACATAAGGATCAAAACTGGCCATTATGATGCATTTCCATCATATTGAGGCAATCCTATATAAATGCAAGAAGTAGAAAATAAACAGAAAAATAGAACCATATGCATAGCACCTGCTTCATTTGTCCAGTGGGAAAGCAGTTTTTCGAGTTCAACAAAAGCAAAGGTAAGGTCTAGGTGAGGGGTTCCCTCCCTCTGTTTGCAGGAGAGAAAATGGCAGTTTTGGGTCTCCAGATGGCAATTGTACAATGTTACTGGCTCAAATGTACTAATATGTAAGAGCCCTGTGAACACTTGTTTTACTGTTAGTTTGTTTTTCAAGCTTTAGACACAGCTTTAGGCATGGTGCTCAAACCAAACCCCACCCACCCATCCCACCTTGGCTATGTGTATGCTGATTTTGGACAATGGTGGAACTGTTGAAGTCCAGAGATGCAAAAAAGAAGGTGGGCAATGAATAGACTGCACCTTTGGATGTGAGTGTTACATGATTTATAGTCATTTAGCTTTGGAGTAGGCTCACAAAGGCTCCAAAATAACTATCACTCATACTGCACCGTTTCTTGTGCACCTGTCATATTTGTGCATCCTCTTGTCTGAGACCAAAGGATTTTCTCTTTGCAACATTTATTCACAACCTATGTTCATAAGTGTCATAAACACTTTAGAAGGAGTGTGTAAATACCAACTGTGAAAAGAGGAATAATCCTTGGATCTTCTTCATCATTTGTTGGGAACATTACATAGCAAGCAATTCCAGGGTTTCATTCTAGTCTCTAGAGATCAAGCGATAATTTACATTACAGAAGTCCATCATGACTGCACACTGCACAGGCATCCATCTGAGTTCATACTAGGAACCTGATATTTGAAAAATCTAAACACCAGCTGCTACATCATTGCAACAGTTTAATAAATCAAAGTGTTGATGTTTCTGTCAAACTTACAAATAAGATATATTACCATATCTTCATCATTCACAGACCCAAAGACTTAGCTTTAAATTCATATTACATTACAAAAGCCTTCCCACTAGCAGTCTCAACAGGCCATTAATTTGGTACCACTCATGGCATTTAATCAACTAAGTTCATTCAAAGTCAGAAACAAAGAGATCCATAATTGCCTTGTCACTTGACAGGGACTCCTCCTCAAAGCATACAGAAAAAGCGATACATTCAGTCACATAAATATTCACTTATGTTTTACATGAGTACAAACAGAGAGACTCCAGGCCTCGAATTCTGAGGCATGCAAGTGTAATCATATACAATAACTCCCCTCAAATCACTGTTAAGAGTTTCATATTTCTCACACCTAAATGAAGTATGTTACATAAACAGCCCACCTCACACACTCCTTAATTTCCTGCTGAGTGTGATTTGTAGCATACCTGGCAAATCTTACACTGAAGGCCTTAGACATTTCTCCCACTGATATCCCAACATATCAAATCTACTTCCTCCTGGTTCCTACTGTACTACATAGAGTTACATCACCGTAGGAACACAATCTTCCAACCTTGGTTACACCTATTCTTCAGCACTCCTGAAACCATCATATGACAAAGACATCTCTCTCAACAAAAGAAAACAATTTAATGAACCCAGTTACAATTCTGCATACTTCTTCTGCAAAGCAATGTCATGTAAAATGAATCACACTATCAGACACCACTATTCCTACAGTGCCCTTGTTCCACTGCATCTCCATTCACTTCGTCAACATGATGACTGAGCAGAAGCAATGTCATTCTCTGCTGGTCCAATCTTATGGAACTTATGGAAGCATCATACCCTACAGAAAGCTGCGACTCGCCTCCTTTCTCAGCATGGCCACAAACAATGTGATGCATCCAGCCAAACTTCAAGACATTTCCGCATCTTCTTCGGGAGCTCCTCACTTCATCTGTGATGGCTCTTTGCTTTGATCCTCACTACCCTCTGACAGAAAGCAAATGTAAAGTTCAGTGAATGTTGACCCTCTTAATCTTTGTGCTACCCTGTGTGGTTGTTGTTATCACCTGGTCCATTCAAGTGAAGGGTTTGAAAATATAGCTCAAAGTCAGTAGTCCCAGGGAAAAGAGGTTCACAAATTTTGGTTGCCCCTCCAAATTTAAGGTTGTCCCACCAAAGTAAAAAAGTATTGGCCTAACTGCAAATTGGGAAAGCTCAAAGTCTGGACAATAGTCAGTTTGGGAGCAGCATAAAGTAACATTTTAACAGAATCCTGCTGGGCAGAACTTTGCTTCAAAACATTTAACATGAGCCAGGCTGATATGAAATGAACAGACAGGTACAGGTGTAGGTGGTTGATCCATGGACAACCGGGAGACAAATAATGGTTGTCCCAGGTAAAATTCTCAGTACTGACCTTGGTAACCAATACTGTACATCACAAGAACCCTTTTTCAAACTGTTACAGTACCATGTTCAAAATAGGGATGGATGCTTCCAGTTGAATACACAGTAACTTATTTAGCAAACACTGTAACCAGTATCTTAACTGTGTGTGGTATTTAACACTACAACATACACTGGCACAGCAGCCTCATTTAATCCTTAACCGTTGCTTGGGTCCTTTTGGACCCAGACGGAGATTGCGGCTGTCACCCATTTTGCTGTTTCATGCAGAGCTGGAAACTGTGAGTAGCTACCCGAAAATTTGGCCACAACAACGAGCGAGACTATAGTTTAAGGTCACCAGGTCAATAGCCTACGGAAGCTGATGCGGGGCGCGCTACATCCGCTTTTCCGCCCACTCCCGAGGCGCGCAAATATGCCCCCATTGGAGCACAACGGTAAATGGTAGTTGTTCGTACACTCAAAGTAGTGATGCCACATTACCCCACTGAGCATCAGTTTCCACAGCCAGCAATTCTGGTAGCTACTAGCAGATTTGTACCAGCAAAGAGGTGTGTGAGAGCTGCCCTTGTTCATGGTGTTGACGTAGTTTACCATTTGAGGTACAGAAGGGCTTGAACTGCAATGGAAGAGCAGTCTCATTTTTGCTCAATGAAATCAAAACTCAAAGTATTAACTAGAATGGGAGTTGGGCAATCACTCTAAGTGGTAACTCCCCTGTTAGTATCAGTGTACACCAACAACATTTCCAGGAGCTAAATGCAGTTTAAAGCCATGTGTGCACCAGTAAAGAGATGTACAATGTGAGGGAGCTGCTTGTGTGCATGGTGAAAACACCCCCCCCCCTTCCTTGGCCCTCCCCTTCCCTTTGAGGCCCAGAAGTATTTCATTATGTGGTAGAACTGTATTGTCATTTTGACTCAATAAACTTAAAAGGTTAAAAGATAAAATACAATGTAATAATGAATTGCTTACTCCCAGTTGTTGCAGATTTCTTGGGTTTCAACACAGCTCTCTGCATTGCTAACAATCTGTTGGACTTGCAGAGGTACTTAAGTTTTTGACCTGGAATATGACAAAGACAATAGAATTAATGACATGATATGTATGTTCAACATATGCAGTGATGTCAAATGTTAATCTAAAGAAAGCAATCTGACTGAGCTAAGATGATCAAGAAACGTAAATTGTGACTGGATAGCAGATTTTCATTAAAGTAAATTGCTGAAATATAAGTTGCTTGTAAAGTTCTGCAAATTCAGTCAAAGCCACCATCAGTGAGGGACTGTTATATCCAGGTGGGTAATCCATCACTTGGTCCCCACTTCAAGAAATAACTGGTGGGTAAAATATTGTACAGTTAAAATAGCATAACATATGCATGCTTTTACAACTTGCATCCGAATATTGCTTACATTGTGTTGATAGTCACTTCCACATGACAATGCTTATAGTTAGCATAGTAAAGTTTCATATCCCATAGTTACAGAAAAGGTAAAATTTTAGATTTTTTAGTGTCTTCACTTGTAATGTTCAGTTTTGTGCATGATTTTAAAAAAGTGTCTGGCCACAAATTTTTAAATACCAAATTGAACCTTTAAATACTCACTCAGCATTTGTATGTAGGATATGCAGATTGTCTAAGTTTGACCATTTATCATTCGTATGTGAAGAAAACTTACAGTGCCAGGTTAGGTAAAAATTATGCCACTTCTTACAGCTGGCTATCCTACTGTAATTCACCAGGGTTCAAAAAATCCCCCGCCCGACAGTCCAGGACAAGTAAAAAATGACTCGGACAAGTGAACTGCTCAGTACTGTAGCCCGCCGGGCAAGCAGCACAGAAGTCTTCTTCACATAGGAATTTCAATGGCTACTGTAGTACTAGATAATTAGATACGGACTCAGTGCATATTCATGCCGACAAGTAGACTTTGGGAATCCCTAGCCTGATGGACAAGTAATAAAAAACGAATTTGTCGAAGTCTGAATTCACCCTCGTTTCATCACCACCTGAATGGTTCACATCATTTCAATTTCATGAACCAACTCAATAAGCCATTTTAAAAGGTCACAGAATCAAAGAACATTTCATGACCTCATACTGTAACCATTTTTTACCTATTTTCATAGTTTTATGTGCCTCTTCCTGTGGCTTTATACACCTACAGTACTGTAATTGTTATGAGTGTTGACAGGCCCTTTTAAATAGGCTACCTGTACACTACAGTTTATTGATAGTCTTACAGTATCTACACAAATCCAAGCAGTTGGCAAAGTCAGGCATTCGTAGGGTCCATCAGCCTTAAATCATCTCAATGGTATTGTCTCCATGCAGTTCCATAGCCTCATATTTGGTAATATTTAACAGAATCAAGAGGTATTTCAGTGTGCAACCATTCCTAATACAGGTAAGCAAAGAATTTGAAAGAGCAAAGGTGATTTATCCCAGTTTAAGTTCAAGAGCAGTCCCCAAACTTAATTTGAAGGAAGAGCTAAATCTCTAAAGTTTCTTCTTATTTCTCTTCAAAGTGTCTTCCATCATATTTTACAACTTAACTATTTCATGTTTAAGATAAACCAAGCAGTTGCTTCTAGTAAATTTCACATTTGAAGAGAAAAGAGCCAATCACAAAACAGGACAGTCTACTACACTACTTCAAGTTGTGGTTTCTAGTCTTGCCCTTCAAATGCCACTACATCAGACCATCACTGGACAGTTAAGAAGTTAAGATTCATTAGCATACAGTACACAACAAGTTGTCATTTACATCTTACCATCAGGGTTCTCCTCAAAGAAAAGGGCTGTACCCAAGGTGTCCTTGTATTCTCCAGCAAAAACATAGCCTCCCAATTGTAAGATGGGCCTTTCAGAATCTAATCCCTGTCAAAAATAACAACCAATAAGTCATTTTCTGAACAAATGTAAATGTACTTTGCAATCTTCTGGATGTTTATTTCTTACTTAAATACAAGGATTTTTGACTCAGGCTTGCAGCAGAGCAACCCAGACTAAATTACACACAATGCACTATTATAATAGGGAGAATAAACAATGGGCTGCTATGGCATTGTAGGCCTATTGTTTATTACATGCATTTGCCCACATCTGCCAAAACTACAGTACCACCTGAAAAATCATCCCCATAAAGGCATATTTTCATCATCCCAAACAGCTCCAATTCTCCCAACCTACTTAATTCTTGCCCCTCCCACATTTATCTAAAACTCATCATTATCCAGACACAATCCTAGTTTATTGCTTCATGGCTTGTCCCAGTGGCCATACAAGTCCATAATGTGTAATCAAGACACTCTCAGTGCCCATGCTGTGTAATTTAGCTATGATGCATTGTTTGAATGTGATGCCAATCAAAGAGCTGTACCAATTGAGAGTTTTGATATATGCATACTGAAACTGTAGTTTAGGGTGAAGAATGACTACCTTTAAAATTCTGAGCAACTCATATTTAATGGTACAGAGCTACTAGATTTAACAATAAAAATGTTAAACATGCCTAATGTGATACTGTACTTTAGAGGTTTTTCAGCTCTAGTGCTAATCTGTAAAAAAATTATGTACAAGAGTAGAAAGTTACCGACCTGTGCTGGTTTCAGTGTGAACAAAAAACAATTGTCTTTGATTTGGTACAGATTATTCTACTGTACAAATAGAGATTAGAGTCAGTGCTTTTGTACTGTGAAAGGAAAGACTTCCAATGATGCACAAACTGCAATGTACTAGGGAGAAAGTCATGAATCATAATGATCTTCAACATGTTTTAATGTATGACAACAGTAATAAATAACAGCAAGTGCTTAAAGAGCTACTGGATGCACAATTCAGGGCTGGAATTAAGGTTCCTGCACAGCAAGGCCAATTTCCCCCATCAGTTTTGGGGGCATGTCATGTGATCTGAGAGGCACCAAGGCCAAACAAGTGATTTTGTACTGACCACAATGTAAATCCCACAGGTTGGGCATGGAGGCCAAATAGTTTTGATTGCCATTAAATTTTACAAGGCAACCAGGTCATTGCTTAAATATGAGGGCCATGGCCTTTGTGGCCTTCGATTAATTCCAGCCCTAACAATTGTTGATAACTTCATTCAATCAATTAGGCCTAACTGTATTGTACTTACAAGAATCCTGCATTTGGAACCAGATTTTGTAAGACATTCATCATCAATTACTCCTGTTACTTCTACCAAGATGTATGTTTCCTGTACAAGAGAAAAATTAGTAAACAAAAACAGGCTGGTCAGTCAAGCTTAAAGCTAACTGTTCAACATCAAGTTCAGTGAAATCCCCTTCATATTATTACCATTAGGGCTGTGACGGTTATCGGTTAACCGGTTAACCAACCGACTCGTCGGTTACTCGTGCGTCATTCCTCTTTATAGATTAACCGTTTTTGTATTGCCAATAACTCAGTCGCCTCGGCGTGGCTTTGTTAGTAAACTGTTACACAAACATCGCGCAACAAACAGTGTCAATTTCTCACAAATTATCGCTCAATCAATAACTGTAAAAAGAGTTTTAAAATCGGCCGTTCGATTGAATGGATTAATTCCGTGGCAGCTCCCCGAATTAAGTACATTATGATGAGTGACAAGTGGCGCACCCATTGTTACTTTCGTTGGCAGAACTTTGTGTGCTCATCTCCTAATCCCTTCAATAGCAACACCCAAGCACGACTTTAGAAATTAGCGGCATGTCTGAGAGATTACCAAGCAAAAAGAAAGCCACAAGACAAGCAGGGAGCTGTAACAAAAGTTACCAAGCCCTGTATTTCTATGGTAATGAAACCTCCACGAGACCATGATTGGGGCACAAAAGTATATTTGAATAAGTCTTCCCACTGTAGCTAATCGATATATTTTATCATGCTTCACCTCCGTAAATTTCATTATTTTTCATTGTTAGTAGCAGTATTTGGAAAAAATTTAACCCGTAAAAATACGATCGTAAGCACCAGATAATTCCCGCCATTTTGTTCTTTGCCCAATATCATATAAAATGGAACATTCCATGTTGACTTTTATGAATAAGCATACGCAGTTCGTTGAACCGACTGGGTTGTAGCTGCGATAATGTACTGTACAGTAGAAGTCAACCCTACAATGCACGTAAAAATAACAATCTAATTTTTAGCAGTCTTAGACAGCAAAAAATGGACTTGATTAACGGTATCGTATGGTTCCTTTCTGATATAAATATCCCCGTATTTTTGCCACTTCTTGTCCAAACCTTACCGTCTTGTTTCAAAATAATCAGCAAATGAAATGCACTAAAGTCAGATACCCGAAAAATCCAAGTACGCAGAGATTTGTGCTGCTGTTTCTTGGTGAATTTAGCACGGGGCTTGGCCGGCTGCACAGGCCAGCTATGTAAGCCTGGGAAGTGCGATCGTCATAACGCAAACTCAATGGGGAAATTCGTTCGGAGGTCTGGTATTTTCACACACTACATCCCATAGGCGATGGTGCGAGTTGTGATTGGCTGGCTCAGAATCAACGTATTTGAACCAATCACAATGCAAAGGCAATTAAAATTTTGCAATAGATCGTGTGCATACAATATGATGTCATCGAGCAAAACATGGTCCCCTGTTTAGTGGTAAAAACGGATACGCACGGAAGTCTACTGCTTGCATGGGACCACGTGCGTAATTGTTTTTGTTCGTAAAGACGTCATATGATAACATTCCATAAGTCCTACTGTAAATAACTTTACGGTAGGAATGCCGGGAATTCCTTAATTTATGCAGGATAATAGGGCTTGGTTGTGCTGTTTGCGGCTGGTGGGCCGTTTACAGTGCAATTGTACAGATCACTTCTATGACAAACACATGAGTGCTGTACATGTATTGAACACTGCATCGCAAGCAAGCTGCATCAAAACGGGTGTGGGAGTGTTTCATGAAATAACTGACAATATAACATAGGGTCAGGCAGGAATACAACTGTTGGTGGAATGTTAAAAAGTGCACATGGTCTGAAGAAAGCTTCAGTAAATGCGGGATGGGTTTTTACTGTGAAAAGATGATATAAACTCAGCGCAAAATACCAACATTTTTGCCACATACTTACATGGGCAAACATGACTTAGGGGGCCATTTTTAGACTTGCACTTTCCTGTAAAAAAGTGATGGCGCTCTTTGGAAATGTTGACTTTTTGTTGTTGTGTGAACATTACGTCATTTTCGGTTAAACGGTTAACCTCCGGTTAATAAAATTGGTTCAAAGGATAGTGAATTAACCGAAAATGCACAGCCCTAATTACCATGAGGCAAAAATGCATCATGTAAGGATTTTAGAGTTTGACCCCCTATGACCCCAGGTAACCTTTGACCTCTATCAAAATCAACATGGGTTCTCTGTCCCATCATAATGCATCAACATACCAAGTTTGATCCAAGCTTCCAACCTTGAGATATTGTGTAAACAAAGTTTTAGGAGTTTGACCCTGTGTCCCCAGATGACCCTTGACCTCTACCAAAATCAATAGTTTTTATAGGCTTCTTCCAGGTCTTCATATCATAATGCATCAAATTATCATGTCTGAAATTAATCCAAACTTCCTGAGTGCCGTGATATTGTGTATACAAGGTTTTCAGAGTTTGACCCTTGACCCCAGATGAGCTCTGACCTCTACCAAGTGCAATTGCACATCTTTTCTCGAACAGATCACTGTGAGAGAGTGAGTTCTGCACAACTAGACGTACATGGGAGCTCCTATATAACTATTTAAGTTACAATAAAACAGCACTTCTACCACACTCCCTAATTTCCTGAAAAGTGAGATTTGTAGCACGCTGGAAAATCTAAAACTCAAGACCTGCAAAAACTAAAACAACTCTACAGCATGCTATACTTGCACATATATGCAATCAACACTATTACTGTACATAAACATTCCATTGAAAGATTTGATGAGCACTTTCAATTCTCCTTAAGCCATCAGCAGCTATTACACTCAATTAATTTCAAACAGGTCAAATGACCACCACTTGATACTAGGGCAAGCTGTGTTGGAGCATTCTTAGTGGCAGTCAGAATGATATCTGATTTGTAAACAATAGATCAGCTCTTTAAGCTGAAGACACAAGTTGCATATAGTTACACCCACCTTGGCTAGAGAAAAGTTGGGTGGTTCACTAGAAATCTTAAAAAGAATGTTTACATCATGTTTCAGTTTACTTTGTACTTTTGCACATCCAGAATGGCTTAAAGGGCCAAACCTCTCACCCCAAACTACAGTTTTGGTACGGGGGTACCGAAATTCTAAATTGGCTTCGCTCTTTGATTGACAGCTAATTCAAACAATGCACAGAGTACCAAGGCTTATACAGTATAACACAGTATAACATAACATAACATAACATAACATAACAAGTATAAGGGCAAAGGAGGGTAAAAACCCCATAAGATGCCCTATAGAACAGACCCAAACCAACACCTAATCCAAACAAAGACTAAACAAACCCAATACAATCAGATCCTGCCACTGTCACAGTAATACTTGTCAATGTTAATCTTGAAGCATTTGACTGAAGTGGAATTAACAACCCACTCAGGGAGACTGTCCCACTCATTGACAACCCTATGAGAGAAACTGAATTTTCTGATGTCAAGTCTAGAGAAACATTTTACCAGCTTCTTATTATGGCCACGAACATGGGGATCAGCACAAATCTCTAAGTAGTTACAGTTAGACAGAGAATCATAACCAGAAAGGAACTTGAAAACCTGCAGCATATCCCCCCTAATCCTTCTTAACTCGAGAGAAGTAAGTCCTAGAAAATTGAGCCTATCTTGATAAGGGAGATTACCCACATTGTGAATAAGTCGTGTGGCCCTCCTCTGAACCTGCTCTAAAATAAACTTGTCCTTTTCATAAAAAGGGTTCCATGCCTGCACAGCATAATCAAGATGTGGCCTAACCAACTGCTTATAAAGATTTAGCACAATATCTTTACTGAAATTGCTGAAATTCCTCTTGATTAAACCAAGCACCCTATTAGCCCTAGCAGCAGCTGCTGCGCACTGCCTAGGCCGCTTCAAATCATTTGAAATGACAACACCCAAGTCTCTTTCAGAAGTCACATTACCTAGAACACTACCAGCCATGGTATACTTATGACCCAAATTCTTGGATCCAAAGTGAAGAACTTTGCATTTATCAGCATTAAAAGACATTTGCCAAGTCTGAGACCAAGTAACTAGCCTATCTAAGTCCCTTTGCAACAGAGAAGCATCCTTTCCATCATTAACATTCCTAAAGAGCTTAGTGTCATCAGCAAACTTACTAATACAGGATGAGAGAGAGCAATCAATATCATTTATAAAAACTAAAAAAAGAATTGGGCCCAGAACAGAACCTTGTGGTACTCCACTTGTGACATCATTCCAAGAGGAGAAATTACCATTTACAACAACCCTCTGGAATCTACCAAAAAGCCAAGACTTGATCCAGTCCCCACATCTCCCCTGGATGCCTAACTGATGCAATTTTACCATAAGTCTCCCTAATGGGACTTTGTCAAATGCCTTTTGAAAATCAAGGTAAATGACATCAACACAATGACCCGAATCAAGAGACAAAGAGACATCTTCAAGAAAGCTAAGCAAATTAGAGATGCAAGACCTATTAGGCAGGAACCCATGCTGAGACAGAAGCAGTAAACCATTGTCTAAAAGATACTTAAGCATACAATCCTTAACCACAGACTCCATGACTTTACATACAACACTGGTTAAACTAACAGGCCTGTAGTTACAAGGAAGGCTCCGACTCCCTTTCTTGAAAATAGGGGTTACATTCGCAATCTTCCAGTCGGCAGGAACAAAGCCTGAGTCCAGACATTTCTGAAAAATAATACAGAGAGGAACGGACAAAATATCAGAACAATCATGCAAAATGGCAGGATGGATCCCGTCCGGCCCAGGGGATTTGCTAGCCTTTACACTCCTAAGTTTATTACGTACCAGTTCCTCAGAGAAAACAACATCATCCATGTGAATTGAACTGCTGGAGTCACCACCAATTCCCACTAGAGGAGACTCCTTGGTAAAAACAGAAACAAAATAATCATTCAACAAATTTGCCATATCTCGGTGGTCACTGACTAAAGTACCCCTAATGCTTTCAAGAGGCCCAACACCCTCTTTAACTTTCTGCTTAGATCTAACATAGGCATGAAATGACTTAGGATTTACCTTAACCTCCTTTGCTAACTTCCTCTCAAAATTGGCCTTAGTATCTCTAACCAAATCCTTCACAAGACATTCCTGATTCTTATAAACCACATAGTCTGAAGAACTTCTACTATCCCTATAGCAACGCCAACATTTATGCTTCTTCCTAGCTGCTCTGAGAACCTCCCTAGAAATCCATACTGGCCTATGATTACGAGAAGCTTTCTTGAGTGGAATACATAAACTTGAAGTCTCCAAAACAACCTCGCGAAAAACCTTCCAAGCGTCTTCAGGACCTAAGTGAGACAACCGAGCAGACCAATCAATGGAAAGGTGCTCTTTAATCTGTTTAAAATCAGCTTCTAATTGAACATGAACGGTACTGAGAGTGTTTTGTAATTGAATCTTTATAAACTCACCTTGAAGCAATAAACTGAGATTGTATCAGGATGAGAATGAATTTCAGACAATTGTGGGAGGGGCTTAAGTAAGAAGGTTAGGAGAATTGATACTGTTTGGGTTGAGAGAACTGAGCCTCTCTTATTACCTGGCTCTATTTTTTTTCTTGAACAATTTTCTTTTCTTACCAATTATTCAAAATTATTTTTAGTTCTAGATTAGCATACTGAATATGATTCAAGCCTTGACTGAACTTGTTGTCATTACTGTTCTTCTACTGTAAGATCATGTAACATATTGAACAAGATGAAAAACATTTGTCTCAACTAGTCTAAACACACACAGCATTCAAAATAATAGCACATGAGTATACTGTAAGTAGAAATGAACAACAAACATTACTGTCCATCTAAAATCAACCTTAGTTCATCCAGAAAGAGAATGAAATGAGAATTTCAATTCACACGGTTTTGTTTAACAATCACCTATTTTGAAAGTTAACTGCTGCATGGGGGTAAACTGGTCAGCACTTGGAGGCCAATTGGTAGACCTAAAGTCTTTGCATGGGGGCAGAATCATCAATGCGTGGGGATCTGCAACTTATATTTCAGTCGGGCAACTGGTCTGGGAACAAACTGGCATAGGCTAGGTAAAACAAATGTAAGGTAAACCCACAGCAGTGTTTCCGGCAGAGGGGAATGGGGGAATCTACCCCAACCCCCTTTCCAAAAGAATTGCTTGATCTTACACAAATAAATAGCTTTTAAAACCCTTCAAATTGAAATTGCATCGTGAGCCTTGAACTTGAATCAACCTTTTGTACCCCTGTATCCCCTTTAACTTTAACCTAGGACAGAAACAATTTCGACTTGGGGTTTGGCGCACCTTTCAGAAAAAATACCCTTTGCACAATCTTGTCAAGAACTGTTCTCAGTGCCAATGTGAAAAACTTTTTCTGGTGCGTAATCTATGCAGGCTTAGGCTAGCCTAACGTTAGGCCTAGGGGGGGTATGTCAATTGGACAAAAAATTTTGTGATCAAGGAATAGGCCTAGCCTATGTAATATTAACACCCAGCAGAAACATCATACACGGCAATCAATGGCACTGCCATGTAACATTGAGCTAAACCATGGAAGTACTTGCATGGCTACACTAGACCTAAGTTAGTCCTTGAACAGGACCCTATCTGTCTATGCTAGCCTACCTCCACTTTTGTTTAGCCCACTCCACACACTGCACGCAGTGTACACCTAACTTACTGTAGCCCCTAGGCTAGCCTAGGCCTAGGCTAGGCCCTACCGTTAAGCGTAACGTTATTCGAACTATACTAACTCAGCTTATGACACGGTAAAAAGATACATCGTTTAATCTTTCGTAGGAAAACAGTTCATCCTTTGGAGGTACTAAAAATGTTCATGTTCCTACGGGGCCTACCTCGTCTTCACCATTAGTTTTCTGTGCCATTACAGTCTTTTCCTGCTGTTGACTGTCGACACAGTTCCGAGTTTAGCTATAGCCTACCTTGTTTACATTCGCGCACATTACGCGTACGATCCTAGTGAGTAGTGTGAAAATTACGTGACCATAGAAATATATTCGAGGAGTGTACAACACAGCATCCAGTCTATTTTCGAAAACGATGGCGCTCTTTCTAAAGACTGTAAGAGTCGTATTTAGATCCAACAAACTAAACTCAATCGAAACTTGAACATTCGTCGATTTGTGAAGTAAGCTTGTTCTGTAAGTTGGCCAGCCTGAGGCATAGGCGGGGAAGCTTGCGGGGCTCCAGGGTCCTTCCCCCACTATATTTTTATGAGATTTATAAATTTTTCCAAAGAAATTATACGAATTTGATTTTATTATATTTGGGCTATTCTTTGGCTCCATTATTACTATTCAGAGTGCAGAAGTTGCTAAGCTTCCGGGAACTTCGCTCCCTGGACCCCCACATCAACGATAACCTGTAGGAGAGTTTACTTTCGCCCTTCAAACATTTAAGACAAGACTTTTTTGTAAGCTATCTTTCTTTTTCAAATTATCTCAAATGATCTTCTCAAATCATGACGTTTAATACATACTGAGCGAGGGGCATTTCCCCCAGTCCCCTTATTGGCCCCAGTGACACACATTTGCCCCAGTACTAATGTCCCATTTAGGTTTATTAGTAATACCTAAACATAGGTACATTTTGCTTTCATTAAGTCCGCTAAAAAGCCTAAAATGACAGAGCTTCCGGGGCCCTGTTGCGGGCCCCTGTAAAGCAAGCATATTGCATATTGGATATTGGAATTTAAACAGAACTCCCTATCGATAAAATGCTTCAAACCACTTTGGATCTCTTAAAAATACCCTGTCTTCAATTTTCGATCACATGTTCAATTTTGAGTAGCTTCAACATTTTGGATTTGCCCCCTACAAATACTGTAAACTATGCTTCTCCTTTATCAAATGCCATAGTACTTTCCGATGCCATTCTTGTCCTTTACCTCACCCCACTCCTGAATTAAATTCATAGTTTAGAATCTTTAATTTGAATATGATTTTCGACCATTTCGGAGCCACTCAAATCACGAAAATCGCTGAGCTTCCGGAGCCTTCGTCCCCTGGACCCCTACAGGGACTTTTCCCCTGGACCCCACGCCGATGGGGTTTTGCGCTTCGCCGTAAGGCGCCCGGTTTTGCGCTTCCGCAAAACCGGGCGCCTTACGACGTCACCATTATGTCGGCTGCCCAAAACTTGTGGCTCCCAATAAAAGACATCATCCATCGCTTATGCTGAGTTTGTAGAATTAGGATGAAAGATCGGAACCATTCGCCGGGGCAAAATGTTTCTATCACTGCTGATGTGAAAAAAACGATCGCACCTAAATTCAATTAAATCATTTCATTAATGATAAAATGATCATTTCTTGTTACAATAATTACAGTTATTGTATAATGGTGTTAAATATGCGAGGTGGTGTGACATGAAAAACGGACAAAATTTCGGTACGTGATGTAAAAGTAAAAAGCATCAAAAACCAAGAAAATAGCCGCAATTCTCATAAAAATCCGCCAAACATTGATCGTATTACAGAGCCATTTCTGATTTGAAATTAATCAATAATAAATATGACTTTAATATGCAAATCTTGTGATGTCATGAGAGGGACATGCCATATATGGCTCATGTTATCCTTTGTTTTTATCATCTTCAAGACAGTTGTAATATAGTTTGTCTTGGGGGTTTTATTTTGGAAGTCTATCTTTTAACGTCATCAGTATCAATAACAAAGAGATCTGTATATGTATAATTAAGAGATAATTAATATAGTGTTAACAAAAGCAATGACAACACTGTGCAACACCCAACATCATTATTTTTGCAAAAACAATCATATGCTTTATGCTTTATGTAAAAACTGTAAATAAAGTTCTTCCTCCAATGGAAAGAATTCACCCTGATTCGTTCTCACCAAACAGTAGCCAGAAGTCCACAGAAATTCTCAATTGGTACAGCTCTCAGTACCAGCACATAACGCGGAAGATCTTTTGCAACTTTTGTTCGAAAATTCCATCCTTTCCGGTCGAAGTGTTGTGCAAGAGTATGAAATGATTTTTTGCAGAATTTGTTTTTCCACTTGGTTAATTTCTGATCACTTTGCAATTTTATTTTTATTTTTATTGAAGTAAACATTACATTCTTAACATGAGGCGTGGGAAGTTGGTAGTTGCCGAAAAGACTATCTACATAAGCGGAACGCCACCATAGTTGGCGCAGAGCATATCGTAAAAATGTCGATATTTCGTGACCCCAAGGCGGCCGGAAATGGCATTTTTCCAAGCATGCAAGTAAAAGCTGATGAAGCAGTCGTTATTTTGAGCTTTCATTTGCAACAAAATTTTCACTTCAATGAAATGAAAATGACAAATTGCCGCAACATGCATGGTCATAAAAATGAGGTCCACAAAATAAACTGCACCTCCACCAAGTTAAGTAAGCTTCCCATTTAAAAATAACTTGTTTGTGAGACCGTGCCACAAATTTACACCCTGAAGGGCCCTTTCTTTCAAGAATGAGATCGATTCGCTGGGAGACAACTGACCCGAAGCTTGACCATCATTCGCTTGGAGCGTCCCGCCAGCCTGATTTTTTCTTTTTTTTTTTTTTTTTAGAAAAGTGCTATCTTGATTGCTTCAAGTGACACTTCAACTGCCGTTATTAATGCATGCCCAGATTTATGCCCTTTTAACGGATGTTTTATGCTACTGTAAAACTTTTAAGGAGACATTTTAAGACCTATACCGGTACGTATTTTGCTGACGGACAAATTTTAATATAAATATGTCCTCATTATTGAGGTGGAATGAAACCCAATAGAGATGTAAATGGGGGGAATAATTCCTTCCGTGGACTTTATGGTTTTGCTATTATTTATTAACAAGCTGCCATCCAATAGTGCATCGATAAACGCCACTTATGCTCATAGGCGTGCAGGGGGCACTCGCTCTCCCGACTCGGCAAAAACAGTCGGTCGGTCTTTCGGGCAAAACATGAATAAATTGTATCATTATGCGGGTAAAACTGCTCTTGCCCCCTCACAAAAATACCCACGTACCCCTATGTTTATGCCGTAGAACGTGCTTTTAGTTTTGCTGACTCTTAAAAATGTTATGTGATACTCTCGTTGAACTCTGAAACAAAGCTATGCATGACGGGCCACATGATATGAAATAGTATTTCAATTGGCAGCCGACCGGCTCTTAGATTATATTGCGGGTTTAATTATTAATTATACGCAAGCGAGTTTTAGTATTGGTGTTGAAATTATATCCAAGAAATGATTGGTTGTTGCATATTAGGTAAAGACACAATGCATGGCGGCATCAAAATGTCAAAGTTGGGGGAGGGGACTTAGTGGGGCAAAGCAAAATGTTGGGGGACAAAAATTTTCGCTCGCAGAACAAAACCGAACACGATCGAGGCGCGCACATCTGAGGGTCTGATCCAGGGACGAGGCCACGGTACGGTCCAGTGTGCGTCACTGAATGGACAGCAGAAATGTCTTTTGTTCATCAGCAAGGTGTCCACATCTGTATGATATGTAGTTTGCGTTAAAAAAAGTTCTAGTCAAATTTGAATAGATTCTAATCAATTGGGGCGCGAACCGGAATCATGTCAAATCTTTGACGTGACAGGCAGAGCGCCTCACGAATTTTTAGTTTTCTTTAAACAAATAATTTAAAGTCCCGAGCTTGCTTTAAAGTAAACTGGAAACTTTTGGAAGAAATTTGCCTTTATTAAAAACTATAAAAAGACGGCACAATCTGAACTTCATATGATCAAAATCAAGAAAGTTATATGGGATACTGAAATTCGTTAGGAGTTACACGTTTTATTATAGGCCTATTAAGTATATACGTGCTAAAACTCTCAGACGAAACTGGAAATTTGCCTGAAAACTTTTTACTTTTTCGAACAAAGATTTTAAAAATTAAAGCTTATATTGGAAACATTTTGGAACTTAATGAAAGGATTTTTTTTTTTTGGGGGGGGCGGGGTTAGCTAAATTGAAAATATAGAAAATATAAGGGTTTAGGTGAGTGATCTGCCTTTCAAGACCAAAATTAAGTAAAATGTCATGGTGGTTGAAGTTTTTTGGGTTCTTTATTGAACGGATTATTCACCGAAATAAGTAAGGAAATTTTCCGAAAATTGTTTTCCACTTTTAACATACATTTGAAAATATAATCTTTTGTTGAATAACATATTCTAACTGTATGGCAGAATTTTGGTATGTCATTGAAGAATCTGACCTTCCAATGAGAAAAAAAGTAGATCGCAGGAGGGATCCAAGATTTGCAAAAAGGAGGAAAGTCAGTTTGTGTCGAAATGGAAAAAAATATAAAGGTGTGAACGTCAACAGGATTATCTAAGCGGAGCGCCAACATTATTGGCGCGGAGAGTTCAAGAAAATTAGGCTTTGCAAGCCATCCAGATAGCCGTAAATGGCATTTTGGAAGTGAGAGAAATATATGAAAATGGTGCATTTTAGTTGTTGGTCGTGCAATGACTAAATAAAAAAGGGCGTTTTGAAACTGACACTTACAATTGTACCTTACCTAAAAAAGTGCCATTGATTTCTAACATATATTGATGTCTCAGGTGATCAAATCTGTATATTTTGTCGCTAGTTTTAATTCTGTGTGTCTCCATCCGAAAGTGAAGACTAGCATAGGCTTACGGGGCATTTCAGTTTGGGGAGCAGGAGATTCTCTCTCCGAAAAATGTAATCCTGCCTTAGAGATTATCTACGCAGGACGCCAACATTAATTAATTGGCGCGGGCGAAGAGAAAATTTAGTCGCGATCCATTAGACGGCCGGAAATGGTATTCCCCAGGCATGTAGTTAGTACCCAAACAGTCGTTATATTGTACTTCTGCCAGAAAGACTATCGAAGTGGAGCGCTACCACTGTCAGTTTGCGCGGAGCGTACAGAAAATTGTTAAAACAAGAAATAGCATTGCCCCAGGCCTTTAGCCAGCGATACGTCTGGCCGTCATTGGTATGTCCAAAAAATTATATAGACGACCAAATTTACTAGCCTGGATGACCTTTGAGACGGGCAATAAAAATGACGGCCAAAATAATATTAGCGGGGTAGAAATTAAAAGAAAAAGGTTAGTCACACGCTCAATATATAGTGAAACAAAAAGAAAAGCGACCGTACATTACAACTTTTTGTATTTGTTCAATGAGGCAGTTTTCACAGCTACCAAAATTAAACCACATTGATCTAAGTCGCTGGACTCGCCGAGGCGCCGCTGTATTTTGTGATCTCAGACAGTATACGTATTGTTGAAGCATTGTCCTGGGCATGACGTTAAACTGCATCCAGGGTGTGGCTTCTGTTCTATTCAGCCAGTCTAGAGCAGGACCACACATGTTTGTCCTTTAGAATGCGTACTTGTCCATTTGGGACGTTTAGCTCCTTAAGGGAGCAGAACTCCTCCGGGAGTAAATGTTTGGTTTTCGCCCCATGGCTCTTCGCCAGAGAGTCGAGGGGACTTTTAGAAAAAAGCCATGCATACACGCTTAAAATTTCTTTTTCAATGAAATGTGCGTAAAAGTTATATTTGCCCTTTTTTCGATGATGTACACCACAAGGATAAGCATCGCGAATTAAACAAGTTTCAATGTAACAATAATTAACTCTTTGCTTTATACTAAAGTTAAATCACATGATCACAGAAGACACAAACACGCATCACCGCCCTTCCCATGTTCACTGATTGGTGGAATGTAGTGCACTTCGAGAGTGAAACACCACTGGCGAATGTGTGTTCATGTATCATACCCACCATACGGTAGTTAAGTAATCACTTGACCATTCACTCAAATGCGACACTAATAATTGTGCGTGCGGGTTATGCTTTTTGCCTTCAGTACTACGCTAAACAGGGCTCTGCTTCCAAGGGACAATGCCCCCTGAACCAGACCTAGCCCTAAGGTGGGCCCCTGAACTCCAGACCGTTTTCGCTTCGAGTTGGTGCTTTCTGCGTCAGTAGCAGGATGGTGTGCATGGCAAAGACTTGGAGTGAGACCTCCTGTTTTAAATTTCTAGCTTAAGGCATGCATCACCCTAAAGACTACCTACACGGAGCGCCATCATCTGTTTTTTTTTTTTTTTCCTTCTTCTTTCGTTCTTTTCTCTTTTCACAAATCGCAATTTCTCAGACAGCCGGAAATGCTATTCTCCATGCTTGCAGAATTTAAGCAGTCGTTATTTTGAACTTTCCTTTTTCAAAGTGTTTAAATCAATAAGAAAAAGAGAAGTGCAAAATGATCAGAAATTTGCCTACTAAAGTTTCAGTGGTAGCCATATTTGGTGTGAAGCAGGGAAAAAGCCAAAAATATAAGGAGAGGGTGTCATTTAGCAAACAGAACACATCTCATAGGTCTATTAATGTTGGAATCGAGCCATATCATTGTTCTATGAAGTTCAAAAAGTTCAACCTTTTCGGAAAGTGGTCAGCGGGCCTCAAGCTCCCTAAATCCGCTCTGGTTCGCTCGACGACTTGCAGTTTGTTGGGGTTACTGAATATTCAGATTATGCATCATACAGATATGGGAAAATTTCATGAAAAAGTGAATGGCTTTCCCTTAGAATATATTTGGAAATCTTTAGGTTATTCAAATTGGATGGACTTTTATGGTAGAAAATTAGAAAAGTTGTTTTATTTGTATGGGAGAATTGAAAAATTGAAATATGCATTAAATCTGCATTAAACCTGCTTAAAATCTGAATTAAATCTGCACAAGTAACTCATATGGGCAAAACCAAAACTGAAGTTTTTGAATGAGGTTTCATAATGTTAACTGTCATACGATGAAAATGTAACTTTCTTTTCAAGAATTTTCTGGAGCTTAAATTGATTTGGGGGGGAACTTTTGTAAGGAAAATTTGAAATGTTGAGAGTTTCGATCCTTGAAGGATATGGTCTTCTCGAAAGCAAAAAAAAAAACAAGGTCGTCAGGCGGGCCAGGAGGGGGGATGAAGATAACATAGCCAAGGGCTTACATCTTTTGTTTTACATCTTGCATTGTATGGATGAGGGTTCCCTGACAAAATTGAATCTTCTCAGCAACCTCGGATTGGATCTTGGATCAGCCTCCTCCTTCAGGTGGAATGGTCCAATGTCACCACACTGACCAGGCGCCACCTTCAGGTGGATTTACTAAGGTACAAACTTTTTTGAGCGTATTTTTTAAAAAATCAATCAACTTCACTCAGTACCAGACATGTAAAGAGTTTTGATTTTATGACACCTTTGGAAAAATTTAGGGGGTCGTCCCCCTAGAGCCCCACTGGGGGTGGCTACTCATAAGCGATCGAATTTCCAAAATCCAAAATTTTCTGCACGTTCGGTACAACATCGTCCGGTGACTGAAGTTTATCAGGCCCGCCACTTTTTAATCGTGTCCCTGTGGATAGAGGCCCCCGGACGAAAATGGATTTTCTCAACAATAGGGCCGGATGTGATATGAGGCATTAGTAGCAGAGCTAGCCTAAAAAGTGATTCAAACCGATTCAGATATGCATTAAAATAGCGTTACAAAAGAACTAAATTAATAGTTCATAAAGAAAAAAAAACAGTTCATGATCATCCATTTTCATCATTCATTTTAGGTCTCCCCGACAAAAAAAAACTGAGTGTAGTACTTCCCCGCCCGCCGGACGGTGGGGAGGAGATAGGACAACGTACTTGGAATGAGGTATAAAAGAGCTAGGAAGAAGTGATTGAAAATCGATTCCGATATGTATTAAAATACTATTTCAAAACAAAAAATATGTTGAAGATCATCGATCCATCCAGTAACTTTAGTCACCTTGTAGGGGTTTTTATTATTTTTTTTTTTTATTATTTTTAGACCTCCCCGACAAAACCTTTTCCGACGGGGTGGAGCGTTTCCGGTCCGACGAGGGGTACCCCACTCCCCCATCCCGGATAAATAGGCCAACTGGTAGAAGACTGAAGTTAATTATACATGCAACATGCTGCCTTTTAGGTGAGAGAAAACCATACTGAATCTACAATTCTAGCACAGCCTGTCTTTCTTTGACTTCTATTTCTATGGTTCTTTGATTGAAACGGCGAGCTGACAAGAAAGCAAGTTCTTGCAGTGGTATGCTCACCTGAACACCTGAAACCAGGTCTACTAGTTGCCCACAGTAACTGAGTTGGACATCCAGTGATGAGAAGATCCCTCCTGATAGAACCACGGTTCTTTGACCTTCGTTTAACGTACTTTGGCGACTATCTAACATATTTAATATGAAATATTGTGGTAGATTTGCAGTTTTCGCGTAACGGGTTCTTTCCGTACAAACTTACATGAGCCTACAGTATACTGTACCTAGGATAAGCTACCCATAGAATATTTAGAAGTTTGGATTAATCATTATCCCTGTACCAGGGTCTCCGTCAAGTCACTCAAGTGGGTAAAAATGTGGGATTTGTTCCCACCCCCTGTCCAGAAGAAGATGACTAATATCCCCCTACCCTTTTTATAAATGTAGAAAAAGTGTCAGTAGGCTACCTTCTTTGCTTGAAGTTGAAGAGTCCAACAGCAACACCTTTCTTTACAGCAATGTAGGCTAGGCTAGGCCTAACATATGCCTTATCTAGGCCTAATACAGTAGTGCAGGCGCTTGATTTCACCAACAGTAGCCCCCTGTGGCCTGGGGGTTGTAGAATATTCCCACGGTATTTCCCACCTGTGGTAAGATAAGACAAGGGAAACCAAACTTATACCTGAACCATACTTGGAAACGAATTTGAATTTTTTTGTCTAGTTGACTGACACTGCAGTATATCACATGTTTGTGTTGGTGTGACGTTAAATCTCATGTAAATAACTATAACTTCGCCATCAGTGGGCCTTAGAGGCTAATAGCCTAGCTAGAGCCTTGGGCTTGAAGCTAGCCTTAATTGGCCTCTGTCTACTCACCTGTGACTTTTGCTAAGGACAGCCTCAATTTAGATTTGGGGTTTGGCAGAAGCACTGTAAATTAATAAATCCCAGTCAATTTTTTCTTGAGTTTCTTACGGAAACCCAGCTCCTCTGCAGTCATTTGTGCTTCACCCAAAAGTGAAAGCCTACAGTGTTGCATTAGGCCTATAGCCCTCCATACAAACATATTCTTACACTCAGTGGCGTAACCAGCGGGGGGCAGGGGGGGGCAAAGTGTGGACAAAAAAATGGGAAAGGAAGAAAAAACGGAAAGGGAAGGAAGGGAAGGAAAGAAAGGAAAAAGAGGAAAAGAGAGGGAAGAAGAGAAAGTAAAATAAAGAGAAAAAGAAGGGGAAGGATAGGAAAGAAAGGCCGAAGGAAAAATGGAAAAGAAGGGGAAAGGAAAGAAAGGGGAAAGGAAGAATGAGAAAAGAAAGAAAGTGGGCCAACTATAACATCAAAAGTAAGATTGATCTGCATTCATGGAACACTGTTTTGGCATATATGAACATTCTTTAGAAAAGTGAATATCATTTAGTCGCCTAAAGTTAACAAAGTAATATCTGAAGTCCACTTTATAGGAGGAAAGACTTTCCCCTCTTGCTCTTTGCCAAACAGTCGAGAGGACTTTACAAAAGCAAACATTCTCAGATTTTCCACCAATATTTGAAGGAAGAGCAGATTCTTCAGTAATCCTCCCCTCCCCCCAACTCTTTTAACTTCCTCACAGGAAACCCAGAATCCAAAGTGGAAAAATGAAATTGCCTGAAATTGCAAGCCTTAAAGTTGTAAGTGATCGCTCATAAACAGTCAGTGGATAATTTGTCCTAGCCGCAACAGTGTCGTTTTCCCAAAATTTCTTCAATATAGGTTTTCATTTTTGTCTAAAAAAGGCAACAAAGTTTCGACAGTTTTCATGTTGCTGAGAAGCCTTAATCCGCACTCCTTACATAACAGGATCTTCAGTCAACATGCTGTCTCAGATATATGCTAATAGGAAACGCAGACTCTTCAATAGTCCCCCAAATATGCAAATTTCCTTACAGGATACCCAGAACCTACTCTTATGTTCTGCAATACAAGCTCCATATTTGCAAATCTGTAAAAAGACCCAAATTTTTGGTACATACCTTAAAGGGACAATCCTCTCACCCCAAACTACACTTCTGGTATAGGGTAACAGAAACTCTCAATTGGTTCAGCTTTTTGATTGACTGTTAATTCAAACAATGCAAAGCTTATATTACACAGCATGAACTGTACTGAGAGTGTTTTGATTATACACATAGATGCTTTTCTATACTCACCCTGAAGCAATAAACTGAGATTGTGACTGGATAAGGATGAATTTCACACAATGGTGGGAGGGGCTTAAATAGGAGAATTGGTACTGTTTGGGGTGAGAGAACTGGGCCTTTAAACAGTTGTGTTCACACTTAAGAAAAAAATTAGATTTATTTGAAAAAAAAATTGGTCTTTCTCGCAGAAAAGGCAAAAAAATTTAGCATAAAAATGTACCTTTTGGTCGATGGGGTAGGGTGAGTTGCATGGTCCAAAGTTGTCCCCCCCCCCCTCAACACTTCCCGCAAGGCCCTAAGACACCCACAAACTAACACAGCTCAACTAGTACAAAATCAGGAAACCTCTATGCTATGGCCCCCCCCCAACAGTCAGGTCTGGTTACGCCTCTGCTTACACTGACTTACATAAAAATGGCTACAAAAATTTTGCATTTTCAACCCATGAGTTTGAGATTTCTAGGTGTGCTACAAATTGCACTCCTCAGGAAATTAAGGAATGTGGTGCTGTAGTTGTGCTGTTTAATTATCTTACATAGATCTCAACCACCCCCCCCCCTCCCAAATATAATTATACATTTTTCAGGGAGCTGAGGCACCATCCCACATATCAAAGATGAAAGCAACTTCTCTGCTTAATTGTTGTGACACTGGTTTGCAGAAGGATTTTGGGACTTTCTTTGAAAATAGCGAGTCTGAAAGGCTCCATTCTGTAATACCAAACAGTACTGGCAACTCTACTAACCTTCTCACTTTAGCCCATCCCACTATTGTCTGGAATTCATCCTCATCCAGACAATCTCAGTTTATTACTTCAGGGTAAGTATAGTAAGGCTCGGTGTGTATACGGTATCTTCCAGGGTTGTTTGATTTTAATCGCCCTGATTAAAATCACTGATTTAATTCACACTTTTTATCAAATGATTTTTTTTTTAAAAAATCATTGATTTAAATCACTTCATCGGAAAAATTTAATTTATTGTCAGAAAAAGATATTTATGGTTGGTTTATCCACTGAATTCAACTAATTTGAAGAAACAACACAGTTTAGAATGATTTACAATGTGCACCCCTAGTAAGAGATGCATCAGTATATTGACTCCATAGACTGTCAATATTACAGTTCAAGTGAGATGTACCATACAGTACTTCATTGAAAAAAAACCAAATCCAATTCATAGTGATCATGAACCTTTTTATGAAGTTGGTTGAGGAAGGTAGGACCCTCAAATATAAAAACTGTAAGTATTAGATAGTATAGGTACAGCACTGTCCTGGCAGGCTGGCAACAAGTTGGAACTTGGAAATATCACATATTTTAGTTATACATTACCACAGTGTGGTGTAAGGTGCTCATTTTGGGCTGATTCCAGGACAGGATGCTTATGAAATACTGTACTCTATGAACCAGACATGGGATTCAATTATTTTTGCATTTTACCAACCCTCATACTGTATCAGGGCCCATACCATGCCCAATGAAATCTTACCAAGTGCAAGTAAAAGAAATACTGTATTGATACTTGATAGATGGATAGATTAATAAATGTACAGTGTACCTTGTTACATTTCATATACCATAAACCTCTTATCAATTGCCAGTTCATCTGCTACTAAACCAATATGCAGTGAGTTCAGTAACGAGGAGTACCAGTTCCCTGTTTCAACCAGGAATTAATTAGACTCACTTCTACAACATGCTGTTTATACACCCTATGCCTATAGCCTACTCAATACAGTAATATCTCAAAGTGTGGTTGGTGTGTATTGTTCAGTTAGCATTTTCTTTTGGAAATATGTTATATTCACCAAATTTGCATCTTTTGAAGTCACTGTTTTTGTATGCACAACATTTTCATTCAGCACAATACCTTGTCATGTGTCTCATGTTATTATGGACCATGGAGGTTGTCTTATATGTTTCTTGTACACAGTGCTGCAGTGGGCTATATTTATTTCCATTTTTCCATCTTTTTTTTTTGTTTTTGTTTTGCAAATGATATTCATGGAAGCAAAAAACTTCCTTTTTATAGGTTATGGGGTACACACTAGCATCCAGGAAATTTTGTGACATCATACCTTTTAGAAATTTAAAAAAGTAAAGAAAATCTGAGTAAAATCATTGAAATCATTAAAATCCGATTTTTTTTTTAATTTTTTAAAAAAAAAATTGAGAAAATCAACAACCCTGGTATCTTCCCTAAAGAATGCCCCATGGAGCATGCATTTTTGAAGAGGGGGTGTTTATTTGAGGGTTTTTTAATGTTTAAAGAATAACCTACAGCTAGAACCTACACAAGTGTCTTCGAATGATCTATACAGTGTCTTTGATGTATGTAAATCATTCTGTGTAAATATGATACTGTTATCAGAACGTACCTTGAATTGTGCTTGAAATTTGTTATGAGTGGTGGAAACTTCATCAAACTACGAGCTGTGTTCATTTTGGAACTTTAGCTAAAGTGAAATTGAAGGGTTTAAATATTGATCCTGTAATTTTTACTGTACAGTATCTGCTGCCCAGTATTCAACCCCCTTGTCTCTATCAACCAAGATGTTATGGAAAAAGTTGTACACAATTGTCTGGTTATTTCTCAAAGAAGTCACATGCAAAGTCATTATGCATGATTTTGCGAGAATATTCTGAGTGTTGTTGAAATATCATAATTTTGCACTGAAATGTTTATTTGTCCTAGCCTACTGATGTAATAACCAAAAGAAATAGCAGAAAGGTTAAATTTTCTGTAAACTGCACATAAAAAAATTGTTCAAGAATTAAAATCAGAACAAAAGTAATTAAGGGAATTTATATTTCCTTGCCAAAGTATTTACAGTTTATCTGAATTGTATTTTCCTTGATAATTTTTTTTTTTTTTGTATAATCAGGAAGTTGTATACTGATCTTCAAAATTGAATACTACTGTAGCAACAACTGCTTGAATTACTGGTCAGGCAAATCCAAACTTTCCAAGGTGACATATCTCTGAAAGGAAAGGCTGAATCCATGATTTTTATGGTAACATTTTACCCATAATTACATCTTATAAAAACATTTTGGGTAATGTCATTTCACTTAACCTGGGAGGAAAAATTGTAAAAAATTCCTCAAAGGGTGGAACACTGGTGACTTTACCCTAGGCCTATATGAGCAGCTTCCATCTTCATCTATAGTAGGTGTGCCAAAAATTACCCTCCTCATAGTGATTGAGGAGGGCAATGGTGTGAGATTGCACCTGCTTGCCTCAAAATTTAAGACTTGTGTCTGGGAAGAAATGAAAAAGGTACAACCATTGCTTTTTTTAAAAGGTACGGATGCAAAAGTATTGAAAAACAGGCAATGTTCAGATTATTCAAAGTACTTGCATTAGGAAAATAAAAAGAAAAAGTTTGCAATAAACTAGTTTCAACAATAATTATTTTTTGGCCAATTCTAAATTTGTGACCTAATGTTACCTAATTTTTTATAATGCCCAATAGTGTTAAGTCCTTGTTAATAGATTTTTTTTGTTTCTTTGCCTCTTCACAGGATTGATGAACCATGCCCTTACAACCTTGGCAATGGAAACACACTACCCAGCCAGGAATCTTTCGTCAGTCCATGTCATGTTTTACTGTCCTGACAGTTGTCTCACTGGGGAAACTGTGGGGATGTAAGCATTCAAATGGTTTTATTGGAATCTGAGCAATTTCAAAGTTTGAGTAGTAGCTTCTCGGGTTTTAAAGACCAATCCTTTCACCCCAAACTACAATTCTTGAAGGGAATAACCAAAAGTCTCAATTGGCTCAGCTCTCTGATTGTCAGTTATTCAAACAATGCAGAGAACCAGCAGTGATATTACACAGCATGAACTGTATTTAGAGTGTTTAATTATATACATTAAGCTTTTCTGTACTCACCCTGAAGCAATAAACTGAGATTGTGTCAGGATGAGGATGAACTTCAGACAATTGTTGGGACGGGCTTAAGTAAAAAGGTCAGGAGAATTGGTACTGTTTGGGGGAGAGAATTGGGCCTTTAAGATTTTTCAAGTGTACAGTGCTTCAAGTCACACTCCTAAGGAAATTAAGGAGTGTTGTAGATGTGCCGATAACATTAATAAATTTGTAGTCCTACAAAGCTGAGGAAAGTTGTCTTAGTGATGGTCTTTAACTTTCATTTTCTGTGGTTTTAGTCCAGGCAGTTGTGATGACGACACAACTGACTTGAGTCTTTTATCTGATGCGGTCAGGAGTTGAACTTTAGACCTCCAGCTGCAAGTCAGATGCTCTAACCACTTGACTATGCAGCCAGTCTTAGACATCATGAGAAGTTATGTTAAACAATTTCTAATTTTTGGAAGGGGGTAAAGATAAATTACATGGGAGATTTATTTGAAGTGAAGAAATTTGAGCCTAAAGTGATATTGGAATCCTCATAGGATGAAGGTTTTTTAAAAGCACAATATGCAGCAAATATACCTATCTCTTTTTCAGGGTTTGGAAACAACATTAGAGTGTTTAATCCTGAAGGTGTGAAACAAGAAATCCTGAAAAGGCCAAAAGATGTTCCCTTGGTAACAGTTAGCAACCATCTTTCATGCATTGATGATCCAGTATTATGGGGTAAGTTATCTGAGTGTGCATAGTGATTGATAGAGTAGCAAGACTAGTCTGTTAATTTATAACACAGGGATAACTTTTCGTAAATAACTGGACAAAATGGTATATTCTGACTCTTTTCACTGCTGCTTAAAGTATAATAGAATCCAAAAAATATCATTCTTGAATAAATACAGAATATACACAATACATATGTTAAGTATAGATTTACAGTATTTCATAAAATATATGGCCATTACTGATAGACTACCAAACATGGCAAAATGTGTGTATTAAAGTAATCACACCTACAATCTTGGACAAAACTTGGACAAAACGTGCTGGAACACCCATGCTCCACATTTCAATATTGACCACCACAGTTACACTGTTCACACCAAATAGTCCTGCCATTTTTCTGCCTAACATTGGAGGAAGGGGTGTCATAATTGGCAACTAACTGAGCATTGCAAATATTACATGACAAAGTGCAGTTTTGTCCAAGATTGCAGACTGGAAATTCCTTCCTACCACACAAATATTTTGCTAGATTTTGGATAATTGGTTTGTT
Source organism: Holothuria scabra (assembly GCA_037179385.1). Classification (NCBI taxonomy): domain Eukaryota; kingdom Metazoa; phylum Echinodermata; class Holothuroidea; order Aspidochirotida; family Holothuriidae; genus Holothuria; species Holothuria scabra. The sequence continues at coordinate 45,894,549 of CM074181.1, read as the reverse complement.
AAGTTGATGGTACCTTCTCACCTTTTAGTTATTCATTTTAAACACATGCAACTATAATCTTATTGAGTTTCCAGTTTTAATCAATGGCAATAGTTTAGTCTAATGGATGAAAAATGAGAAAAATTGTTTTATATCATATCTCACAGAAAGGAATATTATTTATTTAAACAGTTTGCATTCTTTCCCTATATAGGGACTTTTCCTCTGAAGTGCTTCTTATTTCCTAGTCGGGTGAGATGGTGAGTTCAATGAATAAACAAAGAAAATACCTGGTGCTGTGATGATTATACCATATTTTATGAAATCCCTTTGTGACCCTAATACTCTTACTCTGAAGGGAAAATGCAGTCACCCTCCCCCACCCCCCCCCCAACCCTCAACTTGATTTGGTATAGTAGACTGACCTGTTTCATAATTGGCTCTTTAGAATAATGTGACAATATTTCTCGTAAATTGTGAATTTTACCATGTGTGGGTAACTGCTTGGTTTACCTTTTATATGCAATATTGAATTCCTAAAATTGTATTATGAAAGGTATTTTGAAAAGTAATGAGAAAAAAAATTGTGAGATTTAGCTGTTAAAATTAATTTTAGGGTGACTGCTCACACACTATATTAAATACCTCATTCTTACACTGTTTGCCATTTACATGTAGGCTTGTCTGAATTTATTAGGGTGTCAAAATATGAGCTGTGGTCATTGCAGTTAAATTGTTTTACAGTATGCTTAGTTGCAGAGTTGTACAGTTTATACAGAAAGGGCAAAAATGTTGTTGGTCATTTCTATAGAGCACCAAAATGTGACATCGTTTTAGCCACTGACTCATAGGGAACAAAAACCCCAATTGCTTTATCACTAGGGCTCAACTTCTTCAATTTATTGCAGTGAAGTGGATTAAGTGAGAGTCCAATATGTGGTTCCATGTATATTCAAAGTATTTTTACAGATTTTTTCAGGTTTGATTAATTCTGTTTACTTTCCAACTGTAACATTCAAGAAGGTTTCATAGATCTGGTATAGGGAGCTTTACACAGAATTGCATATCTTACGGTGTAATACACTATAGACCTATTAACATTTTTTTACCCACTGAAGCTACTCTCATTTCAAAAATGATATCAATGATGTGGGTTGCCATATGTCTAGGAACATGCTTGTAACTATTACTATTACTTGGTCTTCTTTGCAGTTTGTTGTCAATGACGGCTACATTTTGTGCATCCTTTTAAACAATGCATATCCTACATTCTGTTTGCATGTAAAAATGTAGTGGCTAGGCTTTTGAAAGTCTCTATTGCTTTGTACAGGGAGCCTATGCATTTTTTACTTTAATTTTTTTTTGTCAGTTGAAGGTATTTTCAAAAAATTAGTAAAATAGTCACAGTTAAAAAAATGAATGCAAAATATCTGTTTTGGTGATAAGCAGGGTAATATAGCTTGAAAGATCTTAATGTGGGAAGCAAATTTAATTTAATTTAATTTAATTTAATTTAATTTAATTTTAAATTGCATCAATCTTCATCAAAGCATACCACCATCAAATGGCATGATCAAGGTGTACACACAGATTAGCTTGTATAAGTTGAGACTTACTGATTCAGAGATTTGGTAGTTGATTTGTTGCATGGTAAAAGTGAGACTTAGAGGGAATTGGAGGAGCTTCATTTTAGCCCAAGAATGGGTCAGCAAAAACTAGTGTGGGTTGTTACTGCCCAAGCCTTTCCAACCCTTGTATCTACAACCCATGTGATCATTGTGGTATTGCATTTTGAGCTTGTCAACATTTTTGTTTTGAAAAGCACCTATTACCTCATAGTATTAGTACTGTCTGGTGCTGAACATGGCACCTCCCTTTTGTAGCTACTGTACATCCCTTTTTGATTGTGTTCTGATATGTTTTATCATTTATAGAAAAATCAGGAAACTAGGAAAAACCTAGCAAGAAAAATTGTAAAATTTGGAGCAATTTTTTATTGGAATGACAAACATTAAAGGAATTCATCAAGTGGAATTGGTGGCTTTAGTTTTAGGAAAATCTCTAGCCGTGTTGCTGACACAGGTTGTCCTAGCATTATACAGAATATAGTACATACATAGTCTATAATATAAAAAAGGTAGGACACATTACTGTTCACTGCCAAAGTGCTTAGTAGAAAAGTATTCATAATTTCCTATTTTATACTTGATTTAGGCTCATCAAAGTTCTTCAGAAGCTTCTCACAACCATCTCTGATAAAAGAAAACAAACTTTGCTTTTCAAAATAAAAAAAAAGCCCTCACATCAAATGCAAACATCTTCTCATCCGATTTGATGTTAACAATAATCTAGATCACTCATCTCAGATTTATGATGTCACATTACGTAATGGGAGTTTCCCTGAATGAATCCAGTTCTCCCATTGGATAGTTTTGCACTCAATATAATGACATAAATATCATATGCATACATATCTTTATACATGGTGTGTAAAAGGTTGATGACCCCTATCTCAGGGATGTGAATTATAATTAAGTTAGTCTTGTTAAAAATGCCAGTCAGTTCAAGAATGCAACATTAGCCCTTGTCATTTCTATAATTTTGTCCTTTTGTTTCCTAGGATTCCAGGAGCAAGTGACATTGCCTTTATGAAGATGAGCCATGTGAATTTTTTTACTTTTGGTCAGATTGTTCCAGTTGTTAGAGGTATTTTTTAAACACTATTTTAAACTCTATTTTATTAGAGATATATTTTGATATGTTTGGTGCAATCAGAGTGTGTTATTACAAATTTCCATGGCTTAAATTCAGCATCACCATCATACATTGATAACAAAAATTATTTGTCATCTCATAGTCAGACATTGTGATAGGTCACTGTATGAATTAGGCTGTCCAGTCTTGCATCTGTGTGGAATTTTTTTACCCAACATATAGTCCATATAGCCCATCCAAGAGTAATTAAGGCTGAATTAACATTTTTTCTCACTTGGGAACCTTTTCAATATCTTTCGATTCTAGCAAATAGCTAAAAAAGGAAAACTGAAGTGATGCAACACAAGGTCTATAGTTGCTGTTTCATTAACTATGTTCCCCTCTTGAAATTACTTATAGAAACTAGAGCAGCTATGCTGTAGAATCTAAATACTTCTGTAAATGTGTGATCAATGGCAATCTTGAAGCAGTGGAATTATGCATTTAAGGTTTTATTGATACAACAGAAAAGAGAAACATCATTTTGGATGTCATGCCTAAAAATGAAATATTAGAAAAACTTCCCATGTCATGACATACAGTTTTCACACAGTACTGGTAGGTTAAGCTATTGTAGTGTCATCATTCAAATATTTGTAGTGGAGAATTATGATATCCTGATACTACACAGGTTAAGCTCAAAAATTGTGATGCACACAATGATGCCTTCTGGGGAAAGGGGAGGATGAGCAATGAGGTGCAGTGGTTCTGTTTTGCTTTTCACAACCGTTTGACCACTTTTCAGCTCAAATAAATGCCTCAAAAATTATCAACCCCATATTCTGAGAGATACATGTTATATCAAGACACAGAGCTACAACATTTCATGATATTTATGATATAAATGTAAAAGATATCCCATGTAGCACTGCTGAACAAGATATTTAGCTGCTTCTTGTAAACTGCTTGTGTGACAATATCTCAACACATGTTATGTATTGAGATAAAGTTGCATATGTTTCTGAATTGAGTTGAAAAACTGAACAGGTTATTGCATCGGAAGGGTTGTGAGACTGCACAGCAATTGCTGCTCTAGGAATTATTTTCAGTCTACCTGCAAATGTGTTTGTTCACAAAAAGCAATCCTCAAAGTAAAGGCCCCTATAATTAAATAAATCAAAGTAATGTGTAGGAGAGTAGTTCTATAAGTGAAAAGATAGAGATTTTCCTCAAAAGTTATTTTGCTGCAGTAGTAAAACCTTAGTAACCATCTTTCTTCTTTATTTTCAAACAGAAATGTATGAAAAGTATGCCCTTCTGAATTAAAATTTGTCATCAAAGGGGAGGGGGGAACCACAGATTAGTAAAAGTCCCCCTTTTTTGTCTTCTTCCTCATCTAACAAAGCTTGTTTACAGCTACTGTATGAACTTATCATTAATGTTGGTGGTACTGTAGGTGTTAGGTATTGATAAAAACTACTCATGTAACATGACGCTTACGGCTCGGTTACTTGCTGTTTGGTCTACCCCCGGAAAATAAAACAATATTCCGGGTGTCACTTGATCAATGAAGACACCAAATCTGCCTTCGTTATCTCCGAAAACACAAAATCAGTCAACAGTCACGTTCCACAAGCCAGCTATGTAATACGGTACAGCTGTGCTGCAAAGATGTTTATCTTAGTCAGGACTTTTATCCTTCCGCCATGTTATTGGGTTCTAGATTTTTCTCTGCATTTTTTACCAAGCAAATTTCTGTAAACAAGTTGTACACATAATGAATCTGCATACAGTGTATGTCCTACTTTTATTCTCATTGGGAGGGTCTGGATTTTAATTCCCAAGCTTGGTCGTACCAAAGACCAAATGGGACTTAGTGCCATTGTGTGTGATGTTCCTGGAAGCAATGGAGTATAGGATAACAGTAAAGTGTCCAGCAACTGGAGAAAACGATGTGGTCACTGTTGAATTGAACCACAAAGTTGTAATTAGAGGTGTAAAACCCAATCTAACCTAACCTACTTTTATCGCACTTTGAATATGCAGAATGCTTGTTTTCCCCAATTTATAAATAATAATTTGACCTGCTTTTATCCTACCTATTTACTTGGGTCCTCTTGAAAACCTGCACAATATTTTAGTCCCCTGGTTTTTAAGCGGTAGTCACTGGCCATTAATTGGGTCTGTTACATGCACAAAAATGATCTGGGAAAAATTTCAGGAGCCACAAAATTTGATAAGAATGAAAGCTTGTTGAATGAAGCCATATCTACTACATATACAAAGCAAAAATTCAAGTAAAAGTGAACTCATCATCCTAAACCTTTCAAGAACCTTTTACAGTCATGTATAAAGCAGTGCTCACAGTTTGACACATCTTTCTCAATAATATTATAGGTGGTGTTCTCTTCCTCACAAATGGGGATGATCTATTTAAGTTGACCCATGCATGCTACACTAATGCAAATTTATTGGTGAGAGTTAGAGATTTGTATAAAACTTCACAAACTGCATGGTCATTCAGTGCTTACAATACATTGTGCCATAAATAATGAAAATAGACCAAAATATATGATGGTACATATCCAACTGAAAAGGGGCTTCTTTTGAAGTTTCTATGAATCCTGACATATTTATACAATGTGGCATGTGTACTTTCAAAAATCACAGTAGATTTACAGAACAACAAAATAAAGAGAAAAATAAGGATTACAGAGGAGTTCTGGAAACTTATTGCTTGAACTTTTCCATAATCATTATGTTTCTCTTTATTTTTTGTTCTGTAAAGTAGCAGCGATTTTTTACAGTGTGAAATATATTTTCATGTCAATACAAAGTTGCTGTTATATTTAGAGGTTTAAATGATTGCTGAGTGTGTAATATCAAAAGATAAAGTTAGTTTAATAAAGAAACAGCTAATGGACAACCCCCCCCCCCCCAGCCCATACCCCACTTCCAATTCAGTTAAAATACCTTTATACTTGGCAGTAATTTAGAGCAATACATTAGCATATATTCAAAATTCCCAGCAGAATTATGTAACTTTCTGTAATTGGGGCAGAAATTTAAAGAAAAGTAAATGTCTGTCTCTATTTTACTTTCATTAGGGGATGGTGTTTACCAGCAAGGTATGGAATTCCTCATCAGCAAACTTAATAATGGAGGATGGGTTCATTTTTTCCCTGAAGGTAGGTGTCATTCAAGTGTTGTCACTAAAAATGAAAAGTCCCATACTCTGAGGAATTGTGCCTTGTGCATGTGGTTAGTTGGAGGAGATTTAATGACACACCAACTTAAATGTTTTCATAGTTAGTGTCAATACTTGTAAATATTGTTGGTAAAATTAAAATGCATATTCAAATACAGTTCAAGTTCAAGTCTGGCCTCAAAGACAGTTCAAGTAATGTGCAGGATCTTCTTTAGTCACCTCTTTAGACAAGTGAAAATTTAATGGGTAACCCCCCCCCCCCTCACAGGGGAGCTGTCCAGTTCCCACTCCCTTAAAGTTAAATCAGTGTTATTTGTGGAGACTGACAATCATCTCCCTTGTCCTATCTGCAAGCAGAACTTGGCCGAGTGTATTCCAAATTGTTTTTGCAGACTAGTTTTGTATGAAAAGGCACTGTCCCCCACTTCCTGCACTACTTTGGTTGGCTTTTTAATTGTGTGACCTAGTGCATGTCTAGGACAAGATTATAAGACCTTAACCATTTTTCTAGTGGAGGGGGATCCATCCCACCATACTGAGCAATATATTATATTATGTATCCCCAATAAGTATGTACAGGTTCAGGGGATACTAAGTTTTGTATAGAGTCAACCAACATTTGCTCTAGCTTAAAGAGCCCATGAAATGACTCAATGACAACAATTTGGAGTCATTCTCTGACACTATCTATCACCAAAAGAGCATTTATTTTAAAAAATTCTGCCCCACAAAAGAGAAATGCTCAAGTGAAATGGTACCCCTTTCAGCACAACAGCTGAAAATGTAAAAGATGTAAAAGTGCATTGAACTAAAAATGACATCATCACAGGAACCCAACTTCATATTGTGTGTATTATAATGCAATGTCTAAGTAACATCTTGCTCACAGATTGCGCAGCATTAGACCGGTACTGGTCAAATAATTTCTGAATTATATCTGAAGAATGTCCCAGTATAAAGCCAAAAATGTATCAATCAAAATTTGAAATTCTCACTCCCAATTCCTCAAAAGGAATTTTATCAATATTCACTAAAGCTGTCCCATTTATCATGTTAGGCCTATCAGTTTGAATTTTTGGTTCCAGCAATCTAGTCGATCTATTACTACACAGCAATTCTTCCAACCAGAAAAAGAAAATATTTCAACTCACATTCATTCAGATTGTTGAATAAGAAGACTGATATCTCACCCGGATTCCTTTGAAAGACATACCTTCCAAGTAAAATTTGTCACAAACATTAATGTAGAAATCAACCAATGGATCTTGTACTAGCATTGACTTCAAAATGCATGAAGCTGAAATAGTAACTTCATGGCAACTTTTGATAAAAATATGGAATACTTCCTTAAATAACCAAAATATCAGCTAGTCTCCATTCCCACTATATTTATTGTTCCTTTTCTTTTAACCTTGTCAAATTGCAGCATCAGCACATGCATCCAAAACAACACAGAACCTGTGCAGAATGGTATACAGTATTGCACATGGGCCTGTGTAATGAGAGAAACACTGCTTCCTACCCAATAAAAATAATAGTTACATAACACTGGAAGACAAATGGATGCAATTACATCCCCCAGGAGACTGAGGTATTTTTCTGTGTGTAGAACCTCTTACCACGGAACTTCCGAACACTTGTACTATGTATTATACACCAAACAATTTTCCCTGCTAGTTGGCTCAAGGAATATTGAGAAGGCACAAAACTCATCTGTTGAACAGGGGTATTCCTAGGTGTTAAAATCCCCTTTTTCACTGGTTTTGAGAAGCAAACATAGGTTTAGGTTTTGTAATGACAATTTTTTGATTATATCAATCATTTTAGGCCATCTACAGTATATATACAAGATTGTGTAACATCAACAGAGCAGGGTATACTGCAAGTGCCCTATAGTACACACACTGTGAAGATGGGTTCCTGTGATGATGTCATTCTTGGTTCAGTGCACTTTTACATTTTTCAGCTGTTGTGCTGGAAGGGATATACCATTTCACTTGAGCATTTCTCTTTTGTTGGGTGGGATTTTTTAAAATAAATGCTTTTTTTGTTGATAGATAGTGTCAGAGATGACTCCAAATCATTGTTACTAAGTCATTTCATGGGCTCTTTAAGAGGGTGCACATATGTAAAATTTTCCCTTGTTTAACCCTATTCTGTGTCCAAAACATGATTACACACTGAAGGTTTACAGCAAGCTATTCCAGGAGGTGACAGTGCAATGGTCTTTCACTGAAACCACAGGTATGTAGCACCAGAAATTATGTTTTTGCAGTGAAACCATGTATACTGTAGCAAAGGGTTTAAAAGAGCCTGCTATGTTCACAACTTTTCTGTGAATCTCAAATATTTTATACCAACTGCTAGAAAGTTTTAAAAATACCTACAAATCTCAACCGCTAGAATGTTTTAAAAATACCTGCAAATCTCAAGGAAACAATGGCAAACAGGAGTTTGAAAATAAACAGCAGAAATTTCTGCATTTTACCTCCTTTCCTTCTGTCCAGTTTGCCAGAAATATGGGTGGAGTTGAGCTGTGTCAGTCTGCTAATACTGTCAGTAAATTTGAAGATCTGTTTTGCTTTTCTGCATAATTATGCAGACAGGCCAGTAAAGATATCAACCAATTTTGCTATGGTGCAAATTTTCTGAAGTTGCAGCTGGTGAAAAGAGACTGCTTGTAATTATCTGACAGATCTGTGATTTAGTTATCATCCTTCTGTTTTGTTTGTATAGGGAAGGTGAATATGACCAAAGACTTTCTTCGATTGAAATGGGGTAAGTTGGAATATACTTTTTGAAAAAACTCATGTTGTCCATATGTTTCTAATGGGGTAATATTTACTTTAGATGTAACAAGTTATGTGCAATGGAGGCACTCACAGGCAATTAAATTTAAAGCAATCATGATACTAAGTCTGAGGGTTTTATATTCTTCTTGGAGTCATTAGAAGGAAAGTGAAGGTTAATTCCTAGCGGGGGTAGGGAGGGCTGCTGTTATTATGAAGTGAAATCCCTAAAGGTTTACTGGCAAAAAAAACTTGCTATCTTTGAGGGATTTTTCCTGGTTACCATGTGTATGTAAATTGTTACAAACCATGAATATCAGCAACAACCACATGCACATTAGATTGATGTTTCTCCACTGGCACAATTTGCACATTCAACCTTTGTGCAGAGATGCTGTAGGACATGCTACATGTTAGTAAAATCTAAAATGGATGTTGATATGGGCATCAAAGGGGAATATGTTTGGACAACATACAACAAGAAGGGATATTTCTGAAGCAGAAAAAAGGGATAGGAGGAAGAATTGACGGTCAAGCTTGGGAAGAGGAGGGAGTTGAGAGAGACTCCAGCCAGGCCCTGAATTTTGAGGCATGTTAGTGAGATTGTACACCATCACTCACCTCAAATCACTGTTGTACTCCTCAGTGAAGAATGGTACTGTATCTCTGGCTAATGTTTCAACATTTCATAAAACGCCAGCACACCATAATTTCCTGAGGGTTATAATTTGTAACACGCCCGGAAAATCTATAACTTATGGCCTGACCTGCTGCAATTGATATCAAGTGGGTGTTATTTTGCAAACATCTCTCTCCTCCTGCAATTGTGTAGCAATCAATAGCTACATGATCACAACCTTAGATGTCAGGTCAGGAGTAGGGTTTAAAATTTGTTTACTCAAGCACATGTTCTTCTAGATAATTGCACTCTTCAGTTTGTTGCACTGCAATCTTAAAGAACACAGGGCTTGTACAGGTCCTGGTGATCCTAGAGAGTCAGGAAAACTTGAAATTGGAATTTCAAGTCCGGGAAAAGGAGCTAAGGTGTTCAAAGCAGGGATTCCGGCAAAAACACAAAAAAGGGTTGGAAGATTTATTACCGCTAAACGCCAAGTCCAGATTGATGTTGTCCTTTGCTTACGTTATAAAGGGTCCAGAGGGATGAGGGCTTGCTTTAAGGCCCCTTTAAGGTGTAATAATGGTAATTATTTTCTATTGCAAGGCAAAAGTACTACATGGCACAGCCCTGTAGCCCTATTTTGCTTTCTGTCTTGAACAGGATGCAGGCACTACTTACTTCTACAAGCCATGATAGTCAAAGCTACAGCAAGGCAACTTCCAGTATATACGGGGTGAAGAAAGGCATGAAATTTAGCAGTCAAGTGTCATTCATTATGCAGTTCTTTGTAATAGGTAGTGTGGAGTTTTCAGAGGATACATTTCCCCCCGTATTTGGGAAATCCTCTAGCAGTTTTGTGGTATGAGTGTGGGACCAATAGTATGAGAATAGGTGTGGGTACCAGTTCATGAGTATGGGTATGGTACCTTGTACTCATGTACGAGTACATGTATAGGCCCTACAACACAGTTCCCAAGTATTGAGAACAAAGGGCTGCCTGATTTCAATTCAAATTGTGCTGTTTCAAGAAGCTAAATCATGCATAACAAATGATCACAGAGAAAAGATGAAAATTGTTTCAAATATTATATTTTTCCTTTCAAATGCAGGTGTTGGTAGAGTCATAGCAGAAAGCAACCTGTGTCCAAAAGTAATTCCATTTTGGCATATGGGAATGGATGAAATACTTCCAAACTACCCGCCGTACATACCTCGTGTTGGAAAGAAAGTTACCATGCTTGTGGGTGAGCCTATTGATTTCAGGGAAATGCTTGCCAGTATGAGGGCTGAGAAAAAAACACATGTAAGTATTCAGATCATTATCGCAGGAGAAGTGTGGATATTATGGCAATATCATACCCTGTTTACCCTTTGGGCACCTACTGGGGGACAATGTCAGGGCATGAATTTGCTTTTGCGGATTGCGTGCAAGAGTGTATGGGGGCTATAATTGAATCTCTCAACAAATATTTGGATTGTGATGAAAGAGATACAAAGTAAAATGGATTTAAATTTTCCAACTGTTATATTTTGATATTGTCCAGTAGGACAGAGTACTAAAGAAAAAGTTTTGAATTGTAAAGTTGACTGCAGTACCCAACACCCTGCAGCCAATCATTACAGAAAGAAGAAGTAAAAATTTTGTTATTATGCCAAGGATAGTAATGTTAACCAGAGGGTCCAAAGGTGTAGTGAACATTGAAGTTTAAGACCCATTTTTATTTCTTTCTTTTAAATTTAGAGCCTTCATTTATTACTGCCTTTACTGCCTCAAGGGACAGAATGCATAATATACATTGGCTTAGGGGTGATTTCACTAACATTGAATACTTTGGGATCATTGCTAAATCGCTTCCTACCTAGTCACATTGATAGATTTCTAGTGACTAACCAATCACTGTTAGTGATGTAAAATTTCCTTGACCAACAACAATAATCACTACTTTTGACTTTGTGACCAGTTTATGTAAACAAATTGCAACATCATGAAGCAGATGGCAGGAAGTACTGCCGGCCCCGTGGTCTAACTTGGTGCAGTTTGAGTCAACTGTAATTTATCATTAAGGCAGTGGAAGTTCATACAAATACTATCCTCACTATGGCATCTTGAACTGTTGAAGTGCCCTGTTGCAAAAAACAAAAGGGACCATTCATTTCATTCATTCGTTTATTTGTTTTTCCACATTGTCGAAAAAAATATACAGACAGAAGGAACATAACAAAATAATTGTGGATGGAAGTGAACTTAAAACCATTATGGGCTTGACAACGAGGATCACTCCCGACGAAAAGGGAGACCATGAATGTATGAAGTTGTTATGAATTGGAAAAGTAAAAGCAATGCAGGGGCAAAATCTGAGCAGGTGTTCTGTCATAAACAGCAATTTTTATCCCATATTCCACAATTTACTTACTTTGGGAAATGGTTTCTTTGCCAAGGACCCACACCACACTTTATATGACATCTCAAGCAGAGAAAAATTTTGGCAGATACTTTTCCCAAATGGAAAGGACCTCATTTGCTTTTGTTTATATCTCTTAAAATAGTTACTCATCAGTCAGTTTGGAGTGTAATGCAATTAGAAATGCAGTTATAAAAAGTTTCCTGTTGCCAAATTGCAACAGAAGAGTTTAATAGTAAATAGCTTAGGGAGTCATGAATGTAAGGGACCATGAATGTAAGAAGCTGTTATTAATTGGAAAAGTAAAAGCAATGCAGGGGTAAATTCTTGTCATGAGTCATTTACCTAACCTGCCAGTATTGGCAGTTAGGCAGGAAATACATAAGTGACTTGGCAATAAATGCCAGTTGGATAAGTTAAATGCGCTGCCCTTGCATTATTTCCCTCTTCACGGTGATTTGAATGGCCAAGGCTATGAAGCATTTTTAAGGTTATTTGGCTTCTTCTTAAATAAATGTATTTTCTACTAAAACATGCTTGAAAGACAGAAGAGGGCAGTGCATGTTGCACTAATGTGAAGGGGCACCTTCCCTTGGACCCTTTTCCTGGACCAACAATCCTGGACAACAAAGATCCAGAAAATCAACCTCTACTTTGCATTATACATCTCTCAAACAGGCATCGAAATTTCATGCATCTGCTATTAAGTAAGGCAAGAAATTTGCTTACACACAATTTATTTGGGCATGAGCTGTCTTTGCAAATTTATCTTGAAACAACAGCTTAAGTCACTAGTATCTTTCATGTTTATTTATGGCATGATTGCATATATATATTCAAGATAAACCACGCACTTACTGTATTCGTCATGAATATTACAATTGAGTAGCAAGAATTTGTCATATGCTGATAATTTTCAAGAACCTCTAATGAAATAGAACAGTCTTCAAAAGTTCACTAATTTAAATCGGGGATGGCTGCATTTTTCCTTTAACTCATTATGTGATGTAATTCTTTGTAACGAAACAAATTTGTTCACCTTTCAGATGCAGATTAGAAAACAAATAACAGATGTGATCCAAGATGAGATGCTATCGTTAAAGATACGAACTGAAGAATTACACTTCACAAGGTGACAGTACATCTGATCCTGGGGAGAGTAGGGCTGTGAACGTTTAGCAAAATAACTAAATGTTTAATCTAAAAAATTTGCGATCGTTTAGCGATTAATCGCAATTGCCTTATCACAAAAAAAAAAAAGAATTTCAGTATGTAGTGATTGATACTGAATGTAATGCAGAAGTATTTACAGTTGTTATCTTGCATGGTAAAATCAAATTATTTTGAAACTTTGAAGCCTAAGTTCAAATATGCCGAGAATGTTCCTTTTAACAAAAACCAGGGATCATCAGAGCATACAAATGGATAAAAAAAACATGTCAAAAACAGGTTTTGCGATTAATCACTTGTGGCTTTGTACTAAATGTTTATTCCACATGCGATCGTTTAGCGATTAATCGCTACACGTTCACAGCCCTAGGGGAGAGTGATGAAGTATTCATGATGCTGCAAGATTGTGCCAAGAGTGGCTGGCTAGTTTCTTTTTTGTATTGACCACACATCTTTCCAATTTTAAACAAGTGATTGAATTTTTTATTCAATATCTCTTAGAGATCATGAGCTAAAACCAAACAAAATGTACTAAAAAATGTTTTAAGTATATAAAGTTTTGAATGAGATATTATGAGGAGTTTCAATCAAGTTATGACTCTAGTCACAACCTCCAGAATTGCCGGGCTTGAAGTTACAACCTCCAGAATTTTCCAGCTTGAAGGATTCTGATTGGTTGCCCTACCCCACCCCAAATGAAACAAAACAGTGGCGAGAATCTTGACTTGACTACAATTATTGAAATGTGTGTAGTTAAACTGACTTACCACAAAAAAGAGTGACTTGATTACAACTCGAGATATTTCTGATATGAGGTGTAATACCAGAGTGTCATAGTGAAATATTTCCTTTTGCCAAAATCCATTGTTGTTACCTGCAGTTTTTAGGACAAAACTGTGGTTTCCATTTAAAGTATCCAACCACGGGTTTATCACTCCACTTCCCTGCCTAATTGTGCAACACCTTTGATTACCATTCTATTGCAACATCATGCTTTAAATAACAATAACAGAAATAAGTGCTGACTTGTTAGATGGGGTCGAGACAGCCACAGCCTTTTTTCCAGTTGTGGATCACTGGCTTGTTTTCCCTAGTCCATTGCTTATGCGGAGCATGACGCACAACGGCAGAAGGTTCCATTTTTAGAGTCTGTGGTATACGACTCGGCCTGGGAATAGAACCCAGGCCTTCTGCATGAGTAGCAGATGCTATACTGCTGGACCAAACACGCAGTTGAAATAAGTGCTGACAAATAACCTCAAATAACTCATGGCGTATTGGAGAGTTTCATACCCTTTCAGTTTCTCAGATTAACTGCTATCAAATGTCAACAATTATGTCAACCTTTGGTCTTTTCCAAATGGTCTTTATAATGGTTCTTGACAAGGATAGTCATAAGATAAATTTTTTCAAAATGTGTTGTGTGGGTAGACACTTGTGTAGGCCAATTTCTGTCATTTTGCACGATATTCAGTCCAGCTCATTTCTGCCACCACCCTAAGTCAGGGACCGCAGAGACGGGTGGGGGGGTCTAGGGGGGCTTTAGCCCCTGCACTTTTCTTTTTGCTGTGGGCATTTTGGGCCGACCTAAACTGGGTTTTGGGTCGCCTTAAATTGCATTTATTTTATTGAACATGTTCAACTTAATTGATCCTTAGTATGTTAGAATACTCATACTGTTTTCAAAATGGTAATGCAAATTAAATAATACAAAATTGCATTAAGTACCTCATCGTCATCAAGGGAGAAGGATTGAAGCAGGGGGAGGTGCACTGCAATGCTGATGCTTCCACACCTACCTTAACTCAAAAAGGAAATATATTTGTTCCCTCTTTGAAACACATGGGACCTTTGCTGTGATTTTCCTTTTGTTGAAAATTTGCAGTATTTTCCACAAAATTCCATTTACAGTTGAATTTGTTTGTACTCTTGAAATAATAATGGAGACAATAAACTTTGTTTCTATGCGAATAATATCCCATGGAATATAGATACCTGTCGAATATTGTGGCTGCTGTATGATTGTAAATTCATTTTATTAATTTCCTAGAACATATCATACTTTCAATAATTTATGAGAGAAGTTCGACAAGGTAAAAATGAAAACGACACAAAATGCATACCTTTATAAACACAAGTTCTATTACAACTGCTGCATGTAAATAATATTATCTTGTATGCATTAAGTTACAAGAAACACATAGTACAACTATTGTTGTATGTTACCTTCATGAATAGAAGAAAATACAGATGTTCATCATATTTTGTTTGTTATCTTTTATTTGAGTTGTAACACATTGGCAAGGAAGGTACTTTCCTTGAGAAAGCCACAAATAAAGGAAGAATTTGTTTGTTCAAAGAAGGTTTTCAGGTCAAGCACGGTGTAGTATTTCTGGCCAATATGGGAGTATTCGTAACAGTCAATAAGGATGTGGCTGACGGTGACAGCAGCCATGTTCTCATTGACTGTTATGAATACTCCCATAGCAAAGCTTTATGCATGATTATTAGACCTTGACCATTGCACCCACACTGCAGCTCAACTTGGCTTTGTAGACCCTTGAAAAATGAAACTTGGTGAAAGCAGTGACAGGTACATTACTTTCCAAATTTAAAGTTTTGATTCTGCATCATTGAATTTTAAGGCATGTGGGTGCAATATCACAGCATCACGCTCCCCAAATCACTGCAAGGAGTGTAATATTTGGCACACCTAGATGATGAAGGCAGCTTGTAGAAATCTATTAAAGTTTGATAAAACAGCATGCCTACCACTCCTTAATTTCCTAAAAAGTGCAATTGGTAGCACACCTGGGAAATTGTTAACTCAAGGCCTGGATTCCCCTAATCTTTTGCAATATCTGACAGAGATGTTACCTTTAATCTGTCTTTTTCAGTTCTTTCAAAACCTGCAACAGTCTTGGAGATTAATATTTCTAAATAACCCCATCAGTTTTGCCCAATATAACTGCATTTGTAAAATTCAGTAGCTCCGAGCTTATTTTGGAAAAAAAAATGTGTATAGTCTCACAACTTTCTTCTTATTTCTTGTAAAGCAGTCTCTCATGATATATCAGGACCAAGAAAATACTGTACTAGAATACATTACACATTTCATTGGAAAAAATGTCTCATGATTGTTAGGAGTCGTTTTGCAGGTAGGGGAGACAACAGTGGCACATGCTATGGATGTCATTCTTCAACTTCTATAAACAAATTAAACATTTCAACACAATTGTTACAGTACTTCAAAAAGCTAGCATAGATGGCATGAGTATGCCATACATGCCACCCAATTTTTCTGAAATTTTCAAGGGAGAGTGAAGCAACTCCCTCCCCTTTGACCCCTCTCTCCCTACACAGCATACACAACGTACTGCATGCCCTCATCAACTGAGAAAAAAACCTGGTTATTCCATTGGAAAGACAACTACACAAAATCCAAAGTTTCTCTTCACATTTTACTTTCTAACATGATAACATCCAATGATCTGACGAATAGCCCCTTCAGAAAAAATATTCCACTTTAGTCTTCAGTATTCATACACTGCAAAATTTTACAACCAACTGAAGTGTGTTTAAAAAATATGAATTTCACTTTCATATAATGGGCATTTATTGTACAGTACAGCAGGCTATGGAGATTCTACGTGAACAAAATATCAGCTCCATTAGAGGACACAGCTATCAAATTCCATGGTAACTTGATCAAGAGCAATGTGGCCATTGGGTGGCTGCATCGCAACTTTTCCTCTTTTAATCTTCAAAAGTTTGAAGACTGATTGCACTGAGACAAAATGCTACATCAATCATCATTTCAATGTATTCTTAATACTTAAACAATAGCTATATAAAAGATACAAAGCATTGCTGTCAAATGCCAAGGTAAATATAAAAAACTTTTTCAAGCTATGGCCAAGGACATATTGACACTTTTAAAGACTAATGAAGCAGGGGTGTCAATCTGGTTTCTGGATTGGGAGGAAAAGTTTTCCAACAGCTGGGCCTGTGGATCATGTCCTGGAGCACAAATATGCACACAAAAAAAACAAACATGCATGCACATAGATACTGACGCACACATGCACAAAACATACAGTGGATCATACATTCAGTACTATACTTTTGAAGGCTAAAATACTGTAGACGTTTCTCAAAGCTGTAAGTTATCTTCATACTAAACCACAATGTAATATTTTGTTTATGCTGCCTATTTTTCACCTAATTCTGCCTGCATTATTGGGGGAGGGCAAAACAGTATGTTTGTCCCAATATTTTCACTGGGGGTATTCCCCCTCTCCCAGCCCCAACAATACATCCTTATTTCAATAAGTACCAGGAAATAGATGAACTTACACATTTTTTTTTTCATTTTACACTTGATCAAGTGTAATATGACAAACAAAAACTTGAGTCACCGTCCCAATGATCGACCACAACACAAATTTAAATATCACAGTGACTACAATATATTAATTATATTAATCAGGAATTAACATTCTGGGATACGAACTGTAAGCAGAGACTCTCTTCCATCTCCCAACCACACTACAAACCTCTCCCCATGGAATGAAGGTGTTCAAAACTTGCATAAAAGTTTTGAATTTTCTTGGGTTCTTCATAACAAAATCATCATGGGAATTCCCTGAAGTTGTATACACAAAAACTGCAACAAAAACTTTTCATTTGTATATAAATCAATATGATCATCTACATAGGTATAAGAATGAGATGCAATCATACCAGTGACTAAATTCCCATTACCATCCCTGCCCTCCCCCTATGAGCAGGAGGTTGTAGAATATGCCCACAGTATTCCCTGCCTGTCGCAAGAGGCGACTAAATGGGAGGACTTGAACAGTATTTGAACAGCATGACATTATATAACACATTCGTATTGGTGTGTCGTTACATCTTATCCAACCAACTATAAACCCATCCGTACCCATTTCCCTTTTTCCCCTCCCCATGTTTGTCCTATAAAACAGAATCTGTCTGACTGAAAGTAACTTTTCTGGTAGTTGAGCTCTACAATTCCCCATACCTCTGAATGAGCATTATTTTGGAACTTAGACGCAGATGTCACAGACCCTTTTCCAAGTAGCCTTCACAAAGGATTGTGGGATAGAACAATGGTAACATTTTTGCCACAGTGAAATGCCATTGATAAAACCAATACATACCAAAAACACTATCCCACAAGCCTTTACTATTCAGAAAATGAATGAAATCCCTGAACAACATGGCCTCAACCAGGCCATTTCTGGCAAGCACATCTTCAGTCTGATATTAATTTAATATTATAATACAATATCCTTTTCTCCCACTTGCATTAATTGCACTAGGATTTTTGTTGTGTCATGTTCTGACCTCATAAAACAGAATGTGACTGCTTCCATATGTTTATTAATAGATATCTAGATAACTCCTTTGTTTATTCCTTTAAAGACTTCCTGAAGTAGGAAATGAAGGAAGGGCGTTGGTTTGTTACTTCATTGTTTTTTGTTAATTACAGTATATATCAATGTACCACATTTTTGAGTCTTGTCTGAGGTCTGGCAGCCTGCAGACTGTGATGTGTTTTTCTTCAAAACGTTGTAAGTAAAATACTTCTATTGAAAAGTCGAAATAAATGATTTGACAATCAAAATTACAGTGTTTCCCCTGGGTTTGAGAGGGTGCGAGGTGGTACTAGTCCATGGGATATCTTGCCAGGCTTTGACACCAAAAGGGAGGGAGAATTATGACTTCTGCTATAGCTTGTATAGTGAAGATGGCAATTAGAACAATTTTCTGTGAGGTGGTGGCAAAAATATGTGAGGTGGCTGCCTCACAAAAAGAATGCCAGGGAAAACCCTTAAATTGTGTGGTTTCTTTCTGTCTCTCAACCCAGTGCAGATAACAAACATTTTACTCCTTGTTAAAGGCCCAGTTCTCCTACCCCAAACAGTAGCAATTCTCCTAACCTTCTTACTGAAAGGCCAAGTTCTCTCACCCCAAACAGTACCAATTCTCCTAACCTTCTTACTTAAGCCGCTCCCACAATTGTCTGAAATTCATCCTTGTCCAGTCACAATCTCCGTTTATTGCTTCAGGGTGAGCTCTATGTGTATAATCAAAACACTCTCATTACAGTTTATGCTGTGTAATATGAGCTTTGGTAGTCTGCATTGTTTGAGTTAACAGTCAGTCAAAAAGCTGGGCCAACAGAGAGTTTCTGTATCCCCTACAAGAAGTGTAGTTTGGGGTGAGAGGATTGGCCCTTTAAGCCAATCACCAACAATTGTCTGAAATTTACCCTCATCATTCTAGACACAATCTCAGTTAATATTGAGACATCAATGTAATGTAAAGCTGAAAGAACTGTATAATATGAAGTATTCAAGTAGTCCTACTGTATGGTTCAGTTTGCTGCACTGGAATTAGCAAGCAGGTGAGCTAGTCATCTTTTTCCCATTAAGGGAAAAACTATTTGAAGGTAACATTCCTGGCAGAAAAGAAAATGATATTGATCAGTACTCTTAATTACAACAGATACAAGAGGAAATGTTTGACACATTTCACAACAGATCTGGGTCACCGTTATCTGTGAGAGAGGTAAAAATGCACTGGCTGTCCAGGAGAAACAAGATATGTACTTGGGCATAAAGAGATGCAGCCAGCCCTGAGGATCCAAACAACCCTGCAGTACAGAGAAATACACATTACATCTGTTACTGACTGGCGTTCCATACTGCAGGAAGTAACGTTTTGTATGTGTTCACAGTAACAGGTTTAGATTATGCAGGTCCTTTGTTTTGCATTGATTCTCCAAAAAAAAATTGTACATTTTAGTATTTACCTGCACAGTGGTGAGAGAAGTCCATTTAGAATTGACCGAGTCATTGTCACAAGGGGATTGAATACTTGCATTGAGGCGGTTCACAGCGAGACCTGGATTGCCCACAGTACTTTATTCAGATAACGCTATGACATTAAGGGTGTTGAAAGGGAATTGTTGACCCTTTTTGGAGAGGAGGGTCCAGTGTGGAAGTATATTGCCCCAAGATCTCCTTGGTGGGGAGGATGGTGGGAGCGTTCAGTTCACTCTGTTATGGGTGCCTTAAAGAAGTCATTGGGATCTCAATGTCTAACAAGGACTAAATTGGAAACTTCACTGCTAGAAGTGGAGGCATGTGTGAATTCAAGGCCACTGACTTCTGTTAGAGATGAAGTAGATAGTGCAACTGCCTTGACACATCTCATTTCCTAATTGGTAAGTGTGAGGATTCCAAAGTAAAATATCAGAAAATGAAGTGGTAATAACCAAAGATGATCTCACTGAAAGAGAACTTGTAGGGCAAGTTGTTGTGGGAGGTATGGAGTAAAGAGTATCTGTGAGAAACCTAGCCCCCTCCATAAACAATTCAGAAGTAAGGGCCAAGTTGGTCCAGGTTCCTTGGTTTTAATCAGAGAGGACAAGTGCCTAGGATGAAGTGGCCCCTGGGACTAATAGTAAAGGCATTCCCTGGAAGGGATGGGTTAAGTAGAGCCTTTGAATTGAAGACAGCCAAGGGAAACTTGGCGCGGGCCATACAAAGATTGCCCGATCTTGAACTAGAGAAGGGAAATATTCATTCTGAACAGTGGGAAAATCTAAGGAATGCAGCTAACACTGTACCAAAACTGCAGGGTAACACAAATACTACAAGAAGTGGTAAAGTGATAAAACCAGTTCAGAGATTAGACTTGTAGATATTGGTACTGGAAAGCTGAAATTGCAGGTTTAAATGCCTGTAGTTGTAGTGTTCATTTGTTTTATTTTAGTTTAAAGTTCCATACTGGAACATTTATGGTTACATTTTAAGGCTATTCTTAAGGATTTCAAGTAGAGTGCCTATTGTATTCACATGTAATTAGGTGTTTGTTAATGATGCTTTAAGATGTTTATTGAGAACATAAGCGTTTTACATTTACTGACAAGCAGTAACTGTGTTAATGGAGAAGTGTTTCATGTAAGGAATTAAGAGCATGTTTGTTGATATTAATAATATCAAGGTGGGAGGATGTTACCCACTGGCGTTCCATACTGCGGGAAGTCACGTTTTGTATGTGTGTGATTGCACTGTGTGCACGTGAATAAGTTGAGAAATGGGGCGGTTGTTATCGAAGAAACAAGATATATTTGTCAGGTCCCTTTTATCTTATCCGATATGACCAAAAGGGTACAAGAAGTCCCTAACAACATCTACAGGGTAGGTTGGTAAAGAAGTCTTGGTTTCAATAACCTTTAAAATGTTTACAGGTGTTGTGTAACTGTCATTTACTGGATTTTAATGTAACGATTGTCAAACACTGTGTTTGACAAATCTCTATGACGATAAGTTAAAAACTGTGAAGCAGTCAATTATATTATTGCAGCCATTCAAATCTTAATATTTTGTAGCATTGGCCGTGTTGCAACGGGTCACAATCTGAGTCACATCCCGAAATGATACTAACTCTACAGAATTATTAAGGAGTAACTTTCCTATTGAAACAGTAGAATGACTATTCAATGACTTGACTTGACTTGAGACACGTCAAGTTTTGAAAATGGTGACTCAAGTAGTTTTTCCGAACATTCGTGTCTGTTTGGTTTTCATGTTTTGGATGTTTGTGGCTCTTCTGGATCAGTGTTGCTTAGGGGGTAGGGTGTTGTTGGTGTTCAGTTTTTCGTTTGTTGATGAGATTCTGTTGTTTTGCACCATCTAACCATGTCTGTTTGAGAGCACATAAAAGGCCTCATAGTTCTCACATTACAATAATTATGCAGATCAACACTACCTTGACCATTTCCGTTTCATTCTGCAGGTGAAGGTGGGTGAAGAAGAAAAGCTGGTTTGTAGGGAGGGGCTTGCCACTCTTCACAGCATACGGGTCAAGAAAGAAAGACATTTGGCAGCCCTTGCAACGAGTGGTAAAGTACCAGTTGATGGTCGTGGGAGACACAATAACAGGCCTAATGCCATTTCAGAAGACATTCGAAGTATGATAGATGATCACAAAAGATCTTTTACGTGGGAGGTTTCTCATTATGACAGAAACAAAACAAAGAAGAGATATCTTTCATGCAATTTGTCTGTAAGGACAAAAATTTTCCGGAGGCAGCAATTGCAGTAAAAAGTGGTTCTGCAGAAGAAAACGTAGAATGTGATGTTAAGTACCACTTTTACTGGCAATATTTCAGAGAGCACTTTAATTATGAATTTGGAGTGCCAAGAACTGATGTTTGTGGAAGATGCGAGGAGCCAACATTAAAAATTAAAGTAGAAAAAAAAACAGTCTGATCAGATCCAAACTGATTGAAGAGAAAGCTCTCCATAAAAAGAAAGCAAATAGCTTTTACACAAAGCTCAAAAAAACTGAAGCCTTGGCAGATTCTTCAGATGATGTGGACCTTCTTTGTTTTGATTTTGAGCAAAACATACCTTTCCTTCATCTGCCTGGGAGATGTTTTACTCCCGGCAAATGTGGCTTTACAACTTTGGTGTTTACTCGAGTGCAACAAGGAAGTCCACAATGAACATGTGGCCAGAGTGAGAGGCAGAACGAGGTGCCAATGAAGTTATATCCTGTTTGGATCATTTCCTGAGACACAAGGTCTCAAAAGATGTGAAACGGCTGTTCCTTTTTAGCGATGGTTGCCGTGGCCAAAATCACAACCATACTGTGGTAAACTACCTGCAGTCATTGGTTCATTTGAACAGATAGGATGAGATTACCCTTTAGTTGCCCATTTGAGGACACAGTTTTCTACCCTGTGACAGATATTTTGCAATCATTGAGAAGATGAAGAGAAAGAAGGACACTGTAGAAATGTTTACAGAGTGTGTAGACATGGTAAAAGAAAGGTTTGAGGTTGTGACTATAGACCCACCTTGAACAGTGTTTCAAAAAGACTAGTGTGCAAAAAGATAGTGTGAAATACAAAGTGAGTAACTAAAAGGCCTTTCACTACAGCAAGCAGCTTTAGAATGAGATTTGAGTTTCAGAGAACATGAACGAGCTGGTTAAGTTGTCACTCAAAGTAACAAAACCAAAAGCTAAGGTTTTGTTGCCAGATCGACCTGTTTATGATGGACAGCGACCAGTTAAAAGGGCTTAAATCAACGATTTGAAGAAATTGTTTCATTACCTGAAGGCAGAAGCAAAGTTGTATACTGAGAATCTTGTACCAGATGACAATGTTTATGAAGATGAAGAGCTTTAAGCATAGCTTGTCATTGTGCAATGTGCATTATGGAAGACAAAGAAGAACCTGATCTTCCTGAGGAAGCATTTGGTATCAAACCATACCAGTTTGAGCACATTGTGGAAGACCCGGAGGCCTCCAACGCTGGGGCTGCAGCTCCACCGGAGGAAGAAGGTGAAATCGGTCAACTAAACAACTCTGACTGGTGCAATATCTTCTTTAATATATACTGTAAATATAACAGTGAAAGAATCTCCAGTCAGTCAATTCTTAGACTAAACCACTGCTTCCACAATTAATCACACAGAACAGTAATCAAGTAGTCCAGTTGTTAATTGAGAAGAACCCAGACTTCAGTGCTTAAAGCTCCTAGTCCATATTACCGGAGTGTTGGCAGTTCATGTTGTTTAAAAAAAGATAAACTTTAGGAACTACAATTTAGAAAAGATTGGTGGCAGCTGCACAAGAATTGCTCTATATATAGAGAATGAAATAGGCAAAAAAGGACTTTGTGGATGCGACAGTATATGCTGAGTTAAAACCTCTCCAGGCATTCAGACTTGGCATAAAACATAATGACACCCACAATCATGCAAAGGCTGCCATGACTGTTCGGCTGTTCTGAAAAATGTGGTTTAATACAATATTCAGATATTGAACATCCTACCATGAAAGAAAGAGTCAGATGACAGCTGTCATCTACAGGTCAATTCCACGAAAATGTCCCCATCCTACCTAATTTTTCAAATGCATCCAATGATGTTATTGTGCATGTCTTCATTGAATACAGGGTCTGAGGTTTCCACATATTGAAGAAATTTTTTGGGGGTACTGTCCAGGTGGATATGGGAGCAACTTGAAAACTGGTTACCATAGAAACAAACTACAACGAAAAATATGTTGGTATTTCCACTGAAGTTTTTTCCTGCTAGGTGTTATGACAGCCTGCTGTTTATGAGCTGAAGTAAGAGTTTATAGGGTGTAGTTCCTAATTATAGATGAAAAAAATCTGACAGGGGCATGGTTAGGTGTGAGTGTGACTGATGAAAACACCCTCGATTTTCCGTCACGCGAGTCACAAAATTATGAAAAAAGTTTTTTCACCATTAACCCACATATTATTTTTTCCCATAATCTAGATGAAAAGACTTCATATGGAGACCAAATAGCCACCTACCATTCATGGTCCCATCTTTTCTCAAAGTGGGAGAAAAATCTCCCTCGAGCACTGTCACGCGAGTCACATTAAAATTGGTGCATGTCCATTCACCTCAGTGTTAAATAAAATTGAACTAGCTCTTACAAATTATGTGCAATGTTTTTTGTGTGCATCTCCCATAGCACCATCCCATTTTTTTGCTCATTGATATACTTTGGCCATGATTAAAAATGACAGTATTAGCATTTGGCAACATCACACCATTTGCTTCAGATTTCACCTGAAGTTTATGCTCTGCCTGGTACAAAATTCATGGTCACCTCCAGTTTCTTGAACTAAACAAGATTCAGTGCACATGAAGTTCCACAGCAAGTTTATACAAGTATCAAGAGCAATCAGGTAAATTCCATTCATTTTTCCTGCAAATTTGACAAAGTTTCCAACTTGGATAGGCCTATATCCTAATGAACCAGACACCATTGTATGCAATTTGCATTGGTACCAGTTGCACTAAAATTGATCTGTAAACTTTTATCTGCTTGTACCATTGAAGAGTGTGGTTTTTGCTCACAACGGTGCATGGACAACCTGAGAACATTGCAACTGGATTTATCAGTTAGTAGTACTAGTTAAAATGAGGGGGAATGGGGGTAATTTTGGGGGGATTTGAGAGGAGGGGGCAGGGGTACTAGTAAGAATGTGAGCAGGACAGTGTCCAGCCCTGCACCTTGGAAATTATATAGTAATACATTATTTATAATACAAAACAGATCTGCTTTTCTATGTACAGTATAACCTAAAGATACTGAATATCTGTAGAGATATTGGTGTATGGGCATGTACCATTCATAATTTCTGCCTTATGCTCAAGTAATTTTGATGTTCCAACCAGTTTCAGAACTAAATTCTACAAGACTTTCCAAGTCTGTATTTTACCAGCTGTGTTTGCATTGGGTTGCCATTTTTGTTCAACAGAATCTGAAATTCAGCAAAATGGTGATGACTGCAGCAGAAAGGCAACGGAAGAGGAGGGAGAAGCTACGAGAGGAGGGCAGTTACACACAGTATAAGGCCAAGAATGCTTTCTACTCCAAGAAACATCGGGAAAAAAACAAGGAGAAACTTAGTCGATTGCCAGTTTCTCAACAAGAAGAAAAGCAGGATTTAGCACGGGAGCAAGCTAAGAAGAGGCAGAGGAAGAGCCGTCAAAACAGAAAGAATGGTTGCCAAACTCCAGTACGTAGTACCAATTTCAAACCTGCACAGGGATATTCAGGAAAAAACAGTTTGCACCGAGCTGTCAACCGTGTGAGCACTCTCCTGCCGAAGAGTCCGAGAAAGAGGGCTGCTGTCATAAGGAAGCTTTCATCTGAGCTCCATCCTGCAGTCACAGAAGTGAAGAAGAAGAGCTTGAACAGTCTATCACAGGAGTTGCAAACCAAGGTAACCCAGTTCTACGAACGAGATGACATCACCAGAATTGCTCCAGGGAAGCGTGATGCCGTAACAGTGAAAGATGGAGATGGGAAACGGAAAGTGCAAAAGAGGCACCTGTGCATGAGTATTGGAGAGGCCTATTCCCTGTTCAAGGAAGAGAATCCAACTGAGAAGATTGGAAAAAGCAAATTTGCAGACTTGCGTCCTCCTGCTGTTCTGCTCAGCTCGCAAACCCCAGCTAATGTCTGCACATGTATCTACCATGAGAACATGTTCCTGGCACTTGACAGAATCCACAAGCTTATTCCATCCATCCCACAGTATACCAGTGATTTCCCTTCCCAGTGTTTGTTTTCACCAGAGTCAGAGTCATGTTGGTTCAGTGAGTGTGGTCATGAGGCACAGTGTGGTTTCACCCATATGTTCCCAGTCCCTCAAGATATGCCAATGGAGGGGCCTGCTTAGTGGATGCAGTGGAAAGAGATGAATGGACGCCTGGCAAAATGTCAGGTACTGTAGAAGGCAGCCTACAGGAACTGTACAACTACATTTCTGTTCTGGCTCCCAAGTTCTTACGGCATGTCTTCATCAAGCGTATGCAGTCTGCCAAGTATGAAGATGACAAGAAGGAAGCCGCTGCAAGCATTAGGCATAAGCTACCTCTTTGCAGTCAGGGCAATGTTTGTTTACACTATTCATCATGCTTCAGTGGCTGCACAACCAGCTTACATGTGACCAAAAAGATAAGCCTATTGTCCTGGTCTGCTGAGGCAGCTCTGGTTGCAAACTTGGCTTGCACTGATTAAACAGTCTCTGCCTTTATGAATGAGGTTTTCAATGGGACTCTTTGTTTACATAGTGCTGGACATGGCAGCTACTATTGTCAGAAAGCTGATAACAGGAAGTCGGGTTGACCTTGATGTAACATCACTTTTTGAACAAAAAGTGGGGTGTCGGGTATAAATTGTATAGAGGCAACCTTATGCCTAATGAGTGATTCCCGTGTAGCAGTTCTGCAGATGGACTTTGCAGAGAATTTCACATGCATTGCTCAAGACGAGGTGCAGTCCGCGCATTGGAACCAGGCTCAGATTACACTTTTCACGACCGTCACTTGGTACCGCTCAGCTGTCCTGTCTCATGTGATTGCCAGCGACTACCTCCGACACGACAAAACATCTGTGGCCGTTTTCACAGATCATATCCTCTCCTCCTTGCCCGATGGAGTCAAAGAAGTGCGAGTATGGACCGATGGGCAGGCAAGCCAATTCAAAAACAAATTTGTCATGGCAGTCATGAAAGAAATGTCTAAGCAGCATGGTGTGGCCATGTCCTGGAACTTTAGTGCCACCAGTCATGGGAAAGGGCCTGTGGACGGTGTTGGGGGGACTCTAAAGAGAATGGCTGCTGAAAGAGTGAAGAATCGCAAATGTGTCATCAATGACGTACATGACTTCAAGAAAGCTGTGGAAGGCTCTGAAAGAATCAAGGTCTCTGTCATCACTGGGGAGACACTCCAGGAGCCACAGATTATGGAAAAGCTGGACGCCATTTTCAATAAGGCTGAGCACATCAAAGGCATCACAGAATACCATCATATCCAGCATGGTCACGATGGTCTGATCACCAAGAGATACAGCACTGAACCTGCCAATGACAACACAGCAACCAGTGGAAATGAAGAGCCTGATGAAGTCAATGAAGGAGGCATGACATTTGGCCATGAGGACAGCCCAGAGGAGTTCTACCGTCAGCCAATTTTGCAAGACACCTGGTATGGAGTCTACTGGAATGCTGCAGACTACTGGTTTGTTGGGAGGGTACTTGAGAAGCAGGGCAATGAAGTGAAGATGGAGTTCATCCACCAGTTCTCACAGGATGCAAACTGTTTCAGAACAACCAGAGACATAGCAACTGTCCGTACAGCACAGATATTCACTTTGGTTCGATCTCCAATGCCGGTATCATCATCACGGTGCAGCACTCTGAAGTTGTCGGAGGAGGACTTCAAGTTAGTCAAAGACAAGTACAGAGAATTCTGCCAGTTCCATCATTGATCGAGGTTGTCTAGTTTGTTGTTGTTACTGTATGTTTGTTTAACAGCCTTACCTATTGACCCTGTTGAGGTCTTTCTGAGAGAATTAATTTCCTAAGTCCTGACTCTTGGGCATATTGATTGAAATGTACAGCACTGATCAATTTTGAAATTTGAAATTCTGTCTAGATATCTGGACTTCATAGGCCATATTAATTAGTTTCATGTATGATCCAATATTTTATAATGTACCTGATACAGTAGGTTGTTATATTGTTACCCTGTATCTCTTCTTTTCCGAAAATTATTCACACGTGATACTCGTCATGCGAGTCACGTTTTTCGGTCACGCGAGTCACGCCACATTTTTCTCGTTTTCGCCAAATTTCAGAAACTTTTTCTAAAATTGTACCTGGATTCTTGTAGGGCTGGCTCTCAATTTTCAAATAAGAATTAAAAGAAATTGAAACAATTTGAATAAATTTTACAGAAAAGATACTGAAAATGATTTGTCAAGATTTCTCATTTGTATCCGTCACGCGAGTCACATTTTTCAGTCACTAATTTCTCCCTAGAGAAAGAATGGACTGTGCCATTTTCATAACTCCTGGAAAAGTTGAGGCAAGAGGTATCTAGTATGATGCAAACACTCTAGTAACATTCCTTCATGTGTCAGAGTGAGGAGAAATTAGATCAAATTTTAGTATAAAACGTCACGCGAGTCACACTGGAATGGCTGTATAACACACAGGAATTTCTCTTACAAATAGAAGAGGCAAAAATGGAATTGGTGGATGCTACAGTCTATGCTAGGTACAACCCTATCCAGGCACTCAGACTCTGCATAATTCGTTTTTATTTCGCTCCCCTTGTGCTTTGTACAAATTATTCTTTAAGTTCTAAATTGAGCTGTGTCCACAGTATATTTGTTTTGTTCCAACAGCTGGTTCCTGCAAGGTGAAAATCAGCCTATTAATGCACTTTTTCTCATTAATAACAAAAGGGTAGTTGATGCAGAACATTCTCAGTAGCTTCAAAAAGAGATGAAGAAGAACCCAGACCGTCAGTACTTAAAGCTCCTAGTCCATATTCCTGGAGTG
Organism: Holothuria scabra; assembly: GCA_037179385.1. Classification (NCBI taxonomy): domain Eukaryota; kingdom Metazoa; phylum Echinodermata; class Holothuroidea; order Aspidochirotida; family Holothuriidae; genus Holothuria; species Holothuria scabra. Next base: position 45,865,744 of record CM074181.1, on the reverse strand, counting down.
TTAGAAGTTCATGTGGTTTTTGAAAGGATAAACTCTATGGATTACAATTTAGAAGAGACTGGTGGCGAACACACAAGAATTGCTCTCCAGAGAACGAAGAAGGCAAAAAAGGACTGTCGATGCAACAGTACATGCTGGGTTAAGGGGTCCACACAATATTTGTAACAGTTTTTATTCATAAAGGTCAATGTCCATAACTAGGTTTAGTCATAAGGCTCATATGGTTTGTTATTCATAATAGTAAAAGGGTTCGTTATTCACAATAAAAAAAAAGGGTTCATTATTCATAATTGGAAAAAATGTTTTTTATTCATAATAGAAAAAAGTTCCATGTTTATAATTGTAAAAAGGGTTTGATATTCATAATAGGTAAAAGGGTTTGTTATTCATAATTAGAAAAGGGGTTCGATAGTCATAAAGGGAAAAGGAGTTCAATATTCGTAAAAAGGGAAAACAGCATTTTCCAGCTTAAAAGGCTTCCTGTATCTTGAAGAAGGGTTACGTCTACGGCATGTTGACAGCATTGCTACATGTTTACCTAGACAGGTTGTAATTGGCCTTTTAAAAAGACTAACCGAATATTGGGGGAAGGGATTATGAACAGCGAACCTTAATCTCAATTACAAACAAAAAACCCTTTTTCCAATTATGAATACCCTCGTGAACTTCTTTTTGGATTATGAAAAGCGAACCTTATTTCTGATTATGAGAATTGAACCTTTCCCTGAATTATGAATAACAATCCCTTTTTTATTATGCAAAATGAACCCCTTTTTTGATTGTGAACATCCAACCTTTCGTGCAATTATGCGCAGTGAACCTTCTTCTGGATTATGAATAGCGAATCTTATGAGCATTGAACCTTATTTTTGCCATTTACCATGTTTTGAAAAACAATCCTTGTGAATAATGAACCCTATGAGTAAAAACCTTATGAATATGGAGTTGTCTTCTGGGTTATAAAGCCTCTCCAGTCACTCAGACTTGGCATAAACAAAATGACACCCACAATCATGCAAAGGCTTCCATGATTATGTTCAGCTGTTCTGAAAAATGTGGTATACTAAAATATCAGACCTTGAACATCCTACCATGAAAGAAGTCGCATGAATGCAAACCTAGCCATTGCACTCTTGCTATCTGTCATCGAGAACTTAACTTATATACCACATATAGTAACATCGCTGAGAAATTGATCATGTTGGTTGAGTATAAACAAGGCATACATACAAGAAAAATTCTAACATGGAAGGGGTATATTTCCAGGGAAGGGGTAGGGGGAAGAAATCTTTAGAAAGGAAGCACCTGCCAATCACATACATTATTTATATTTGTCTTTGTATCAGAAAGTATCACTAAAGAGAAAGTAATGTTTGAGCAGTGCATGGTTTCTGCATACAATATTTCAAAGTGATCCATTGATAGACCATTTGTGTTCAGCTTTGTTTCACTGCCAGTTTCAACAAGCATTATGTGAAAATAAAATTAGAGGACCTCATATTTTTGTCATACACACTTATTTTTAGAACCAGAAAACATTCATTTACATGTTGGCTTCCAAGAATGACTTAACAACCCACAGCAAGTGGGACCACAAGTTCACACCCCAGAATCAACAATATATGAAAGTTTGGTTAACTCTCCTTTTTTTCTGATGATATCCTACGGATTATTATCACTGACACAAACAGGTACTTTGCAAATATTGTGGTGAGTAAAGATGACATAGCATCAACAATTTTCCACTCAGTTTTCTAGGGGGGCTAAATTGACCTGACCCTGCCAGAACCCATTTGGCCATGTTACAGCTGTGGGCCTTGTTCAGTTGGGCAACTAGCACTGGTCTTGTTGGCAGAGCCTCTTTACAGCAACTAAACTCAATTAACCAAAAATTAAGTTAAATATCAGGGTGCTTACAAGGTTCAAGGAAAATTTCAGCTGTCTAACAATCATACCTGGAGAGTGGATGATACAATAGGCAACATGGTTCTGTACATTCATGTTAGGCTACAATGAGGAATGGAAAGTTAAACCTATTTTGGACTGTGACTCCTGCAGTATAATCCTAAAACACAGACATATATCTCGAATTATAGTTCATAACTCTTTGCGGCTGTGCCTATTAGCCTTTGTAATCAGGACATGATTGACGATGTATCACGGCATTCTATGCCAACAGACAATCACAAAAAGAATGGAGGAGATGAAGAAGGAGAGAAAAAGTAAAAGAGGGGAAGGTACCAAGGGCCCTGAGTCTTTTAGAGGCACAATTCTAAATGGAGGACAAAGATGTAGTCAGACAGTTACTGGAAAGGGCAAAGAAAATTGTCCAAATTAGAAGACCTCCATCAACAATATACATTGTTGGAATATGATGATACACAACTCAAAGAGGCACAGAAGGATACGCAGCTCATGAAGAGGAACTGCTAAGGGCTCATGGTATGGCAAAAAAGGCAAGGCTTGAACAGCTACAGGCGGAATTGGCTCCTTTAAAGGCCAGATTCAAAGCATAGGTTCAGGAAAATGTTGACCTTTGAAGCAAACTTCAAAGGTATATAACACCAAGAGGCCTTCGATTTGTTTTACCAATTGGAACTGAAGGGGATGGGCAGCTCCAAGTCCAGTGATGACGATCTGGAAGAGAGTGTCCACCACTTGGAGCCATCCAAACCAGCCCTGCAAGACACAGCTCTGGTGGATGAAGAAAACTTGGTATGTATATTGGTTAGGCCTATGTATGAATGTAGGCTAGGCCTAATGCTAGTAATATTTGCCAGTGTAGCTAATGTTAGGCTGGTCATACTTTGTGCTACTTCTGTTCATGGTGGGAAGTACACTCCAGGAAGATAACTTGGGAAAATTAGGACAACCAAGTTTGTCTTGGTGTTCTTTCTTTCTTCAATAAAAATTACATGAATGATACAAAATTCTGTAAGCCACAAAAAGGGTAATCTGAGTAACCTTAACAAAAAAACAAGTGCTCCCCTCCCCCCGGCAGCCCCTGTGTTACAATTCCGACACATTCAGCCGTACCCATTTCCCTGGCTAGCAACCCATAACTTTACAGGCCACTATCCACTGAGTTGGAAGGCCCTCGTTAAGTCACAGTACAGCTTTCAGAGTTGTGAACTAGCATGATTTTAGCCAACAAGGCTATGTAGCAAACTAATCTCAGTAACTGACATGGCAGTTGCAAATTAGTTAAAGCTCTTTAGCTCATGGATACATTTACTAGAAAGTTTGTATGCTGTTCTCCACAGAGTTGTGTCAAATTTTTATGTAACACTGGGCCATGCCAAATTCTTAAGTTTAAACCCCACTCTCAGAAAGTAAAGCGGTAAAGGTGCAGAATCCTACCTGATCTCCACTTAACCCTAACACTAAGTCACTAACTGTAATTGTTTTGCATGAAATTCATTGTCTTGAGCTAATATATAGATTATGTGTGCAAAATTTCATTGACAACGAGGTATCATTTCTATGAGAACTGTAAAAGAGGAAGTAGGATTGTGAACTTGTGCCAGTAAAGCCTATATTGTAGTGCAATACTGATTGTTACCGTAGTGTAGGATCATGTTAATAAGGCTTTGGCCTATATAGGCCAGACTAACGATAAAAATTACGCCACAATGACATCATCATAAATGTGTGTCACCCCAATACAGCAAAGTTTATTGGATTTGGGGATCATGCCATATGAAGAATGTTTGGGGCACATTTTCATATGCCACAGATGTGTATGAAGAAGACAGTTGATCTTTCCTGTGTGAATATAGTCCCACATTACTGAGTAGCCTGAGGCCTCACACTTTTACATTAACTGGAACTGTTCATCAGCCTAACGGTGCTCAGTACCAAAAAGTTTGACGGTGGGTTGAATCATTGGTATTTGTACAGTATGACACTGTAAGTTCTACAGTATTTGGTCAGTTTCACAAGCTACAGGTCTAGAAACTACAAAGCTATGTTAAGCTGGATGCTAAGTAAGCTTTCTGTTTTGTGAAAACTGTTATGAAAAACAAAAAAATGTTACTGATTCCCTAATACCTATAATAAATGAATTACAACTGGACTTCTCTTAAACTGAAAAAGAGGCTTATGTATTGTTCGCATATCATTCATAGGTGGGGACGTTTTTGCATTGCCTGAAAGTAATATCAGAGGAATGTTTTGGTGGCTGAAAGCAAGAGGCGAGGATGTTTTGGTGAAGACAAGGTTTCGTGGGCTGGTATCTGTTAGTGATCATAAGTTGTAAGGGAATGAAGGACAGCATAGTTCTCAAAGATCTCAGATTTCCTGAACACAATTTTTCGGTACATGCCCAGACTACCAAGGTTGATGCTCTGTTTTTTTGTGGGCATGCATGGAAAAAAATCAGCAATTTGGGAAGCTCCTTAATTGCAGGGAAATGTTGGTGTTTGATGGTAAATTTTGGCAATTGAAGGGAAATTTGACTGGCCGGTATTGTACATATATACCAAATCATTTAAGAACTGTGGGAAATTTGATTTTCTTGCTGGGATATAAACATTTTCATGGGCTTTGGGGCTTTACAGTCATTGCTTATTCATGTGTATGTGGCAGGGTAGGAATAAGTGTTTAGCTCAAGGGGGCTCTTTTTTGACTGATTAGCCAATATTTGCCTTCAAAATACCCTGCTGTATACTAAATATATGGGCTTTTTCATCCTTGTGACTCCATTCTGGGGGCTCTTTTTACATGTTTTGGGGGCTAATCACCCTGAGCCCTTGCTCAATTCATACCCTGGCACATGGTCCCTGTAAGACACAAATCTGAATTTATGTTTTTCCCCATAGTCTCATAATAATAACCCAACATACTGTCCAGTATATTCTTGTAGCACTTGCACTTCAAATAATTGCATTCGAGTGCAAAATAATACATATTCATAGGTTGTCCCAGTGCAACTTGTTATTTGCATAAGCTACGTGTGCAGTAGACCAGACTAACCAATCACGCGTACGACTCTTGTGGTGAGCAGGCATGTAACGGTCAGGAGGTCCTCGCTAGCATCAAGTCAGCGACGCATGAAAGACGTGGATACCAACTCCGCTGAAGTTCCGAATTGACCGTCCTCGACTTTGACAAGACAGTACTTACTGCACTTGGAATTACCTACCAAAATCTCAGAGATATCTACAAGAAATTATTCGTCTCACCAACACATCAGTCATGTGTAGTCGGGCAGCAGCTGGCAGCTCGACATTTTTTGCTTGGGACTGAAGTGTTGCGTGCGGCGGTAATGTCAGTTCCACTACATCGCCGAGCACAAGGTCCTTACATCCACGCCATTTTGTATCGGCCCTGGCATTAGAGTTTTTCGTAAATGGAGGTGAGACCATTTCACTTTACATCTCTAAATTCTGACAGCGTTTCCTCACAGCCTCTCAAACACAACATTATTTTCATAAAAAAAGATAATTATTTTAAGGTAAGTCAGAATTTTGACTGATGGATCCCTGCAGCTTTATTAGTGATGGACGGAGGGAAATGGAATTTTTATTGCAAAGGCTACAGTATACTGCATGGCAATACAGTGTATTACATCATTTTGAATAGAAAGTGTTAAATTTCAAAGTAAGTGTTAATGAAGCAGATTTTTTTTTATTATTTATTTGTTTGTTTGTTTGTTTGTTTGTTTGTTTGTTTGTTTGTTTGTTTGTTTGTTTGTTTGTTTGTTTGTTTGTTTGTTTGTTTGTTTGTTTGTTTGTTTGTTTGTTTGTTTGTTTGTTTGTTTGTTTGTTTGTTTGTTTGTTTGTTTGTTTATTTATTTATTTATTCTTTTTTTTATTTATTCTTTTTTTTGCAGATGATGGATCATCCTGTGCAGAAGCAAGATCAGTAGCAAAGAGTAAACCTGTACTTCGGTCATTTTCACAGAAAGGACAAAAGCAACGGGTAAGGAGAAGCAGTCATGTCCTGCCACAAATATGTATTATTTGCAAGCATACAAACTACTCAACTGACCAATATAGCAGATAAAGATAGAGGCACTGGTCTTGTGCGAGCTTGTCGATGGTGGACTGCTCTTGAAGGCAGCACAGCTGAAGCAAGATCATAGCCTGCTGATTCACATGGAAGGCCAAGACTGTGTGACAAAGAAGGTAAGGTACCAACCATGTCAGTTGTTACAAGGCTTACACTAGGTTTCTCTCCTCTCAACCCAGTGCCGAAGACAAACAGAGTTTAAGAAGTGACAAGACGTTCTCAGAATTTTGCAGAAATGTAGTTGAAAGGATCATAAAGGGTAAGGAGATTCTTCATCTCAGTAAACTGAAGAAGTTATTTGATAAAAGAATAACAGAGACAGAAGGTGTAGATTCTACAGGATGTAAGACCGGCAGACTAAAGAAACGTATTCAAAAGATGTACCCACAGCTTAAATTTCTGAAACCAAACAGAATGTATGAGAGTGAGTTTGTTTATGTTGAAAGCCTGTCAACAGAAGATATGGTGCAAGAATCCAGTGCATTAAGAGATGTGTTCATGGTGCCAAGCACAGATACAGATACCACTGATAGTGAACGGCCACACACTCTCCAAGAAGAAAGAGGATAACAGTATCAGCTAAGCCATTACTCACAAGCAATCTCAGGGAAAGACACACAACAGCACTTGCCCTGAGACATGAAATTTTATCCTCATCAATTAATAAGCTACCCTGGCCACCAACAGCAACCAACTTGACACTTGATGTTGCCAGAGATACGGTTCCACTAAAAATGTACAATTTCATCTGTTGGTTGGTGGGTGCATCAGATGAGGTTGAAGATAATGTCCCTGTCACCATCTCTGAAGAATTTGATCGACGTATACTTGCAATTTCACAAGACATAATTTTTCTAGCATCCGCAGGTAAACAGGTAATGCCAAAGCATGCAACGTTGGCCATGGCTATGCGGCATATGAGTGGGTCTGCTCAGCCGAATGGACTTCTTAATGGATTTGGTCATTGCACCTCCCATAGCTACGTCCTGGAACATGATACTGCATTGGCTTTACATGAAAAACATGCACTTCCACCTTGTATAAGGCAAGATGTTTTCACTACCCTTGTGTGGGCCAACTGCAACTTTGAGGAAGAAACTGTACCTGGGAAAGGTACAACACACTGTACCAATGGAATCACTATACAGCATGAAGCAAGTGAATACACTATTATGCAAGGTACTTCTCCTCAAGGATCAGGCAAAAGAAGTAAGAGACAAACCCTTCCCCTTTCAAAAAAGGATCTAGTAACATTCAGTGGGTTGAAAAAAACAACACCTCAGAAGTTTGCTGCAATGGTTCCAGTCGACATAACACGTTATGAAAAGGTCCTTCAGCCACACACAAGGAAGAACGTTTATACTTCATAACAAAGAGTGAGTCTAATCTGATCTTATCAGGGTGGACAGGATTTAACCAGCTGCTTACAAAGCATGTGCAGGACAAAGCTGTAATTTGCTATACCTTCCTGTCATTGAGTGCAGCCCAACAGATCTGAATGCAGTGAATACAATTCTTCATCGCAGTCTAAAAATTGCCGATCAACTCAACCTAAGGTGAGTTGTGGTTGCTTGGACCAGGCCATATATGCAAAGGCTCAGCAGAGATGCAAAGATGGCAGACACCTATATTTATAGAGAGAATTGTAACTCCGCTCGGTGCTTTCCATACTACCATGACAGCTCTTGCTTGCATTGGAAAACACTTTAAGGATGCTGGTTTACAAGACATCCTAATGGAGTCAGAGGTAGTAGCTGCTGATTCAATCAATGGAATAATGAGTGGTCACCATTACAACAGAAGTATGAGGGCACATAAAGCTATCACTGAAGCATTACACTGTTTGCAATGGGCTAGCATTTTACAGTCTATCCCTGAAGAACGCAGTCATCAGTCTACGAATGTTGCTTCCATGCTTGCTTCATCATTCCCTACTGAAAATTTTGACATTGTGGTTGAAAGTGCATTATTCAAAGAGATGATATGGATGACTTTGAGAAGTTTGTGATAAGCAACCGTTCAAATGCAACATTCTCCCTTTGGAACTCATACTTGGAAATGGTAAATATGGTTTTACTTTTGACAAAAGCAACAAGGGAAAGCAACTGGGATCTCCACCTTGCAGCAATCAGAAAGTTTTTACCATGGATGTTTGCATATGATCGCACAAATTATGCAAGATACCTCCCAGTGTATTGGCTTGAAATGTCCAATCTCCCATCAACTCATCCAGAGATTCACCAAGAGTTGGAAAGAGGTAACTTTACTGTTCAAAGACAAGATAATCATGGCTTCTCTAGTGTTGCTTGTGATATGGCTATTGAGCAGACTGCTAACAGGGACTCAAAATCTAGAGGTAATATGATAGGTTTCACCACAAACAAGAGAGCAACTAGTCGATGGATATGGTCATTTCAGCAAAGGGTAGAAATTACCCGAAAGTGTGCATTCATGTCTGAAAAAGGAGAAAGATTAGACCTCCGGAAAGACTTGAGTAAGTCTAAAATGAAATGTGACGAAAATGCTGTGCAGTCTATGCTAAGTACAATATCTAATATGGTCAACCGTTTTGGTGATGAGACTGTAGAGGATGCCACTAATTTGATTCACCTTTCCTCCGGCTTAATTGCTAGTCCAGAGGTTCGTTTTGACTTGCTGACAGCGTTCACTACAGGAGATGGGGCTGTTAGGACCTTTTGTGAGAGATGCCTCCAGGGAGGGGAAGAAAGATTCCTTTGCAAAAACAGAAGCTGAAAACATTCACTGACTTGTGTAAACAGCAAGTGAAAAAGATTCAAGGTCAAGAGGTGGCCATAAGAAATGACAGAGAGTTGCTGGCAAGACTTGTTGTAATTAGTAGGGATCAAAAAATTGACCTACAAAATATGCTCTGTCATTGCCTTAGTCCATATCCGCTGTCAACTGCCACAAGTGAAGGAGGCTTGATCAAAACTAACAAGGCAAACCTTCTCCATTACCTGGAGTGTGCACCAGAAAACTCACCAAATGTTGAGGTACCTAAGGGTACAGTATGGATTGTAGATGGAATGGCACTACTACAGGAAATGAGCCCAAAGCACATGCCAAAAACAATGGAAGATCTAGTTACAAGCTCAGACTGGAGTTAGTACCCCTCTTTGGGGCCTTGCCAAGTTCCCACAAGGGAGGATCAAAGAAAACAAAACAACATTTTTATGAAAAGACTTTGTGTCTTTAGTAAGTCTCATATGATAGTAAGATATGGACAGCAGTTTTTATAGAGCATATCACTTAGGACAACATGTATTTAAGTCATGTGAGTTGACCATAAAATAGTGTTTATTGATACTACCAACATTTTAAATATTCGTCTGATATTGATGTGATATGATACATTGTTCATGTGACTGTGTATTTGAGAAGTTTATGTGTTCAATGTTTTATGTTATAATATTCATGTTTATTCATGTTAATATAGGGAGACATTGCCATGGAAGACAACACTGTAGCAGGGACTTGTGTGACATGCCCAAATGCTCTTTTATGTTAAATATTCATTAAGAATAAGCCCTCTAAATGGCACCCTCATAATTTTGACTCACCCCTCACAATTTTGACTCACCCCTCACATGAGGTAATCCTCATGCCAAGCCGTGCCACCTGTAATCTGCAAAGCTGCAAAGTTGCAAAGCTTAATGGTATTTCTCAGATTTTAACCAAAGTCACTTGTTCTAATGGAGCTCTCCACAACAATTATGGATTATCTGAACATGTTGGAAAAATGTATAAATAAGATGAGTAAAAACTTTCACTGTGCCATTTAACACATTTGTTCGAGTTTTACTTTTACTACTTATCAATACCACATTTTACTTCAGTCACTGGTTATACAAGATGAAGGCTATTAAAATCTACATGCAATAAAGGACTTCCAGATCCTCTAGAAGGAAAAAACATTTTGTAAAATATGCATTGGGTATGCAGGGAATCATTACATGCCTTATTGCACCTCATCTTGCACACAAATGACGAGCTGTTGCACAAGTAAAACATTGTGAAGCAGTTCTTGTACATACAATAAGGGTTTTTACTTATTTTGTGAGAAAAAAAAACAAATAAATCCTAAAATCCTAATCATATGCCCAATGCAAAGTTTTTGCTCAAATTTTTTGATGAACTGTTATTTCTTTAGCCTGATTTGTACAAGCTCTTAGGGCAGCCTAATGTTAAGGAAGAACTGAAAAATTTGTCAAGCCTCTACTGAAGTGCTGAAGCCAAATGGTATCTCCAAGCAAGAAATGATAATTTGCTGAGTTTGTTACATCTAGCAATCCAATTGGAGTTCTTTAATCTAACTAACCCATAAAACCAAATGATTTCACTTTACACAAATTTGTACAGCTCATTGATGCAATTCTGCATTGATTCAGTAAAAGCCACTTGTAAATAAAAATCCACGGTATACCAGTATTTGGGTGATTGGTATGTACGGGAACCATACGGTACTAACAGTAATGTTGAGAATAAAATGTTTACAGACCAACGTATTCCTTACATCACCATTTGTTCTTCACTATCATTTGTAGGTGGGCAAGGAAGATAGGGTAAAACTTCTCAACGTTTTTCCACTTGCCCTTTGCAAACAGGAAATTGCTGACCTACTCTCCATCTTTGCTCTATTCCAGGGAGCAATACACCATCCACTTTAACCGCTAAATACACACAAAATTTTATTGCAAAACTGCAATACAATGCACCTTCCTCAGCTGTCGGGAGAATGCAACACATTTAAGTGGAAACAAGGGCTTCATCCATCACAACAGCAATTAGATAACTTATACAATTTCAACAAGAATCCATACATAATGTACCTCCTGTCTTCTGTACTATGTTACCATGACCAGCATTCAAGGTGGTTTCAAGATATCCAGAATTTCTTTCTTCCTGGTGACATCACTAGGTAACCTGCCGTCATTGTCCCTGCTGATCTCTGCTCCAGCCTCTAACAGAACCTTAACACATTCGGTCATTTCACTAGCAGCTGATATATGAAGGGCTGTGAAGAGTGGAGATAATCTATGCTAGTAATTAAGTAATTCACAACAACTAAGGAAAAGCAATATGCAGTGAACTAGAGAAGGTGAAAGGTAGAAATGTAAGGAAAGAACCTATCTCTATGATATGTGGACCCAACACCTCAGTTTTGGAGCAGAAAGTGTAGTTACCACAAGGCCAACCCAACTTTCTGTTCTTCAGTAATAGATGTGTGTCTTATCACTGATTAAACAAAAAGCTTCTTGTAGAAACTCATTTGTACACTGCTAAGCAAACTGCTCACAGTAGTAAGAGCTTTCAACTAAATAACAAATCTACTGCCTATTTATTCAGGGAAATGAAGCACAATAAAGAGCTGATTCAGTTATTAGTGGCTTTAGCCCTCCTGAATATTGCTTATGATTGAGTTTGCAGTGAAGCATGAAATTGGATGTCATAATAAGTGTGCAAGTTGAATATAGCAGACTATTCCCAATAGACAAATCCGATTAGCACTGTTTTTTAGCCACTGGAGGCAGCCATTGGTGGGGTCCATCAGCCTTTAATTGTCTTCAGTTATTGTCTACATGGATTTCAAATTCTCATATTCAGTGAAGTTGATAAAATCGAGATACACTTTAGTGTACAACCATCCATGGAACAGGTTAGGAAGGAAATTTAAAGATTAAAGGAGATGGACCCCAAGTAATGGCCGACTAAAATCAGCCCATCACAATCTGTCCAAATTTGTCTATAATGGAAGTAAGAAATTGCATGTACCATTGTTACTGTAACATGTAATATTTGCACAGAGATATAACCAAGTCACTTTTTGGTAACCAGTCAAGCCAAATACACTCATTTTCAATTTGGTACTTTTGCAAGTTACAGCTCTAGTCATGGCTTGATTACAACTTTGCATTAGCATTTTTGTAGAGAAATAATAACTGGTTACAATTTTGCATAGATATAACTTTAACCAATTTGGTACAAAACCTTTCTTTCACAAAATAAAAACAAAACTACAAATGACATTTTCTTGGGACTAGTGAAAAAAATTTCCAAATTGATATAGATACGATGTTATATTTATTTGCTTCAAGTTTTATACTAATTGTTGAAAATGTGGCAACTTTGCTTTAAGTTTTATACTAATTGTTGAAAATGTGGCAACTTTACCTGTTCACATCTTGAGAACCACACATTGGATTTTAATGTAAATTTCTCCAAAATGCTTAAAATAAGTACTGTGCCCCTCTAGCATATCAAAACTTGTTGTGACCTTAAACCCTCCTTTTAATCTGCACTCAACTTTTCATTCACTGAGAATAACCTGTAACTGAATAAGCAAAAACATGACAGGTGGGTCAGGGGGCAATTTTACCCAGAATACTAGGCATGTGTTTTCCATTTTCAAAGCTCACTATAACCAATGGCACCAATAGCCACTGCTGTCAGGCCTTTACTGATGGCTGTGGTGCTTCTCAGAAATGTACTTTGAAACCATTTGCCACATTGTTCATTTTGGCCGAGTCCATTTTTAATCTTACTGTGAGCACAGCATGTTATTTGATCATTGCTTTTTGAAAATTAAGGGTAAGAGCCAAGTCTCTTACTTTCTATACTTTAAAAATACCTGGACTTAATAGGTGTCATAACAACACTGAGTCTTTTGAAAATATCAAAAGATAAAACAATAATTTAACTTTCAAACCTGTTCTGCCTTTCACATCTTTGGCATTGACATCAGCTCCAAGGCCAAGAAGTGTCAGAATAGTTTGAGCTTTTCCTTCCTAGAATGAAATAACAGAATTCAATATTTTTTCGTACCTTAAAATTTTTCAGAAAACGGTCATAAAAACCTTTAACCATAAACACCATAGAACAGACAAAAACACATGAATAAATTTCACTGGGTTTCTCTTATTCATTAGCATCATTTAAAGCTACAGTCAAAGTGAAGATAACAGCTCTCCAATTCTCAATTTTAAAATACTTCATAAACTACCCATACTACCATACTTACCATGTTAGCAATTTCAAATTAGGATGCATCAGGGGTTGCCAATAATGAAAAGTTACTTTTATGTAGAACAAGTTAAACAGAGAAGGCTCACATTGTCTTGTCTTCTCTTAACAGTGGAAATAAATCACATTTTAGCGAAAGGTGCAGAAGCTTTCCAAGAAACAAGGACTGTAATTTGTACAATAATACCTCACAAATTACTATGCAATCTGCCATTTTAACTTTGGAGAATATTATAGCTCCAACATTTTCACATCTCAGCTTCGCAAGTTCCCTCGAAGATTTGAGTTGGAACATTTTGATTCACTTTTGAGCTTCATATAATTTTAATATTTTAGAGTTTAGGTTCACTTTAAAATTGGCAGAACACTTGAGGTGGACTTCTTTACTGACAATAAAGAGCACTTACCTTTGCAGCCAGGTGCATTGGGGTTAGCCCACCTATAGATGTTGTTACATCTGGTGGGATGCCATATTTTTGAATCAGAAAAGTGACAGATTTGTCACAGCCAGCATGGGCAGACACATGAAGAGGCTCCCTTCCCAGAACATCCTTTTGATGAACATCTGCCTACACATCAAATGAAAAATTGAGAAATACTCAATTTCTTTAGCATTGCATTAATGGCGACACTCACATTTCATTTCTTAAGCTTATTTATTAGAAGAACATTTTAAAAGAGAATATGCAAGGAGAATCTTACTAGACTCATGGAAGTTCTACAAAATCAAAAATTACTGGGTCAGTAGTTCACTAGGGAAATCATCACAAGATTGGACATTTCAACAGGCTGATAGGGAGTGGCCATTAGATCAAAAGTTGTCTATCAACAAAGGTAAAACTGGATTAAATCTTTAATAGATCAAAATCACTAACTGGAACATTTCCAATCAATTAAGGGACAGGGATAATGTCAGGATTAGGGTTAAATTGAAGGTTTAGTTCTAAAAATTAGATCTAAGGAACCTTCCATCTAGTGAACCTAAAATCTAATAAAATTTCAATCTGAAGAACCTTCGATCAAGTAAACCTTAGTTCTAGTAAACATTCTATTAGGGAAGTAGTGTTTGCACGGGTACTAAAAATTAGGACCCGGGTACCCGATCGCCATACCCGTCGGGTACCCGGGTTACCCGGTGTTACGGTGACTAAAAGATACGAGCATTTTGTAAAGCATACTCCATAAGACATGCATGGTAACATTAACATCTGTATTGGATAGGTATAGCGATCACATTCCCAAGTTCAAAAACATTTGATTTGTTAGCAGGTTTAATCGTCTCATTTTGTTTTAGATCAAAATGACAAGTAAAAAAAAAACGTAACAGAAAACAGTCAAATAAGGAAATTATACTTCCCAAGGCCTATATCAATTTGATATTGAATTTTGGGACGCCTACTCGAAAAGCCAGCATACTAAGATTTCGAAGCTTCTCCTTTTAAAACACTGATTAAAAAATATCAACTAATCAGAGCCTTGTATTATGGTATTCTCTTGCACGTCAAAAATTACCGATTGTAAACAAACGACGTCATGTTTGTGAACTTCCCTCACACTACTTTGCAATGTGCGTTGGAATTATCACTAATGGGGTATGTACGTTCTTACGTAGCTAGCCTCGAGAGCTGCTCGAGAGCCATTTTGGGGCAAAATAACGTAATATGTACTGGCCTGTTTTAAAAAAAAAATTGTAAATGTTAACGGTGTTATTACATTTATGTCGTTTTGCTTTGCAGATAGCGGCAAAGTGTTGATTTCCGTAAAACTGACACCTTTAACCATTAAGAAATATTCGAGGATTATACTCAAGGTGGCATACCGTAATAATAAGATCGTATATACATGCAAGGCTCAGTTTACATAGCATGCCGAACGTTACGGGCACTAGTGTCTTTGCAAGCTGGGCGTGGGTGATACAGTATAGTACAGGTATGTCTTGCTATGTCTGTGTGAAACAGTACGATGTGATTTTAAATCGGCCGTCAGATGCTTGCGTGTAAGTTTATAAGCGATATACATGTGATGTGTGAGAAGCAACCCACTACGTGACGATAGCGCGATCGGGCCGCACGCTGATAAAAATTTCAACTTCAGAAACGAAGTACAGACAACTTTCAAACTTACACATCATTTCTACGGGCTCTCTTCATTCTCAGTCTCGGAGAATGTTTACCAAACTGGCAAAATATTTTAGTCCATTACCGTGGGCAATGGCGTAAATGGGGTGATCCTTTTTGCATGCATTTTCTTTTTTAAGATTCGGGTAGTAGATTTGGACCCGGTAGTACGATGGCGGGCGGGTACCCGGGTACCCGGGTTACCCGTGCAAACACTATAGGGAAGAGTCATTTATCTAACCAGGCAGTCTTGGCAGTTGGGTATTGGAAATACATAAGTCACTTGGTAATAACTGCCAGATAGATAAATGACACTGCCCTTAGCAGAAATTCGGTCTAGGCAACCTTCAATAAGCGAGTTTGGTAATCCATTGACGCATGGAACTGTAGGCACAGCCTGAAATATACAAACCCAGCCGAGCACGTAGAGTACAGCATTCCCATTTTTGGGGACAGTACATACATACAACACTACTGAAGTGTCCAGCCATGTCTAACAAAAATTGAGGTCTCAGTCCTACTTCACTGCAGATGAAAATGCAAATTTTACACCAAAAAGGCAATTTAGACGCAACCCACAAAACAACACTTAAGATCCCTCCTTACATTATGTAGGGATTAAGAAAGAATGATTTCATCAAATTTTCATGTAAACTCAAATTTTGGAATATGTGTTGTTTGTCTGTTTGTCTATTCCAGTGATTTGGAGGATGGATGTCAGCATGTGCATGGTCACCAAAAGGAATTGCTAAACTTCCATATTCAGTAAATCCTTAATCTTATGAGCATCTGAATCAGTGAGCCAGTTTGGTCTAGGAAACACTTCTCACCGAGACCTGCAGTACCTGTGTCGGAAGCATAACAAGGCATTGTACCCGAGTTACAAGCTGTTATATAGGCAAAGGCAACAGAAACTGCCCTTCAGAGTCATAATACCCAGTGTCACATCCAAAAATATAAATCATTCCATTCACAATACATTTTTAAATCACATTGGTATATGAGAAGACATGCATCTTTCACATGTAGCATGCAGACAAGTGTTGTCCTTTCCCAATAACAGTAAAGTTCCTGTATTCACCCTTTAACCTGTTGCCAAGTGATAAAAAAGTTGCCCACCAGTAATAAATTTGCATAATTTTGAAGATGAAAAATAAATGTAACAGCAACTTCTTCAATGAGCATTTAAAAAGGGGGCATTTCAAAACATGGAACACATTAAATTCCACAATATGTCACCATATGTCATCAGGGTTGTCACCAGCCCAATTTGAGTGCCGGCTAAACATCTGGCCCGATATTTGTACCTCACCCGACCCCCCATGGAGTCCACCTCATTTTTGACCCATTAATTTTTCAGCTATAATGAAAATTTCTTTTTTTTTTCAATAATTCAATCATTTGCAGTGTAGAAAGGGAAAGTAAGAAATTCCCGCCCGAACCACTCATAAACGCTTACCGCTAGCGCTAGCCGTAGTACGGCAAGTTTTGCAAACCCTCTCAGTCATTCAGTCATATCATCGAAACATTATGTTTATCGTAATCTGATCGGACCAGGACTAACGGAGTTGCCGCTGATTCGATAAATCAGTACATCATTTATACTACAAAGAATAGCAGTGTAATAGCCCCCTTGCGATACTAAACGTGTAAGCTACTGCATTATGTGCAATAAAGATTTGGGGCTGTATATAATGCATACCTATCATCATGTGTACATGGCTTTCTCTGTACAAATTACTTTCAACGTTCGCCGAATTTTGAAATATCAATTCTAAACGCTCCCAAATAGTTTGTTCACATTTTTCTCCCAAAAAGCGGAAGTCTTTGAAATTGTATGCGATGTACCACACGGTGTGCTGTAGCAAAAGAGAGATTCGTGAAAGTGTGTTACGAAGAGTTTAATTCCCTCGTTTCTTTTTACGTTCATCATTAAGAATGTGGTTCCTGCCATGCATGCTGTAGTATCTTGCATATAACTGCACTATTACACTTGCACAAAATTATAGCATGCTGTTTCCAGCACATTCATTACTGTGTAAATAAAGCGGTGCGAAGCCAACGCTGTATGTACGGAGTTTGAGAAGAAGATTGTCGTCAGTTGATCGTGTGAGGCTCCGCCTACAAGCTTATGAGTGACAGCGATACATGCCTGCGTGAGGGATCTACTGTTCCATGTTTTGAAAAACTTGGTATGGGCATTGTGAACTGATTTCAGAAAAAAATGCATGTTGCGCAGCTTTTTAGAGACGATCGTTGTATACCAAATACAGCGCTATGTACCAGTATACAGTAGTATCGTTGACTGCGTGTATATGTATGCCAAAGGTCATACTACCGTTACTACGTACTTTCACTTTACAGAGCTGAATTCGTAAATCGGACTATCACTCTTATGGTAACTTTTTTAATACTTCTATTTATCTTGCCGTCTCTGAATTTCTCAAAATGATATTCAGCTGACATAACATGGGCATTGAATTTGAGTGTGTTCGAAATTGTCACAAATCCATGCCAAATAATGATTTCACAGACTGCATTTTTCAAGTAGAAGATCATTTTTGTGCCGGTCGGAAGCCTCGCATTTTAGGTGTTGTACCGGTCGGTAATGTCTAGTGCCGGTTAGTCCCGACCGGCGCCGACCAGCGTGGTGACAACCCTGTATGTCATTAAAAGATCACAAAACAATGTAAACTCTACAAGACTGAAGCCAGATTTAAACTTGTAGACGCATACTCACCCTGTGATCTGAAATAAGCAGTTCAGCAACATCAGTATAGCCCGCCCTCAGTGAATCCATCAGAGGTGTTGAACCACAAGAATCTGTAGTGTCGGGAGTATACTGACAGCGACTGAGTAGCAGTGAGACTGCCTCATAATTGCCATGAAGAGCTAAAATGACAAGAGTATGTGACCTGTTAAAAAAATTTACCCATCACATAATAAGAATGTTGGAAGAAAAAAAGTGTGTCTGCATACATGCCTTTGTCATCTTGAGGATACCGTACTGCGCAATCTTTTATGTAATGTATCACCTATATACTGCAACAAGATTTTATAGTACCTATTGTACAGAGGGCAGTGCCAGTTGGAGCTGCCCAGTACTTCTCATTTTTGTTTGGCACTCACAGTCAAATTAATGTACCATACCACTCAAACACAGATTTCAACAAATTTCAGGAACCAGTGCTGAAAATATGCTACTTTGTTTTCCAAGCATTAATTACTATACATGTTGGGAGCAAACTGTACACACTACATACTGGCATTCACTAACTCGCAGGCACACCATTGACTTCATTACTTTCAGTAGGAGCCATCCAATATCCCATAGAATAAATGTCATATTCTTCACCAATAAAGACTCTTGTACACACAAAGCATAGCCTAATGCACATTTGTAATGTAGTTGCAGTAATGATTGTAAACAGCGATTTGGAGACTACCAGTTGATGACACTTGACATGTTTAATACATGGAGCCATGCCATATAAAGATTAATTTATTATTTATACTCCATAGTAGTATAAATAATAAACAGTAAGTAGTCACATTAGGTTTCATGGCTCAATTTAACTGACTGGTTTAAGTCAAACCAGTAGAGGCCTTGTTTTCCCTTCTCCACTGCTTATGAAAAGCACCACACACAAGGGCAGTTGGTTATGTTTTTATAGTCTTTGGTATGACCCAGTCTGGGAATCAAACCCAGATCTTCAGAGTGAGAGTCGAATGCTCTACCAACTAGACCACTCACTTCGTGGTGTGGTGGGGACAAACATAGTCCATGTCTCATTTTATGTCCCACACATGAGCTTTTCAATGTAAAAGTTGAAAATATTCTAAGTACATATCTTTCCCAAACTTCATTCAACTGTAATTGAGCAACTTGAGGCGAGAACAAAGGTGGGAAAAAAGCCTAGAAGATCTCAATTTGTAAAATTTTTTGGTGCATCTTATGTACAGAAACTTGATGCTTTTAAGAAAATTTGAAAAGTTGCAATTTTGTCAACTGAGGAAAACTAACAACTTGGGAGTTTTACTGCTGAAGGTTTAAAAAATTTGTAATTTTTCTTTAACTTTTCTTCTATATTGATAGCCATCAGGGCTAATCTTTGCAATTACATGCTCACTCATGTATCTGAGTCCAACAAAATTGGGAAATTTCATTGGAAGAAGAGTATATGAATAACCTTCCTCTATGGGAGACAGTTATGATTTTTGCAAGATATCGGATTACATTTATTCAAAAGGTCAAAATTTACAGTTTGTCGGCTACTGGAAGACAGACAACTTCTTGAAAATACCAGAATTACTGTACTAACCTGCTGTGTGGAGTGGGGTCCTGCCATTTTTACTAGTTGTGCACCATATTGATGAATTTGCCTCCAAAAGACAATTCAGTACATCTGTGCTTCCTTCCCTTCCAAGAAAAATGTACATTTTTAGTAAAGTAATCCAGTCAATCCTACCATACTAGTTTCTAGCATTGTTGATGCTATGCCAGCATTGAAACGGCAGGCCTTGAGTTCAAGGTTACGTATGAGTGCTACTGTACAAATAAATGGCACCCCTGAGGAAATTTCTGTATGTGCTGTTTTATCAAACTTAGATGCTTTTACTTAAGTTTGGGTCCCATTCTTTCCAGTTGGTGATTTGAGGGTAGTGGTCCTCAAAATTCAAGGCCCGGAGTAGAGATTAACATGCTGTATAGTTTAAACAGGCACAAAATTGAGCTTACGTCCTCAAATAATGGGGACAGTTACTGCCCATAAATTTTGAAACTCAATGTCTTGCTGAGAAGAGGTGTTTAGTATTACTCTAACACTAGGTCTCAGAATTCAGGTTCCCCCACCCCACCTGGCTGAAAATTTTCGAGCATGTTTGGTTCAAGGAGAAAAATAGCAATATACCATGTCCTGAGCTCAATTTGTTAACTCATGAATCCACATATTTATAGTGAACATCAAAAATGACCTGAGCTTACTTTGTTACCTCCATGAATCCATATAGAGTATTTAGTAAATATAGCATCACTAGTTAGAATAACAGTACCTTCACTAAGATACACCAAATTAATGAGAGCTCTACCCAAAAGTTGCCATCAAATTAACATATGGAATTTGAGATGTAACACAGATACTTCATGGATTTTCATACAAACAGGCTTTGAGTTTTAGATTTTCAAGCTGTGCTACAAATTACACTCCTCAGAAAACTAATGAGTGTGATACAGTAGGTGTGCTGTTTAATTGAACTGTAATAGATTAATATGACATTCCATGCTCAATACAGG
Source organism: Holothuria scabra (assembly GCA_037179385.1). Lineage (NCBI taxonomy): Eukaryota > Metazoa > Echinodermata > Holothuroidea > Aspidochirotida > Holothuriidae > Holothuria > Holothuria scabra. The sequence goes on along the minus strand of CM074181.1, from coordinate 45,845,281 downwards.
TGTACCAAAAATCACACTCCTCACAGATATGCGAGGCAATTAATGGGCTGCTTAAGCTTCTAAGATAGTAATTACAGTAACTTGGATAAAATGCAACATCCATGTGAAACAACATGAGAAGCTAAAGAAAAAGAAAAAGAAACTTTATTTCAATACAAACCTGCTTGCAATATGGAATGCATTCCACCCATCTTTATTCTTTAAGCATGGGTTTGCACTGGCAGCGAGCAGCTCTTTAATTATGGAGGCATCTGTCTTTGTACAAGCCAGGTGAAGTGGTGTCCTGGAAAGAGAGTCACAAGAATCTACATTTGACTTTGAGCTACTGTATGACAAGTAAGACAAACTTTAGCTTGTTAAGCCTTAATATTCCTTTGGTGAGCAGAGAAGAGGTAATATTCATTAATGAGGTCAAGCATGACACTGCATGGCCACTAATGAAGTTTCCCACTCACAACATAAAAGAAAAGATCATTAAAAACTTGTTGGCAACTAGCATCTCTCACATGAAACCCAGAACCATGCCAAGGTGAAGCAAGATGCTGGCAACTCAGTCTCCCAGGACCCAGGTCAATCCAGGCAATTGCAGTCTTCTTGAGTGTAAGCGTGCAATCATGACAGAATTTGCACACAGTACAGTACTTCAAATTTAAACAAAGTTTGTAGAGGTATGACCTACAGTGTCTAGTTCTATGGAGTACCGTTCAGCTGGTGAATAAATTACACTAAAAATAATGTACCTTTATACCATATGCCACAACTGCAATGAAGTGTAAACAGTTACAGCCTCAACTACAGTAGACTAATTCCAGTTGAGGAGGGTCAATTAACTGGTCACTGGTTCAGTTTAGGTATACTGTAGGTCAGTGTTGTAACATGTCACAACTCGAGTCACTTCCTCTCAAAAGGATAGTGACTTGATAGAATTCAGGAGTAGTTTTCCCATTGAAATACTACAGTGACTCCAGTCAATGACTCGACTCGAGCCACTGAAACGTTTGAAAACTGGTGACTTGAGTCACTAATCTAGTGACTCGATTACAACACTGCTGTAAGTACATGATGGAAATTTTGGATAGTAAGGTGGAAGTACTGTACTCCATTTACTGTTATCAATGGAAACTTTTGATACAGTACCTACACAGTACACTATGGTATGCAATTACCACAATTTCCATGGAGAAGGGATGTTTTTCACATTACCTGTAGTCTACAGTAATTACAAGATGTTTTGTTTTGTGGGCTATTTCTAAGTACCGCAAGCTAATTGCCTGAGCTACAGTATACTGTACATTATCAAAAAGGCATGTAACTGCACACAATCTCCATAAATTATAGGAAATACTTTTCTGACTGAAGTGTAAAATTTACAAAGCAGCCTTGAATTTGAATGCAATATTTAAGTCCTTAAATAATTGAAAGATAAGCAGTCAATAGAGAAATAAGAAATCCGTAAAATTTAGCTTACAGTATTTTCAAAAGATTGAGAAGACTGCTTTAATACCGGACTGATGCCATTTTTGACCAATGAGACAAACATGATCTCATATGATCTGCATTAATACTGCAGGTTTTATAAACATACAAAAGCCTACCAGTCTGCCCTTTTCAGAGAATCCACCTCTGCCCCTCTCTCTATAAGCATTACAAGACATTCAAGACTCCCTGACTGTGCAGCTTCATGAAGTGCCCTCTTTCCATCCAAATTGCTGCTTTCAACATCGGCACCTTTGTCTAACAAGTACTTCATCACATCAGAATGGTTGTGCCTGGCAGCCAAATGAATGGCCTTATCACCTGACTTTTTATGGATACAGTTCAGTAACTCATCTGTAGGCAAACTTCCTTCAATCATGTCCTTGACGTCTTTCAGGTGACCTTGTTGGACAGCACAAAGAAATTTATCTTGTTTATTCTTCATAATGACAAGATCTGATTTTTTGCAGGTGAAAGGACCAGAACTTTGTCTTTCAGAAATCTATGAAAACAAAGATTAATTTGTTCTTCATTTAGTCAAAAACCACGTTTTGAAACACTTAAAGGAAAATACTGCAAATTTGAGACTGCTCATTTGAATCTATTCTCTTCAACTTACCATTGGGCTAAGTTTGATGAAAGACAGGTAAACAGGGACAAATTTCTACCCAATGAGGACTAATTGCAGAGTAACGGGCTAAACCTTTCTCTAACACCTGACAAATTTGTTAACGCAAACAGTTACTGTTTGCATGCAAAGCAACACCTTTGCTTTCACTCTCTGGATAACAATCCACCAATCAAATCGCTTGTATCACTTGCATCAGACAAGAACAAAAGCCTCCCATACTGTATGTGCAACTTTTTAATGAAATACCATATGTACAAACTGTACTAATAATTCAATTACTACAACATATCCACAGTACCCTAAACCAGGAAGTTGCTGTTTGACACAAGGGTCAAACTAAACGTCAGTAGTCTGATCTTATTCTTGAAGAAGGCTAGGGTTTTGTTATCTATGTATTTTTGAAATAAACTGCAGCCAATGGGTGGTAAGAGGTTGCTTTGCTTTCGGAATAGCAAGATGTAGAGACTGCTACATCTCAATAAATTCTGCTATTGCCTTGAAGAAAACGTAAGTTCACAAACCTGTGATGCTGCTACTCAGCAAACAAATTTTCTATAATCCCAACTATATGTAATAAATCTTCCATGCTGCCATGATGTGATGAGTAATGACTGCTAACACACATAGTGGACCAGTATGAAACAACTCTCTAAATGTGTTCAATGCATCCTACAGTACAGGGAAGGAGTACAGTGTGATACAGACAACATGGAACCAATTTGTTGTGAGGGTTCGATCATATTGCCAATATGACTTAACGCAATTGCAAGATTCCTAAATGAATATGCAGTAGTTTGAATATTGCACAGGGCGAGGCTTCCTGTATCTTTCAATAATGAGCCTGTTCCATGAAGAAATTGTTGCTTCTTTAGATCTATATTTCCTTAGATTTGATGTTGACCTGCAGCAAATTATTTTTTAATGCATATTTGCAAAGGGGAAACAACCACAAAGGGATACCGTACCCTTTGTGTCTCTTTGAGATAGTCTTTAAAAGCAAACATTCCTGAAACAATGAAATGTACTCACAATGTCAGTCTCATGCCAGCAAAAAGCTACTGTAAATGTTTATCTTCTACTGGTGTAACCATTGACTGTACCAATTATTGTGAGCGATACCATTCCACCAAGAAGATTAATTTGATCCCTACTGTAGTACTGTAACATCACAAACACACAGTACGAAATTTTAATTGTCAGCCATTCCATTCTTGAGATATCATGTTTACAAGCCTTTTTCAAGGTTTTCAGTTTTGCCCTTGCAGCCGCAAATAATTTTTTTTTTACTTCCACCAAAGAACATAAATTGCCTCTCAAATGACCTTTGACTTCTACCAACAGCAAAAGAATTCCTCTCAATATGAAAACCCTCAGTAGAAAACATGAAAAATATGTCAGTTAACAATATGAGTTTAAATTTCTCCCCATTACACTAAATAGCTACACTACAAAAAAATTTGTTTCTATCGGACAACTGTCCACAAAGCACGTTAACAGTTCATTCAAAAGTTCATTGACACAAACGTTTCCTGCTTCACTCATGAAGAGTGCACAGTTTGAGCATGCAACTGTAGTAGTGTTTGCACGGGTAACCCGGGTACCCGGGTACCCGCCCGCCATCGTATTACCTGGTTCCAAATCTACTACCCGAATCTTAAAAAAAAATGCATGCAAAAGGATCATCCCATTTACGCCTTTGCCCACGGTAATGGACTAAAATATTTTGCCAATTTGGTAAACATTCTCCCAGACTGAGAATGAAGAGAGCCCCTAGAAATTATGTGTAAGTTTGATAGTTGTCTGCACTTCGTTTCTGAAGTTGAAATTTTTATCAGCGTGCAGCCCGATCGCGCTATCGTCACGTAGTGGGTTACTTCTCACACATCACATGTATATTGCTTATAAACTTACTCGCAAGCAAGCTATCTGACGGCCGATTCAAAATCACATCGTACTGTTTCACGCAGACATAGCAAGATATACTGTATCACCCCCGCCCAGCCCGCAAAGAGAGTGCCTGTAACGTTCAGCATGCTACAGGTAAACTGAGCCTTGCATGTATATACGATCTTATTATCAATACGGTATGCCACCTCGAGTATAATCCTCGCATATTTCTTAATGGTTAAAGGTGTCAGTTTTACGCAAATCAACACTTTGCCGCTATCTGCAAAGTAAAACGACATCAATGTAATAACACCATAAACATTCACAAATTTTTTTTTAAAATAGGCCAGTATATATTACGTTATTTTGCCCCAAAATGGCGCTCGAGCAGACTACGAAGTTTATGTGTGAAAGTTATGTTACCGTGCCTGGATGTCGACACGAGGCTAGCTACGTAAGAACGTACATACCCCATTAGCGATAATTCCAACGCACATTGCAAAGTAGTATGAGGGAAGTTCACAAACATGACGTCGTTTGTTTACAATCAGTAATTTTTGACGTGCAAGAGAATACCATAATACAGGGCTCTGATTAGTTGATATTTTTAAATCAGTGGTTTAAAAGGAGAATTAAGCTTCGAGCTCTTACTATGCTGGCTTTTCGAGTAGGAAAGCGTCCCAAAATTCAATATCAAATTGATATAGGCCTTGGGAAGTATAATTTTCTTATTTGACTGTTTTCTGTTACCTTTTTTTTAACTTGTCATTTTGATCTAAAACAAAACGAGACAATTAAACCTTCTAACAAATCAAATGTTTTTGAACTTGGGAACTGTGATCGCTATACCTATCCAATACAGTTGTTAATGTTACCATGCATGTCTTATGGAGTATTCCTTACAAAATGCTCGTATCTTTTAGTCATGGTATGTAACACCAGGTAACCCGGGTACCCGAGGGGTATGGCGATCGGGTACCCGGGTCCTAATTTTTAGTACCCATGCAAACACTAAACTGTAGGCTATAAGCGTACTGTGTTCGAAGTAGTATTGGTTTTGACTAGACTACTACGCCACAGACCACAATGACTACATCGGCAATGCATTTCGTACGCCGACACTGAAAGGGTAGTTTCTGATCTACAAGTCGCAACACCAACCAAAATTGTACTAGTCCATGCCAGAGTTCTCTGGCATAAAGTGCACTAAATGCACTCTGGCATTTCTTCTTCTTCTTCTTCTTCTTTGTGGTACTCCAATGCACCCTGACAAGGCATTCGATGGAGGATAATTGGTGTACAGGGTGGAAAATTATTGATGCTGAAACTGGTTATTTATTGCCCACTTGAAGTTGGTCTCATTTTCCAGTTGGGCTATGTCCAGGGAGAACTTGTTTCAACTGGTTATTATTCTCAGAAAGTAGGAATTGCCAAATGCACCAACATTACAGGTAACATTTTTAAAGTCTGTGAGTTTGTCCTTGTATGACTGGAATGGGGAACAAAAATGTTCTGAGTAGGGACAGCCAATTTGTTATAATTTAAGATCTTGTGACAAGTGGAGAGGTCAGCAATATCTCGTCTACATTCAAGCGTGGGCCAATTTAGAGAAGACATGATATCAATGATACTTTCAGTTCTCTTGAAGCCAGGGTTGTCACCAGTCCAATTTGAGTGCCGGCTAAACATCTGACTCAATATTTGTACCTCACCCCACCCCCATGGAATCCACCTCATTTTTGACCCATTGAATTTTTCATCTATAGGATAATGTCAATTTCATTATTTTTCAGCATAAAAGATCATTTCTGTGCAGGTCGGAAGCCTTTCCTTTTAGGTGTTGTACCGGTCGGCAATGTCCAGTGCCAGTTAGTCCCGACCGGCGCCGACCAGCGTGGTGACAACCCTGCTTAAAGTGTCCAGTGACAAACCTACCTGCCCTAGATTGGATATTTTGGAGTGTCTTTTTCCCTGTGGTAGTTTGAGGAGACCAAACTTGGGAGGCATACTCTAGTTGAGGACCCATATAAATGAAGCAGGCCTTTTCTTTAACAAGGGAAGGACAGCCATAAAGTTATGGAATAGAAACTTTAAAGACCAAGTTGCTTAAATAGCAACTACTTGCACTATTAATATGCAAGATCCAAGAAAGCTTTGAGTCCAAGGTAACTCCAAGTTACAGTAACAGGATGATTAAACAAGACTCAAGATTATGTCCTGCCAGTTGATAGGCCACATACCGTAGGAAAGTTAGCAATACTGTATGCAGGGTTTTTTAATAAAGAATATGATAATTGTGCTGTCAGTACCATCTCAGCAGAGCCGCCCCATTGGTTGGGGCGGAGCATACCAAGAAAATTTTGGCCAAAACCACCCTCCTGGATCACTGGAAATCCCCTTTTTCCAGGCATTGTGCTAACCTTTCCACCCTCCGACTTTTGCAACTTTTAAGCCACCAACTTCCGATGATGCATGCTCTATATGCCAGTATGCTCTGTACGTGTGTACTATCTAGCAGTCAGCTTACTGTATGTATGTTAAGTTAAAACAGCCAGTGATAAAATAAATGCCAATGCTTTTGTGCACAGTACAGTACTGGCGCCCTATCTGTCACGCTTTCAACTCACCAACGCTAGTTTGACGATGGTTGACCAACTGCAGTTGATCAACTACTTTTTTCATTGTTAATTTCAATAGGACCATGGTAACATGTCAATCATGTCTGCCGAGTCTGGCCCCTAATCCTCAACTAGTCGATTCATTCATCAGTGTGTCTAGTCTCCTTTGTGTCCAGCAGAGGAAGTCCTATTGTATCGTAAAAGGATTTTTAACTTAAAGTCAAGTTTATTTGAGCAAGAGAGGTGTGTGGATAAGTGAAGACAGAACAATAAACTGTCTGCCGTACGATCGATAAAGTAGTAGCAAGTAGTATATTCCTACATATACTGTACGTACGATACTGGGCAAGTCTGCTTGAGCTTACTGTCAGTGCCGTAGGTGATCATGGTTGAAAAAAAATGGTAACCTCCTGACTGGAAAATTATGATCTTGCAGGGAGTTTCTTCAGTGTGAAAGAGGAAATAAATCAGCCATAGAGATATGTAACTGTTCCAAACATGAAGACTCATAGATTTGCTAGTTGAAAATATGACAGGTCTCCCTTGCTGTTACTGTTTTTAGAGTCCGTACACTGTGTAATAGGACAAGCTGAGCGTCACTGGAAAATGAACACAGTGACCTTACTCCAGTTTCGGTCAAGAGCGCGCGTGATAATAAATGAAAAAAAAAAATTCATTTTTCCTTCTTCCAATAAAGCTAAACAGAAAAGTCAGCTACGTAGGTTTGCATTTGGAAGCTGGGCTAACCTCGGCTTCCGGTCGTTACTCCATCTCGCGCCGTATGAAAGCACACTTTGACGAAAGGTTAATTAACGAAAAGTTCTGTCACTGTAGTAGGTACCCCTTGCTTCGTGTGTATCGTATTACCATAACCAGTTCAGGGTGGAAATTATAAGGAATAGTTCGTTCGTTTCACGAACGGAATATTGTAATATTTTCTTTCCAAAAGTGTAGATAAAACCATTAATACTGTAGAATTGTTTGCAGTCGATGTCACATGCCCTTTGATAATTTATTTCTTAGGCCAACATCGTGTTCTGTCTAGTTTTCATCCCCTAATCATGTCGGAACATTTGCATTGTTTTACTGGACTGGGTTGTAGTTGCGTAAATGTACTGTAGCTACTATCCTGCTTCAACGAACCCGATGCAGAAAAATCATGACAATCTTAGCAGTTCTGGGCAGCAAAACAATTGCACCCGATTAAAGTTTCCTATGGTTCCTTTCTGATATAAATATCCCCATACAATTTTTGCAGTTCTTGTCCAGAACTTACGTCTTGTTTGGAAAGAATCTGCAACTGAAATGCACTTAAGTCAGATCCCCCAAAAATGCACGTTCGCAGAGATTTGTGATGTCATTTCTTGGTGAATTTAGCACGGGGCTCGCCCGGCTGCGCTAGCCGGCTATATAAGCTTGTGAAGTGCGATCATCGTAACACAAACTCAATGGGAAAATCTGTCTCGGGACCGAGTATTTTCACACACTAAATCCCATAGGCGAAGGCGCGAGTTGTGATTGGCTGGCTAGCGTCAACACAATTGAACCAATCACAATGCACAAGCCAATTTAAATTTTGCAATGGATCGTTTCGATATGATGTCACCGAGAAAAATACGACGCCTTGTTTGGCGGTAAAAACGGACGCGCACGTAAGTCTACTGCATGCGTGGGCCAAGAAGTTTGCTGCCGGAGACCACGTGCATCGTTCTTTACGTTTGCAATGACGTAGTATGACAACATTGCAGAAGTCCCACTGTATATAACATTACGAAAGGAATGCTGGGAATGGCTTAATTTATGCAAAAAATAACCACCGAAATACACAAGATTCTAGGTGCTGCGTGCACAAAACGTGCACGGATAGCTGGGGGATCTGAAAAAACAGCGAAACACTGCGACCCGATAGTCTGTACTATGTGTTTTGCGTAGCACAGCTTGTACAGCAGCTTACGCGGTGCTTTCTGCGAGACTGCAAGGAATACATCTTCAGTGCAATTCTAAATATAACGGCAGTTAATACTACAGGGTTTTAGCGGAAAATATCAAACGATTACTCCCATGGCGGGGGTTAAATTTATACGTTTTTAATTATTAATGTATCCCGTTTTGGCGGGAAGTTGAAGGATTGAGTAATTACAGGAATTTTTCACGAAACCAAGAGCAAGTTTTAAGTATATTTAAGCCTCTTTTTCCAGTTTGCATATTATCGGTGGTAATGGCCAGCTGATGAGCAGAATTTTACCAATGCCGATTATTTACCGACAATGGAATAATCGGCCCTATGCCGATTACTTAACAGGTGATCGGTCGAACACTAGATGAAATTTAATTTTACGGTGAGGGACTTTCTATTCCTAAAAGTTGTTCATAGTTATATTGCTGTATGAAGCCCTCTGTAGTATCAGTGCCGTAGCACACTGCGCACATTCATGACTGCTTTTTGTTTCTGCACGGGCAGGAATCACTCATGACACAATGTTCCGCACTCAACTGTACACAGCAGCACACTGTAAAACTAGATACTATTTTCAATGAAGGACTGATAATCCCCTCGCTATCGATCGGCCAGCCTCCCTATTGAAATTTCCCAGTGCTTTGTGCCTCAATGTTGTACGTGAAAAGAGAGTGCAACGTTGACTAACAATGGGCGGAACTTCAAAGGAAATATCAGGAAGGAGGAGGGGTCGTTGATTCGAGTTGACTCCAAGTTGACACAGAAAAGATTCGACTAGTTGATCAACGTCCGCGAAGTTGAAAGTCAACTTGGGGTGTGACAGATACGGTGCTGGTACTGTATGTATTACACACTTATGTGGATAGCTTGGCACCAAGGCAGGGCTACTGCGTGATACGTAACAGCCTCTGGTCGGAGAATTAGGCATCATCTGTGCGGCCAGAGCAAACAGAGTTGACTCTGCTGGGAAGGAAAAGTGTATTTACTAAATATGGATTGACTACATTCATGCCTTCTAGGCAGTCACAATGTTAAGAAACGGTATGTATACAGCTACTGTAAATGTGAGTTTCAGGAACAGTTAGCTAGTTAGATGAGTTATACGGCCCAGTTTCCATCCTATTGGTTCAAGTCGAGCCGGTCACACACAGCCTTTTTTCCAGTTACCTGACTCACTGGATTGTTTTCCCTACTCCATTGCTTGTGCAGAGCAACACGCACAATGGCAGTAGGTTCCTCTTTTCCAGTCTTTGGTATGACTGAACCTGGGAAATGAACGTGGGCCTTCCGCGTTAGAAGCGGATGCCCTTACCATAACAAGATCAAAACACGCATTCTGAGTTTCACAAACAGTAGTACGGCAATAAAAGTTTCACGAACAGAGGTACGGCAAAACAATACAATCTGCAGGGGATCCAGAATGTAAGTTTAGACTTTTCTGAGATACAGTTTCAAGATTTTCGGCTGAGGGAACTTTTTTGCCGATAAATTGCAAACGTTATATCAAACTTGCGTTGCAGGGCTGCAGTGTACGTCATATTGCACGGCTAGACACTTCCAGACTCATATTTTTGTGGGAATCCCCAGCACAGGGCAAACTTTCCAATCTGGTTGATGAGTAAATTTAAGGGGTTTTGTTTTCAAGGTGGTGGAAAGAATGTAACATTTATTTGGATTAAATTCCATACACCAGTCATTTGACCACTTAAATAGCTGAACCAATGTCACATTGTAGAATATTTTGATCTGCATGGTGCGTATTTCTATCTGCTGATAAAGAAGAGCATCGCCTGCAAAGAGCATGATTGGGGGGGCAACAACATTCGGGAGGTTATTTATGAAGAACACTGGGGTCCAAGGTCAGTACCCTGTGGAATATTCCAGGCTGACCAGGCATTGGAGCAGTGGAGGTTTGCCCATCAAATAAGACACACTGGGTATGATTCTGGTGATAAGACTTAACCTAATTTAGTACTAGGCCTAGGCTAGGTAGGCCTATAACTGCCCCTTAATCCATAAAAACTCAATTTGTAAAAAGGTGCTTGTGAGATACTAGTCCTCAGTAACGGACTATGTATGGACGGTCGCGTAATTGCTCCCTATACATATGTATAGGGAGCAATTACGCGACCGTCCATACATAGTCCTTTACTGAGGACTAGTGAGATACAGTACCTTCCCAAAGGCCTTTGAGAAATGCAACAGGATGCCATCAACCTGGGAATGATTGTCAAGGGAGGTCGCAAAGTCATTATTCATAAGCAAACGTTGAGTAACAGTTGAGTATCTGTACTCACTTTGTTAAAAAATTGCACAATGCAACTGGTAATAATTAATATTATACGGTAGTAACGTTAGGCACAACTTCAGAGCCCTGCCAGCCTGCTGTGCTCAGTGCATATTGACAGTAGTGTAATACTGTTACATACAGTAGTCGATTTAGCCAGTAGTGTTACAATAACGTAGGCCTATGATTTAGCCAGCCAAGTTAAAGCCAACATACGCAACTTACACTCCCTTCTTGAAAACTTAAAAAACAGGTACATCTTTCAATGACTCTAAAATTAAAGGAAAATTTACCAAAACTTCATCTGCAGATGCAAAGTCCACTATAAATTTGCGTTTTGCATGTACGATCGAGAATGAGACTCAAATACGTACACGTACGTACATGGCAGTGCAAGCTGTGTATATATCCATGTGCATGTACGTGCAACGTAATTTTCAATGGAACACGAAATGGACGCATACTTTGGTGTAGTCTAAATCCAAAGTTTCTGTTGTCTCCCTCCCCCTGCTCCCTTAACACTTTGAGCTTTTGAAATATTTCTTCGGTACATTGGCTGATTTTGTCGGTAGGCCTACATCCGTTCAAAGTGGACAGGAAAAATACTCCGATAGTACGTATAACCCAACAGGGTGACGCCAGCGGGAGGTCCGAGGGGGCTTCCCCCCGTTGGGGAAGGCTCCCTCCGTCGGGCAGATCCAATTTCGTCCAGCCGTCTGGGAGTCTTCATCCATACGGTAAATATTTAAGGTCAATAAAGTTCACTCTCCTACCCCGACCCTCGTCGTTTTTATTGATTTTGCTTCTATGAGACGAGGAGACCGTATTCTCCCAAGAAACGCAAAATTCCCAAATTTTTCTAGAAAAAGATCCGATTTTTTTCTCAATATAATCTCTAGATTGGTGGCGTATAGCCACTTGGGGGTTGGGCGGTTGGGGTTTCAGAACCCATGACCCAACCTTGCAATGCAAAAAACCTAGTAAATTGGTGGGTTTTTTTCTCTCTATCCTTAGACCTTTTCCCCATGTCGTGCTCCAACCCCTGCCCCCATGACACTCTAAATAAATCAAGAGAGTGAACTTAGTCACTCTTTGATCGAGTGAAAAGTGTAAATTCACTCCATTAGAGTGATAATTCACTCCATTAGAGTGATAATTCTCTCCAAGAGGAGTGAAGTTCCCTCCAAAAAGAGTGAAGTTCCCTCCAAAACGAGTGAAATTCACTAGAGGAAGAGGGAAAATTCACTTTTCCACGAGTGCCTGCAATAATCGCTCTTTTTTTTTAAGAGCGATCACTGTGGGCACTCCATCAAGAGTGAAACTTCGCTCGTTTTAAGGGAATTTTACTCTTTTTGGAGTGAACTTCACTCTTTTTGGAGGGAACTTCGCTCCTCTCGGAGTGAATTATCACTCTAATGGAGTGAATTTACACTTTTCACTCGATCAAAGAGTGACTTAGTTCACTCTTTTGATTTTAGAGTGGACATAATCCTGGCTACGGCGATACGCGCCTGCTCTAGATTTTCAAACATTTTGAAAAGAAAGTAAAAAAATCCATTTTCACCATACGAAAAATTATGAAACTCCAAACAACTTCAGTCTGTATTTTGCCTATATAAAATTGGGCAGATTGATCTTCAATGATAAAGAGTTTCAATTTCCTAATTCTCCTCTAACAATAAAATATTTTGCAAAATTAGCGTAGACGTAGGACGTGGGGCTGCAGGTTTGACATTTTTCAAAAGACTTAAATGTTTACAAATTGGTATCATGGTGACTGCCAGTACACTTATTTAATAGGTGTCCTGACAGTCACCAGGATATCGAAGACAAGTTCATCAATTTCAGTAGATGTTGAATTTAGCCAAGAGTTGCAACCTTGGAGTAATAAGTCTATTATTATTCCAAGCTCGCAACGGTGTTAAAAACGTGTTTTCAGTTTCATTGAATATTTTTTCCTCAAAACCTACAAAATCATTTCAGGCAATGGTAGTGGCACATTTTATCTCATAATTTTCTGATCATTTAGCAACAACTGGTATTTTTCTATCGCAAACAAAAAGTTCAAAATAACGACTTCTCCGTTCCCAGTAACACTATATAAGTCAGGGAAATGCTATCTCCCGCTGTGTGAAGGATCCAATTCTCAAAATTTTCTGTACCCTCGGCGTCAACCATGATGGTGGCGCTCCGCTTAGATAGTGTTTCAGTAGAACAATTAACTGAACAGAACATTTCATGTCTTGCACAGCGAGTTCTGTTATTATCAATATAAAGAATTATTTCTGACAGGCGCGTATCACTTTGCTAATTTATTTCAAGTGAAAACAATTTATTGCAAACAAAAGCTCAGAAAGCGAAGGGTTAGTCCTACTTACCAGCCTGGGAAATGCCGTTTTGGGCTGCCTTAGGCATGGGTAGCGATTTTTCAAAAATTCCAGTGCGTTCCGCTGAGATAGTCTTTCGTGCAAGAAATCCATTGCCCCCCCCCCACACACACACATACACACACACAAACACACTCACACACAGACTGAAATGCTTCCGTACGCCTATGTTTTCTTCCATAAAATTCCTCTAACATATAAGCTCAAGATATTTAAATATATATTAAGGGGAAGTCAAACTTTTTCGGGCATTTCATCAGTACCGTCTGAGGGTCGTAACCTGCATAATGATATTTAGTACCCCTTTTAAAATTACAAGTTACCCGATGACCTACTTGGGTGAATTATCATTTTTATCAATTAACAAATCATTTCTGAGTAAGAACCCAAGAAAGGGTCAACTCAAAAATAAGATCAGGTCACCACATTTAAATCAACTAATTCACACAAAATTGTGAATATCTTCTTGATCTCATCGATTGCGAAGCCAAACATGAGCGTAGTGGACAAGGAATATTGGCAGATACAAGTAAGATACTCTTTCCGTCAAGGTGGAATATATATTGGTGGTTCAATTTACCCACCGGTCCAAATTACACTGCTTTCCCCTAAATCTTATAAATTTGGTTTCAGGTTGAGCTTCTCAGTCAGCTTTCTAGCTAGCCTTACTTCCATTGGGGAGGAAATGGGACACAGACATTAAGGGGACGCGATGGGTGATGAGCGATGATTGAAAAATAAAAAAAAACATTACATAAAAAACAAGAGGACGGAAGGATGGAAAGTTGGTGTGGAGGATGATCTAGGGCAAGACGTTGTTAATTGGAAAATGGTTTTACAAGTGTCACGGTGACATCTTTATTGAAAACAATTAAAACGAATTGAAAGAATTTGCGATTAAAACGAACTGCCCGAGATGATGCAAAGTTTTCGTTCACTCTAAAAACACCGGGGTTAAATTTGACCAGGATCGGTGTTCTATTTACTCCAACACAATCCTGGTTAACTTTTAACACAAATCCTGGTTAAACTAACACAACTTCTGGTTAAAATAACACGCGATGGGTGATGAGCGATGATTGAAAAATAAAAAAAAAACATTACATAAAAAACAAGAGGACGGAAGGATGGAAAGTTAGTGTGGAGGATGATCTAGGGCAAGAAGTTGTTAATTGGAAAATGGTTTTACAAGTGTCACGGTGACATCTTTATTGAAAACAATTAAAACGAATTGAAAGAATTTGCGATTAAAACGAACTGCCCGAGATGATGCAAAGTTTTCGTTAAGATTCGGGTTTTTTACTGAACATATAAATGAAAATGTTCAAGTGCTTACTTGCAGGCAAAGAACTGGAAATTTCGTCAACAAGATAAGAGGAAAGGGAGAACACGTTCACCACGTCCGGCCGCTCTCCGTGTAAGCAATTCAATGTCTGCGTGGTTGTCTTAATACGTATTCCCACCCCTAAGTTCTTCTTGTTTTTGCCCACGGGGAAATTTAAATTACGGTATTCAACAAATTTCGTCGTTCCGACGATCCGCTTGATTTTTCTAACACAGGAAGGATAAGAGTCTTCAATTAGTATGTTATATTATTATTTTACACTTTATGCTTGTTGTTTACGCAAATTCTCAAGTTTCTAAAACTCCAATCCTTCTCCCGAACAATTTTGTTGGGGAAAATTTTCGAATTTCGTCGGATATAGCCCTCATGTATACGATAAAAAATGTAACTCGGTCTAATTTGCCCTTCGGAAAGGCGGGTTCATCATTATAAACACAAAGTTTCCAAGACATACTTTATTTCATAAAGTTTCCTATTTTCTATATTAACACGGTGGTGGTCGAGACCTGTGGGTGTTTAAGCTACCCCCTCAAAGAGATGCCTCACCCCCAAAAAAGGGGTAATGTCAGAACGAAGTTAGTTGGAAAAATTGAAATTCCAATTGAAATTTTCTGACTTGGTCTGCACGGTTTTTCAGACTGTGTCTAAGTAGATAGAGTTAGCATATATTTGCCAACTATCGATTGAAGGCGTACGTATGGGACTTTTTCGTTGGAACTGTTAAAGTTAACACCAGTGGCATAACTAGATATTTTTCGGGGGGGGGGGGAGCA
Organism: Holothuria scabra; assembly: GCA_037179385.1. NCBI lineage: Eukaryota > Metazoa > Echinodermata > Holothuroidea > Aspidochirotida > Holothuriidae > Holothuria > Holothuria scabra. The sequence goes on along the minus strand of CM074181.1, from coordinate 45,829,920 downwards.
CCCAAATTTTCCGTTTTTTTTATTACTTTTTTAAGTGTTAACACCATTTCTATGGGGACATAACTTGCTAACCAAGCTCCCTCAAATTTTTGCTCTTCTTAAACAAATATTTGAAAATCTGGAGCTTGCATTCGAGAAAATTTTGGTTTTCCTTTATTAAGAAATGTGTTACGACAAGTCGGGAATTACTTAAAAAATATGTATTTCTTTTTGGCAAGATTTCACGGCGACCAAAGATCATTGTTGCTACACAATGTTATCTAAGGCCTACAAGTTGAGGCTCTATGACGACATTTTAAAAGTCAAGAGCTTACTTTGGAGAAAATTTGGATTTTTATGACAGAAAAGATATGAAAATAGCTCTATTGTTGCCGACGTCACTTGATGATATGGTAATTTTGTCATTTCCACAGTTCGGAAAAGGTTTACCAAAATGATTTATGATGTAACACGACTTCAGTTAGTAACTGCAAATTTCGCAACGCGTGGAAAATTTTGCATTTTTGAAACAAATAATTACAAAAATGGTGCTAACTTTTATTGGAGAGAATTCGAAATTTCATGGAAGAGTTGGTAAACCACGCAGACTGTAGGTGATCATGACTGATGTCACAAAGATTTTTTCACATTTTAAAGCCATGCAGGGGCGATCGCCTCCCTGCCTCCCTGTAGCTACGACACTGTTGTTGTCGTGAACACCATATCATTGATTTCTTTATATCTTCCATTTCCACAGTAAATTTTAATTATTTCAATGTATTTATAATATATATTTAATATATTTATAATTTATTTATTTCAAATTATTTCGCTAAAACTCTACCGAAAAGAATAAAGATAACAACAATGATTTTGAAAGTTAAAATCACTGTAAAGACCGTGTGGAGCTTAAACTGTGGTCGTAAAACTCATCTGGAGAAGGATGAACCCAAGTTGTAACAGAATTAAATCTTTCAGCCTGGGGTTACGGGGCGTTGGGCAATAATGTTAAAAGTCTTCTGCAATTTTAATGGCATTTAAATATTATATATTATTTCACTGGCGTGGCATGTAAAGGTCACTTCAACCGAAAATGTAGGTAATAAACAGATATTTACATTCTATATCAAGGAGAGACATAAACTTATGGGTGATCACTTTCGAAGGTGACAGGCGATTGAGGATACTGGTGCATTTTAAATTACCCCTTGTACCGGAACTGTCAAGCCACATTCAAACGTTCCCTTCTATTTTTAGAGTTTTAGAGAAACGATTTTATGTTTCATTTGAAAGCGTTGATTTTTGTAATCTTTTAGTTTTCTATTATGAAGTTTTCATAGTAGCATAATTAACTTTTTTACGGTTTCCGAATTTAAAGGGTTTTCTCATGGGAGGTAATATATTGTACATTATCCCTTTATACAATATGATGAGGGGATATATATCCCAATCACCCCAGGATCGCAGCCGCTGCATGTGGATGTGTTTATACTTGACTGCGACTAATTCTTCTCTCAGCCTACCTCTTGGAAACATCGTTTAATATTTCTATTGAAAATCCTCAAGAAAATCTATTGTACAACTAAATCTCAACTTGGTTCGCGAGATTTTTGGAGGTTGGGAGTTCAGATCTGAAGCTCATCGATGAGTGAGAGTGTATCATGCATTTGTCAGTGTGTTAAGTGTGATTACACTAGTCTCAGTGAGGGCCCTTTTGTAGTTTCACCGGGCTAATTATACTGAGTGTATGCCAGCTCTGATCATGGCGATAAACTGTGATGGGCCTGGTGTGGAAAGATGAAGATTATACAACCGGGTATCTGTACTATCTGACAATCATGGAGTACTGCCTCGACGGATATGGTTGGCCGTGACGGGTAGTACTTCCAATGTACATAGCAGTAAATTAATCATTGGGAGGATCGGAACCGGAGTACGGGACTGAAGAGGATGCGTAAACTCCACCTAATCATTACCTCGATCGACCCAATGGAAGCTGCCAGTACGTACGTGTTACTGCTAACTTAGTGAAGGGAGCAGAAATAATTGTAGGCCTAATTTGTTGCCCGAATGACAGCGGTGCTCCTGTCAGGGGAATTTGGTCAACATGAATTTAATGAGCAAAGAGTACGCCCTATGTACGTAGGCCTACAAAGTGAGGTCCGTATAGCCAGGAATGTGATCACGCCGGGGGGGGTCATGGGATGGTTGGACACGACATGAGGGAAAAGTCCAAGGACAGATAGAAAAACCGATTTTAGGTGTTTTTGCATTGCATGGTTGGGTCATGGGGGGGGGGGCTTCTAACTCCCTCCCCTCCCGCGTGGCTACGTTAACTCTGCCTATGTATAGATTTCCTGGCAAAATCACCTAGCTTTCACAATAAGGATCGGTGTTTCCGGGATAACAATAACATTTAATTTCCTAGTAGTACAAAATTAGGTTTGTCATCTGACACTCGACAAGCATAATATTGCAAAGAGAGTGCTTGGTAGGGTGAGATGAAGTTAACTTGAATTAGTGATAGGCCTATATTAACTGATTGCCACATGCCTCGCCATATGTAATTCGATTTGCAAGTGGCCACCTGACCGTTATACGGTCGGTAGGCTAAAGGCTACCTTGTACGCTGCCTACTGCTCACAAAGGATGGACAGACTATGAAAATGTCTCCCTGATTGTGATACTTTTTTTTTTGGGGGGGGGGGGGGGGAATTATTTTGTAAGTAACTTAAGGACTGGCAGATTTTTATAAGATCATGGGTGAGCTGCTAATTGGCGAACCTTTGTAGACTCATTCCCAAGATTGCAAAAGTGGGGCGTTCTTCTCAACCCTTACCTCTCCCTTCACCCCCTCTTTTACCCATTGTACGCATAGGGACGTTCAGACAATGAGTGAATTTACTTAAAATTATATGATCCTAATCATCTTCCGACTTCGTCAATAATTTGAAACAAAGTTACCCATATACCACACTTGCCTGACGCTATATAGTCAAGGTATAGTACCGCGTACATATCCTCGGTATGTTAGTGTGGTTTCGCATACGGCGTTTACATTGGTTACGTGTTAGGAGACATTATTTTGAATTAATATTTATTATAACTGAAGCACATTTTACTTCAAATTTCTGCCCCATATATGAGATAACAAATTTACCCAAATGTTTTAGGTTAAATGTATTGTGAAATATCAATTCTTAATGGCAAATTTGAGGAAAATATCGGCAGTATTTTTAAACTTTTCTTGAAGTTTTAAGTTTGGCCATGAATTTCAATAACAAACTTTTTCATACATGCTGTAAAAAGTAGAACGTAGAGAATATCAACCTGTTTTGTAACTGATTTTCCATTAAAACTCTTTCTTTGTTTTTCCAGATTAAAAATATACGAGGAAATATTTTGCAAGACTAAAACGTTAGTTGTAATGGCTTGAATGTACTATTTGCCACGCAAAGTCTGTCAAAGCTATCAACCAATCAACGCTCAGAATTTGGGTATTCTCTTTCACGTCTAAAAACAGGTTTATATATAAATGTAAACATTTCATCCAGTATTCTGTCTCAATTCTCGGAACTAGTGAAGTCTGTGATTGACGTTACGTGCTTTGAAATAACTTTCTTGTCTTGGTTATTAAATTCAACATGGCAACCGAACAAAAGAAGAAACCGTCGAAGCCTAGTGGTCCTAAAACCATAGACCTCATCAAGAAGGCAATTGTTGATCTCAAAGAACCGAAAGGTTCTTCTGCTGCAGCAATCAAAAAGCAGATGGCCTCTAAGGGGGTTGATGTCGAAAAGAAGAACACAATCATCAACAAAGCCCTGAAGAAGGGTGTCGCCGATGGGGTCTTGAAGCAAGTCAAGGGTACCGGTGCTACCGGAACCTTCAAACTCGACACCGCCAAGGCTCAGGCAGCTGAAAAGGCTAAGGCTAAGAAGGCCAAAGCAGCTCAACGCAAGAAGGATGCAGCAGCCAAGTCTAAGGCAAAGAAGGCTGCAGCAAAAGCAAAGAAAGCAGCTGCCAAGAAATCGAAGGCGAAGAAACCAGCAGCAAAGAAACCAGCCAAGAAGAAGGCTGCAGCCAAACCAAAGAAAGCTATGAAGCCCAAGAAAGCGGCCAAGAAACCCGTCAAGAAAGTGGCCAAGAAGCCAGCTAAGAAGGTTGTAAAGAAGAAGCCAGCTGCCAAGAAGTAAATTTCTCTGGACCTGTCTGGAGTAAGGGAATTGCTCCTCAATTGAGGTGCATTACCAGTAACCAAACGGCTCTTTTCAGGGCCACCAAAAAGTTCAGAAAGAGTGGCTCCTCCACTTCTGTCAAACATGCTTTTGTGGTGTCTTCTTTTTTGTAGCCTAAGTTAGCTTTTAATAGACATGTGTGTAAGTTGCACAAGCATTGGGCTTTGGCGAAGTCAGTGTCTTAATATTTAAATATCTGGGACGGGGAGCGGGTCGGGATGGAGTCAAAACGTTCTAGGCTTGGTCCCCCTATTGTTGACAGATTCTCCTAGTGTCTTCTGGTCGGTGATGTGTGGCCTTTGGTCGTCCGCGTAGTAAGGGACGGGTCATGGGGGTTTCGTAGTTGACATCTGTAATGAAGAGATCAGGAAAGTATTGGCGGGAAACTAAGGGGGTCATTATGCACAGGGTACCTAGCTAGGCTGCTTTCTCACGTCAGAAAGTCGAACTCGAACCTCTCTCCATGGGAACACTTACTTAGGCCTGACACTAAGTTCGTATTTTATAACTTAGTGCGTCCTTCGCAGTGATTCTACTACCCACCTTAACGCAGAGCTGCCAAGTCTTCCTAATTCGGCGGGTAACTTCTGAAAATTCGCCTCCAAACACGAAAGATAAAGTCTCCCTGATTGTGAACAGAATTTCCCCCATTGAATGCACGCAAGTCCCTGAAATCTTCCTGTTTTATGAGGTACATCTTCCTGATTTCAAGATCACTGCTTGTGCTCTACTCCATGTGGGGCTTTGCAGTAGGTCAATTGATGATGGGCGGAAGAGGAGCGAACCCGGTCCCCACTCCCAAAATTTCAACGTTTATGTTCGTGTTTGAGGCAGGTGAGCAGGCTGCTCTGAAAGCTTCCAAGACCTCTACTTCAGGGAGGGATAGTTAAACTTCGGGTAACCTTTTGAATCTGAACAAATCTTTGTATTTTACCTCCCATCATGCAACACTTCGGTATTACATGAGATGCATTCAATCGACCAGACTATCTATTTTGGCCTATACCCCACCTAGTCCCGGAGGACTTTATGAGCAGGGTAGGTCCTGGGGGGATAGTAAGATGAGAAGTAGTCGAAAACAGTGGCACTTCCTTGATGAAAATCAAAAAAAAAAAAAAATAGTTTTGATTTGAAATTTGGGCGGGGCAATTTAGCGTACCAGTTCCAGAAAACGAAGGGGGAGGGGAGACAATCAGGTAAAGAAGCCGAGAATGATCTGGTTTAGAGGCAGGTGTGAGCAGTAGAAGTGCTGAGAGTGTTAAAGGGCCGAGTGGGCCTTGTATGAAAATGTGTTGCTTGTATATGACTTTTGCACTATGCAAGGTGGAAGGTGTAGTGCAAGCTGACGTAGAGTGAAGTGGGTGTGATAAGACTAGAAGGTTTAAAATCCAAAATTCGAAACCAACGGGGCTTTTGAGGGCCACCATGAAAAGGTGTGAGAGAATGCAGGTGTGCATGTAGGGTGTGGGCAGCCAGGACCTAGGCTCTGGGGCTTTTCGGGCCCTGGCTGAATATGCTAGTTGCAATGTGTGGGACGCGCTGCGTATGTGTAAGTGAAGGTGGTTAAAAAAAAATGTCAGGGCGGATCCAGGTCACCAGGCTGAAGGCAAGGTTAAAAACGATGGTCCATGGTCAGGGCGGGTCCGAGTCGTCAGGCTGAAGGAAAGTTAAATTAAAGCCGAAAAAGAGGGGTGCAGGAGGCCAAGTCGATCAATTTGGGTAAAGTGAGAGAAAAATAGGTGGAGGGTAAGGGGGTTTAGGCGGGGGGGGGAGCGGGGTAGCCTGTTGAAGTGTCGGAGGCGTTTTTTGAGTTTGTATTTGTTCCTAATACGTTTGGGGTGAAAGTACCTAGAGGCGAGGGCTTGAAAGCGATCAATGATCGTGGGGGTCTTAGTTAAGTCGTGCATATTAGCCGCGGCAGTAGTACGGGGGAGGTGGAGGGCTGCAATGAGGGCGGAGTTTTGAAGAGACTGGAGTTTGGTTAGAGACGTTTTTGAGAGGGTGAGAGTGGCTGGACAGTCGAAGAGAGGTCTGATAAATTGCTTGTAAATATTGACATTGGTGCCTGGGTGGGAGCCTTTCCCACGGGCCGCCTCTCTGCGGAGGAGGGAAATGCGAAAACTAGCACGACGATGAATTTCACTAAAGTGAGCAGTCCAGTTTAGGGTACGGTTAAGGGTCAGTCCTAGAAATTTGGCAGTAGGGGTGGGGGACAGGGTGGTCAAGTATCTAGATGGGGTCATTTGGAAGTCGCGTAGTAGCATGGGGGTGGTGGAGGAGGAAAGTAGTCTTTTGGGGGTTAAGTTTGATGCGCCATCGATTGCGGTAGTCATGTAGGGTGTTAAGGTATTGCTGTAGTCTGTACAGAGCTAGGTAGTGTCGTTTGCTAGAAGTCCAGATGGCCAAGTCGTCAGCAAATTGAGAGAGCTTAATATGTCTGTGGGGAGGGGGATGTCGTTGGCGTAAATAATAAAGAGGAGGGGGCTGAGTACTGAGCCCTGGGGAACACCAGCTTGGGGGGAGTAGGAGTCGGACCTGTAGCCATTAATGTCCGTGAAGGTACTTCTGTCGGTCAAGAAGTTGGAGAGTAACCTGGTAATGGGGTCTGGGAGGTCGAGGGTAGTAAGTTTATATCTGAGTATGTCGTGCCACACCGCATCGAACGCTTTTTCGACACCGAGGAAAGTGGCAAGTGTGATTTGGTTGTTGTTAAAGGCCCCGTAGACTGTCTGCGTGTAGTAGGTAAGCTGGTCGGTGGTGGAGCGCCTGGTACGGAAACCGGATTGATAGGGGGAAAAGTAATTCCTAGTCTCCAGGAGGGGATAAATTCGGTTTTTGATAAGCTTTTCAAGGGTTTTGCCCAGGGTGCTAAGTAGGGAGATAGGGCGGTAGTTTTGGGGATTGGAGTGATCTTTACCTGGTTTGGGGATCATGGTGAGTCTGGCAATTTTCCAGACTCGAGGGAAGTAGCCGAGGGAGAGGCAGGCGGTAAAGAGGCGGGCTAGGTGGGTAAGCAGGGGAGGGGGGGGGAAGTCTAAAGGCTCTGAAGGGGATACCGTCAGTGCCAGGGGTGGTGTTTTTTGTAGTTTTGAGGGCCTGGAGGACGTCATTACCGTTAAAGGGGGAGGTAAGGGGTCGTCAGGGGGGTCGGGGGCCAGGTAGGGGAGAGGGGTTAGGGGGTGATGGTGGGCACGGGCAAAGTTGGTAATGTGCCTAAAGTGCTGGTTGTCAAAGTTTGGGTCATGATGGTTCCGTTGAATATGGTCCATGGTTTGGTTGAAAATATTGGCTTTATCCTGATCAGTACGGGCAGTAGCCTGGGGAGTGATGAGGGTGGGGTAAGAGGGTTTGCTGGAACAGCCGGTAAGGCGTTTGAAAATTTGCCAGGTTTTGGCAGGGGTGGTGTTGTTAAATTGACTACAGGCTTTGTTCCACCGTTCAGCATGAAAATCTGCGAGTTGCCTTTTAATGCGGTTTGTGAGGTTGTTGATTAGGTGTTTAGTCCCGTGGTTTCTGGTTCTTTGATAAATTTTCCTGAGTCTGTTTTTGTGCCGGATTAATTGAAGCAAGGGTGGGGGATCAGGTAGTCTTTCGGTGCCTTCGGGGCTTTGCAAGTAGGGGAGTTGTTGTCGAGGGCGGTTTTGATTGAGTTGGTAGTAATGCGTATCTGCTCGTCTACGTCAGATGTGTTGGTCAGGGGAAGGTCAGGCGGAGGGTTGAGGGTGAGGTCGTGAGCGTAACTTTCCCAATTAGTTTTGCAGTAGTTCTTTCTTGGGGGAGGGGGGGGGGTCTGTGGGGGCCAGGGGGTGAGGTGAGAAGATTGGTGCTAGTAGTCAGCATGAGGGGGTAGTGGTCGCTAGACAGCTCATAGAGGACCGAGAAATTGCGAAGGATGGGCGCTAGGGGGACGAGCAGAGGGCGAGGTCGAGTATGTCACTAGTGCCGTGGGTGGTAATGTGGGTTGGGGAGTCGTCGAATGAGGTTATGGTTGGCGACAATGTTTGCGAGCATGTTGCCATTATGGTTGGCATGGAGGTTACCGAAGTCGGGGTGTTTGGCATTGAAGTCACCTAAAATGAGGTACCGGGGTGAGAAGGCACGAATTTGATTAAACAGGTTCGGGCTCGGGGAGGGGTGGGGGGGCGTTGGTTAGGGCAGTAGATTGTACTAATGGTAAAGGGGGTATTGTTTGTAGTGGCTAGCCTAATGGTGATGTGCTCATTGGGAGTGTGACTCTTTTGAAGGGGGTCATGCTGTAAGGTCCTTTTGACAAGTAGGGCCACCCCTCCGCCATTTCTGTCGGGTCTGTTTTGGGTATAAGTGGTGAAGTTAGGGAAGTTAGGGGCCTCTGTTGTGAAGGAACGTTTCGTTAACTGACAAGACGTCAATCGACCAGACTTCAGTGTTCAATTCGACTTCACAGAGAGAAGACGTCCCGCCTTCTCTCTGTGTTATACTTAAATCGACTTCAGATAGTGCGACAAGTGCGTTTTAGTACACGTGTGCAACTGTACCTCATAGTTGTTACGTGTTATGAAGCCGTGTTGTCTGGGTGTGTCACGCAAGTTCTTCGATACACATCCGGTGGTTTTGTGAGTAGTTCACCCGTTTGGGCGTTCAGCAAAGCCAACTACCAAAGGAAGTTACAATCATAAGGTAATGACAATAGCTTCATCTTTTTGCCTTGGCCACAGGGACCGCGGAGACAGGGGTCTAGGGGGGATTTAGCCCCACACTTTTTTGCTGTGGGCATTTTGGGCCGCCTTAAACTGCATTTTGGGCCGCCTTAAACTGCTTTTATTTTATTGGACTCATTGGGTCGCTTCGATGATTAGCCCCCGCACTTCAAAATTGGCTCCGCGGCCAATGGGCCTCCGGCATAACTGCAAATTTGTTCTAAACGTGGGGGTGCGTTCAGACTAGTTACTTTTGTATCCTACACAGTAGACTCCTAAGCGTGTCCAATTTGAAAGAAAAATCTAAAGCAAATCTTAGTTGTGGTTCACTTAATCGTGGTCTCACTTCATAGGTCTTGCGTTACACTTTGCCCCCAAATGTAGGATATTCAGGAGAAAGTCTGCAAAAGAGTCGTTTCATGTTAACAACATTTTACGGCAAGACGCTTGACGGGAGGGTGCACAGGATATACAGTGGCGCCGCCACAGGGGTTGAGAGTCGGCCTGGGTTCCCCCGAATTATAGTTAAAGATGTATTTCAACTGCCACTTTATACTTGATGTATTTCTAGGTATAGGGGTGGTGTGAGGATGAAAACATATAGCAAAATTATATTCAAATAGGCCCCAACATGTCATTCTCTGCGATCTGGGAGTTATTTCGGGCAAAATATTTTCAGCTGTCTTCTATCGCCTTGAGAATAATACGTCATATCATCTGATCATAGACATTCGGCAATATGCGATCCCTCTTCATGAAACCATGCCCTTACCCCTGTGTATGGACGTAACTGCGAAACTAGCGGGGAGCCTTAAAGGACTGCAGCTCCCCCCTAAATTTCTGTAGCTCCCGGCATCCCTCACTGGAGATCGGAGATAAAACCATTCCTGCATGTACACTTCTGCCTGATTACGCCATCCTAACCTTTAATCAAGAAAAACTGCTCATAATTTAGATTTGCAATTCTTTACGATATATTTAAGTTGGTCTTGCATAGTCGATGCTGAACTGGGTGTCTTGTGCATGATCACAACACCTAACATGTTAATAAAAATTGAACGAACGACATGCGGAGGGTGACATATTTATACAGGATAATATAATTCAATTCAGTTTATTTCTACATTAAAATATAAAGACAAGATATAAAGACATGGGTGTGGAGGAGGAATGAGGAAGCAAAGTGCTTCAACTAGCAGCCCCCGGCCTAAACACGTACACAAAAATACCGTGACACCAGGTCATCAGATTGCTACCAGCCAAATTCTGTGCTGGTTTCCCAACTTTCTGTAACAAAATTGCAAAATTGCATTCATAACATGAAGCTCCTTGTTATTAAATACTAATTGCACTAATAATACTATTGGCTTAAAAAAAAAATTACGCCCTTTTGTGGGCCAACACTTTTCAGCACAACCAGTTGTTAAAGGCCCAGCTCTCTCACCCCAATCAGTACCAATTCTCCTAACCTTCTTACCTAAGCTCCTCCCACAATTGTCTTAAATTCTTCCTTATCCAGTCACTATCTCATTTTATTGCTTCAGGGTGAGTATAGAGATAAGCTCAATTGATATACTGTAATCAAACACTCTCAGTACAGTTCATGCTGTGTAATATATAAGGTTTGGTAGTCTGCATTGTTTGAATTAACAGTCAATCAAAACGCTGCCTCAATGGAGAGTTTCTGTACCCCCCTACAAGAAGTGTAGTTTGGGGTGAGAGAATTTGCCCTTTAAGCTTAGTAGGAATGACCCTCCTACTCTCGATGAATATCGAATAGGTGATGAACAAACGCAGAAAGGACATTGAAGAGACGAAAAGCCTCTCGCGGCGATAATGGGGCAGAGGGGACAATATGATTTGAGGGGGACATCACATTTGTGTCTCCAACAATATTTGAGGCATGAAGAAAAATATGTGCAGTTATTTTACTTTTTGTTATAACCAAACGGTATTTTGCGATTGATGTGGCATGGAGTTTTAATTTCTGGAGCAATTTAAAAATGTTCAAGGTCTTGCTCGTAGAAAAAACGAAAAAATTTAGCATAAAAATGTACCCTTTGGTCAATGGGGTAGGGAGAGTTACATGGTCCAATATTGTTCCACCCACCCCCCCCCCCCCCTCTAACTTTAATATTGCTTCCTACGTCACAGAGATGTTCAGACAGCGAATCACCGCACGTCCTATTACCAGCTTACTCCAAGTTCAGCCCCCCTTTTTTGAAATGTCTGGATCCGCGCCTGTATCGTGTAGAAAATATTGAGTGTCTCAATTTGGGGAAGTGAAACGGGATTATCCCCCGAAGTCCGTTGCCTTTAATTCTTTTTTCACTGTGTCAAGTATGTATAAATATATGTACACCAAAAGGTCTGCGAAGCACGAAATTTGTGATAAAAACGTTTGAAAATACGAATTTTCTCAGCAATAAGATTTATTCGTTACAAAAATGCGAAATGTTTCGGAAAGTACGACTTTCATCATCAGTCATCATAGTCTTCAATGAAAACTTGAAACCATCTGTCTTGAAATTAGCTGTGAAAACTTTTCCTCTGTGCTCTGGGGGTTTCAGAATTTACCCACGGTATTTCCCGCCTGTGGTAAAAAGCGACTAAAGGTAAACCAAACTCGCACTTGAAAAAATCAATGAAAGGAAGTGTGGCCCTTTGGCAAATTGAAATTGAAAAGATCAAGTTGGATTTTTATTAAGTGATCCGCCCTTTAAGAGCAAATCTAAGTTAAATGTCGGGGTAATTGAAGTTGGCTCGAGTTTTTCATTGCAAGGAATATCCCCCGGAACTGGAAAATTTTCCGAAAATATTTTACCATTTCTAACAAATATTTGAGAGCCTGCATCTTACAGAGGAGAAATAATTGCAATTTTATTATTTATTATTATTATTAATTACATATTATTGTTATTATTTTTATTGAAGATTGTGACCTCATCAGAATGATCAAATATACGGTATAGGTCGCCTTGTAACTTGCAGTTTAATACAGTTACTAAATATCACGGCATACATGTTAAGACCGTCGGACGATACTGATAAAACGCCCGAAAAAGTGTGACTTCCTCTCAAAATATATTTGAAAATCTGGGCCATTAATGACAATGTATATAGTCCATGAGCGAAAGACTATCTAGGCGGAGCGCAACCTTTAGTTGGCGCGGAGCGCACAGAAAATTTTGAAAAGTCTCTACCCCTTATACGGTCGGAAATAACATTTCCAATGCTTGTAAGTAGGATCAAAGCAGTCTCTTTTCTGAGTTTTCGTGTGCAATGGGATGTTTTCACTTGAATAAATTGGCAAACTTCAAAGTGATTGCTTTAATTGTAAATTCCTTTTATTGATAAAGAACGGAACTCTATGTGCAAGACATGCAGCGTTCTGTTCAGTTAACTTTTCTATTGAAACACTACACAGGCGGAGCGCCACCATTGGCTGGTGCGAAGCGGTAAAGAAGACTTTGAAAATTGGACCCTTCAGAGAGTCGGACTTCAGACAGACTTGTAACTTCGATCGCAGTAGTCGTTATCTTGTTTTTCTTTTCAATAAAATTTTCACTGCAATTGAAAAAAATCATTAATTGCTGAATGGTCAGAAAATTATCATATAAAATGTACCACTTCCATTGCTTGAAATGATTTTGTACTATTTCGAGGAAAACTATTAAATGAACTGAAAACATGCTAACGTTTTTTACTCCATTGCGACTCTTGGCTGAATTCAAAATCTATTGAATTATTGAAGTTGTCAACAGTATGTGAATTCCCGTACACCTATTTGCAAATGATTTTAATTCTAACGCCTTTTGAAGAAGCGCAAAGCCCACAAAACTGCGTCCTACGCCTCTATTTTTTTTTTTTTTTTTGAAGTTTCATTGGTAGAGGACAATTAGAACATCGAAGTCTTTACCAAAGATATATCTGTTTTTTTCATATTGGTAAAATAAAGACTTAAGTTGTTTGAGGTTTGATATTTGTCGTATGGTGAAAATGGAAATTTTTACTTTTTTTCAGAAGGTTTGATAATCTAGAAATTATATTGAGAAAAAAAAAGGGTTTTTTAAAGACAAATTTAGGAATTTTGAGAGTTTCCTTGGAGAATATGGTCTTCTCGTAGAAGCAAAATCAATAAGAACTTCGGGTTGGGGCTGGGGGTAGAGAGAGTGAAGTTTATCGAACTTAACATCTTTTATCGTATGGATCACGTCTCCCCGATTAAATTGGATCTTCTCCCCGACGGGGGGCCAGCCTTCCCCAACGAGTACATTTGAAATTCATCTTTTCTCTTCATCACGTAAAAATCACTGTAATGATCATATGTACCGGTATTGAAGACAGGTCCTGCCATTAAATGTCTTGCTCAACGCCCCCCATGATGCTGTATTGCAAAAAGAGGTGGGAATTTTCATGAAGGGAAACATTTTTGCGCGCTTCGCGAGCATGTGCACATCGTAAGCCGCATCGAAACCACTATAGACTATCCGTGGCAGACTTCAGATATGTGATTCTCGCAAACAGTGGTTATTGTACGGTGCCACTACTGAAAACAAACGCAAGCCTTTGCCGATCAGCCGATGTCCCTATTCCACATCAGAGTTCCTGATTACCCGCCTGTCGTAGGTGAAAATGTCCCACAACATCTGATACAGATCGTCGCCCCTTCCGAGAAGCGGTTGGCGTGAAGTTATTATCTAAACTCTTCAAATTTTCTCCTAAGAAATCCAAATTTTTCGAAAGGATCTATATTTTCTGTAATAAAAACTCCATGATATTTTCAAATATTTCCTTAAAAGCAACAATTTTTGTTCCCTTAAGTCCAGACTGTCACACTTCAACGAATTCGGTGTCTCATTTTGTAAGTTTTTATTACAAATTCCCCCATCTCTGGTTGAAAAGAACCTTACATTTGCTAACTTGTGCAAATATATGATTTACATTGCAGGACAACGAAAATTGAATTTAGACTAATCTTTTTTTGATGTCATATCATCAGACAGCTATTTATCGGATTACGCTTGCCCTATAACAGTTGTCTGTCAGTGTGACGTCTATACAAAAATCAACATTTCATATATTTCTAAGCAAATCATATACATTTACACTGGTTAGTATTTTTCAATCTTTCCCCCTGGAAATGGGGAAGACAGTGGCGTAGCTAGGATTTTTTCCAGGGGGGCAAAGGTATGAAATTTCCCCCAAATTTTTCCCGATCAATGTGTATGTATTACATACACAAAATGCAAATTTACAAGTATAACAACATAACAATGTCATTATGTAAGTGCGGGGGCTAAAGCCCCCCTAGCGACCCCCCCCCCCTCCGTCCCCGCGGTCCCTGTATTCCTGTATTCCTGTATTACCTGCATTTTTAATCTTAAGTTATAACATAGAGCAATTGGAAATAACAGCTCTTAGCATATTATTTTGGTCAACAATACTGGTTTATTTTTATGTACTAACGCAGTGGCGTATCCAGGATTTCTCTGAAGGGGGGAGGGGGGGGCATGCAGTATGGTCTAAGAGGAGGGGTGTCCAGAAATTTTTTGACTTTTTTCAAGGAACCTAGATGCAAAATGGTGTAAGATTTTCGGCTTTGACAGGAACAGTGTAAACAGTTGAATCGTGGTGGTTCATGAGGATAAAACTGAAACTTTTATGTCTTAACATGCATTCTTATGCCATTTATGCTACCTTACGAAGTAAAACTTGTCATTAAATTTGCACACTTTTAGGAGTCAAAATAAAAGAGCATTGATCGGTATGGGATGTGTGGTATTTCTTGGCCACAAAAAGTTATTTTATCATAAAGATTATCTAAGCGGAGCGCCACCATTAGTTGGCGCAGAGCGAAGAGAAAATTTCGAAAAATCAGACCCCTCAGATGGCCAGAAATAGCATTTTCCAGACTTATACGAAGAATCTACCCAGTCACTACCTTCTTTTGTCGTTTGCAAATAAAATCCTCCCTTCAAAATATGTTCGCAAATTGAAAAGTGATCAGAGAATTAAGGGGTAATCTGACCCAAAAATGTAATTTTGCCCAAAAGATTGAGCGAAACGCCACCATTGGTTGGCGCGGAGCGTGAAAAAAATTCTAAAAAATCAGACCCCTCAGATGGTCAAAAATAGCGTATTCATGCTTGTAAAGAGAATCTTAACATGAAATCTTAATTTTTATCGATGCCACCATTGGGAAACAGAGTCTACCTTTTAAAGTAAAAATTGGAACTTGACAGAATTTGCCTATTTGTAGGAATTAAAATATTGGCATCACTGAGCGACGTACTTGCCGAGACAATCCTTCTCCTTTGAAAATTTTTGAAAAACTAGGTGTCCTTATATGCAACCTGGTGCCACACATGCTATCTTTGGAAGTAAACTCTGTGTTATATATAACTACTTATTTTTAAGAACAAAGAAAAAATGGCATCTGTGAGGGGGCATGGCCCAATGGCCCCCTACCCTTCGCCGTACGCCGCTAAAAGAAGGCATAACAGTGGCTCGATCACACAGAATATCCTGTTAGAACAGCAGTCTGTTAAGTGAAGAAGGCTACAAGGTACTCATGGACCCGTTTATTGTTACACCCCAAGTGAGCAGAAAGCTTTTTCCCCGAACTAGCCTGTAAACCTCAAAGGATTAGGCTAAGTAACAAAATGTAAGTATGGCAATGGATCCCGTTCATTCTAATTTCTCGACTAACTTTAAGTTAATGGTTGGCCATGGATTGTTTCAGCCCCATCCATCGTTATGTACACAGAGTAAAATCGGTATAGCTACTGCTAGCTTGCGGGACAATATAATAGACTCGGGGGGGGGGGGGGGTCTACGTTAGTGACTTGTCAGTTTTCACATCCTTTTACTGAATTCCCAAAGTGTACAACCCAGAGACTATGTGCAAGGGGATAAGTTCGGGTTTACAGCCTTTCAGTGTTATTTGTACTGTATCAGCTGTTGTTAAATTCCTGAATAACAGCTTCATGTGCACTGAAATCCACTGATCATAAAAACCGCGCGTATACAAGAGAACATTCAATCTGCTACGCGGCGAGGACATTTCTGTGGGACGCGAGCAGGGTCGGTTCATGGGACAATGACGAAATCTCAAATCTGGGTTAATTTGTTGCATGAAAATATGAATTATGTATGAGGAATGTCTCAGAATTTTTTATTCTAACAAAGATTTTGAGGAATTTTTGTTAGAGTAAGAAAATTCATCAAATTTCCCCAATTTCATCAAATTTCCCCAAACTATTTTCCGGGGGGGGGGGCAACTTGCCCCCCTGCCCCCCCCCCCAGTGGCTACGCCACTGGGGGAAGATTTTAATAGATATTCACAAAATTCGGATCGGAATCCGAATTAAAACCGTTGAAATGTGATCGCGGGTCATTACAACAATACTCACATTTAAAAAGAAATAGGAAATTTAGGTGCTTGCCCGCCCCTGAAAAAGTCTAGCTATAGGCCGTTGTTTATACATACACTGAATGTGCACAGATTTGTGTAATGTCACAAACGCAATTGATAGCTCGATATAGGCCGATGAGTAGTACGGTCTCCAACCAAAATGTTCCGTAAATTTTGAGGGTCACATGAAGGCAACAACGGAAGATAGACCTAATGCGCGAACGGTAATCTGGAGTGTGGCAAATGCGTTTTGACAGTTTGATGAAATTGTTTCATTACTGGTGGTAGAGCGGGATGGTCGGATCCAACTAACAATGACACCCTGTCGCGATTGCGTTGACAAGTCGGCGAGCTAGGGGTGTATTTTGCCTTTTTGATAGCATTTCAATTGCATGAACCAAGAAACACTGTCGCTTGCGGGATGATGGCCAGATAGCTGCTTTGTGCGAATTTCAAAGTCTATTTCAGAGGGACATGTAGGTGTTTTATGCGGAGTGTTTGGCTGCAGGAAATAGGCATATTAAAGCAGGACATGCGTGGATTTATTATTTAGACAATTCTCCCAGTGTGTCTTTTTCATACACTCAACTGAACAGTGAAGTTTTGATCACTTTTCTTAAAACATAACATTCAAGTCCATTTGTAAGGAGTGACTAAGTGCACTGTAGCACACGTATACCCCCCCCCCCCCATTTGGAATGGACCTTATGCATTGTGACGTCATCCTTGGGGGAAAAACAATGGAACACGTGGCCACACGCATAAGGATTCGCCCTGCACATGTAGCAGACGGTGCTCGTATTCTACTAGCCGCTTGACAAATCAGCTGTTTGCATTTGTCTGCCTAGGTTTGTTTTGCCCCCGAATGAGGGCGTACTTTCCGCTCTGTTCGAGACACTGCAAATTTGGACCTAACTTTTGCCTCAATGGACATTCCGCCATTTTGACCTTTGTCTCTAGTCAATAAATACTCTTAGCTCTGTGACATCATATGCACAAAGTCTATTTCGATAGTATAGAAGGTTCTTTCCGACCAATGAACATACAGTGGCGACTGTGCGGGGTGTGGGGGACGTATTATGTCAGTGACATGGCCAAGGGGCAGCCTCCCCTCCCCTCAAACCAAATTTTGGTATGTGGTATGTTTTTCAACAATACCCTACAGTGTTTCCGCTGTTTATCTGTTGTAAATAGGCCCAAAAAGTGCCATTTTGAGCTATGTGGAAGGCATTTAAAGGTTTTTTTTTTTTACCCGAAGAGGTCAAGTTTTAGGCTTACCATAACAGGCTTCTAGAAGAAGGGCTATGTACAAAAATGACATCTTACACTTGTTTGAAGCTGTTTTGTTATTCTGTATACTTCTTTTAGAATGATCAATTGTTTGCTAGCAAAAAACATAAAATACAAAATATTGTCTTCTCACGCATGAAAAAAATATCATATAAAGTTGCACCAAATCACATATTTTCACTTTAAAAACACAATAATCTCTCAACGTCCCCCCCCCCCCGCCCCCGGCTCAAGCGCCTTGGGGCTCAGTCGCTTCGCTAGTACGCAATTGCATGGTTAAATGGTGGAGGAATTCCCCCACTCCAGGGATGGATCTACGCCTAGCGTGAAATACGTACCGCAAGTCCTGAAGTATTATTAAGTATACTTCGAGGTGAAATAGGAGAAAATTTGCGAGATTCAGCTGATGTTTGAAAGAATTCTGGGATGGGGACTCATTTTGGACGAAGCAAGCGTTAAAAGAAATGACATCATCTTGCTTTCATCACGATAGAGATGATCAGATCTTTAAGCAAGAATAGAAATTAGAAAATTACATATTAGATATTAAAAAAAGAGAAGTTTAACGGACTATCTTTCGACTCGTTTCGGCACATTTGATAAGCCGGGCAAAACGAACAGTCATAGGTGGGTCGTCATCTGCATTTTTTCCGATAGCTAACTAGATTGCCAGTCATGCTGATCATGAGCAGTACGTGTGTTACCAATACGCGCGCACTACAGCACATTAGTAACAATCGTTTCACGAAGGATGCCTGGATGGATTAGCAAGAAGCGCAACGGCGTGACGTCGGTGCATATTATCCTGAAGGGCGGAGGCAACTACGTCACTACGCTGCGCATCTCTCTGTTTTTCCATCCAGGCTTCCATTTTACAACAATTTTACTAAGGTGCTGTTATGCGCGAGTTTCGGTAACACAATGACTGCCTTTGATCATTTCCATCCAGGGATAGGCGCTGACGTCACGTGCATAATCTCTATAGGGTTTATGCACCGACGTCACTGCGTTGCGCATCTCTCTGTTTTTCCATGCAGGCGTCCGTTTTACAACAGTTGTTACTAAGGTGCTGCTGTGCGCGCGTTGCGGTAAAACCACGACTACCTTTGATCTTTTCCATCCAGTGCAGCGCGCTGACGTCACATGCATAATCTCTATAGGTTAGGGTTGCCCTCAAATATGGATGGGACACGCTACGTGAAAAGCTTGTATGAAGTCAACTACGTACCTTCATTTCAGGGAAATCCTTCCACGCTATGCGACTCTCTGCGACGCAACTCATTGCAAAGAGATCGTTAGTACACGTCACAAAGAGAATGCTTAGCAACTAGCTACAAGCAGACGTACAAGCCAGTTTCGTGCGACCGAACATGTTTGATCGCATGAAACTGAAACGTGCAACTGACAGCAATAGACGGACTCCTGGGATGAAGCCCGCAAAGATCGATCAGTTAATCGAAATGGACAGAACACATTCTTGTCCCTTCAACGCAACAATTAAATAAGGAGTACGTTAAACGTTAGAATTTTGCGTGAGTCGCCTCATGGAACTGCGACTTGTTGCATAACGTGAGCACTATGGTCACCACGCATAAGCTTAGGATTTCTCTGGGTCGACCTTATGCATTATGATATCATAATGCAAATCAGCATGTACAAATGCAAACAGCTAAAATGCAACTTGTCGTATTCGCGTCTTTACAAGTGGCGAATTCTACTACGTGCGTATTAAGTCCTACACAAAAATTCAATGGTATTTCATTGTTATTCCTCCAGCATGATGTCAGAATTTACCTTCAATGCATAAGGGCTATTGCTATTCCTCCAAAATGGTATCAGTGGTGACGTCAGTGAATAAGGCCTATATTACGTGCAAAATACGCGGAACAAATTTGTTTCACTCTAACACATTTTTGGCATGGTGGAGTGGCGTTTCACTGACTAGGCCCCACGTAAAACAATCGCATGAGTAGGTAAGACTACTATAATACGCGTGGGTCGAGTCCATTGCCTGCGTGCAGCCTCGGGCTTTGTTTTCCTCGTTGGCGTCAATATCAATTTAACCTCAGTGCATAGTTATTCTGGTTTCCCCGCGCAACGCCCCAAGTGGGCAGCAGAACCGAAAATCTTAAACTTAAGCTTATAATTTCTGTGATGTGCAGTTATGTGACGTCACAACAACATGTTTAGTTGGCTTATTTCTAAACTTCTTTGCCTTGTATCAATCCATTCATGAAAGGCATAGTTTGTTACTTCTACGAAGGGAAATTCATTACAGAATACCTGAACGCCTTGCAACGAAATAAAGCACTGCTTTCTTCCAAGAAGGAAACTCAAAATGTTCCTTTTAAGCGTCTGCATTAACCTGCAGTAAACTTCCATGAAATGGTCTTTTCCCTTGGATTGGGTACGTAAAGTTATGTTGGGTCATTACCAAAAGAACATCCTCCTGCACCCGGTAATCGCCAGACAGCATATGGTCATGGAAATGCAGTAGGCCTAGGAGTATAAGCCGAGACATGTCTTCTTCGCGGACAATTCTCCCACGCCTTGCTCAGTTTGGCGAGCCTGGGATCGGACCTGCGGAAGGATCTCTGAAAATCAAACAACACCAACACATCGCTGGCAAAATAATAACAAGGGTAAGGTTCCTAATCTTTCATGAAGAATTCTGCATATAAATTACGTTAGGTGAGGATTTAGAAACAGGCTCCGTAGGACTTTTCCAGTCAGCCAGGTGTGGGAGGGTTCGATTTTGCCACAAGTGGGACATTTTACCCATCCGGCCGTCGATTTTGATGGGTTAGTGTAGCAGACATTATTTAAGGTTTGAATGCTGATTAGAGGGGTGGTGACAGGATTTTTCCGACGGTGGACGAAACAGAGGTGCAGACTCGGTGGACCTGACAATTACAGGCATTTGGTTACCGTTAAGACGGGGAAATAGGTACAATTGCGACGCGGAGCCCGTGTTTATTCGCTTTCTTCCATTAAAATATAAATTTGAAAATCTAGAGAAAGAATGGTGATTTTTTAGGAGAATTTGGAATTTTGTGAAGAGTAAATTAGAGGGAGATTTTTCGTGAAGTATTTGCCCTTCTTATGAGCAAAATCAAGTCACCTACGCCTAGATTTATTGAAAGCTCAGTATCTACGGGATCCGGATGTATGCTCCTTCCCATTGTTAAATTGTTTTGAGTTTCTAATTTTTGAGTCCAGCTGAATATGATCCACTGCAACTGAGGTCCATCATTTTCAAATTTTTAGAAAAATGTCTACTTTCTAACGACAGGCAGCTCTCTTATTTTTGTCACTTTCCCTTTGCTCAATATTAAACATTTTGGTAGAAAGCAGCCTGTCAATTTCTGAGAAGATAAGCCTACTCAAACTCTGCCATCATGTTTCTGAAGGGCTTTTTAGGAAAATCATGTGGGACTGAATAAAACACACAAGTCTAGTCATATACAACTGAAGTATTATAGATAGCCACGGAATTCCTAACCTAGTTGCGGATCGTCCGCCGAATCCAATGAATGTGCCTGCGGGCCCGAGAAATTATCTTAGTTGTCAAAACACACTGATGCTTTCTAACAAAGTGAGAAGAAGTTATTACATAATACATATACAAACGACTCCGTTTTATGAGTATACGTTACCAAACTGAAAAATTAAACATAGGCTAAGTAATACCTTATAAGATGTGATATTTTGCCCGACTGGTGGACTTGCATTAAATCTTTAAGTATATTGGACACACTGGTTTAACACTAGATTTATAGTAGGAAGTATGCACAGACTTTACTTATCAACTGTGGCGGCACTATATAGTGGGGGTAACGGTAGGGGAATTCGCCTCGGAATTTTGCCTTGTCTCCAGTTTCCCCAAAGTAAGGTCAGTTAGGAGTTAGTTCAACCGAAAAAATATACATCTCCTGAGTTTCCGGGGGATTCTCCTAAGGATCCTTGCCGGGGATTTGCTCCTGAACCCCAGTGTGCGCTTCGCGTTCAGTTTCGCTCTATGCGTAAAAAATTTTACCCCCAAATTTTTTTCTTTGCCCTCTGTTTGTTAATCCAATATTGAAATTCTGGCACCACCACTGTTTATCAAAAGGGGATGCCTTCAACGCATGCTTTGAGGTTAGTAACTGCCGTTTACTATCTACGGGGTACTTTACCGAATTTTGATAATTTATGAATACAATATAACCTAAATTTGCTTTAAGATGAATGTGACGAAGGTGGTTCTAGAAATAAAATGCAAAATAAGAAAATAGGTGTTTGATTGTTCACGGAATTGACAGAATTACTTGCCATCCCAGGTAGCAAACATACACATGCCTCAAACGGAAAAATCTATATGAGCCAACTTAATCTTGTACCCGGAATTACTAAGAGGCCAATGGGTAGCACATTTGCACGGAGATGCCCAGATTTCTCCACATATCACTTGTTTACATGGACCCCAGCACTATCGCATATGGGTCATATGGGTAACGTGGGTTCGTCCATATATGAACCCCTTATCACTTCCGGGTCCAAATCCATATGGGCCCCTTCAGAGTCAAGAAATGGGTCCCATACGGTAATGTTCCGTGGGATTTTCTAGGTCAAAAAGCTAGTTATTAACAGTAATTGTAAGACAGCGTATACATATCGGGGCGATTGCACCATTTAAATGGAGTCGGGAACCCCCACAACTGAAAAGACCATGGGAAATGTTACATTATCATTAAATCAAAAGGTAGTTGTGACGTCACTGAGATACTATCTCACTGGCTATCTGGTTGGTTGGCAGGCTAGCTGTCTGACTGACTGACGTCGAGGCGATGTTTGCTCTATTGCTGTTTGCAAATCCTTTGATGCATGGTCAACGTTGTCAAAGATAGCCATCAGGTGTCGCTTGTTTTAAAACATAACTACTCAATGTCCATTATCGTCATTCCAACCACAGAAAAGAAAGACACCCTCTGATCTGAAGTCGTGTTTAAACAAGTTACAAATATTTGACCAAACTTTTCGTCTGGCGTGCACTTTCCCCATAGAGGTCCGAATATTTTTCCTAGTAAACTAAGAGTATTAGTTAGTGACAATAGACACTTTGCACAAATGAACTTCCCTTTCTAGCATCACATCTTGTAAATCCTTGCCTAACGTTTTACATTCAAATGACGCCATATCAGATTATAAAAGCACATCAATTTGCAATGTATATTTCATTTTCCAATGATTTTAATCATCAGGGACTATCTCGAGGAGTCCGCGGCAAATGGAGCGAGTCGGCTTCGAAACTTCACATCGGAGGTCCTGATATTGAAGTCACTGACGAATGTTCGGATGGTTTGGATCTCGCTCTGAGCGGAATCCAGGACAAGTCTGTCCATCTCCCTGTGATTGATGATGGGACATTCCACCGTCAGACCCCGACCCCTGACGTTACAAGATCCAACAAAACACCGATACCAGGGGTTGGTTACTGGACGAAACGAGGAGGAAAGGTATGTCTTTGGAAAATGCACATGGGAGTATGTCTTTCAACTTGTTGTTAATGAGTGAGCAGAACACACACTGTGCATGCTGTATTATATGAGCTGTTTTGAACCTTTTCCATGTAAATTTCAAGACTGCAAAAATGGGCGAACTTATTTTCAGCGAGTAACTGTATACGTTGTTTCATTTTCAAGATAGGCAACTGGTTCTTCTATGGAATAATCTCCAACAATAAGGCACCTCAAAACTCCTTTTCACAGAAAATTGTAAGATTTTCCAAGCACTGTATGAAAAAGTCAGTTTGTCATTCAGAAAACCATTTGCACGGCCACTTGGCACTATTGACAAGGAGAGGACAAACTCATCTCAAATTAATTGCACAATACTTGCCGGTGATTCCTGCCTAACTTGTCGAAAGTCAGAGGCATTTGTCCATGAATTCAAAAGGGTCCCTGTACTTTTCCATATGTCATAATCATAAAATAACGATGTTATTGACGTGTTCGTTTCAGCATCATCGTCCCGCATCTGTGCTTCAGGAGCTGTATCTATCGGAAGATGAAACACCACACGACAGTAAAGCGAACCTTACCCTCACCATTGAGGGACAAGCAGATCCTAGGCTGTTGCCCAAGAGATCAACAATTACCCCATGGAAACTAAATGTAAGATTCAAGTCTGATTTATTTTGTACCAGTGGGCATTTGACTCCCTTTTCAATTACGACCGGCTGCCTAGTCAAGTGTTTAGAGCATCAGACTTGCAGTAGGGATGTCGGGAGTTCGAGTCCTGGCCGGGTCATACCACCTCGCTCGATTCCCACCCACGGATTGTCCGTATTAATAGCAGAAATTGAAGCTTGGACGTTAGTTATCCTCCGCTTATTTTGATATCACCAGATATATAGCTACTTAAAACGGAAGTTTAAGCAAAAATTGAATGTTAGTATGTGAAAGAGTAACCAAATTTACACACTGTGGTAAAATTTCGATTCAAATCCGACATGTATATCTCATGATATAACTAAATGAAGTTACTAGGTTTGTGTTCCAAAGTGGCAGCAATTCCTCCCATTGACAGGGAATGCTTTGTTTCCCTTTGTCTTTCAGACTGTTGTGTTACCTGTGAAGCTAATAGGAATACAACCTCCTTGTGGGGAATGCAAAGTTTGTGAAGTTCTCATGCCACTTATGCAATCACATTTTGAAAATATGGGATTGTTGAGGAGAAAATAAGCTGCAAAGTTTCAAGAAAAACAAAAGACTTTCCATTAATGTGGGGATATGATATATGCTTGCTTAAGTGATTTTTTTTTGAAAATGTGACAACTTTACTTGCTCGTATCTTGAGAACAACACATCAGATTTTAATGCAAATTTCACAAAAATGTTTGAATGAGTACCTCTCCACCTTTCTTCACAGCTTTCAGTTCATGAACAATGTGAATCCATGTAAGTGAGCCACCAAACTCGATTAGTCCCCTCCAAACCACATTGCATGGCTGCATCTTGGTCCCACCCAATACTTGTGACATTTTAAAAGTATAAAATGATTTTATACTTTCCCATCTAATCTTGTGTGTAGAAAGACATGGAGTATGGTAACAATACTTGTAGCCTAAAGTGGCAGGGGGTGACCCTAGAACCCCCTCCCCCCACCAAAAAAAACCAGTACCTCTACATATGATTGACTCAGTTGCCAAGCTTAAATAGCTATAAATCTGGCGATAAAAAAGGCCTTGGAAAACTGACTTCCAAGGTCCATTTTCAGCTATAAATACCTGCTACCCCTGGGTGAGAATCGAGGTGCTATTAATTCTGACTGACAATATTGAAGTGAACTGATCAAATCTTTTATACTAGACTAACAAAAACCTTACATTGCAGTTTGATACTGGACTAACAAAAAATGTTACATTGCAGTTTGATTCCAAGATGAAAGAGGGAAAAAAAAGAGATTCTACAGTTCAAAGTCAAAAGAAATAGTTGTATAATATTATTACTGTACTTATGTTTTAGCGATGGTTACTCAGTGTTGAATTTCTTCATTGATAATTGAAATGTTACATGGAGCTATTGCAGAATAGTCCCATGTTGCTACCCAGTGAATTCAATTTACATAAAACTTTGGTGTCTTAAATTTGTGCAAGACATAAATGAAAATGTGAAATCGCTATCAAACAGTCCTTTCCCGCTCTGTCATAGTGCATATTTCAAAAGGTTTAACCGAAATATTGAAAGAAAAAGATGGAGTCATATTTTATATTTGAAATTTCAGAAATCTCCTGACGGTGGCACTCTCCATCCTCCCCCAACAACTCCGAATCTGATGCACGAGTATGATGAAATGTTCAGAAGCATCGAAGAAGACATGAAACAAGTTCTCCTTTGTCAATCTTTTGGAATTATGATCGAGGTAATGCGGTATGATGTCAAAAATCTAGGATATCGCGCTTTTATTTATACTTGTGATATATATTTCAGTAATTATGTTGGGCGTTATTATTGCAATAAGTCATGTAAGCAAGTATTTTGCATATTATTAGTTGGATCTGAAGAGGGCCTGAAAGGATGTTAAGTCCTTATCTAAGTCCTGTATTAAAACGTAATTTACTCATTTTACATTACTTGGCAACCTTATAAAGAATAAAATTTATAAATGGATCATTGAGAAAATGTTCACAGGTTTACATTTGTTGTTACATACTCATTGCTATATTTGCACCTTCCAGATGCACTAGTAGTCGCTCCAAACTTATTTCGCACCAGCTGTTAATTCCAGTCCATACCTGCCAAACATGTTATAAGTTATTAGCAGGGATTAATGGGTTTTAATGGGAACTGATGGGCTTTAGAGAGGCTCATTGACTTGATATCGATAACTTAATGAGAGTCCAAAACGGTAACTATTACAAAACAATACTTATAGTTTGCATAGCAAATCAAGTTTCAAGTCCAAAAGTCACAGAAAACGCTACAATTTTGAATTTTGTGTCCTGACTTGTAACGGTTTTGTACATTATTTGAAAAAGTGTCTGGTCACGAATTTTAGAAAACCAGCTTGAACTGTTAAGCACTCACCCATATAGCAGTTATTTGTGTGTAGGGTATAGGGATTGTCTAAGATTGACCATTTGTCATTGGTTTGTGAAGCAAACTCCATAGGTTTGGAAAAATTGTTGAATTTCACGAACGAACTCAATGTGCCGCTTTAAAAGAAATCATGAAAACACCTGGCGGCAGACTGGCAGACTACCTGACAGGATAAATTTTACCTGACAAACCATGTTATATACCCAACAGGCAAGTATATACTTGACAGACACCTGATAGACACCTAACATACACCTGACTGGCTGATTGGTACCTGACTAGCACCTGTTAGAAACATTAAAGGTACCTCACAGAGCTGTCTGGGGACAAGTAGTATACATGTCTGATGCTGCTGTTCCCTGATGAGGGAGGTTTGAAAGTCCGAAGCAACAGCTAGATCTCACAGTTTACTTTCTTTTTCCCTTTCAAGTATCTTTGCACTATAATACATCTTATAAACTTAGGAGTTATTTCTCACATTTTGTTAGACCAGACATCCCCGTTAAAGATTGACCACGTAGTTCTCACTTTAACTGTGCTACTTCCGACTGCAATTTACTCACCTTTACTCAGCACACCAGTATTCAATTACTATTCATTTAATAACCACAATAAAGTTGGTCCTTTATTGTCTGAACTCTCATACCTCTATATAGTGTCAAAAACTTTAAACCTTGACACTTATGCATTCCTCATAATACACTTACATGGTGCCTTACCTATATTTTTGAAGTTGTTAATCACGGTCCATTTTAGTTTGCTTAGGAATTGATTGCATACTATGGGTCACCAGTGGTACTAGACTCATAAGTCAAAATAAGATGTGAAATTTTTCTGATCTTTGCTTCATGTTCGAGCATTCCAGTTTCATTGTTGCAATCAAATTCCTTTCACAGAGAAAGTTTTAAATGCTTGTCCAACTTTGCATCATTGTTTAAAAGGAATCAGTATTCAAGGCTTGAGCACCCTTAACCTATTTTGAAACAGTGATTAAATTTCACAAAACTCGTATCTTTCATGATATTTCACAACTTTAGTATTCAAGTTTTACTGTAACGAAAACCGCCTTACATATTTCAAAATTAAAATGACACATGACTCTGGAGAGCAATGTCCAATATGTATATGTATGCTCCAATTACACTAGGGGTCTCCACATCAAACCCGAACACTGATAGGAATTAAGACCATTTTTTTTTGTCTTGAAATGTAGTTTAGTGACTGTAGGCAGCCATTAGTGGGGTCAATCAACCTTAAAGT
The DNA here is from genome assembly GCA_037179385.1 of Holothuria scabra. NCBI lineage: Eukaryota > Metazoa > Echinodermata > Holothuroidea > Aspidochirotida > Holothuriidae > Holothuria > Holothuria scabra. The sequence continues at coordinate 45,802,481 of CM074181.1, read as the reverse complement.
CTTCATTTATTGTCTTAATGAACTTCAAACCCTCATATTCACATGAATTGAGGGAATCAAGGTAAAATTCAGTGTACAACCGTTCATGAAACAGGTAAAGGAAGGGTATTGAAAGATTAAAGGTTATGGACCCCAGTTATGTCGGACTAAAATCAGACCATTACTTGCTGTACAGATTTGTCTACATAGAGTTTTTACAGAGCACAAGCAGTCACCCCCATACTTATTTTTAAACTAAAGCTAAACCTACCAATTTTCTTTTTATTTCTCTGTCAAATACCTTTCAAGATATTTCAGGACCACCACGGGCATGCATTTACCCCAGTTTGGATTAGTGGAGTGGTCTGCCTTGTTTTGTGATTGGTTCTTGAGAGTCATGTGACAATATATTCCTCAGTAAATTATGAAATTTAGAAGAGTAACTCGTTGGTTTAAATGCAATATTTAGGTCCTGAAATATCATACAAAAGATGCTTTTGTGAAAAGTGAAATAAGAAATGTTACTTTAATTTGCTGCTGTTTCAAAATACATTTAGGGAGACTGATTTCTTCTTCCCTTTAAATTTTCTACACTCAAGGTATTTAAAGCAAGCAGCAATTCCTAGAAAAAAGATGAAAAAATATTTCACATGATTCTCAACAAGAATTCATTTAACAGGGAAGTAACACTCAAGTTGTAGAGACTGCAATTTCCCTTTAATAATTTCTCCATCATGATGTGACATTTTACTTGCATTGAATATTGTAATTTTGCTTTTTTTCAGCAAATAAAAACAATTTAGAACATCAGTCCTTTATTTGAGAAATAGTTCATTTTATTTCATCTCAAAAATTCATTTGTATATGCTGCAGCAGGATCTGTCTGACATGCTCTCAGTACATCTTCCACAAAAACTAAAACAAGTCAATGATACTGTAAATTCCTGTCTGCATTGATAAATATTATTCAAACTCTCCAATACATTACAAAGTGATGGAATAAATGTCTCTTATTTTTTCCATTAGAAGCACAAATCAACCCACGGCATGGTAGCTACACCAATATTTCACTGCCCTCGCTGCTTGAAGCATTGGTCTGTGTTTGGGATGCCACTGCAGAACTGTGAAAATGCCAACCAACCCACCAAAGGACCAGACTTTCAACTCAACAAAAAGAATCATCATATTTTTCAGGTGCAATAATATTGAACTTTATTCTAGCCACTCATCTCCTCCTTTTGTCATTTGTGGATGCAGTGAGGATGAATAAAATAAAACTTTGCATGTTTACTTTGAGCAATGAACAAAGTTGCTGCCAACTTTGCAATCTTGCGATCAATTTCTTCTTCTTTCAGAAATTTACACGACTACCCTCCAAGGATAAAGAACACATTATCGTAGTGATACAGAGCCCTCGCACCAGTAACAAGTCCCTGGACCAAGATGCATCCACAGAGAGTTTGCTTATCCTCAAAGATCTCTTATCTGAGGATGATGATGACAATGCTAACATGTTCCCAGGTTCAACCCAAGATCTCCGAAGTACACTAATAGCTCGACGAGCAAGCATAGAAGTCAAATCCCAGAATGAGCAAAGGTCATCTCAGTCACTGGTTAAGCTCAAATCTCAACGGAGCATGCACAAGAAAGAAGAACACCGATATAAAAGTAGGTAATGGGAGGAGGGAACTAAGATGTCCCACCCATTCAAACAACTTTAAAAACACATAGCTTGAATATGCTTCAGAATCTTTGAAAATTTTAAACTTTAAATTTTATCACCTTTTGATGGCAAAGGTTTACTTTGTTTATTTTGCATGGAATTGAGCATGGAAGGAGGGGGAGGACAAACTCTGCAGGAGCCTTTGGCCAATTGGCACATCTCCATTTCTGGTGCAGCCCAACTTGCTTGCTTAAAGAACTGTGGTTCCACAGCCCAACTTTCTGACCTTACTCAAGAAATAATCCTTTGACAATTCCAATTCTGGCCAAGGAATTGACAGTCTTTCACAAGACATAGAATTTAAAGATCACTTCTGTATTTCGTTGACATCAGATGTAACTTTCTGGTGCCTTCTATCACCAAGTTCTGCCAAGAAATAATCAATCTCTTGTTCTTCTTGCCGATTCCAACACACTGTCAAACCTAAATGGTAATGAAGAAATAAAAGAATATTCTCAGATATATACCAACAACAGCATTTAAAGGTCATTTCCTTTACATCTCATCACCATAGTACAGACAGCCATTATGGTTTTGGTTTCCTGCAAAAGAGGGGCAAGGAGTTAGTTAGATGGAATTTTATGGCCCTGTTTCTAAAGTATTGGTTCAAGTCAAGCCAGCAAGGGCCTTTTTTTGGGCTGATGTGCACTGTTTAACAAGGTGTTTCTTGACTGACTGCTGCCATTGTATTGTATCTATTGTATTCTTTGTTTGGGTTAGGGATTAGGTTAGGATCAGAGCTATAGTTAGCCAGGAAGGAAATTTTTTGTTAAACAATGGGCATCGCCCCCTTTTTTCCAGTTGTGGCTCACTAGCAATGGTGATGTTGTGAACTGAATTTTTCCACCACTGAAATATAGCTTTTGATAAATAACTGAAAGAGGTGAAACAATGAAAATCAAGTATTGTTTTTTTTTTACTTGCCTATCAGCCTATATCTATACTATGTGCCACAAATGCAATATGTGTCTTAAATACAGTTATGTAAGAGAAAATAATGAGACGCTTGTGATTGGATTCTGAGAGGAGAAGCCTGGCTCACTTCACAAGAGTCACTTGTCAAGGCGTTTGGTGGCAGTGCAGTGTTTTGTGGCAGTACAAGTCTGCACTGCCCCATATTCTGGAGTTTCTGGTTTTTGCTGCAGCAGTTTCACTGTAAGCTCAATTCTTCCTCAATTAACAAAGGACCTTGCAGATTTGGAAAACACCAGACTTCCAGGTTTTGAAGATGCATGATATGACCTGGCTGTTTATTTTTGCTACCTTAAGCTGGTGACCTACTTAGTAAGAGCTTGCAAGAGATCAACCCATTGATTCGAGCATACAACCTCTTGCGAGCTCTTTTGCCAGCTGCAAGCACACACTCTTCCTGCTAGGCAATCCATCTAAAAGAGTATGTCAATTTTGATTTCTCTTTAGATTTTTGTTTAATTTTTTTCATAAATACAAGAGTATAGAGATGGTAGTTTAGTTTTTTAAAAGTATGCATGTACTCTTTATTTTGCATACAGATGAAAAAAGCAAAGTTAAAACAACACATCGCTTGGAGCATGAGGGTGAGAGGATGAGACAGGCTGGCAAAACAAACACAAAGGACATGAAGTCATCTGATAATCTTCAAAATGGTCAATTTGGTACAGTCTTTGATGACTGGACCAATCAAAAGGGAGGACATCTCAGAAAAGAAAATGTACGACAGAGCTATAAAAATAATAGTTTTATTACAGAAAGAACATTTGATGGAGAAAGTGGTAAGTTCCGTTAAGCTTCCTTTAAAACAGTATCACCTATATCTACCAAAACAACATGCAAGAGAGTTTTGGAGACAGTTATTACGAACTGAAATAGACTCTCTAGCAAAGAGTTAAATGAAAACCCCAAATGCCCTCAAAAGAGTTCGAGTCACCCCTAAAGGGGATGACTTGAAAGCAGGCCAACCTTTTGCCAAAAGTGGGTAAAAAGCATAAATCCGTACATGAACACCCCTCAATGAACAGGACACTTAAATTATATCTTTTAACACAGAACCTGGCTCATAAAGTATCTTTTCAGATAAATTATGGAATGAATTTATGAGATAAAAAAAATCTTTCACTATTTTACACTATGGTTCTTTCACTCCACTTTGTTTAGAATAGGGAAGAGGGGTGTGTCTTTTCATGACTTTTGTTTGATGACCTTTCTCCTTCCTCCTTCAGAAAAATACAAACCAGTTGGAAAGTTTACATTCGGACCTGACACAAGCGAACAGACATCTGTAGGGTTAGTGGGACCCGATGGGGGCTACTACATTGGTACCTATGATGAGAGGGGCCAGTTTGCACCCATCTCTCGGATAAATGCAGATGGATCCACTTGTCCAATGCAAAAAGGTCCAGATGATTTATTCTACCCCCAAGATGATACCTATTACGATAAAGCTGAAACGGAAACCACTGGAGTATGCTTCAGCTTTACTGGTCATGACCAGCACACTGGAGCTTCACCAGGTGTACAACTCCAATCTGAATTTATCAACTTAAAAGATGAGGAACAAACAAACTTACAAAAGTTTTCAACACTACCTAGGGATCTGAAATGGGATTACGAGGAGTGTTCTGAAGGTGGAGTACTTTATACGAAGAGAGAAAAGCCAGGAAATGTTTCAGGGAATGCTGCCACCAATGTCAACTTAAACCACCATGGAGAACAAGAAGAGAATGTTGACAGAAAATATTCCAGTGATGAAAGCAATCAACAAGCCATTGAAACTGCAACCACTGCTGATGACCAATCAGTCATTATGGAAGATGAGAGAAACATGGTGAAGAAGGAAGATAAACATCAGGGTAGGGAGAAAGATGCTGAGGAGGGATTTAAAAATGAGACAAGTACAAAGGAAAATGAAAGGAAAGAAACTTCCGATAATGCATCAGGATATTCCAGCTCTGAGCAGCATCTTCACTTTGCACCTGGCAGAACCGAAGAGTCAAAAACAGTTTTGGAAGAAATACTTTTCGATGCATCTAAAAAAGATTTCAGGAATGGCCAGCAAGATTTGGACAATGATATTGTTGTTCATGAAAATCATGCAAATCTACTTTCTTCATTGGGTCAGGGAAATGAGCAAACGGTGACTACATCTAAGAAAGATGTAAGGAGCAAGTCTGCTCTATCAGAGAAAGAACATGAATCTGGAATTTCAAATGACAGTTTTGAAAATACTTTTAGATCACACTCTTCATTGATGCTGGTAAAGCATAATGAGGCAAGCGGTGACAAAGAAGCCACAGATACTGTCAATTATGGAAGTGAATTCTCTGTGACTGTTACAGATGGTGAGGACGACATTGTTGAGGAAGACATTACCACAAACATAAACATAGATAACTCCAACAAAGAATGGAAAAGAAGTAAAATGGAAGCAGGGTCAAATCCCAAGATTAAAACAGATGTAGCAAGGATTAGAAAAGGCAGCATAGTCCCACAAATGGGGAGTCAGGACATTCTACCATCAGGATCAGACTCACATTATGATGCTTACGCCTCAAAGCGGGGCCAAAAAGGCACTGCAAAGAGAAATGGAAAAGGGCATAAAAGAGCAAGTATTGATCATCAAGGGAAAGTTAAAAACCCGGCGGTAAAGAATGTCACCGGAAGGCCTGACACAAAAGCTGGGGCACTCAAGAAACATATGCTAGCCACACCAAAATCTCTGCTGGCACAGAATATGTCGTATGAAATTACCCAACAGAAAGCTGAGATAAGCCAACATAGAGCATTGACAAGCAAAGAAAAATTACAGTCACCAGAAATGGGCACGATTGCAGAAAAAAGGTCTGTGCAGGCTGCAGTTAGTACAGATAAGGAGATACCTCCTCAAAAAAGCTTACTTGAAGGGAATGAGGAGATTGACAGGATCCAAAACGAGGTTGCAGCAGTAGAACAATCAGATGAAACTATTCTGCCCAAGGGTGAAGATTTATCACCTTCTAAACAAAAAACAAAAATGAGAAGACCACCAAAGAAAGAAAAGTTACCTGTAATGAGAGAAAGAAAAAGAGTCAGTGAACAAAAAAATGATCAAGAAGAGGGAGTCAAAGATATTACTAGCATGGAGGAATACAGCAATGGTGAGGTCAGCAGAGAGCAACAGAATGAACTTCCTGAAATTGTTCGCAGCACCCAGGAAAAAGCTGACAGTACACTCTTAAGCATGAAACAAAGTCTACCACAAATCAGTGCACCATTAAACAAAAAAGAAAGTTTCACCCGTATAAAATCTGCAGCTGAAAGTTTAGAAAAATTATCCCTCTCTAAATTTTCACAGCTTCAAGTAAATCTAAATCAGTCATTAGGTCTTGACCAGCCAACGTCAGAGAGTGCTCAGGCAAGTTTTCGAATGACTTACTCAACTCTACCAGGGAAGTTTGATACACGCAAAAGAAGTTCAAAGAGTTTACTACTGGAAAGGAAGCAATCAGCAAATAAACTGCCCTCTTTGCCTACCATACAGAAAACCCCATCCGCAAGGAAATTAGATTCAAGGGCTGAGGATGACCTGGGATACATGGTGATACCAAAAGGTCCAAGTCCAAGAGGAATGACAGACAGTCAAAAAAGGTCATTAACATCAAGCTTAGCAGAAAGCGAAGAAGAGGAAACAATTTGGGAGTCGGTCAGTGAAATGTGGATGAAACATTCAAAAGAGATTCGGAGGTTTTCCAACTTAGAGGAGTACTCTTACCTTCCTCTAACTAAAGCTTTCACATTCTCTTTTTTTGACATACCTTTCCAGTACATGGAAAAGAACAAAGAATTGAAGATTAGGGGAAACATGATAAAATCGATGAAAAGACCACCACGGATGAAGATCAAAGGCAAGAAAAAGCGTCCTCCTACAGCTGAGTTGAAAAAATTACTTGAAGAGAAAAGAAATCAAGTAAAGAAGCATAATATTGTTTATAAACTCTGGCAGATGGAGCAAAGAAATAGTTGTGTGCAACCAATACCAAAACTAGGGAGTTTTTGATACTTGTGTAATAAATATAACATGCAATTAATGGACTTAATGGCAATTGGGAAATTCTATTCTCTTATGTATTGTGTTTTTTTAAGTATATTTGCACATCAAAAAGTAATAAATGGGGAGCCTTCAAAGCTAATCTTGGACTGATAATCAACTTATCAATATTCATTACTGGCAACAAACAATCAATGTTCCTCACACTCAACCCGTACAACATCAGTAAAACCTGATTTTAGAGTACCACATTCCAGGATTCTTTAATTTGAATCACTTTTATTAGGACCAAAAAATCATGATTTACATAAAGAATATGATTTAAATCAATTTATTTGATTTGAACCACTGATTTAAATCATGATTTAAAAAAAAAAATAAAAAAAATTCAACAATCCTGCCACATACTACCAGAGAAATATATGACTGGACCAATACTTCATTGAAACTTAAGATTACCTATGAATTTCCAATCTCTTATCAGCCGTTTGGCTAAAATCATGTGTGAAGTCTCTGTTCTTTTCAGCCATTTTAGAATGAGGCCACCCATGACTGTCCCATGACTTAGAGGTCTGTAAAACATGCCAGAGGTCCTGGTTAGTCTTCTTGCCTCTTCGGGACATAACTCCATTGGAGAGCAGGTCACATTAATTAGTCATGTTTTGTCTTTCCCTCTAGTTTTGATCATCACAAAAATTGGGAAGGACTTTGGAGAAGGCCCGACAATAAAATCTAGTACTTACCTTGTATAAAATGAAATGACACTGTGTGGTGCACAATATACTACAGTATGCATACAGTAAGTTCATCTCCAAAATGTAAGTGTTGGATCAGTGTCATTGAGAATGAAAATATCCAAAAAAAAGCCAATTGTATTAAAACTGATATCCATATACAAATAAGAATTTTCTGACAGACACCCAAACTACACTTTACATTGAGTGAAAGCAAAATTTTCACTTTGTGATTCCTTTTGATTGCCATCCACAGACTTCCTATACGTGGACAGAGAATACTGAGTGGTATATTGTTGCTACCATAGTGTGAGAAAAGGGGCACCAAGATGGCCATCTGCTATTGTTTTGTGCAAAAGTTTGGACTTGCTCAAGTATATCACCATATTTTGCAAGAAAGTTGAAATATTTTTCAAATATGGCAAGATAAGGTCAAAATCACTACACATATTGCAGGAATATGCTATTGTAACCCATTCAAGTTAAACTTTTGTTTAAAATATTACAGCGTGGTCATCAAATCAGACAATTTATAGCTTCACTGCTGCCATCTTGGTGCGCCTTTTTTGTCCCAGTCGGTGGCGACCATCTACAGATAAAAACACGTTACACGCTCTGTGCATGTATATAAGTCCATGTTGCCATCATAAGAAAAGATTTCAAAGTGGTTCATATTACGCTATTCTGATTACACATTAGAGCATTGTATGCTACCGGGCTATGAACTTAAACAAGCTACTGTACATTTCCATTGACAAGGATAAGACAAATTAAATGATGGGACCAGCTAGAACAGAATGGACTTTGGTAGGAGCAATGGCATTGTCTGGGATAACAGGACTTGCACTTTAAGGCTCCTTTCAAATTTGAACACTACCAAGTACAAACAATGTGCACACAATGATGGGTATTTGAAATGAAGCCGAGTACTGTTCCATGAAACCATACAATGATTGTACAAACCTTGTTATGATTCAAATTTTTCATATACCGTGAAGCCACGGTCAAACAACAAGAAATTTGGATCAGATTCTTAGCCATTTTTTGTGAGTTTATATATGAAAATCTCTTCCATCTCTGGTCTGGAAGAGCTAAAAGTTTGCCAAGTAGTGTAAATATATAATCTGCATCAGATGTCTATACAAATTAAAATTTTGTGATGTCACACAGACGAACAGCTTTTATCAGAAAGACATAGACCAATATGAGCTGTTTGTCAATGTAACATCACAAAATGATTAGTACAAATTTTGTTATTGTACTCTTGCAAAGAAAATCTTACATTTTACACAAGTTGGCAAATTTTGGGTTCTTTCAGACAGGAGATGAAGAAGATTTCTGAAAAAAAAAACACAAAAATCGGATTGGTATCTGATCCAAATATGTTGTATTTGTGACTGATGCTTAACTGACCTGTTCTCAAGCAAGCTACACCTGGGACAAAGGTTCGATGTCTAACAGATCCAGACCTTCTTTCATCACCTGCATTACTGACTTGAGCAAGTATAAACGTGCAAACATGGTTGGAAGTAAATGTTCTCTGGGTTCCTAAGAAGTGAAAAAGAATATTATAAAATTATTAATGAAAATACCTAATGAAGAGTAAAAATATAAAAGCTAGCAGTCTTGAAGCAAGAGTGTTAGTACTTATTTAAAATTGCTATATTTTCAATGACTGTTGGTGCCAATGAAAAACTTTCTGCTAAATTTATCTAAGTAGATCACCTTGACTGTTAAAATTGATATTGGCCAAGAAAAATTACATGCATTATAAACTGTTGTTAAAGGAATACCAAATTTAATTTCTGTATACACTTGAAAAAGTATCCATCTTGAGGAAATTTCAGAACCCACATACTTTGTTTTATTAAATGTTTTATTAAAAAAAAAAAGGTTGTGCCGATCAATCAATCAATCGATTAATCAATCAATCAATCAACCACTCAATCAATCAATCAATCAGTATTTCAGACTAAGAGTTACAAAAATATGTTGTTTATTCCTCATCCATACCAAGGAATACAGTGTTACATATTAGTAACTTGCAAACAGAACAACTGAATCTCTTTCTTTGTTCTAAAAATGTTCATCACTCTAACAATTTACAACTTGACTAGAAAATGAATTTTATGACTAAAACACTTTTATTGCTCTAATTTTCAAAAAAAAAAATTGATCCTTCTTCATATTGCTCACTAAATTCCAAAATGAAATTAACTCACAACCAAAACATGAGTCCTGCTGTAGTAAACACTCAAATCTCTGCTTAGATTGTACAAAAAGTTGCAAACCTGGAACAGAATCAAAAGAATTGTTTCAAATTTTAGTGGAATTTGGGTTATAATTAGCGTATAAACTGTCATCCTGGCATACATTATGGTAACTTCATACAAGGTATCCACATGCAGAGTTTGAGATCCCTCAAAGTTACCCTTCTTTGAGAGGTAGGGTGTTCACAAGCAAGCATAGCATGCACATATATGCCCACTAACACATTTACTGGAGATCTCATTGTGTTCTCACTTGTGTTTTCTTCCTTTCCCCTAACTTTTACGACACATAATCTATTGTTAAACTTTTGAGGACTTAAGAAATCCACTGAATTTCTTTCAGGGCACGTGACATTCATTGCTTGTGTCCTCAGTCAAGCAAATCCACTTATACACACACATGAAATCCCTATTCAGGAGCAGGGGAGCTAATTCCGAAGTCAGGGGTGGAGATGGGGACTAACCACAAAAATGGCCCAATATGTTCAACAGTATGATAGCAATGCAAGGAAGCACAAAATGCCTTCAGCAGAAAAAGTGGGGAGGGGGGGGGGCTAAACCCAGGCCCTCCTGGGTCTCTGTGGTCCCTGCTATCATATAGATCCCCTGTGGATTGCAGGTTGTAAAATATACCTATGGTATTCCCTGCCTGTTGTTAGAGGCAACTAGAGGGGAAGAACTTGCAATGTATTTAAACTGAAGATGTTTAACTTTACCTGCCTACCTAGCTTACTCTATGTATTAGATATTTGTGTAGGTAAACCATCATATAAATTCCTCTCAGTACTTCAAGTGATCAAAAGCTCAAATAAACTCAAAACTAATATTAATTAGGTAATGCTGCCCCATCAGGTAATTTGACCAATGTAGGATCAGAATGAATGTATTAACCATAGGCGTACGAGGTGGGGGGGCAGGAGAGCAAATTTTCTCAAGACCTAAAATTCGGGCAGGGATCTGGAAAAATTCGGGCAGCCGTTTGAGTCTTAAAACCTGGTTTGTTTCTACTTACACAGAAAACTCCTAGGCGCGCCCGAATTCCTTCAAACACCTTGCCGAAAAAATAATAAAAAAGCATCATAGTCACGGTACAATTTTCATGAAAACTCTAAAAGTACCAAAATTTGCGACACATTCAGGCAGCTTATGCAAAAACAATTTTTCGTCAGCCCCACTTCATATTCTTGCGCAAACCTTTGCCCGAAATGACACAATATTCGTGCAAAAGTTGCAAAAAAGTTCTGGGATATTTTTAATTGCCAGATTGCAAGGGGAGAGAGGATGTATACAGTCCCCAAAATTTTGCCCGAACAAATCAATTAAAAGCTATCTTGTGACGCACCATATTACTAAATGACAATCACCAATAGTCACCAGAAGGCTGAAATGTACTTGGTCGAGAGGTATTTGGGCAGCATATGAATAAGATGACGATTTTGCACTTTTCAAAATGATCCTCTTCAAATTGTGCGAAACTTTTTAACCTGCAGTGCTGTGGAACTGAAATTCGGGCAATGGTAAACAAATCAGCGTAGCTTGTTTGCTCACTCATACGAATTTAGTGTGAACAAATCTGCAAGTAAGTCTGCCCACAAATTCATGTAAAAACATCTAGCAACGTGACAAACCGGGTTTTTCTTAAACAGCGTTAGTAGAAAAATCATTTTATATAGTCGGGAGTTCGGGCCGAGTCATATAGACAGTTGTATCAATTCAGTGGAACTGGAATTCGGGCAAGAGTCACAACAGAGTCACAGACATATGGTACTCATGTTTTTAATTCCGTTCTACAGTTTTTTCTGGAAAGATACAAGACCAGGTAATGTTTTATACATTCCCAGGTGCGGTATATCATTATATTATGTTTTTTCACATCTCAAATGTTTTTAAGGACAAACCTCAGTTACCGATTGCTGGATCGGGGAAGAATATATGAATAGTGCCTTGTCAATGCCCTTTCCCCTTCCTTTCTGATTACACAACTCTAGGGTAATACATCTAACCATATTGATTCAACTTACTGAGTTGTGGGAACTCTTAAATAGCCTTGGAAGTGCCATTTCCAGCGATCTTGAAGGCATTTTGGGCCAAAATTTTGGGGCGTTCCGGGCCAAGCCACGGTGGCGCAGAGAGCTGAGAGTCTGTCTATTGCCCTCCATGACAATGCCCCTGTCAACACTTTGTGTAAAAGTAGCATCATATCATTACTACTTAACACGAACAGTCACACCAGTTAGACATGTGCTACTCTATTTGTTTCTTCGTTGTAAATAGTTTGTTCTAAAGTAAGGCATGGTTGTCATTGTCTGCAGCGGGCACTAATGCCAGCGAATACAGAGTATAACATGTTTTTGCCTTTTTAGCATACATTTTCGCCACAGCACAATTTTTGTTAACAAAACATTCCAATTTGTATTTGTTACAACTTTTTGTTTGTCATGGGTCTATACTCATGATTTCTTTTGTCGATTGATTACCAGTAGAAAACATCGTAAATGTCATGCAACTAAACTATCCCGTTATGAATAAAACGTAAAGGTATTGTGAAGATTTCATTTCGTTTTTAATTTTGTATTCCCTTGCCTGAGACAAAAGGAGTCTATGCGACTATGCCGATGATTTGGCCACGTTTGTTTTTAATTAATGGGTACGGTTTGTGGGGATCAAGTGTGCCAAAAACGTTGATATGGACTTCGGTCGTTTGCTCACTAGGAAATAATTTGCGCCCTTGTTTGTTTAAATGCATATAAACAGGCTGCTACCTTGCTTGGGAATTGCGCGAAAATTGAGTTAATTGGTTTTTAAGGGCCAATTCCTTGCATGGCATCCCCACTCAGGTAATTCGGGCCTCTGAATCTGAGCTAAACAGGCTGCTAAAACACATGGGATCCTTGTAAAGTTCGACGAAACTTATACTTAATAGGCAGCCGGAATGCCATGCAATGCCATCCTCCCTTGAAGTTGAGAAGCCTTGGGATTTTCGAGGGGTTCTGAAGTTTTTCAATTTTCAAAATTATACTGATGATAATCTCATGCTGCATGACGTAAAATAGTTTGTAGAACGCGCAAACAAACTCATTTTCCAATGATTACAGCTTAATGTAGTCATCCAATGGTAGTGGTACATTTCATCTGGGAGTTTTCTGACCTTTCTGTAGATTTGCTCATTTTTGGTGAAAATTTTATTGCAAACGAAAGTTCAAAATATCAACAGCTTTGATTCTGCTTATAAGCCTGGGAAAGGCCATTTCCAGCTGTCTGAGGGGTTGAGATTTTTCAAAATTTTTGTACGCTCCGCGCCAACTGATGGTGGCGCTCCGCTTAGATAGTCTTTCGGGCAGAATTACATTTTTCCGGCAGAGAATCCTCTGCCCCCCCAAACTGAAATGCTCCCATGGCCTATGGTATTAACCCACACCAACATTGATTACAGGCCAACATTCACTGTTTAACAAGAAATTTCCTAACTGGCTAAGAATTGAGCTAATCCCGACCTCATCCCTAACTCTAACAAAGAATAGAATTTTTATACAATCCAAAAGCAAGTTTAAGCTACACCCAATCAATCCCTTCTTAGACAGTGCACATCAGATGTTGAACACTGACAAAGGTGTCTTATTGCACATGCCATGATTTCCATTTTACCTTGTGGGGGTTTGGGTTAAAGAATGGCAAGATGGATGAGAATAGGTCTCCCAAGGTTTCTTTCAAAATGTCTGGAAACTGCATTACGTAGCAGAAGAGAAGCTTCCACTCGTCTTCCTCTCGTAACAATTCAAAGTGGACTTCATCGAGGGATGGAAGAGGGGGATAGACACCTTCAAAAAAAATATAAAGAAGGTTTAGTGGAATGAAATACAAACTGATACACAATGCTGTCCAAGAAAAGGCTTTCTAGTCAAAAGGCAGTTATTTGCAGCCCAAACTAATTTCATTAATTGTTTGCATGCAATTATAACCTCTCATTCTCTCTGAATTGCAAGGGATTTTAGTATGCAACCAACCACTTTACATGTAAAAAGCAATTTGAAGATTGGAAGATAAAAGCTGATGGACCCCAGTTCTTGGTGACACTGAATCAGATCATCATTTGACTGTGCCAATTTGTCTGTAAATGATGTTTAATAGGGCACACCAGTACATGACTCATTCATCACTGGAATGTGAAAGATTTATTACTTACAGCATATGCAGCAGGCAGACCTTTGATCTTGAACCATGAGATAATACATCACTATGACGTACAGTAACAGATTTCAAATTTAAGGTGGCAAGGCAGATTGTATATATGATGTCATCTGTGTACAAGGGCATACAAAATGTTGTAAAATTTAAGTCATTTTAGTTCAACATACTCCATGTTTGGTTTCAACGTAACACATAGGCAGGAGCTGAATTTTTAGGCATTTAAGTGCAATCAAACACCATCACTCACCTCAAATCACTGTGAGGAGTGTGATTTTTTGCACACCTACCGTAGGCTAGATGAAAATATGGAGCTATATAGCCTAAATATATAAAAGTTTAATAAATCACCTACTGCACTCCATAATTTTCTGAGGAGTGTAAGTTGTAGCACATATGGAGAATCAAAAACTCAAGGCCTGTATTAGGTTAGAAAATGTAGTCTCCAGAAAAAATAAAAATTCACTAAAAGTGCCAAGGAGGGTCATGCAGTACATCGTGTGATTGCTGGCCTAAGGAAGGGGTCCACAAGAGGAAGCATTCCGCTCCCCTTGAGAAATTTTTTAAAATTGGCTGTCCTAAATGATATCTTAATGGGCAATCTGGTACCCAATATGCTACATTTTAAAGTCGAGCAAAATATGTATGCTACATTTTAAAGTCGAGCAAAATATGTATGAAAATATTTTTATATTCACTTTAAGGAGCTAAAATAAATTGCCTTCAGTGAGGCGCCTGGGTGAAGGCCATTTAACATCCCCCTCCTTTCAAAGGACTTGAGTTTTAAGAATTTTCAGGTGTGCTACAAATCACACTTCTCAGGAAATTAAGGAGTGTGGTAGGTGTGCTGTTTCATTAAGCTTCAATATATTAATATGAGCTAATATTCTTCAATAATGTGTCTGAAAAATTACCCCCCCTTGCAGTGATTTGAGGTGAGTGATGATGAGTGATGTGATTGCACTCACATAGCTCAAAAATTACAGGCCTGCCCTTTCTACTCTACTGAAAATTTCAGGCACAGAACTTATTTTGACTTAATTTTACAAGCTAATTCTTTACCCAGACATCACCTGACCTGATATTAATGAAGTTCCATACATCATAAAGAGTCTTGTGCAGAAAAACAATATTGGTAGAATTTGGCTACTGCCTACAGTACTTCAACTTAAGATTCTTTTTCCAACTTACCTGTTGCAAAGGTTTGTGGGATAGAATTTTGGTTTGCATCTCTTTGTTGCCATAGTAAAGCCCAGGTCAAACTACAGTGATATTGGATTGGATTTTGCTCAGATTTTTCTGAGTTTTACTTCATATTTCTTGTATCTTTGGTCATAAAGAAACAAAACATTGCCATCCTCTGTAAATATATGATTTATATTGCGGGACTACAAAAATCTAGGTTATACTAATTATTCCGTGACGTCACACCCGCAGACAGCTTTTATCGGATACGCATAGTCAGATAAAAACTATTTGTCAATGTGACGTCACAAAAATAAATAGTTTACATTTCATTTCCGTGGTCCTCTCATACCAAACATATCTTTACATAAGAGAGCAAATTTTCAGTTCTTTGTGTCAATGGTTTGAGGACCAAAACTCACAAAAATCGGATGGTAATCCAATCCGATATTGCTGTAGTGTGACCTGGGCTTAAACTGCCATTGATGAAAACAACATGTACCAAAACTGAATCCCAAAATCCTTTCTCCTTGTAGATTGGAAAAGGCTCCATTGTAATGTTTATGTGAAATTTCCAATACTTGGCAGTTTCTACCACCTACGAACAACTTGTAATTTATTGGGCTTTATAATACTGTAATTTACATCTTGGGAACTAGAGTCAGCACTGATCACCAACCTTAAAGACTACCTCTACTGAAAACAATCATTATATTTATAATTCTACATGAAAAGAACATAACTGTATTATATACTTACCTTTTGCTACCTCACCATTAAACCTTTCAAACAAAGTCGCAAGTCTGGCATAGTTATAGAGTACAAACACTCCTGGTCTGCTCTCAGCCATTTCACTTTTGGGGGACAAGTCCAGTTTGACCTGAATAAAAAGGGAATGTATGAAGATCAAGAAGTTCAAAAAGCCAAAAAGAAAAAGAAAAAAACTTTATTCATACATAGATGATTAATGGGAAGAAGTTGTAATTAAATGTCTGGTAACAATGACTGCTACATTGTAAATTTCAATAATTTCAGGTAGCCTAAATTTGTCGCAAAACCACATGCTAACACTCTGACTGCACTCATTCATTCACTCACCCATTAATTCAAATGTCCATTTTCTTTTAATAGACCAGTTCAAAGTTTCCTCATGGATCATGGATCCCAATAGGTCAAAGAGTAACATTTTATATATGTTTACAGCTGATGGTGGGATGCAAACACACATAAAAGCAGTGTGCTATGAAGGACTTGTGCAGCACTCAGAAGTTTTCTTACCAGTCGACCTAAACAGAAGGGTCATGCACAAATGTGCAGATATAAACTTTCAACTAATTCATTGAACCAGGGCTCCTGGAGACTTCCCCCCATCAATGATTAAGAAGATGCCCTTGATCACATGTAGGGGCCCTCTTAATCTAATGACCATCAACAAAAAAAGAAAAACAGCAATTTGGAAAGTTCCTTGCAGGGAAATCATAGTATTATATTTGGAGAGAAATTTTAGCACTTGTAAGGAAATTTGGCTTGTCCTTTTTAGGACATTATGCAAAAATTGTAACAAATTTGACTTGCTTGGAGGGAAATGAAATTTTTTCCAGTCCTGTTGATGACCTATTTCCTGAGATGCAAGACTTAAGGCAGCTCTCTTCAAAAAAGCCAGCTACCTTTATATCAATTTGATTGCTGCAATTTTTACAGGACTCTTTGGCTAGAAAGTGTATTAATTAAACATTCAACTGTCCTGAGCATTCGAGATGAGCTATAAATCAAAGAGGTCAATCAAACCCATCAGCAAGGAAGTTCCTACAGACAAATCGGATCAGTGCTTGTGTTTAGTGACTGTAGGCAGCCATTAGTGGGGTCCATCAGCCTTAAATTATCATCATTTATTGTCTACATGAATTCCAAATCCTGATATTCAGTGAAATTAAGGAAATCACGATACAATTCAGTATACAAATACCCATGATACAGGTAAGCTATAAAAATGAAAAACTAAAGATAAGGGACCCCAGTTATGTTCGACTAAATCAGCACATCACTTGACTGTCTGGATTTGTCAACAAGACTATTGCTTTCCCACCTTGAACATTTCACTAATGGCCAAAAAGGGTAGAAGTTTGATTCTAGTACCACTACAGTAGTTTATATAAAAATGCCCAGATATTAAAATGTACTAATAACTTACTGTGCTTCCTAATGCAGTACTCAGAACATCAAATTTAATTGCAGCTTTCACTAAAACAGCTCTCCTCTGCTTCTCTGTTTCTGATTCTGTCAATAAAACATCAAACTCTAGTCACTAATATTTGGAAAAAGAAATACTCATGGCAGGCATAAAACAATTGTCTCTTCCATATCAAACCCTAACCCTTTTCTCCATCTGGTCATACTTCTGGGTTTGATCTGGTTTTGTTGGAGTTTTACATTCCAACTTATAAACTTCTGGCCTATGTAGTGGCACCTATGGCTTTTCTCTCAGATGCAGGTCACTGGATTGCTTTCCCTACTATACTGCTGATGCAGAAAAGAGCAATCATTCACAACAGCAGTAGGTTCCTTTTTCAGAAGTCTTTGGTAAGACTTGTTCTTGAAATCCAGTACAGTACATCTTGTATTGCCAGGCACAGATCCATAGGAGGGGGGTTTATGGCCTCAGCCCTCCCTTTTTGGCCAGATAAAAATAACACATACAGGAAATTAGCAGTGCCACTCCCTCACTTCCCTGCTTTCTCTCAAGGTAGCCCCCCTTTTTAAAATGTTTGAATCCACACCTGCTTGCAATGCATTTTGCTACACAAAATGGACTCATTGCTATATCCAAAATTATGTATCTTTTGTACATAAAAGATGTGGTTTTTAATGATTGTTATGATAGAGGGAGCCCTGGGACAGCAAAATTGCTATAAAACTTTTGAACACTAAATTGTTCCCTGTTATTAGCTTGATCACTCAAGTTTACACAAATACAAAAGTTAAGCAAAAAGTTTAAAATTGTTTCAATGTCAAATCTGTTTGTTGTAATTGATTGTAGTAGTTTGAGTTGGTCCATAGTTTGAAAAAAGTCTGCACTGAATTGTTAATTACTCACTCATGAAACATTTATTTTTATGGATGATAAGTGGATGGCCAAATTTTGACCATTTGTCATTAAGCATGTGAGGAAGATTTTATAGGTTTTGAAAAAATATATGAATTTCACAAACCAAATCAATGAGCCTCTTTAAAACTTTTCGTACAGCACCATGAGGCCAATACATTTTTCAGGGTCAAAATTCATCAATATGTGCAGTACTGTAGCTAAACAAAGACAATGCTAAAAAAGTTACCCAGAAACTAATTATTCCTGAAAAGCAGTTGCATTGATCAAACATTTAACGTGTACTTGGTAAAAAGAAAGCAAGTATTTATTATACCTCACATATCTATGGTTCTTTGAATCTTTTTATGTAAGAACACTCCTCATTCAAAACTGAAAATTTGTTAGGGGGCTGAAATTTTCAACTGGTACTGTCCTTTGATTGATATCAAATTCAAAAAATCTGGAGTAGCTCATATTACACAGCATGCTCCAAGAGTGCTCTGACTATACAGTATTTCTTTGAATGCTCACCAGGATAACATGCCTTCAGGCTATAAACTAGGATCTTGACTGCACAAGGTGAGTTGAATACAGCTTGTGGGAGGCTCCACTTTGCTAGAAGTTAATAGGTTCAGAGAATTGGAAATCTCTGGGGTCAGACATTTTTTTAATTTAATTGAATAATTAATATTTTTATAATTATACTGTACCTTGAATGTCATCTCCATACTTCACAGCTGATGCTGCTCTTAATTCTGCATCATAATGAGCAACAATAGATTCAACATCTCCCACATTTAAACCTCCTCCCTGAGGGCCTGACACAGAGACAGGTCCCATTGTTGTATGGAGTTGTTGAAATCGTTGACACTTTTCTGATAACGTTCTCCAAAGAAGATCAACTTTCTGTTGATGGAAGCTTTGGGAGGGCACAGATATATGGACAACAACTGGTACACTATCCTGAAAACAATAACAGGTATTGAATCTAGTACTCATCCGACCTATCTTTCATGACAGGCAAAATTGCGTAGGACAACTATTTTTCACTTTGAGGTCATCCAAGAAATAAGGAGACTTTATTTATATGTAACTAGATTTCTATGCCTAAAAGGAAGAGTGTTGTAAAACTGAGGCAATGGTATGCTAGACTTGAAAATTTTTCTGATGCCTTGTTGAATTTTTGGGCAACTTATCCTCTGTGACCAGTAATTTTTCAGTGGCCAAATATAGTTTCATTGTTGCCAGAGAATTCATGATTCAGCATTATTAAATGTTTCTCCTATACATCCTCTGCAATCTCACTCAAACATGAGAGTTTCATCTGAATAATAGGAATGGATGTTTTAGGGACAACATTAAATGTTTCCATTCCTTGCAAATTTATCGAAAAATCCATTTGATGTTTCCCATTCTTTGGGTACCTTAGGCTAGCTTTTAGATTATTTGCTTGTGAATAGAAAAGTACAGTACAATGTCCCCTGCTTTTTTTCCAGTTGTGGCTCACTGGCTTGTTTTCCCTACTCCATTGCTTATGCTGAGCACTAAGCACAATGGCAAAGGTTCCATTTCTAAAGTTGTCGGTCTGACCCGGCCAAGAGTCAAACTCCAGACCACCTGGCTGCAAGCTGAATGCTCTAGCCACTTGTCCATGCTGTTTGTTGGTTGGTCACGTGAAATTCTTCACCCCTATTCACACACTTGAAAGACTTAAATATGACTACATTGAAAGCAATATCATGTGCATGTTTCTAGAGCAGTACATAAACCCTTAAAGGGGAAACTGGTGGCTTGTTAGAGAAGACATACCAACTATGGAATGGAAGGTCGGGTGTACAAGGGGGCATGTATTCCCATGTTTAAATACTTGAGGAAACACTGAATGACTTTGGTGTTTTGCACAATAACTTTGTTTAAACCAGAATGCAAAAATGCATTGAGGTTTTGATGATACATACATGTTCTTTTCAATAAAATGCTTCATTTCTTGTAACAACTGGTGCCCAAAGTGACCTTTGACTCCACCTGTAAGTATTCTGGTTTTTCTTTTAACCAGAACATTTCTATATCAAAAAGCCAAATTTCATACAGTGCCTTTAAGATATTCTGCAAACAAGGTTTTCAGAGTTTGATTCCAGGTGATACCAGATGAACATTGACCTCCACCAAAAACAACAGGTACAGTACTTTCAACTCATTATAACACATCCACATACTAATCAGGAAATCCATCCAAGTTTCCTACCTTGAGATATCCTATTTTGACAAGTTTTTCAAAGTTTGACCGATCATGCCCCAGATGTCCTTTCACCTCCACAAAAAAACCTTAAAGTAGAATTACAATGGCATTTGCCATCAAAGAAAACAGCCCAAGTTTTCTCTCCAGTATTCCTTAAGGCTTACTTTTGAAGTGTGCCAAATATGAAGTAAAACTAATGACAGGAAATGGTATAAATTTGGGGATAAAACAGCCCATTTTTAAAGATAGAAATCGAACATTTCACGAAAAGAACTGCAGTGGTCACGTGTTCCAAGTTGACCCGTGACGTCACTGTGAAGACTCATTCTTATCGTGACCTAAGCTTGTTTACATGGTGAAGTGCAGTGTATACATACACACGTGCAAAGTATATGCAAGCTAGCGTTAGTTGTGGTTGTACAGTACAGCATGCAACGTGAATCACATCAAACCAAAAAGGATTCGCTGTTGGACTAGAACTACGAATTGACGCAAAATGCCAAGAAATTGTGTTGTTGGGGGATGCACCAGAACAAGTGCGGATCCCTCGCTGAGCTTTTTTGATTTTCCGAGCGAGAAAACCAACGATAAGTGCAGGAAACTCTGGATACGCTTTGTGAGGAGAACGAGAAAAGATTTTGTGGCACCTGGGGGCCGTTCCACAAAGAGTTACGCACAATCTTAAGTTTGATTCACCATACTTAAGCCAACAGTAAATCATACTTAAGATCGTGCGTAACTCTTTGTGGAACGGGCCCCTGGTGTTTCTCACGGAAAGAACGCAAAGATTTTTTCTGCACATCTCACCGAAGACGATTGGGATCCACAGTATGTTTTACAGAAAAAGATGAACTTCAAAGTGAAACCTAAATTGAAGACACTGGCTACTAGATCGCCAATATCATTGAGCATGTGGTGCGTACACGATTTGGGAATTTCAGTAACGCAACACAATCTTCAACAGTTTTTCGAGGAAAAGACGTATCTTTGTTGCAGTGTCGTTGGAACCATGAAAAATAAATAAAAAAAAATTTCAAAGGCTTCAAGAAGTGGGGACCGCGGCAAGAATTTCGGAAGTGGATGTTGAACACATTCTTGATCGGTCCAATACACCTGCACTGCGTCAAGTAATGGTGGTGCTCCGCTTAGATATACTCGTTCGCACTCAGCCCCCCCCCCCCTTTTCCATTCCATCGCGCCACGTTCTTAGTGTTTATTTATGTACAACCGTGCATACAGGCTCATTTCCAGTTATTACTTTCCATTTCCCCAACTTGGCAGTGGTATATCTCGTAATGTCCTCATCATTTTACAATTTAGGCCTACTCAGTTTTTACTAGAATGAAACTTCTATTGAAAAAAGCTCATGAGGCGACTATCGAAGGTTTAGATTCTACTAACAAGTCTAGGAAATGCCATTTCCAGCAAGTGGTCGCGATTTTCCAATATTTTCTCAACGCTCCCTGCCAACTGATGGGGTGGAAGCGCTCCGCTATAGTCTTTCAGACAGTCACCATTTCTCACGCCCTCCGCCCAAATTTACTTTTACACGAACTCCTTGAGCCTTCTCCCTTAGCCTCACCGGTGCCAATACCCATATCATAGTGGGAAAAGGTTTTGAGCTAAAATTTCTACTGTCAAATGTAGCTATGAAATGGGAAAAGAAAAGCTGCAAACAAATGGTCATAACAGACCCCTTCACTAAAGGATAAGGATGATAGGAAGAAATTAAACTCCTTTAGATGTCTGAAAAATGTTATCACACATTAGGGAGGTTAAGAGGAAGGGCGGGTTTGGTGAGAGGGAGGTGCATGTCGGGTGGTTAGGTGCTGCCACCCTCATAAGTTTTAATACACCCCCCCCCTTCGAAATTTTGTGTATTCTTATAGTGGTGAGGCCACATATGCTCGGAAAATACTCTTTCAATACGGTTTCAAACAATTACATCCCTAAAACCTAGCCCGGGAGGGGAGGGGGTGACTACCGTGTAGAACATTGCCGATACCGCTCTCTAACAATCTGACCAGTGGGAAGTGATTAAAAGTGATTTTAGGGGATTAAATGGGTGTCTCTTCTTCATTCCATCCACTGCGTACAGCACTTATTAAACGTTTTCGTAGCCTATACGAATTTCAAAGTGCGCCTTTCACAGAGAACAAGAAACTTTTTTGAACTTCATTCATCATACACAGACTCTTCTAAGTACCTACGTATATATTTTACTTAAAATTAAAAAAGGAGAGAGAGAGAGATAAGAAAGGAAAAACGAACCAGTCTAGAACTTGGAGACGGCCCTGATTGGCAGGGTTCGCGGCAGGTTGTTCTTCTCTGGGTTGAGCTCCTTCAGCAAGGACAGGTTCAAACATGTAAGGGTTAGGTCCCATTCTGCTGGGTACATGACCTTCCGCTCCATCCTCTCCTCCCTCAAGATCAATGTCATCATATCCATCATTTTCTGATTCATCATTTTCCTCTGAAGATGATGATGAATCACTAAATGGAGAATCCACACATTCTAATTCAACATATCCCTCAGCTGGTTCTTCTTCGACCTCGGGGTCTGGTTGGTTGGAGGCCATTCTGACCGCGGAATGTCGATGGTTGGCAGACTCGAAGGTGAGTTCTCCTATATATACGGGACTATCCAAACACTTGGTGAGCTTGTTTTGTTTCCCGTTTTAATTTTCCTTTTCAGGGTTATGACTTCAGTGAAACTTAGCACGCAGTATAATTAGCACTGTTACCGAAATATCGGGACCGTACAAGCGGGACATCACTGCAGTAAAACAGCGTAGCTTGCATTGCCTACTTGTATGCTTTTGTGTATTGGATCAACACAGTTGTTCTCTCGTAGCCTTCTCCAGGGACTATGGAAGTTTATTCACTTTGTTATGGATTGAAAGGGTTTTCTATTTCGTTTCGTTTTTTGTTTTCTGGATGTTTATATGGGTTTAATACCTTTCTCGGATATGTGGTAAGTTGACTGTCACGATTTCGTTCACTGTGACTCAGGCCACTTGTGTGAACGAACCAAGCAGGCAGGGCACTGTTCTCAATGTGTTCTTCTCATTCAATTGATAAATTAGGCCTAATTAGTCTATGTCGACATTTGCGAACATTCTACAGAAAGTAGCTCGCATAACCCGTGAAGCTTAACTGGTTGTGAAACTGAGGTATTCGCGAACTGCCCCAGCCTATTCTATGCAGGGACTTGCATTAGGCTAGCTAGCGGTATTGGAACCGAAAAGGTGAAAGTGGTATTATCGTTGCCAAGAGGTAGCCTGTATTTGCAGATTTTGATATGAACATGAATAACGTGATTTTCATAATCCGCCCGCAAACCGCGGGGTTGCCAACTGCCTGGACATTGATTCGAAGTCACCTGCAATCTTGCACAGTGATCGTAGTAACTCAACACAGATGTGTACGATTCTTTGCACCACAGGCAGAGAGCTCGACTCTTCACAATGACGTCACGCACTGACCCGTGTGCTATTCGAGGTCATATCGGTGTTCTCAAATTGAGTGAATTCGGTTGTGTTGAGTAGGAGAAAACCCACGTTTTTATTCCCTTCGTTTGTGACTTTGTGAGGAGTTATTTACAAAAATCAAAAAGGATGTTATTAAGTAACAATTGAACTACAATCTGTGTAAAAATGAGAGGTTTTTGTTTCTGTCATTGTAATTCTACTTTAACCTTATACAGACCATCTTCTCACCATAATTCATCCACATACTAATTATGAAATCCATCCACATTTCATACCTTGAGCTATCCTACTGTAAACAAGTTTTTCTGAGTTTGACCCCCTATGACCCCAAATGACCTTTGACCTCTACCAAAATCAATAGGGTCCTTCCTTACATCATAACGCATCAACATATCAAGTTTGAAATTAATCCAAGTTTTCTACCATGAGATATTGTGTAAACAAGGATTTTGTATTTTGACCCCACATGACCCAAAATGACCTTCGACCTCCACTAAAATCAATATGGTTCTTTCTTACATCGTAACGCATCAACATATCAAGTTTGATATTAATCCAAGTTTCTTATCTTGAGATATTGTGTAAACAAGGATTTCAGTCTTTGACCCCCTGTGACCCCAGATGACCTTTGACCTCAACAAAAATAAATAGGGTGTGTACCAAGTTTGAGAACTGTCAGATCTTGGCTTCTCAAGATATCGTGTAAACAAGAAAAGTGTCACAAACACACACACATACTGTACACACATACACACACACACATACATACACACACATACACACATACACACACACGCCATCATGAATGCATAGGTTTCTCTTTTCATCGAAATGAAAAATAAGGTAATGCCCCCCCCCCCCCCATTAATATATTAATAACAAATTGCTGCCATCAAACCCAATTCATATCTATTAAATCAACTCACCTCTGCTATACTTGCTGCAGCTTCCTCTAAATCTACACATTGATGAAGAGTCTTAGATGAGGAACCATCAGATGTTAAAACTGAAATAATTAAGGACAAGTTTATCATGTCATTCACAAGGTCAGATTTCAGTACAGTACATGAAGCACATTCCATTAAAACATAAAATTTTGTACAAAAATAGATCTTTCACCAAAATCTTGTAAAATAAGCTCAACTTTTTGTCAATCATATTTTATAAGTACAATACTACTATCATACTGTAGACCCACATCAGGTGTAACCTTGAAGGGTGTCGGGTCAACTCGGCCCCTGGACAACTCGGCCACCGAGACAACTCGGCCCCTGGACAACTCGGCCCCTGAGACAACTCGGACCCCAGACAACTCCGCTACTATTGACATGCTATATTAAGTAAACTAACCAATTAGGAGATTGCATTTTTGAGGAAATTTGCACAGCCTTACCTTCAGCTTTAAGACATTGCTTAAAGTAAACCTAATTTCCAAAATATAAGTGAAAATTTTTGAAAATGTTCCCATGATTTCTTACTCTGCTTCTTGACTTTTTTTAATTTGACAACATCGATTTTTTCAATGTCATTGGAAATCTCTCTTCAAATTTGGCCGGAACGCGTAGTGCTATATACAGTCCTAGTTGCTTCTGGGCTGAGATGACCGGGCCGAGTTGTCCCAGGGGCCGAGTTGACCATAAACCCCTTGAAGTGGTAAGATGAAGCAATATTTCAGAAAAAGTTAAAAAACATTGACAGTTAAACTGTGAGAAATTTCTATAACTAACTAGAGAACCATAAGGCTAAGTGATTTCTTCCAAATCTTGGGAATTCTTGGGAAATTTTGCTGTCTCATCTCCGGTGACCTGACATGACCTCTTATCTCTACGCAAAACATGAGTCACCATCCTCTTATGGTGTTTAAAAAACCATTTAAGAAGTTTTTGCAGTTTTACCTTTGGTTATCTCGAATGCCCTTTGACTTCCATCAACCAGAAAGCCAAAAGGCTTAGTGATTCCTTGCCACTGAAATGAAAGGCCTTTTTCCACATTGACATTGCTTTGCAATGTTTTTCAATTAACAGGGCTCCATAATGTGCCCACAAAGTACACATGCAAGGCATCCAGTCTTCCTACATTGAGATCCCCCTTGCCCGCTATGAACCCAAATGACATTTGACCTCCGCCAAAAACTTCTGGGACCATGTATTCATTATGTGCCATCTACAGGACAAGTTACAGGACCCTACAAGTGACCTCTCTTGAAAGACTGTGCAGGAAAGCATGTCAGGCTTTGAACATGCTGACTCCAAATGAACTTTGACCTTTCAGAAAATCAATAGGGATCATCTACTCAATATGACCAATCCACACACTAAATATGAGCACAGTCACATGTACCGTTCTTGAGATATTGTGTTTACAAAGTTTTGACCTTTTGACCTCTCATGACCCCAAATGACCTTTGACCTCCACCAAAAACAATAGGGATCATCTACTCAATATGGCCAATGCACACACCAAATATGAGATTAGTCACACTTACCCTTCTTGAGATACTGTGTTTACAAGCAATTTCTAAGGAATTTATCTATTGACCTCTCGTGACCCCAAATGACCTTTGACCTCCACGAAAATCAATAGGGATTATCTAATCAATATGACCAACCCACACACCAAATATGAGCACAGTCACATGTACCGTTCTTGAGATATTGTGTTTACAAAGTTTTAACCTTTTGACCTCTCATGACCCCAAATGACCTTTGACCTACACCAAAAACAATAGGGATCATCTACTCAATATGGCCAACACACTCACCAAATATGAGCATAGTCACATGTACTGTTCTTGAGATATTGTGTTTACGAAGTTTTGACCTTTTGACCTCTCGTGACCCTAAATGACCTTTGATATCTACCAAAAACGATAGAAATCAACCACTCAATATGGCCAATGCACACACCAAATATGAGATTAGTCACAGTTACTCTTCTTGAGATACCATGTTTACAAGCAATTTCTAAGGAATTTACCTCTTGACCTCTTGTGACCCCAATTTCCCCAAATGACCTTTGACCTCCAAATCAATAGGGATCATCTACTCAATATGACCAACCCACACATCAAATATGAGCATAGTCGCATATACCGTTCTCGAGATATCGTGTTTACAAGGTTTTGACCTTTTGACCTCTCGTGACCCCAAATGACCTTTGACGTCCACCAAAAACAATTGGGATCATCTTCTCAATATGGGCAACCTACATGCACAGTATGAGATCCCTCGGAGTTACCCTTCTTGAGATATCGTGTTTACAAGCCAAAGCGTCACATACGCGCACACACACATACACACGACATCACCATCACATAGATTCCTTGCCTGCCTACGGCAAGGAATCAAAAACAAGAGGCTTCTTCCCTTAACCTGACAAAAATCCTAAATAAAAGAAGTGTTGGTCATGCCTATCTTGAGATACATGAGATATAAAGTTTACAAGCTAAAACTTTACACACACACACACCTGCACACACAGTCATTTTTTCAAACACAACTGAGGACTTCATTGTTATCTCCATTGTGTCTGTTTACTTAACCCTTACCTTCACAATAGACTTTCTATTGCTGGACAACCAAGGACTTGAGAAATCTATTGAATTTACTACCTAGGACCTGGAAGTCTATTGTTTAGGTCCTCAGTTTTACACAAAAACAAAGCCACACCTACACACATACATACATAGTACACACACCATTATTATCACATGATTCCTTGCCTGCCTTCTGCAAGGAATAGAAAATGCACTCTCAGCTAATCATACTAACCTTCCACCTCTCCAAGGTTTGAGGAGTAGCCTTTTTTACCAACATGTAGCTTTTGTGAATGTATAACATCTCTCAAATCCACACTTGTAGATGTGTTTTCTGATAGACAACCATCCTGCTGATGACTTTGTGTTGCATTTGTTTTTTGCTCACACATGAACCCTTTTTGAGTCTTTTGAGTTTCCAAACATTTCTTCAAACTCCTCATCAAATTTTCCATTGACCTCTGTCTGGATTCAGCTCCTTCAGCTGGAGTTTTGTGGCTACCATCTGACTGGTACTGGACTCCATCTCTCCCAGTCAGTCTACTCACAGTTGGGGAAATATCTTCCTTTGTTGTATCCACTAGCTTTACCTCTGCTCTAAGAAAAATTAGTATAAAAGTAAAGATTTTTTTTATTCACCTAACAAAGAATGTTCAAGAAGATGCTGCAAAAAAATAAATAAATAAATAAAAATATACAGAATCTTGATTTTGAAGAAAGACTTAGAAGATGTGATTGTCTCAAAATTACTAAACAGTTCCTAATCATAGAAATACAGAGTAGATATTGATTTCACTCTCAAGTATCTTCATGATAATTCAGGATTTTTCTATGGCACTTTCAACTTAAACAATGAGTTGCTTTCCTAAATTTCATAGTGAAGTGACAAAAATATTGAAATTGAAACTCTGGAAGTACAGTATTGACAGAACTGTCCCAACAGAATAAATCTGCACAACATATTCACATTGAAGCACCAGGGGAAGGAGGTATCAATACAAGTTTTCAGATGTAAATTGACTACAATTTATGGGAAGAGTAGAATTTAAATTTTATGATTTTTTATTAGACCTTTCACATAAAACTGCAAACTTTGTGTTCAATGTATTTGTTGCAATTTAAATGCCACTTCATTACAAAACAATCAAGGGGGCGGGGAGGGGGAATGTAGTTACCCCAGTTTACAATTAGTGTACTGTAGCAGTCTACACTGTTTCATGATTGGGTTTTGAGGGTCCCATCATTTTTCTCATCAAATTATGAAATTTAGGAGAAAAAATTGTTTACCTTGACATGGAAATGAAAGTCTTGAAATATGAAAGATAATTGGACAGAAAAATAAGAAGAAATCTGTGGGATCTGGAATATTTTTCAAAGTAAGTTTGCCATTCAATAATCAAATTACCTACATGCTGTAACAGATGAAGGATAGCGACATGAAATGCTCATGTATAGTGAACTGACTAATTGTAAATGCATATGCTCATTACACAGTGAACCTTACCCAAATAGTTTGCAAACAGACTTTAGGTGATGTGCAACCAATTCACATCTTAGTTGATTTCTTTCCTCTAAGTTGACATTTTTGCTCTCTGCTTTACATCTGCATGCTGATAAAATTAATACTGGTGGCACTAGTGTATCACTCTCCAGATAAAATATTTTGATACCAAAAGAGAGATATCTTGCAATTGTTTTTTGGAAAGTGTAACTTCTGTCCAGTTTTACATGGATGCCACTACTTGAGTCCAAAGTAGCCTCAGCAACTCGTAATGGCCAGTTCTGAGATATACTAGGAATTGTTGAAAGGCTTGAAGAAATCACCTGTGGGTATTGAATATAAAGTAGACTGCAATTAATCTCTACTTAAATGTAATTGAATAATTGAGTATGTAATTGCATTTGAAATAGTACTCTGTTTTGACTTTTTAATGGTAAATTTGGAAACAAGTGATACTGTACTTGAATAATACAGCTAGCAGATGAATTTTTAAATGGTGTATAAATTTCAAAACTGTGCAGTAATTGATTTTTCATATTTATGTATGAAACTTAGATTCTACTTGACATGAAGTAAAAAAGGATTGAAAACAATACCATTTATGTCTTGTATCGGTGTTGTCGTACAAATTTATTACACTGGGAAATTAAGGATTGTGGTATGTGAGATGTTTTATTAGACTTATTTAGATTTGAGTTGTGCAAAGCAAACAATGGCACTCCTTGTCAGAATGTTATCAGGGCCAGTACCTTTGCTACTGTACTGCAACTTGCCTAAGCTTCTTGACACCGTGGGTAGTTATCACCCATACTGGGAAGTCCATATCTGAGCTGCCAAATTTTACACCAGTAGTCATACTTTTCAATTTATAACCACACCAAATTGAGGTAATATGAATTAAGCACAGTGTGTATGCAAAATCGGAAAAATCACACCATGAAATCGGTGGTGTTGCATGCCAAAGACATTTGCCACAGCATACAAACTTTCTGGTAAGATACAACAAACAGATCTCCACAGATGGGACGAGGTTGTAGGTGCAAGTCAGCTAGTGGACAGACAAATCAATGCAGATTACTATGAAGGGGTCTCCTTAAGGAAGTTAAATTCAGTTTATGTAATTGATTTCTAAAAGATTCAACAGAGAGGGAATTCCTAATGGCTGGAGGCAAGCAATTCCACTCAGCCACTGTCCTTGGAATGAAAGAAAACCTGTAGCAGTCCTATTTTACAGTGGGTGATGAAAGGAGATTGCAGAAGTCATGAGAGTAGAGATTGCCTTATTGTCTGGTTTATTGAAGCATATCCATCTAGACTGATAGCAACTAAGTGATCAAGAGACTTGTACAGTTAGAGCGGCATCTTTGGTCTTTACAGATGAATCTGGCTGATCTACGTTGAACTGATTCAAATTCATGTTAATATGTTCCTGATGATAAGGATCCCAGATAATTGAGCAGCAGAGCTGCCAACCTTGTCAAACAAAAAAAACATGAAACTCAAATGGCCAAAAAACAGAACTTCCAGCAAAAAAACAGAATCGTACAAAAAAAAACTTACAACCTTGTACAATAACTGCACAGCATACTATTTTTTGACAGGTTGTGCAATCTGTGCCAAGGTCACAATAATGGGGTCTGGGGAAACTGAGTTCACTCCACTTGTACAGAAATGCAAGTACAGTGGGAGATATCAGGCATCTGCAGTGAAGTATACATATCATATGTGCAGAACATGTATGGCTTTTTATGAAGAACTTAGAAGTGCAAACTGCAAACTTATCAATGCATATCACTATGTATGGTAAATGAGCCTATAATTCAGAATTTTGAAGAGAAAATAGAATTTGACAAGAAAAAACAGAATGCCATATTTTTCTTCAAAAAAAAAGAATTATTCAGGCAAAAACCAAATGGTTGGCAGCTTTGGAGCAGTATTGTCAGTTCATCGCAATTACTAACTATTCACTTCCTGTACAACTGCATCTCTCTATTTAATAGGTACTGTAAGTACTGGTTGATACAGTAGGCTTTCACTCGCGGAATTTTAAGATTTTCAGACAATTTTTACCTGTCAGGGCACTTTTCAGGTCTTATCTTTTCGTGTTTTACATAAATATGTACAGTGT
The DNA here is from genome assembly GCA_037179385.1 of Holothuria scabra. Lineage (NCBI taxonomy): Eukaryota > Metazoa > Echinodermata > Holothuroidea > Aspidochirotida > Holothuriidae > Holothuria > Holothuria scabra. The sequence continues at coordinate 45,771,424 of CM074181.1, read as the reverse complement.
TGGCCAGCCTATACTTAGTTTCAAGTGCCTGGGACACCATATAGGGGTCGTACTTTTCCACCCATGGACATGCCCTAACACTCCTTGCATAAAGTTCCAAGCGCTGACATGCCTTATGCTTCCAGGTTTTAGGAAAACTACAAATACAGTAAATACCATTTTGCAGACTAAATCTGGTGGAGAAACCAATGAAAATGCATATTAGACATCTGATAGGCAAAATGTTATGTTCTTTTCGTCCAAAGGTTTGTGGTACAGGGTACAAGTAGGCCTACAAAGGAAAGTGCTAGGAGACAGCTTCACAATGTGAGGAACAAAAAGTTGCAATACAGAGAACTGAGATACGGGTATCCTGTTATGCACAAGGCCATAAAAATTGCAATTACCAAAATGCAGATAATTTTTGCAACTGATTTAATTTGCCCGATGGTAATGAACAAGGTACTGTACAAGCTTAGAAGGACATGTATCCCATAAACTGCATGATATATGACATACAATTCTAAAAATTTACTTTGGTGTCCCATGTACACATATTTGGTCTAGCAATGGAGCATCTGACTCTCACACGGAAGGCCCGGTTTTGATTCCAAGGTCCATTCATACTGAACCAAAGACTCAAAATGGAACATTCTGCCATTGTGCCTTGTGCTCTGCACTTGTAAGCAATGGGATAGGGAAAACAAGCCAGTGACCCACAACTGAAAAAAAAAGCTGTGGCCCCCTCTACTTGAACCAACATGTTGGAAACTGGGCTGTAAAACTCCAACTAAGTAACTACTGTAACCCATGTACATGTGAAACACAAAATGCAATTTTTATCTGAAATGTATTTTGGGGATGCAATTAGGCTTTAATTTTGGTGCATTTAGTGAGGAGTGATATTACCTTTCAAAGTTTCAGTTGGCATGTAACTTCTTTTGCCTTTCCTTTACAATGCAACATCCAATTATTTCCCAAAATATCATTAAATTGGGGCCCTTACAGCCCAATGGAGTGACCAACCCATCTGACAGTCTATGATATATATATCTTATTGGAAGATTTCTACATCGCTGATACCTCTGTTATCTAAAAAACCACCCTCTAATTCATGCCGGGTGCTGTTTAATACCCTCATTATATGCAGAGCCCTTCGGCACTTGCCTGGGTAAACAACAAGCCATAGCCAGGAGTGTAGGTACATGGTTTAGTAGGAACGCCATATAGGTCTTCTTCAAAAGCTGAGCCTCGCCAATAATAGTTGGGGAAGTCCATCTCCTAACCCCCTGTAGACCATTTGGTTGGTTCAAACTGGGTTTCTGTACCAGAATGTGGAATACCTATGCATAGGTATGCACATGTATGTATCCCTAACCATAACATATACGACGTTGTTATTGGCACAAATTCGTGTCAATAAGGAATTATTTCCGACAATTGGGGCATGGATATTAATGACCAATCACAGACACTGAAACTTCTTCCTCATCCCTGAAAACTTAAATTGCCACGAGAACATATATTGATGCTGCCAATACTTCCAGAGCCTGGCACGTACAGCTCGGAAAACATACGTACGTACAAGTGTGGCCACCCCCCTTCCAAATGTCAAAAGCCTGACAAAATCAGGCAGAGCACATAATTTTGTCTCAGTCGCGATCAGGCGAACTAAAATTGGGAATTGGGCAGTAAAAATGTCTGAAGTAGTGGCAGCACCAAGGAGGCATCAGCTAACACAAAATATACCTCCTGAGACTTACCTTTTTACCAAGAGGCATGCTTAAACCTCAGAGCTTCCTGGGGCTTTGCCAGTCCCTGGACCCGCCCACACCATGGTCTTAAATTAAATTGTCTCATAGAATCCACTCATAGTCCGGGCGATCCCTGAAACCCAGCCATGGACTAAATCAAAATATGCATGAGACTTAATTTTTTACTTAAGAGATGGCCTACAGTATATACTTAAGTTTCATAGCTTCCATGGGCTTCACCCCCTTGACCCCCAGGGTTTTGCTCCATGGAACCAACAAGGCCATTAGAGAATACTGCTCCTTGAAAGTGGACGTCAGTGTCATGACTTGGCCGGTTTTACAGCAATAGAAAACGGTCACAAACAACAATAGGTGGTTACTGGACCATGTAATCTGCAACAATGTGACTTTTTGTCAGTTGTTTAATAAGCAAGGACTTTAAGGACGGGATAAGTTTGTCCAAGTTTCAAGGGAGCATATTCTCTAATAGGTTCCTCAGAATTGCCATCCCCTGGGAATCCACCTAGGCTAGGGGTCAGCAACCTATGGCCCCCGGGCCAAGTCCGGCCTGCCGGTGTCAAAATCCAGCCTGGGGCGAGAAGTCAAAATCGCATTCAAAAAGCACAATGTGCAATACTAGCGGGAAGGTCTTGCCACGCATGTCTGTAATTTCAACTACCATATCAAATTTCAACTACAGTACCCCTTTGGGACTGTGCTAATTCACCATGCAAATAGCAAGTTGGCATGCGCTCCTGAAAGGTTGCTGACCCCTGGTCTAAGCCTAAAATATAAGCTACCTATCATGCAACTTAATTTTTCACCCACGTACATGCTAAATCATCAGAGCATCCAGAGGTCGCCCCAGCATGGTCCATGGACCCCCAGGGCTTTGCATATATATGAACCCCACCGGGACCCTAAGGTGGGCAGTGGTACCTAGACCCTCCACGCAAAAGCCTGTGCGAAATTTTTTGCCCCAAATATTTTCCTCAATCTCCCTTTTCCCCACTTTTGAAATCCTACTGGGGTGTGGAGATGGCAAAAAAATCACCGCCTTCCCTGCCACTGAGAAAGACTGTCCCGTTGCAGCCATGGTCCTCAAAGTTGCCCAAGATCATGAATATTTGTGTCCAAAATCTCATTTGGGGGAAAAGGGATGTGACATCCCTTCTCTTTTGGCAATATCACGTAAAAAAGGAGGAAATCCTTATCTGTGCCCATGGCATGCATGAGAATGATGAGAACTTGAATGAATGTTGAGAGACAAAATCCATCCGTGCCAATTGTACGAAGTAACTTTTTATTGGCACGGATCCGTACCAACAACGCCCACCTAACACATAACCCTTACCCAGTATTACTATGACTGAGTAGGCTATGACCCTTGGCCTAATCCAATAATTTGCGGATGAAGGCCTGACCCTAACCCCATTACTATATAGCCTAGGCTAGGTACATAACCCTAACCCAATAACTGTGGGTACGGAAACACAATTAGAACCCAAAGGTTTCCTATTTAATATGGCAGAGATGAGACCATCGACAAATTACAATACTTAGTAGGCGAGGCCTTGAACTTGAAGTTGAAAGGATCATTCAGCATTGTACTGATCAAGTAGCTAGGCTACGTGAAGGCCAGATCCGCGACACTTCCACTCACAGTGTTGTCACTGAAGTCAGAACGAATGCATTTAGCTGGAATGATAAAATCCGCCATGACTTGCTGCCTGTGTAATCTAACACTTGTTAAGGTATCCAGAAAATGATTTTCTCCACATGACTTCCTCAAATGTGCTAAGAGTTTGGATCTAAATTGGTTAATTTCGGTGGAAATTGTAGTAGCCATTTCTGCTCAGTGAATTACGCTGTGCTCTCATATGCGTATGAAAGCTTCCATAATATCAAACATCTTCTCCCCTGATTTCGATGAAATAAATTTTTTCAATATAATTTTACAAAATTAATATTATAAAATGAATATTTATAATAAATTAAGTTATTTTAAAAATTTTTAAAGATCAATGCGTCAATACTATTAAAAAACTTGTAATTCTGACGTTTAAAAGTGGGAGAGTTGAGCAGGAATTGGGAACTGTCCGACGTATGTACAGCAATGTTACAAAACCTATAGTCGTTTCAGCAAGGTTGGACATTGAAAAGACCATTATTTTGGAATGTCTTGAAGAAAATTTCCTCCATCGTGAATCTCATCACAGGTGTAGTTTTGTACCACAGACTTTGTGGGGTTATTCACTATTCATGCTGCTATATTTCGGGAGGGGCAGAAGATTTTTGCCCGAAAGACTAGTCGTTGCGCATACAGAAAATGTTGAAAAGTCGGTCCCCCTTAGAGAGCTCCACTGTGGCATTTCGCAGGCTTATATGTAGAGCCTAAGCATTTTTTAACTGGAGCAGTTAAACCTGGTTAAGTGAAGAAGCAGGCAACCGAAACATGACAACACGTCCGTAGGCAATATGAACTTGCAATCTATTTTTTCATAATTGTTTGTGGTGTTTGTAATAAAAGATGCGCTGACCACCAAATGAATCGTCAAGAAGCATACTTTCCTTTTCTTTGGCCACGGGTTTTTCGAGTATAACAGCTTACAATTTCCAGAAACATCAGCCTTGTTGTGCCAGCCTTGATATTCTTCACTTTTTACGCCCTTCCTCTGTCTTGAAAAAAGACCCCTCATTACAATGGCGGACTGACTGAGTTAAACTGGGCTTCATAAAAGCGACTGATGACACTCTGATCTGGACACGGGAATACATGATGATGCAAAACTTGTTTAGTACTCCACGGACTTAATAAACCATATAGTTGATTGGGTATACTAATAATCAGAGGCGGTCAAGTCAGATGGGTGGCAAGCGGGCAACCGTCCTGATATTTGCAAGAACAATCATATCGGAGGAACACAAAACAAAAACTTTCAAGTATGTTTTAAGTGTTAATTATAATGTGGCAGGTAAGAATTGAAGCCATTGTATAGTTGTTGATGCTGACCACAGAGAATTGGGCTATACGTTGAATTTGATTTCTGTCTCAACTAGTAGTCGGGCTGCTCAAACACATGGGATCCTTGTAAAGTTCAATGGAACTTGTAAAGGCTGGGTAGCCGGTATGTGATGCATTGTTATCCTCCCTTGAAGTTCAGAAGAAATTTTCGCCGGTCAATGAAGTTGCTCAAATTTATACCCATCATAATCTGATGTCGCAAGGAAGTCAAATAGTTTGTGGAATGCCCTTACCAGATCATTTTCAAAAGACTAATTTCTTTACATTACCATCTGATCCAATGGTAGTGGTTTATTTTATCTTGTAATTTTCTGACCATTTTATTAAACCCTTATTTTTTTTTTATTGAAGTATAAATTCTATTGCAAACGAAAGCTCAAAATAATGATTGCTTAGATTCTACTTACAAGTCGGTGGGAAATGTCGTTTCCGGCGGCTGTCTAAGGGATTGTGATTTTTCAAAGTTTTCTGTACGCCCCGTTCCAATAGGTGGAAGCGCTCCGCTTACTCTTTCGGGCAGAATTAGATATTCCATAGGAGTGAGAAGCGTGAGGCCGGGGGCGACAGCCCCCCAGTTAAAAATGAGGGGCGGAAGCAAGCTTCCGTCCCCCACTTTCCTGGTAAGGAAACTCCTTTTTTCACTTCCCAAATCTCAAAAATGCAAAATTTCCGGCGCGCTTGGCGCGCCGCAAAATGCAGTATAAAATGAATCATTCCTCACTCATAATTCAGTTTGGAAAACTTTTTCGGAGCCCTGTAAACGAAAAAATCGGATATTACCATATATGTGACACTACATCATCAAGATACACCGGCAGCTATATTGCTATTTTTGTAAACTGTCTTCCATAGAATTCCAAATTTTCTTTAATGAAAACTCTTGATTTTAAAATATTTTGTCTAGAAAGGACAACAAGTTTGGGAAACTTGAAATGTCAGTTCGTAGACATTAGATAACATTATGTAGCAACAATGATTCAGTCGTCGTGCAATCATTCTCAGATTTGCCACCGACATATAAAGGAAGTGCAGATTCTTCAGTAATCCTCTAACTCTTTAATTTTCCTTACAGAATACCAAGAATCCAAAGCTTTCTGCAGAACAAGCTACATATACTTGTTTTAAAGGGGCAAAAAGTTAAAGGCACGATTCGTGCGCCGCAATACGTCCCTGATACAGTGGTATACACACCACTAGTTACAACCCCGAGACCGGCTGTCTGAGGGGTCGCGATTCACGCTCTCATACACACCTATCATCAGATACCTTTCCACCCTGTCAGTTGAGTAGTCTGTGTAGACGGATTCTTTAGTTATTGAAGTGTCAAAATGTTATCAATGATCAATGTTGCAGAGCAGTGACATAGCTACAAGAAGGAGGGGCGATTGTCCCTTACTAGAAAAAGTGAAAAAATCGAAAATTTGCCATTTGAGACACCAGTCAAACACAGGGTGGCTTGCCCTCCGTCAACTTTTTTTCATAAAATTCCAAATTCTTCCTAATAAAAGCTTCATATTTGTACTTATTAGTTTTAAAAAAGCAAATTTTTCCGGGCCCGCGCGCCCTTACCTGCAACCCTTTATGCAGTAAGTGGTCCTTCATGAAGCGGTCATTGGTAAACTTTTCCGAGCCGCTACAGTGCCGTTTCACTTAAATATTCTTCGATAACGGCTTTTAATTTTTAAATATTTTGTCTAGCTTTTTGAATGTTGCCAAGAAGACACATTCCGCGCTCTTTAGATAACATTATGATACAACAACGATCTTAAGTCGAAATGCTGTCTCAGATATATGTTAACAGGAAACGGAGGTTCCACAATGGTTCCCCCCCCCCCTCCCCCCAATATTCAAATATCCTTACAGGAAACCCGGAATCTAAACTATTTCTTGAAATACAAGCTCCATATTTACAAATGTGTACAGTACAGTTCAAACTTAAGAAAAAATCAGATCTTTTCAATTTAAAAAAATGTTCTTGCTCGCAGAAAAAAAGCGAAAAATTTGGCATAAAAATGTACCTTTTGGGCAATGGGGTAGGGAGTGGTAAATGGTCAAAAATTTTTCCGCCCTCCGTCCACTTTCATATTGCTTCCTACGCCACTGAGATATTTAGACAGAGAATCACCGTAGGTCCCTTTTACCTAATTTCTTTAAGTTCAGCAGCCCCCCCCCCCCCTTTTGAAATGTCTGGATCCGCGCCTGGCCCACGCTAGTAATCCAATCTTATTTTACTTCAAGTTTTTCAGACCCACGCATTCCTTCAGTAGAATCCCTCTTTTTAAATGACTGGTCCTGTAAATTTTAATTATGCTTTCGTTCCTACGTATATCTTGATTACCTGAAATTACCACCATTCAAAAAGACCATTTGTTCTCCAAACATTGTCGACCCATCAGTTTGATGCAATAAAAACATCCTTGCAAGTGTTATAAAAAAAACGCATGAGATCGTTTTATGATCGACCGACATGATATTATTTGGATGAGGAAGGGTCATTCTACGTATTTTGTCCTTATAGAAGTGGTACACAATATTTGCTTTCATATTTATACTGGTAACATTGCAATGCAGTTGTGTATAGACTTTAAGAAAGCACTTCGACACAGGTAATCATCCTATATTATTGAAAAAGCTGTTACACTGTGGTTTTCGGTGCAAGGCGAGAGACCATGCCCGGCGTCAGGGAAGGCTGCTCCCCTCTGGGAAAAGATCCGATTTCATCGGGGGCCTTCATCCATACGATAAAAGATGTACGGCCGATTAACTTTAGTTCCCCACGGTCTTCTTGATATTACTTACCAGAAGACCATATCTTTCAAGAAACTCTCAACATTACCAATTTTTCTTACAAAACCCTAATTTTCAATACAATTTCCAGATCTTCAAACATTCTGAAAAGAAAGTAAGATAAAAAAATATAAAACCTTAACCAATTTCAGTCTTGATTATTTCCCTATGAACTTTGGGAACATCGATCTTAAAAAAAGACTTGAGTCACTTTTCCAATTCCCAGCTACATATTAGACATTTTTCAAATTTACTGCCATAGTTGTTGTAGCAGGCTGTGGCTGGAGGGTTGGCATGTTTTTTCAAGAGGCGTTAGAAGGAAATTCCTTTATAGTTGGGTGTTCCGGCAGTCACATACACTAAACATTTTCATCAATTCAGTAGATCTTGAATTTAGCCTAGAGTCGCAATAGAGTAAACAACATTAGCATTTTTCCAATTCCGTTATACAGTTTTTCCCCGAAATGGTTCAAAATCATTTTATTCAAAGGTAGTGGTACATTTAAGATTATTATTTTCTGTTCACTTGACAAGTTGCTGATTTTCCGATGGAGTGAAAATTGCACTACAATCGAAAGCTCAAAATAACAACTGCTTTGTTCCTAGTAAAGGCCTGGAAAATGGTCCAATTTTTCAACATTTTCTCTACGCTCAGGGCCAACTAACGGTGGCGCTCTGCTTAGTGTTTTAATCGAAAAGTTTACTGAACAGGACATTACTATACAGGCTTGCAAATCCTATTCCGTTTTTTATTAATGACAGGAATTAATAATTTCTGACCACTTTTCTAAATTAGCATTTTATTGCAAGCGGAAGTTCAGAACAGGATTCATTTTCAAAAAAAATTTTAAACCCTCAAACTGAAATGAAATTTTCAATGTTGCCTTACCAAAAAGCCACATTTAAAGTCCAACACTTCTCCAATATAAACTACTAATTATCAAATCTTTGTTCAAGTAAAAATGTTTTCGGGCAAATCGAAGTTCCAGTTTCGCCTAAGAGCATGGTATGTAGACCTAAAATAAAATGCGTAACCCCAAACGAAATTCAGTCGCTCATAAAACTTTTTTATTTTTATCACATGAAGAGCAGGTTCTGCAAAAATACCCTGATTGTTTTAATGGTCTTTGCAAAAAGCCGAATTTCTTCTAAAAATTTTAAATTTTCTCTAAAACAAACTCCGAATTTTTAAATATGTGATAAAAGACATCCCCAAATTTCCCAGCGCTAATTGCGCCTCAAATCCTACCAGCCACTTCCCTTGGAGAACTCATCACCTTAGTCGGGGTTTCGAAATGCTGACCCGCCCTGTTGTCCCCTCCCTTAAATAAATCCAGACCTCATCTGTATTAGGGCCTTTACTATTTCTCATGTCAATGAAATTAACAAGGCTGCACCCAGTGTGTCAACCCGTCTCTTCGCTGACGATATAACGTTTCCCTATAAAATTTAATCGAGATAGTTATTGAAACTCATAGCAAACTGAAAATTTGATTTGAGAAAATTGAAAATTTGATTTTAAATGTCCAATGTACCCTTTACATTGGGAAACCACTTTCACTTTTTCATGTGCAAGATAACACTGTACCGTGTGTTGAAAACTATAATTTTAATGATAACATTCTTAGAAAATCGTCTTCAATGAAGGACTTAAGTCAAGGCGCGGCGGAACGGAGAATATTTATTAGGTAGGATGGGGGAACTGAGTGCTAGCAAGACTATTTAAGTGAGGCTTCATCATCGGCACTGATCAAGCGCACATGAAAATGATTGACTTTCTAACCACCCCAGGTGGCACAAAATGGCATTTTACGAGTATCCCAAGCCGCATGTATCAGCCTTAAAATATAGATGTCATGTTTGCAATTTCTCACCAGCACTTCAAAACTCACCCCGCCGTCAACACTTCTAGAAGCCGCAATTTGCAATTATTTGGGGGATGATCATGAATTTAGCCTCCTCTTTTTCAATAGGGGCTTCAGTCTCCAAGCCATCGATTCCGCCTCACTACTTAGGTCTTACTGTTAGTGGAAATTAAACATGAAAGCAGAATGTGAGTAAGTTACGTTAATCTCGCTTTATCTTTTTGTCATATTATTTATATTGCTCAAGCTGGTTACATTCCACTATGGAACCCTAATGGGACCCATTTCTTGGTCCTTAAAGGGCCCATATGACTTTGCACCATAGATAGGCAAAAGGCCGTCACATGATTGGCGTATGCCCCATATAAGGGATAGTGCCGGGCTTAAGAAGGTTTTGCCAGCTGCTAATACGGCAATTCAAATTTACTCCTCGTTTATTTACTCATGCTTTCCTATGCTATTGGTGTCTAGAGCATGGCAGCATGTGGTAATGTTCGTAAACCTCTTCATTCTTTGCAAGTGGCGTAGCCACGGGGGGGGGGGGGGCGACCTTGCAATGCAAAAAACACCTAAAAATAGCGGGGTTTTCTCTCTATCCTTAGACTTTTCCCTCATATGCCGTGCCCCAACCCCCTGACACCAACCGCCCCCCATGACACGATACTGGCTACTCAAATGGTCTTTGCTAATTACTAGTTAAGGATCTAACAAAAACTGAATCCAGTGGCGGAGCTGCCATATGGTCGGGGGGGGGGGCGAACGCCCCCCTAACGGACCAAAATCGACTGCCGGTGCCCTTTTTAGGTTTTCAACATACTTTAATCTTGTACCATTATTGGCAAAAGACATAATTTAATTGCGTTGTTTTAAGGCCCAGGTAACAAAATGCTCAATCAGCCACCAGTAACTGTACTATCTGCACTTTATTCCAATGAAGAAGATCATCTTCTGTTATATAGGGAGAGGTTTTGCCGAAACGTACCTTCATGCTTTATATGCACTAATGTGCTAAGTTAATTGCTTCCACACCAAGCGTGATTATAAGTTCACAAAATACGTACCAGACTGATTAAATTTACCCTCAAGGCCAATAAAAGATGTTGCAAATGGCGCAACAATAATTGTAGCGCAAATAGATGATGACGGGGAAAATTGTCAACATAGACAATAAAAAGGATTTATAAAGATACCAAAATAGCTTTCACAACATTTTTCAAAATCATTTGAAGAGAATATTTAGGTTAAGATAAAATAAAACTGTTATCAAAGTGGTAATGGTTTAGGAGTTTTAATGAGCAGTTTCTATTTTGCTATTCTTCAAGTAACCATTCTCATGATAAATGACTATTTCTGACACTGCATGATAATCCCATGAAAATGCTTATTTCTGTACTTTCATGGTCTCAAAAGCCAGAAAATTGCATCTAATAAGCCTTGGTTTAGACTACTTTTATTTGTTTTGAAATCGGTATCTAGAGAGTTAAACAGACCAATTTGTCTTGGCTATTTCTTGCAATGTACTTGATTAATGGCTATTTCAGAGTGGTCACATGATGTAAATTACGTCAATTCATGTTTCTTCGTGTACTTATCTTGATTTCCAGATACAAAAAATGTACACCTAAATGTACGATTGCTTAATTGCTATTTGGCTCTAGCAGGTTTAATCTTTATCTTAACAAAGTAGCCCGTTATTACATTAAAATCTTAAATCGAGACCTGACAATAACACAAAGTATAATGACAGCTTTCTTACTAGAATGTGAAAGAAAGGGATAGAAACAAAACATGGGCGTCCGCAGGTAGGGGCAAGGGGGGACTTGCCCTCCCCTGGAAAATAAAAAACCTGAAAAAACGAAGAAAACATAATAAAGACGAAGAGAAATTAACATCAACATTTACTAACAATTCACTCAGTGTTTTCCCTATTTATATTCGGTAAATATGCTTTAGAAATGCCATTTCCAGCGATCTGAGAGGCATTTGGGGCCAAAAATTTTCTTGCGTTCCGCGCTAACTCATGGTGGCGCGGAGCTTTTCCCCCTGAAAGAATTTTTCCCCAGTCCCGAATATTCTTCTGCGGAGGCCCATCGATAGAAAATTTAAACATGTTTTAATCGAAAAACTTGCTGAGGAAAAATGGCAAAGTAATTTTCTACCACATGCGGAAAATCAAATGGAAAGTCTGAAAAGCCGTGGCTTCGATCGTGCTGAGGCTAAGAGTATTTACTCCTTCGAGGTGCCCCTGCAGACCATTTTCGCCCCCTCTGACCGAAATCCCTATCTCCGCCACTGACTGAATTTCAAAGTACATGTTTAAAGTCAATCAGGTCTACGTCCTGGATTGGAATCTTTTTAATACGTAACGGGATATGATTGTATTAAAATATTGAAATTATTTGCTACTACGACTGTTGTCTTATTAACCATCAAATGTAATCCAAATTCCAATGCACATTCGAATTCTTTCCAGTAGTAAGTCATTGTTGATTACATGGTTAATCAATCCTTTGAAATTATTGTTTGGTTTTTACATATATTTTATCTTTATGTAAAAACAATGCACCTCCTTCCGAAATAGTCCAAAATCATTCCCGGCTACATAGCATTTTACTTCCAAGTTTACTTCCAAGGTGTTTAATATAGCTCTCTACTCTGACAAACCTAGTTTTTGTTTTCTTCATTTATTATCTCTGTTTTTGTTTTCAATACTATAATAGCTTTGATGGACGCTCTTTTTTTGTTCCCTTCATATGTATAAATATCTTGACATTCTTCGTTGATATTTTGTCAACAGTGCGTTTTGTACATAGGGCTCACTCCATCACAAGTAGGCTACTAAAATGTTCCAAAAGCAATCTTCTTTTTCTTCTTCAAGACGGTGAGACATCCAAAAGGACATTTATACACCGCGTACGTGCCGTGTGATCAGTCAGGCCCTCAAAGAGTTCATAATGAAATCCACTGGCTTTGGGTGACTTATGGCCCCCGCAATAAGACTCTCTGGGAGTTTATTCCAATCCCGAATAGTATTAGGGACAAAACTGTACTTAAAACAATTAGTCCTAGCAGAGGGGGGGGGGGGGCGAAAGTGCAAAGCATGCATGTTACGAGAACAACGCGAAGGTTTACACAGATTAGACAGAGGGATGTTAGCTTGGCCATAAATACCTTTGGCAAAAATTATAAGTCTGCAACGTTTCCGGCGGTCAGACTGAGTATCTAGACCTAGATCTTTGAGGAGTGCGGTCATAGAGCCAACTTCTCGGGAGTACTCGCTGGATATAAACATGGCAGATCTTTTTTGTACTCCCTCCAATCTATCTTGGAGTGAAATCTGATGTGGATCCCAGACCGTCGGAACAAGCATACTCCAACATTGGCCTGGCTCAATTACCTGTTGATTGTCTCCAGCGGCCTACTCGTAGAACCCGTTTAATGCATGACCTTCATGTCTGTCTCCCACATACTAGTACTAACTGTTATAAATTTAGCTTCCTGCCTCGAACCATTAAGGATTGGAATCATCTCCCCCTGAATGTAATGAGGGTTGCCTCTGTCCATAAGGACCCTATCACCTATATTACTGGGCATATTTAGCCTCTCGACGCATGCGTGGTGAAAGAATGTCCTTTGGATGTGTCACCTTTATTGAAGAAGAAGAAGAAGAAGAAGAAGAAGAAGAAGAAGAAGAAGAAGAAGAAGAAGAAGAAGAAGAAGAAGAAGAAGAAGAAGAAGAAGAAGAAGAAGAAGAAGAAGAAGAAGAAGAAGAAGAAGAAGAAGAAGAAGAAGAAGAAGAAGAAGAAGAAGAAGAAGAAGAAGAAGAAGAAGAAGAAGAAGAAGAAGAAGAAGAAGAAGAAGAAGAAGAAGAAGAAGAAGAAGAAGAAGAAGAAGAAGAAGAAGAAGAAGAAGAAGAAGAAGAAGAAGAAGAAGAAGAAGAAGAAGAAGAAGAAGAAGAAGAAGAAGAAGAAGAAGAAGAAGAAGAAGAAGAAGAAGAAGAAGAAGAAGAAGAAGAAGAAGAAGAAGAAGAAGAAGAAGAAGAAGAAGAAGAAGAAGAAGAAGAAGAAGAAGAAGAAGAAGAAGAAGAAGAAGAAGAAGAAGAAGAAGAAGAAGAAGAAGAAGAAGAAGAAGAAGAAGAAGAAGAAGAAGAAGAAGAAGAAGAAGAAGAAGAAGAAGAAGAAGAAGAAGTAAACCTTAATAGGCCGCCAATTTGACATCTTTGGAACAAAATGAGAGGTTCCTGCGTAATAGGCCTAAGATCTTATTTCCATTATTACAAACAAGTTGGATATGTTTGCTCCAGCTGAGATTCTTAGTGATAGTCACGCCCAGATACTTAATTGAATCAACCCTCGTCAGATTAGCCCCATTAAGAGTATAATTATAGATTATTGGGTTATGCTTCCTAGTAACAGACAGTAGCAATATATTAATTGAAACTCTCCAACTTAATCTGCAAGTCAAATTTTCTCTCAAAAAGTGTGACTTGCAGGTATAGGAGAATCCACCACCGACACCACCCGTCCTCCTAGGCGCTCTGTCCTGTGTGAAGGTTATTTAAGGTCAAGAGCAGTCCTCGATCCAAACTTATTTTGAAGCAAGAGCTAGTCTCATATCACAATTTTCTCTTTATTTATCTTCCATCCTATTTTTATACTTCAATATTGCATAGTCAGGGTAAACCAAGCAGTATATTTCACATTCGAAGAGAAAAAACTGTTTTCACGTAACTCTCAATGTTACTAATCATGAAACAGGACAGTTTACTACACAACTTCAAGTTGGGGTGACGACTGTTCCTAATTGGCCCTTTTTAAGCAAGACGTAGAAAGTTTATTCTTTGTTGTGTGCTGCGCTGTTTACTTGGAAATGGGTAATTGATCACATGCTATCACATAGTACAGCTAGCTACCGAGCTGAAGGCAGCAGGCAATCTAGCAGGCAAAACTGTGTACAAAAGTATACTGTACATATATAAATGCACAGGGTCACGTGTGTTGAGCGAATTCACGCAAAGTGCAGTATATCGACAGTGGAGTAACGTTCGTAGGCTGATTTTCCGGCCGTTTCAGTTGAATTTAATGTGATGTAATCGATTGGGGTAAATCGTAAAGAAAGGATGTGGGGAATTATGCAAAATCATCATTTAATTGCTTGCGAAAATTATTGGTCCCCGGTCAGAGTCATTTCCTCTTTAGCACAGCAATACATGTTTGGGAGAAGGAGGGACATATCGATACTTTCGATTCAAAATATGATCATAACCTAAGGTGAATAATGCGGGCGGGTCTGTGGGTGCGATGGGGTGTAGTTGACCAGCATCCGTCTCAACGGTACCGTAAGCAACTTTCTCTCAATGAGAGGGGAAGTATGCTGATTGATCGCCGACCTAAGGAAGGGGTGTAAGGAGAGAGACCCTCTCCTTTGAAAAATTTTGGGCTTTTCACGAACCCTAGCTAGATGCAAAATGATGCAAGATTTTTCGATTTTGACAGACATAGTCTTGAAAATTGAATTGCTGAAGATAACCTATTTCTGAATGAAGCGGACCAGAGCTTTATATAGCTTGAAGGTGGAGGGTGAGGTTCACCGATTGTCTAGGACACGGGTCTGTGGGTGTGGGGTGTCGGGTTAGACATAAGGTTCACCGATGACATACTAAGAAGGTTTTCTCTCAAGGTATCAGGCATTGAGTATGCCGTGTCGGGACAGATACCCCCAGACAAATACCCCCGGACGTACACCCCCTGGATAATAACCCCCTCCCCCGACGATTACCACCCGAACAATTATTTCCCGGAAAACCACCCCCTCGGACAACCCCCCCCCCCCGACAATTACCAACAGGACAAATACCTCCCGGACAAATCTCACCAGGACAACTGCCCACCCGTACAACTACCCCTGCAGACGAATACCCCCAAACAAATACCCCCGGACAAATACCCCCAGTGAATACCCTCTCGATAAATGCCCTTAAATATATATCTAAAGCTCTTGACTCGGAAACGTGACCTTATATTCAAAGAGTTATGTCAAACTGCTACATAGATATCTCGTTTGATTTTATGACCACCAACTGATTACAAAAGGGTTCTACTTTACGATTTTAAATTTTTCGCTAACAAATTTACCCCTTAAATAGCCAGGGAACAAGTGTTTGTACCACGTGACCACAACAAACACAATGGCAATTGTCAATATTCTTGAACTTTGAAATATGATATCCTCAAAAATGGAAATCACACTGTGTGATTTCCATTTTTGAGGATATCATATTGAGGATATCATATATACATTATTTAACTGAGAAGTGATTATTTTTGGCCAAATTTGAGTATTTGAATTATTCGTTTTCCGTATTAGGTTTCGAGATATTCATATTTTGGTTCGAAAGCAGCAATCTGGAGTTCCTACGAAATATTTAGGATAAGCCACCCGTCACTTAATATATTTAACGTACACCGGTAAATTTCAAATTATACTCAGTTCAAATAGTTAATGGAGATTTTCTCCTTGACATTCAATCACTTTTTATCGTTTTTAAAACAATTTTAATAGCCAGCAGGCATGACATAAAAAGGCTGAAACTAGCAGGCAAAACTTTACACGTTATATGTACGGGCACCTTTAAAGCTCTTCACTCGGAAACGTGACCTTATATTCAAAGAGTTATGTAAAAGTGATACATAGATATCTCGTTTTGATTTTACCACCAACTGATTACAAAAAGGTTCTACTTTACGATTTTAAAATTTTCACTCACAAATTTACCCCTTAAATAGCCAGGGAACAAGTGTTTGTACCACGTGACCACAACAAACACAATGGCAATTGTCAATATTCTTCAACTTTGGAATATGATATCCTCAAAAATGGACATCGCAACTATGTGATTTAACTTCAAAAACATTATTTCACTGATAAGTGATAACATAGGCTAAATTTTATTATGTTAATGATTCGTTTTCCGTATTCAGTTTCGAGATATTTATATTTTGGTTCGAAAGCAGCAATTTGGAGTTCCTACGAAATATTTAGGATAAGCCACCCGTCACTTAATATATTTAACGTACACCGGTAAATTTCAAATTATACTCAGTTCAAATAGTTAATGGAGATTGTCTCCTTGACGTTCAATCACTTTTTATCGTTTTCAAAACAATTTTAATAGACAGCAGGCATGACATAAAAAGGCTGAAACTAGCAGGCAAAACTTTACACGTTATATGTACGGGCACCTTTAAAGCTCTTCACTCGGAAACGTGACCTTATATTCAAAGAGTTATGTAAAAGTGATACATAGATATCTCGTTTTGATTTTACCACCAACTGATTACAAAAAGGTTCTACTTTACGATTTTAAAATTTTCACTCACAAATTCACCTCTTAAATAGCCAGCCGACAAGTGTTTGTACCACGTGACCACAACAAAATTAATGTCAATTTTTAATATTCTTCAACTTTGAAATATGATATCCTCAAAAATGGACATCGCAACTATGTGATTTAACTTCAAAAACATTATTTCACTGAAAAGTGATAACATAGGCTAAATTTTATTAGGTTCATTATTCGTTTTCCGTATTCAGTTTCGAGATATTTATATTTTGGTTCGAAATGAGCAATCTGGAGTTCCTACGAAATATTTAGGGTAAGTCACGCATCACTTAATATATTTAACCTACACCCGTAAATTTCAAATTATTCACAGTTGTAATAGTTAATGCAGATGCTCTC
This sequence comes from Holothuria scabra, assembly GCA_037179385.1. Lineage (NCBI taxonomy): Eukaryota > Metazoa > Echinodermata > Holothuroidea > Aspidochirotida > Holothuriidae > Holothuria > Holothuria scabra. Next base: position 45,754,273 of record CM074181.1, on the reverse strand, counting down.
CTTGACATTCAATCACTTTTTATCGTTTTCAAAACAATTTTAATAGCCAGCAGGCATGACATAACAAGGCTGAAACTAGCAGGCAAAACTTTACACGTTATATGTACGGGCACCTTTAAAGCTCTTCACTCGGAAACGTGACCTTATATTCAAAGAGTTATGTAAAAGTGATACATAGATATCTCGTTTTGATTTTACCACCAACTGATTACAAAAAGGTTCTACTTTCCGATTTTAAATTTTTCGCTCACAAATTTACCCCTTAAATAGTCAGCCGACAAGTGTTTGTACCACGTGACCACAACAAAAACAATGGCAAATTTTAATATCCTTCAACTTTGAAATATGATATCCTCAAAAATGGACATCGCAACTATGTGATTTAACTTCAAAAACATTATTTCACTGATAAGTGATAACATAGGCTCAATTTTATTATGTTAATGATTCGTTTTCCGTTTTCAGTTTCGAGATATTTATATTTTGGTTCGAAATGAGCAATCTGGAGTTCCTACGAAATATTTAGGGTAAGTCACGCATCACTTAATATATTTAACCTACACCGGTAAATTTCAAATTATACACAGTTGCAATAGTTACTGCAGATACTCTCCTTGACATTCAATCACTTTTATGGTTTTCAAAACAACTTTAATAGGCAGCTGCCATGACATTAAAGAGGCTGAAACTAGCAGGCAAAACTTTACACGTTATATGTAAGTGCACCTCCAAAGCTCTTCACTCGGAAACGTGACCTTATATTCAAAGAGTTATGTAAAAGTGATACATAGATATCTCGTTTTGATTTTACCACCAACTGTTTACAAAAAGGTTCTACTTTACGATTTTAATTTTTTCGTTCACAAATTTACCCCTTAAATAGTCAGCCGACAAGTGTTTCTACCACGTGACCACAACAAAAACAATGGCAATTTTTTAATATTCTTCAACTTTGAAATATGATATCCTCAAAAATGGACATCGCAACTATGTGATTTAACTTCAAAAACATTATTTCACTGATAAGTGATAACATAGGCTAAATTTTATTAGGTTAATGATTCGTTTTCCGTATTTAGTTTCGAGATATTTATATTTTGGTTCGAAATGAGCAATCTGGAGTTCCTACGAAATATTTAGAGTAAGTCACGCATCACTTAATATATGTAACCTACACCGGTAAATTTCAAATTATACACAGTTGTAATAGTTAATGAAGATACTCTCCTTGACATTCAATCACTTTTTATCGTTTTCAAAACAATTTTAATAGCCAGCAGGCATGACATAAAAAGGCTGAAACTAGCAGGCAAAACTTTACACGTTATATGTACGGGCACCTTTAAAGCTCTTCACTCGGAAACGTGACCTTATATTCAAAGAGTTATGTAAAAGTGATACATAGATATCTCGTTTTGATTTTACCACCAACTGATTACAAAAAGGTTCTACTTTCCGATTTTAAATTTTTCGCTCACAAATTTACCCCTTAAATAGTCAGCTGACAAGTGTTTGTACCACGTGACCACAACAAAAACAATGGCAAATTTTAATATCCTTCAACTTTGAAATATGATATCCTCAAAAATGGACATCGCAACTATGTGATTTAACTTCAAAAACATTATTTCACTGATAAGTGATAACATAGGCTCAATTTTATTATGTTAATGATTCGTTTTCCATATTCAGTTTCGAGATATTTATATTTTGGTTCGAAATGAGCAATCTGGAGTTCCTACGAAATATTTAGGGTAAGTCACGCATCACTTAATATATTTAACCTACACCGGTAAATTTCAAATTATACACAGTTGCAATAGTTACTGCAGATACTCTCCTTGACATTCAATCACTTTTATGGTTTTCAAAACAACTTTAATAGGCAGCTGCCATGACATTAAAGAGGCTGAAACTAGCAGGCAAAACTTTACACGTTATATGTACGGGCACCTCCAAAGCTCTTCACTCGGAAACGTGACCTTATATTCAAAGAGTTATGTAAAAGTGATACATAGATATCTCGTTTTGATTTTACCACCAACTGTTTACAAAAAGGTTCTACTTTACGATTTTAATTTTTTCGTTCACAAATTTACCCCTTAAATAGTCAGCCGACAAGTGTTTCTACCACGTGACCACAACAAAAACAATGGCAATTTTTTAATATTCTTCAACTTTGAAATATGATATCCTCAAAAATGGACATCGCAACTATGTGATTTAACTTCAAAAACATTATTTCACTGATAAGTGATAACATAGGCTAAATTTTATTAGGTTAATGATTCGTTTTCCGTATTTAGTTTCGAGATATTTATATTTTGGTTCGAAATGAGCAATCTGGAGTTCCTACGAAATATTTAGAGTAAGTCACGCATCACTTAATATATGTAACCTACACCGGTAAATTTCAAATTATACACAGTTGTAATAGTTAATGAAGATACTCTCCTTGACATTCAATCACTTTTTATCGTTTTCAAAACAATTTTAATAGCCAGCAGGCATGACATAAAAAGGCTGAAACTAGCAGGCAAAACTTTACACGTTATATGTACGGGCACCTTTAAAGCTCTTCACTCGGAAACGTGACCTTATATTCAAAGAGTTATGTAAAAGTGATACATAGATATCTCGTCTTGATTTTACCACCAACTGATTACAAAAAGGTTCTACTTTACGATTTTGAATTTTTGGTTCACAAATTTACCCCTTAAATAGTCAGCCGACAAGTGTTTGTACCACGTGACCACAACAAAAACAATGGCAATTTTTTAATATTCTTCAACTTTGAAATATGATATCCTCAAAAATGGACATCGCAACTATGTGATTTAACTTCAAAAACATTATTTCACTGATAAGTGATAACATAGGCTAAATTTTATTAGGTTAATGATTCGTTTTCCGTATTTAGTTTCGAGATATTTATATTTTGGTTCGAAATGAGCAATCTGGAGTTCCTACGAAATATTTAGAGTAAGTCACGCATCACTTAATATATGTAACCTACACCCGTAAATTTCAAATTATACACAGTTGTAATAGTTAATGCAGATACTCTCCTTGACATTCAATCACTTTTTATCATTTTCAAAACAATTTTAATAGCCAGCAGGCATGACATAAAAAGGCTGAAACTAGCAGGCAAAACTTTACACGTTATATGTACGGGCACCTTTAAAGCTCTTCACTCGGAAACGTGACCTTATATTCAAAGAGTTATGTAAAAGTGATACATAGATATCTCGTCTTGATTTTACCACCAACTGTTTACAAAAAGGTTCTACTTTACGATTTTAATTTTTTCGCTCACAAATTTACCCCTTAAATAGTCAGCCGACAAGTGTTTCTACCACGTGACCACAACAAAAACAATGGCAATTTTTTAATATTCTTCAACTTTGAAATATAATATCCTCAAAAATGGACATCGCAACTATGAGATTTAACCCCAAAAACATTTTTTCACTGATAAGTGATAACATAAGCTAAATTTTATTAGGTTAATGATTCGTTTTCCGTATTCAGTTTCGAGATATTTATATTTTGGTTCGAAATGAGCAATCTGGAGTTCCTACGAAATATTTAGGGTAAGTCACGCATCACTTAATATATTTAACCTACACCCGTAAATTTCAAATTATACACAGTTGTAATAGTTAATGCAGATACTCTCCTTGACATTCAATCACTTTTTATCGTTTTCAAAACAATTTTAATAGCCAGCAGGCATGACATAAAAAGGCTGAAACTAGCAGGCAAAACTTTACACGTTATATGTACGGGCACCTTTAAAGCTCTTCACTCGGAAACGTGACCTTATATTCAAAGAGTTATGTAAAAGTGATACATAGATATCTCGTCTTGATTTTACCACCAACTGTTTACAAAAAGGTTCTACTTTACGATTTTAAATTTTTCGCTCACAAATTTACCCCTTAAATAGTCAGCCGACAAGTGTTTCTACCACGTGACCACAGCAAAAACAATGGCAATTTTTTAATATTCTTCAACTTTGAAATATGATATCCTCAAAAATGGACATCGCAACTATGAGATTTAACCTCAAAAACATTTTTTCACTGATAAGTGATAACATAAGCTAAATTTTATTAGGTTAATGATTCGTTTTCCGTATTCAGTTTCGAGATATTTATATTTTGGTTCGAAATGAGCAATCCGGAGTTCCTACGAAATATTTAGGGTAAGTCACGCATCACTTAATATATTTAACCTACACCCGTAAATTTCAAATTATACACAGTTGTAATAGTTAATGCAGATACTCTCCTTGACATTCAATCACTTTTTATCGTTTTCAAAACAATTTTAATAGCCAGCAGGCATGACATAAAAAGGCTGAAACTAGCAGGCAAAACTTTACACGTTATATGTACGGGCACCTTTAAAGCTCTTCACTCGGAAACGTGACCTTATATTCAAAGAGTTATGTAAAAGTGATACATAGATATCTCGTTTTGATTTTACCACCAACTGATTACAAAAAGGTTCTACTTTACGATTTTAAATTTTTCGTTCACAAATTTACCCCTTAAATAGTCAGCCGACAAGTGTTTGTACCACGTGACCACAACAAAACAATGGCAATTTTTTAATATTCTTCAACTTTGAAATATGATATCCTCAAAAATGGACATCGCAACTATGTGATTTAACTTCAAAAACATTATCTCACTGATAAGTGATAACATAGGCTAAATTTTATTAGGTTAATGATTCGTTTTCCGTATTTAGTTTCGAGATATTTATATTTTGGTTCGAAATGAGCAATCTGGAGTTCCTACGAAATATTTAGAGTAAGTCACGCATCACTTAATATATGTAACCTACACCGGTAAATTTCAAATTATACACAGTTGTAATAGTTAATGAAGATACTCTCCTTGACATTCAATCACTTTTTATCGTTTTCAAAACAATTTTAATAGCCAGCAGGCATGACATAAAAAGGCTGAAACTAGCAGGCAAAACTTTACACGTTATATGTACGGGCACCTTTAAAGCTCTTCACTCGGAAACGTGACCTTATATTCAAAGAGTTATGTAAAAGTGATACATAGATATCTTGTCTTGATTTTAGCACCAACTGATTGCAAAAAGGTTCTACTTTACGATTTTAAATTTTTCGCTCACAAATTTACCCCTTAAATAGTCAGCCGACAAGTGTTTGTACCACGTGACCACAACAAAAACAATGGCAATTTTTAATATTCTTCAACTTTGAAATATGATATCCTCAAAAATGGACATCGCAACTATGAGATTTAACCTCAAAAACATTTTTTCACTGATAAGTGATAACATAAGCTAAATTTTATTAGGTTAATGATTCGTTTTCCGTATTCAGTTTCGAGATATTTATATTTTGGTTCGAAATGAGCAATCTGGAGTTCCTACGAAATATTTAGGGTAAGTCACGCATCACTTAATATATTTAACCTACACCCGTAAATTTCAAATTATACACAGTTGTAATAGTTAATGCAGATACTCTCCTTGACATTCAATCACTTTTTATCGTTTTCAAAACAATTTTAATAGCCAGCAGGCATGACATAAAGAGGCTGAAACTAGCAGGCAAAACTTTACACGTTATATGTACGGGCTCCTTTAAAGCTCTTCACTCGGAAACGTGACCTTATATTCAAAGAGTTATGTAAAAGTGATACATAGATATCTCGTTTTGATTTTACCACCAACTGTTTACAAAAAGGTTCTACTTTACGATTTTAAATTTTTCGTTCACAAATTTACCCCTTAAATAGTCAGCCGACAAGTGTTTGTACCACGTGACCACAACAAAAACAATGGCAATTTTTTAATATTCTTCAACTTTGAAATATGATATCCTCAAAAATGGACATCGCAACTATGTGATTTAACTTCAAAAACATTATTTCACTGATAAGTGATAACATAGGCTAAATTTTATTAGGTTAATGATTCGTTTTCCGTATTTAGTTTCGAGATATTTATATTTTGGTTCGAAATGAGCAATCTGGAGTTCCTACGAAATATTTAGAGTAAGTCACGCATCCCTTAATATATTTAACCTACACCGGTAAATTTCAAATTATACACAGTTGTAATAGTTAATGAAGATACTCTCCTTGACATTCAATCACTTTTTATCGTTTTCAAAACAATTTTAATAGCCAGCAGGCATGACATAAAAAGGCTGAAACTAGCAGGCAAAACTTTACACGTTATATGTACGGGCACCTTTAAAGCTCTTCACTCGGAAACGTGACCTTATATTCAAAGAGTTATGTAAAAGTGATACATAGATATCTCGTTTTGATTTTACCACCAACTGATTACAAAAAGGTTCTACTTTACGATTTTAATTTTTTCGCTCACAAATTTACCCCTTAAATAGTCAGCCGACAAGTGTTTGTACCACGTGACCACAACAAAAACAATGGCAATTTTTAATATCCATCAACTTTGAAATATGATATCCTCAAAAATGGACATCGCAACTATGTGATTTAACTTCAAAAACATTATTTCACTGATAAGTGATAACATAAGCTAAATTTTATTAGGTTAATGATTCGTTTTCCGTATTTAGTTTCGAGATATTTATATTTTGGTTCGAAATGAGCAATCTGGAGTTCCTACGAAATATTTAGGGTAAGTCACGCATCACTTAATATATGTAACCTACACCGGTAGATTTCAAATTATACACAGTTGTAATAGTTAATGCAGATACTCTCCTTGACATTCAATCACTTTTTATCATTTTCAAAACAATTTTAATAGCCAGCAGGCATGACATAAAAAGGCTGAAACTAGCAGGCAAAACTTTACACGTTATATGTACGGGCACCTTTAAAGCTCTTCACTCGGAAACGTGACCTTATATTCAAAGAGTTATGTAAAAGTGATACATAGATATCTCGTTTTGATTTTACCACCAACTGTTTACAAAAAGGTTCTACTTTACGATTTTAATTTTTTCACTCACAAATTTACCCCTTAAATAGTCAGCCGACAAGTGTTTGTACCACGTGACCACAACAAATACGATAGCAATTTTTAATATTCTTCAACTTTTAAATATGATATCCTCTAAAATGAAATTCCCAAGTATTTGATGTAAATTCAAAAACATTATTACACTGATGGGTAGTTCCTTTGGCCAAATTTTAATTTATTTTATATTCGTTTTCCGTAGTAAATAACGACATATTGATATTTTCGTTCGATACATGCAATTTGGAGTTCCTACGAAATATTTAGGGTAAGTCATCCGTCACTTAATATATCTAACCTACACCAGTAAATTTCAAATTATACCCAGTTGCAATAGTTAATGCAGATACTCTCCTTGACATTCAATCAGTTTTAATTGTTTTCAAAACAATGTTAATAGCCAGCAGGCATGATATAAAAAGACTGAAACTAGCAGGCAAAACTTTACACGTTATTTGTACGGGCGCATTTGAAGCTCTAGACACAGAGACTTGACATTATGTTCAAAGTGTAATTTGGAAGAGATAGATTAATACCTCGGTTTGATTTTACCACCAACTGATTACAAAAAGTTTCTAATTCACGATTTTCGCTCACAAATTTACCCCTTGAATAGCCAACCGACGGGTGATTGTACCACGTGACCATATTGTAAAATTGTTACCTTGTTCAAGTTTTGTTTCATTATGTTATCTCTTCCCGTATTAAATTAAGAGGAATTAGATATTTTCTTTCTAGAGGCACAATTTGGAGTTCACACGAAATATTTAGGGTAAGGCATCCGTCAATTAATATATCTAACCTAGAACATTCAATTTTAGACATAATCTAATTCTAATAGTTAAATAACTTACTTTTCTCGACATTCGATCAGTTTTCAAAACAATTTTATTAGCTAGCAGGCATGTTATACAAAGGATGAAACTAGCAGGCAAAATTTGCACGGTATTTGTATGGGCGCTTCCGAAACTCTAGACTCGACAACGTGACCTAATTTTTAAAGTGTAATTTCGAATTGATACATCAATATATCAGTTTAATATTACCATCAACTGATTACAAAAGGGTTCTTCTTTATGATTTTAAATTTTACGCTCACAAATTTACCCCTTGAATAGCCAACCGACGGGTGATTGTACCACGTGACCACAACAAAAAAGATTGCAATTTTAAATATTCCTCAACTTTGAAATATAATATCCTCTAAAATGAAGATCATAATTATTTTATTTAACTGTTAAACATTGTCACATTGTAAATTTGTTACCTTGTTCAAGCTTTGTTTCATTATGTTATCGCTTCCCGTATTAAATTACGTAATATCGTGACCTAATTTTCAAAGGTTATTTTATATATTTATTTTATTTATTTGTAATACAAAGATGTCCCGGTTTTATTTAACCAAGCAGTGATTGCAAAAGGGTTGTAGGTCATTATATAAAATATTTTGCCCACAAATTTATCCTTTAAATAGCTAATCTAGGAAAAAGTGTACCACATGATCATAGTTCAAATATGGGCGATTTTTGAAAATCTTTAAATTTGAAATATAATATCTCCTAAAAAGAAGATCGCAAGTATGCCATATTTTTATTTTCTCCGTTTATTTCGTTAATCGATGTTCATACATTACATGCAATTGTCCTTCTTCAAAAGTTGTTAATCCTATTACAATATCTAAATGGTAAACATAAAATATACATATTCACATGAATTCAGCTAAAAGTAACACTTTTAATCACCTCGACGCACGGTAATTATTTTCATCCATCTCGCATTTGTAATTATATCCTCGTTATAAACCTACAAAAACTGTTGCATTATTTCATCTCAATATACCAGATTAGTAATTAATTCCATGTAAAAATTGAGAACGTGACACCCCGCAACTAAAGGGCACGAAACTGTAGAAATTCCTCACAAAAAAGACATTCTTTGTATAGCATAGTTCAAATAAGAGAGAACACCAGTAATTGATCATCAAAATAATTTCCTCTAAATAATGAAGGATAACAAAAATAAATACAAAAATGTTGACCGAGGGAGCATTTAATCGGAAGGAAAGAGCATTAACAAGTTATTGGTATCTCTTTTCGAGAAACAGCTGGGTTATGAATATATATAAATTTCATTTTTTAAATTAAAGCATAAATGAAAGTTAACTTTATAGTAGAGACTGTTTACATCATTTATTACGGAATTAAGTTTACAGCAATAAATAAAATTTTTACAGTTCAAAAAATTGTACTGGTGAGGCAGGAGAAGCTTAAATCCAAAAGAGATGTTGTTCAGTGTGTAACAAGAAGGAGGAAGTGAACCGACGACTCCAAAATAAGAGATCCACAGTTTCGGCTTCAGTTTTTAGATGTTCATGTAGGAGATGTAATTTTATTCATAGCAAACATCAGTTTGTTTGTGGCAAGGAGTCTGTGCAAAAAGCGAAACTGAAAATTTTGTGCCAGTCATCCTCTGTGAAGTATAGCGTAGCATTCCATTGAAAAATACATCTAAATGGCAAAAACGATTTTATCATTGAGCTCACAATACGAAACGTACGTGTACCGAGGATGACTACAATAGCGCTAAACATAGAATCAGAGTTTTCTTTTTTGGAGGGGTTTACTTTCTATTCCACTGTGATTGAGGCAAACAATCCGGTAAAATAGTCAAAGTGCAACATCTTATATTAACTTTGTTATAGGAAAATCGACATATGAAACGAAACTGAGGTTACCGTCATGTAGGTCCTTGACATACAACTGAAACACCAGAACTGTGAAGTTTTTAATTATGTAAAATTTTATCATCGACTTTCTTTCAGAGAAACTGATTACCGTAATTATTAATAGGAGATTATTAAAGTAGTATGGTGAAAACTGGAAGGCCCAGTGATTGCATCTGCCAGGACTGAGCCTATACACCACATTAAAAAATTACAAACCAAATTCTGTTTAAGAAAGGAGTTTCTTTCTTTCTTTCTTCCCTGTTCAGCTTTTTTCATAATAATATCTGACATATCGAAAGCACGTTGGAAAGCAAGTATATATGTTCTGCAATGCATGTGACTGCATTTGAAAATGGTCAGTTATCACTAGAAAAACTTGCATTTTCAGAGTTAACACCCAAAGAAACATTTTGGGTAGTATCTTGTTGGAATAACAAATAAAATAATTTATTATACAAAAACATAGGACCTCATAAATCCATTTTGAAATTAAAGTAGCCTAGTTAGGTTCCAAAATAAAAGGAAATATAACCACTGTGTTTAGAAGAGAGATGCATATATCTGACAGTCAAGCTACCGTACTACAGGGTACTTCAGAAGAAATTCTTACTGTCAAAAAAATCAAAGCTTGAGAACTTTGTGAACAATTACAGTAAGTACAGCACCCTCCTCTAACACTGTGACAAAGATATCACACTTCCACTGCAGAAAGGCAAGGGAAGGCTGGCGTACAATATCCCCATCCATTTTTATTTGGTTAGAGGGCAAAACAATTCCATGCTAAAATCTTGAATCACCTTTTGTGTTTTGGCAATTTATTTTGCCATAAGTGTTCAGTAAAACCAGGAGCGCCAGAGAGGTGCTAAGGGGAGCCAAGTTGAACAGGGGATGCATCTCTCAGTTATGGTGGATGGTCCCCACTGTATAAACATTTTCCATTCTTTTCAAGGGAGCATAGATGGGTATGTTATTTGTTGTTCAGAAAGTGACAGGTAGCTCCAATGGTGTACTTCCTTGTGTATCTTAAAGGAAGTGCAATTATTTTTTTTTTTATAAAAACCACAAAACTTTAAATTTAATTTTAAAATCCAGATCAACATTATATTGAAAATCCAAATTTTTAATCTTTCTTTCGTAACATTTTATTTAAAAATTCTCAGAAAAATCTCTGGGTTTGGCCATAGATTTGGATTGCTTATGCCTCTTATGAAGGATTTCATCATTCCCTTGGAAAGAGACTGGCACCATACCAGATGCTGTGACTTCTTATATCACATACTACAATGATATAATCATGGGTGGAAAAAGTTGGGAAGCTGAGAATCTCCTTTCCAGGAAATTTGGACATCTGTAGGGTAATTTCCCTTTTCTGTACATGAAAATACAGGGAGAATTGTGGGAAATTTCACTCTCTTCCTGGGAACTAATCCTTCTCGCTTCCTGGGACATAAGAATTTTTCCAGCCTTGGCTGTAGTACATGTTATATAAGGGAATGGTGCATATAGTATGATGTTCGTCTGAACTCAATTAAAGTGCGGCTATTCTTGGGCAATAACTATTATAACGAAGTGGACTGTTCTAGGTCAGATTATTAAGTGACGGATGACTTACCCTAAATATTTCGTAGGAACTCCAAATTGCACGTTTCGAACGAAAATATCAATATCTCGAAATTTAATAAGAAAACGAATTTATAATATAATTAAACTTGGCCAATGTGACCAAGTATCAGTGTGTTAACGTTTTTGAAGTTAAATCACATACTTGCGAATTTCATTTTAGAGGATATCATATTCCAAAGTTGAAGATAATTGAAAGTTGCCATAATTTTTGTTGTGGTCACGTGGTACAATCCCCTGTCGGATGGCTATTGTTGAAATTTGTGGGCGAAAAATTTAAAATGATAGAGTAGAAACCATCTGTAATCCGTTGGTGGTAAAATCAAACTGATAAATTAATGTATCACTTCGAAAATACAATTTGAAAAGAATGTCACGTCTCCGAGTCTAGAGTTTCGGAGGCGCCCATAGAAATAACAAGTAAAGTTTTGCCTGCTAGGTTCATCCTTTGTATGTCATGCCTGCTGGCTATTAAAATTATTTTGAAAACGATAAAACTGATTGAATGTCAAGAAAAGTATGTCAATTAACTATAACCAACTGAATTATATTCGAAATGGACTGTTTTAGGTCATATATATTAATTGACGGATAACTTACCCTTTGACTTTGGTAGGAACTCCAAATTGCACGTTTCGAACGAAAATATCTAATTCCCGTAATTTAATACGGGAAACAAATACATATTGTAACAAAACTTAAACAAGGAAACAAATCGACAGTGTGATAATGTTTTTGTTAGGGAGCTAGCCCCCTAATCATTTACACTGTCGGGAAGGAAAGGTTTAAAGGTCCCATTTTATTGAGGATACCGTGACATAGAAAGAAACCCATTTCTTAAGTTCCGCTTTCAGGCCCATAAGAACAGGTGGGACCATAAAAGGCCCCCAAAATGACAATCTATAGCGCTTTTGAGAACATCAATAAAATTAAAAAACACTGCAAGTACCAAAACCAGTAAACTGAAATATAAAAATTAAGAAAACGAAATCCGGGGCATTCACCACTTAAGAAGGGCTCAAAGTAGGGCCCAAGTAGGGTCTTAATTACACTTTTAAGAAAAAAGTTGAAACTGATACCATTTAGCCTGAACTCATCACTGATAATAATTATCGTTTAAGAAGGACCCAAGTGGACCACAAAGGTCCCAAATGTGCCCATTTTAAATTGTCTGAACAAAGTCAATGTGACTAACAATCGATCCAATTACTTTGCAGGTTTCCAAAAATGATACTTAGGACCGAAATCATTGGGAAGATGGTCCTATAAGAGGGTCCCAAGCAGTGGCCCAAAAAGGATCTCAATTACACTTTTGAAAGCAAAGCTGATAACGATACCGATTAGTCTCACTCATCACTGGTGGTAAAAATGTAGTTTAAGAAACGCTTTTCCGGGGCACTTTCGCTTAAGAAGGGCCCAAATCGACTAAAAGGGACCCAAATGGACCAATTTTAACTTGTCCGAACAAAGTTAATATTAATTACTATAGAATCGGTCCACTTACGTCTAATGTTTCCACAAATGATA